>VHKM01000726.1:0-600000 GCA_007210695.1 Neogobius melanostomus
GGAAACCAATTAGAAAACACGAACGTTTAGTTAGCTCAAAAATTTGCGATGATGGAAATTGACGTATACTCTGCTCCCCCCGAAAACAGTTTTCCATTGTTAACGGAGGGAAATGCTAGGACTTATGTTAGGAAACCAGGGGAGGACAGGCTCGTGCTAGCTTAGATGCCTGTTAGCGAAATAACATTCTTCGTGACTTAATCCTCCGAATCCTTCGTCATCTATATCTGGTGTGTATTTATGAGCTTTATAGAGTAGTGTTGACAAATACCTAAACTTCCCTTCCAGTGTTGAACGCGCGGTTTTGTCAACGGGAGTCAGTAAAATTACATATGTACAGAGTGTAAGGTTACGTTAAATTCGTCGTAATAGGATTAGAGCGCCATGCGTGGATTGTACGTTTATCGGCACGCAGAGTACGACAACGTCGGACTGATATGTTATGTTGTCCCATGTTGTCTTAAATTGGTGATGTTAGTGACCTGGCAGGGTGTAGCCCATGTATTCTTTTGTTTTGGATAGTCCGTGCCCAACGTAGGCACTTCCCGGTCGCCGGTATAAATGGCTGATCCGCCTCTGGGCTCCTTCTCTGTTTCCTGTATTCATGAGAGAAAGGTCAGCGTTTTGCATCAAGAGGCATCGTGTTGTTTAAATTGATCTGTGTTAAATTTATCTTGTCTTTTATGTTACTATGTTGTTTTTCGTCACCAGTTATTATTTGTACTTACGTGTTATTATTTTTGTACTTACGTTGGTTTTGTTCCCTTTATGTTTTAGCCTCGTTGGGCAACATGATATTGGGCTAACGCCAACTTTTTATTTCCCTCTCCAGGTATGTTTATTGCGTATATTTGTTATTGCTCGTTCTTATTCATACGAGAAAGGCCTCGTTGGCACACATGATATTGGCAACGCAAACTTTTATGTCCTCTGCCAGCCAATAAATGGCCTTCGAGCGTCTGCTCGCCCCCCAAAATAATGAGTCTCTATAGGGCAGAGCACCATAAAACAAGACACAACAAAGGGCGATACACACAGGTCACACTGATGTGCCGTGACTCCGTTCGAACCGGACCAGACGTTGCTGGTCCACGGGTTCTGCGAGGATTGGCTACGGACGGTTCTCCGTGCCACCGCCGCCTCGCCACTGGGAGCCGCCATCGCCACTACGAGGGGCTGTTCTGCTCGGGACCACCGGCGGGAAACGCATCGTCCACATTATCTTCTATACACGCCGCGGAGATGGACTCGGAGGAGCTGCACACACCTGTCGTGACGGCAAGGGGCGCGGAGCCTTGGTGTCTCCTCTTCCCGTTTTCCTTTGAGTGTCGTGGATGGTATAGGTTGCTCGGGGCAGAGAGCTGTGCCGTGATATGAACAATGTGGGTTTTGGTACTGCCTAAGGCAGCACGGGACTGTATATGGTGATGAACTGTGGGGGTATGAGCCAGATGAATGATATGATGCAACCAGATGGCTCACATGTTGGCGGGATATTAATATTGTGTCTAGGTTAAACTCGTCTGCTCATCCCGCCCGAGTCTCCCAGAGCTCCTGCTTCGCCCTCCACAGCAAATGATTCCAGATTGAATGTCACAGCTTAAACCTGTCAAATGTCCTTTTGTCGAAAAGGGGCCCAAAGAGCCACGGTTATATAGGGGATGCTCCATGCTCCTGGCCATCGACGAGTGGAGGATTTGATACGTTTATCTCAGGAAAAGTTATATCCCCGTTGAAGCAAGAACGAGGAATCCTTGTCATTTGGGGGCAAAGCTAGAATGTCGCCAAAACTGGTATAAAAAATGGCGGGCGATTCCAACAGGGCCGAGCCTTTACGGTCTCCTGCGGTAAACATTTGTGCGTGGTCTTTTGCTCCTTCGTTCCCTCTCGCTGATTTTATTCCATCCGCCCCAGCTAATGAGGACCTGTATGATTTGGTTTACGGTTTTTAAACAATGCGCGGACACTGCCATGAGCTCTGCCTTGCGGTGTCTGGGAAATTCATCCGATATTCCAGGGAGATTGTCACGACGGTTGTTTATAAGACATTGCCCAAACAAAAGAGCTTTCTTACCGTTCCGCCCGGGTTCTAAGACCATATAAGTGGACGGCCGTGAGTACAAAAGTGCTGGACAACGAGTAGCCAATTTGAAAATAATTCTAGAAGGGAAGTGTGATGAATGTGGTCACTTGTGAATAAGGCAATTCCCGCTGTCGTAGCCCCCACTGCTAACGTGTTGACCATCAGCACTCGAGAAGCTAGCCGCCTGTTGAAAATTTTGTCGCCGTCCGAAGTGGCGCCGCAGTTACGCAAAAGCCACGTCGAGACACGCGGTTCCCAGAGCAAGCAGTTTAAACAGCATGTGCCGTCGCAGCGATCTGTAGAGTGTGCCCACCACCGCTACAACACATGTTGGAGCATAAATGTGTTTTCGGTGCATGAAACAGCCACATGCCATGCGTGTCCCCAGGCTGTTGACACTTTCCCTCCGGGTCCTCAAGGAAACTAGTAAGTCTGCGCATAGGGGAGAACAGCGTAGATGGAATTCGGCACCTCCCACAATGACAGTGCGGTACATCTTCGTCCCGGGCGTTGGCAGCTTACAGCGACCAAGTGCCGCTGGGCAAGACCACCAGTTGTACAATATTACAAAAGACTTTCAGAAACTGACTCGTTATATCCACACGGACTATCATGACAATGGCCATGTATCAAGCCTTATGACAAGTGATCTTTATGGGTGCACTATTAACGTGAGATTATTCGATGATGAAAGAGATGATCGGAGATTGACAGAGCTGCGGATAGTACGTCATCTGGCTGCGGAGTCAACAGGTAATGCCACTGCTTTGTTACGGACCTCTCGTTTTAGTGTACGTATCAGAGTCGTGTCCCAGTTCTTAGTGGTTGGCCGGCCGTCTGACAGCATGATCCTGGGGTAAGTAACGTCTTGAAATGTCATAGGCGGATCGAGCATGCGAGAATAGACTCAAGTAAGATGGGGCGCTCCCTAATGATTACCCCAGCTACTATCATGTATGTCCCATACAGTGCGTCACGACACGATCATCGCGATTTTGGGACTGCAAAATTAAAGAGGAGCTGTCACGCTGCAGCCCTTGACTGAACATGTGGTAGTGGCTAAATACCATCGTTGACGCTTCGGCAGTGGGTGAGCTCTGTCATCGTTGGAGCCACTCGATCTAAAACGATACCAGCGCAGATCTTGGTGGGAGATCGTCCACCTTCTGTATGGGGACGGGGATCCCTTAAAATAGTGAACCCGACGGGAAGAAAGCACTCACACTGAAGAAAAAATGCCCAAGCTATGGAGTGTTTCGGCCCAGTTCGTTCATGAGATCTACCGACCACAGCGATTTCAGTCAAATATCCGAGGCGCCGACGGAGACCCCATGTTTGAAACTGAGGACGAGATTGAAAAGGCTCTTATCGACATGGGACTCTCAAGAAGTGACATCACTCGTGTGAGGTGTCCTTGGAGTGGAAAAAACAAGCTACTCAACCTGGTCGAGCGATACGACTCCACGTTCTCCAGGCATAAGATGGATTGTGGAGAGGCGAAAGACTTTGTGCACAGGATACGGTTGATGGATGACAAGCCGTTCAGACTACCATACCGGCGTGTCCCTCCGTGTCACTATGAGAAATTGAGGACAGCTTTGAATGAGATGGAGGAAGTCGGGATCATCAAGAAGTCCCAGAGCGAGTATGCGTCCCCGCTAGTCCTCGTCGTGAAACCCAATGGCGATTTGCGCATCTGTAATAACTTTCGGTGGCTGAATGCGAGAACTATTAAAGATGCACACCCGTTACCCCACCAGACCGATGCGCTCGCGGCGCTTGGGGGCAATGTGTTTTTTCCACCATGGATCTCACCTCGGGGTTTACAACGTTCCGCTACACGAGGACGACAAACGGTACACTGCATTCTCCTCCCCGTTGGGCTACATGAGTATAACAGGATGCCCCAAGGACTGACCAACAGCCCCGCGACGTTCATGCGCATGATGATGTCGGTCTTCGGTGATAAAAACTTCACCAGCCTGTGTGTTACCTGGACGATTTGATGGTGTTGCGCCGTCCGAACAGATTGCGCTAGAGCGGTTGGAGATGGTATTTTCGCGTTAGCTGCAAACAATCTTAAGCTTTCCCCCAAGAAATGTCACTTCCTCCGGCGTTCTGTAACGTTTTTGGGCCACATCGTCTGCGAAGAAGGCATGAAAACCGACCCCAGTAAAGTCCAGGCCATCGGGACATTAGGGAACAGACCTCATGGAGGCAGACGGTAAAACCCCCTGCGCTAAAAAGATTAGTCCTTTTTAGGCATGGCCCTGTATTACCACCACTTTATTGAAGGCTGTTCAGCCAAGGCTAGGCCCCTGTTTAGTCTCGTGTCAGAACCCTCCACTTCCAAGAAAAAGGGTAGACCTCCCAAGCCTAAGTTCAAGAAAGGTTTAGTGAGACTGACCCCCGCTGACTGGACTGACGACTGTAGGTAGCTTTCGAGACCCTCAAACATGATTTGATACACAGTGTGACGTTGCTCATCCAGATTTCGATGCCCCTTTTATCCTCGCTGTAGACGCTTCTTTCGACGGGATAGGCGCTGTTCTTTCGCAATTGCCACCTGGTAGTAAGATCGCCAGACCTGTGGCTTTTGCCAGTAAAACTTTGTCTCAAGCCCAGTTGAATTATCCAGCTCACCGCCTGGAGTTTTAGCTCTTAAGTGGGCTGTATGCGACAAATTTGGCCATTGGTTAAAGGGACGGACCTTCTCTGTTTGGACTGACAATAATCCACTGACGTATATATTGACTAAGCCCAAACTTGACGCTTGTGAACAGAGGTGGGTGGCGAAGTTAGCGGCGTATAGCTTCGATCTTAACTATGTCCCGGGCCCTAAGAATGTGGTTGCTGACGCGCTCAGTAGGGAGCCGTTTGTTAAGTCCTGCGTAGCCCACCGTCTAGTGTCTGAACCGTACTCTCACATGCTCGCCCAAGTTAGTGAGTTAGCGGACCAGAGAGTCCAAGACGCGTTTAGGTGCACAAATAACTGCCAACGCGTAGACGAGTCCGGGGATTCCGCCAATTCGCTTTTCCCGCAGCCATCTCTGTCCCTCGACGAAGTCCAAGCGGTGTTAAGCGCACAGAGTGAAGGGGTACCAGTCCGTTGCGTGTCACTTGTGCTGATGTCCCGCAACTAGCGTGTATCACCGACAGTGCTTCGCTCCCGCTGAGCCAGCTTGTGTCCATGCAAGAACAGGACGGCACCCTGAATCGAGTCTTCTATTACGTGCAAAGGCGAAAAAGACCCACCAAGCGTGAGCGCGCACGTGAACCAGGTGGTGTGAAGAACCTTCTCAAACACTGGGCGAAGTTGTCCATCAAAGACGGGTTGTTGTTCCGGTCGAAAAGAGACAGTAAGATGAACGTGACGCTCCATCAGTTCGTTTGTACCGAGCGCCTTGAAACAACAAGTCCTCACTGGCCTCCACGATTCAGCGGGCCACCAGGGCCAAGCGCGGACGCTATCTCTGGCCAGGCAAAGGTTTTTCTGGATAGGGATGGAAAGGGATGTCATCAACCACGTCAGAAGTGCTTCAGATGCATCGTGGGTAAAACGCCTGAACCACACGGACGTGCTCCCTTGGAAAGTATCCAAACCTCGGAGCCGATGGAGTTGGTTTGCATCGACTTCTGGACTGCTGAACAGACGGACAAAAAATGTGTCGATGTCTTGGTCGTTACTGACCATTTTTCGAAAATGGCGCACGCATTTCCCTGCAAGAATCAGTCGGCTAAACAAGTCACCCGCCGATTGTGGAGTGACTTTTTCTGCGTGTATGGCTTCCCAAAGCGCATCCATTCAGACCAAGGTGCAAATTTCGAGAGCAGTCTCATGAAAGAACTTTTGACGCTGTCTGGGGTCCAGAAATCGCACACGACGCCATACCATCCTATGGGAATGGCATCACAGAACGGTTCAACAGGACTCTGGGGAACATGATCCGTGCTTTGCCCCCGCAGTCGAAAGCAAGATGGCCCCAGATGTTGCAAATGCTGACTTTTTGCTACAACTGCACTGAACATGAGACTACGGGATTTGCGCCCTTTTATCTCATGTTTGGGAGAGTCCCACGGTTGCCTGTCGATATCGTTTTCCAACATGTGCTCGAGGGTACACCTGTCGTTGACCACCATGAGTTATTGCAGCTTTGAGGCGGGATTTAGCTGAGGCATCGCGTATTGCCCTCCAAAACAGTAGGACAGCTCAGCCCGTCAGACAGAAATCTACAATCGTAAGGCTAAGGCGCGGCTCTCGTCGTGGGTGATCAAGTTTTACTCGCCAATCGAGGGGAGAGAGGGAAGCGGAAAGTTGCGGACAAATGGGTTTCGACGGTGTTTGAAGTTATTTCCGTGAGGCCGGGCGTAAATGTCTACTCCATCAAAGACCCTGACACTCAGAAAGTCAAAACGGTACATAGAAATCTTCTACTCCCTGTCAGTTTCCTTTCGTCGAATGTAGAGAGCCATGTGCGTCTAATTGCTCCTCATTAGCGAACGACGAACCAGAAATTCCTGTTGAGACACAGGACAGTGAGACTAGGACGATTAATTGGCTTTTGAACACTGAAAATGGTTCTTACCAGAGTGTAGAAGCGAGTCTAGTCGACGAAGAGACCGTGTCCGATCCGTTTGCTGAGTCTGATGTGGATTCTGTGGCGTTGAGTCCGTGGGATGGCGCTTCTGTCCGTGCTGAATCTGAGGGCGCGCTCTCTCAAATGCCAATTAGCGTGGGCGACCACACCCCACCTGAGGATCCATCAGAGCTAGTCTCCGCAGACGTGGTGACGTGTGACGCAGTAGCTGACGCGCAACTGTTACCTGTGCGTACCAGAGCAGGCAGATTGGTTAACCCCCCCGCTCGGTTAATTTGTGAAATGAATGAACAAAATGTGGAGTTAGGGGACCCTCAATGCCTGTGAGATTTGTTATCTCTTTTGTAAATAGTATGTTCACGCAAGGAAGGCTTACCAGCTCCCATTGGTTTGTGTTAGGGAGGTTTTGTGACTCCCATTGAGAGGAAGAGGTGTAAAAAAAAATTTTTTCTTCATGAGTATCACCGCAGTACGAGGGGTGTAAACGGCACTCTTCATACCCGCGTGGAGTAGGCTCTACTCTGTGCGATCCTTTGGGATGGATTATTCCGGTTTTGGGGGTTACTCTGGTATTTTTTTTTCCCTCTTTCTGTAATTTTGGTTATACACCCCCTATTACTCAGAATTTTGGGGGGTGTGTGTAACAGAGTGTAAAGGTTACGTTAAATTCTGGTAATAGGATTAGAGCGCCACTGCGTGGTGTAGCGTGATATGGCACGCAGAGTACGACAACAGTCGGGACTGTATGTATGTTGTCCCTATTTGTTGTCTTATTGTGATGTTAGTGTACCTGGCAGTGTGTGTAGCCCATGTATGTCTTTTGTTTTGGTAGTCCGTTCCCAACGTTGGCACTTCCGGTCTGGCCGGTATAAATGGCTGACTCCGCCTCTGGCCCTTTCTCTGTTCCTGTATTCATGAGAGAAAGGTCAGCGGGTTTTTGCATCAAGAGGCATCGTGTTGTTAAATTGGCATCTGTGTAATTTTATCTTGTCTTTTATGTACTATGTTGTTTTCGTATCATCCATATTATTATTTTGTACTTACGTGTTATTATTTTGTACTTACGTGGTTTTGTCCCTTTATGTTTTTAGGCCTCGTGGGCACATGATATTGGGCTAACGCCAACTTTTTATTTCCCTCTGCCAGGTATGTTATTGTATATTTGTATTTGCTCTGTTCCTGTATTCATGAGAGAAAGGCCTCGTTGGGCACATGATATTGGGCTAACGCCAACTTTTTATTTCCCTCTGCCAGGGCAATAAATGGGCCTTCGAGCGTTGCTCGCCCCCAAATATAATTGGAGTCTCTTATATGGGTCAGAGCACCATAAACAAGACACAACGCAGGGTCGATACTACACAGGTCACACATAGGAGCACAGGCGCAACTGGTATTGAGATCGCTTTGTTCTTTAAAGGTATCCGTGGACAACACAAAGAAGATTAAATTCTTCACCAGTTATTAACCAGGGCTAAACCAGGACTCACTCAGGACAGTATTAGATCAAGCCAGTTATTAACCAGGGCTAAACCAGGACTCACTCAGGACTAACCAGGACTCACTCAGGATAGTATTAGATCAAGCCAGTTATAAATCAAGACTAAACCAGGATTAATTCAGAATAGAATCAGAACCATCAATAAAAAAGCAAATGGCTCATATGAACATGGACTAAGCTAAAGTTGCACAGATTTACTCCAAAACTAAGACAGACAAAATAAAGTCTAAAACCAACCAAGACTACACCAGTTAAGTCTAGTCTTGCACCAGATACTTTTACTTCCAATTTATAGACACTTTCCCTTTTCACAATTGAACCCACTTTTTGCACTGTTACTGAACAAACTGCAGGGCTATTGAAGTTGCAGGCACTTTTTGCAGTGTACTGTATCATGTTAGCAATCCAAACTAAAAACAAACACTGAGCAGGCAGGTCGTGTCTGACTATTTCTTACCCGTTTCTTGCTCCATTTCTGTGCTGTCCTCATTCTGGCCTCTGTCCCTCTGTGTCATCTCTCCCTCTTTGTGCTAATGAGCAAACATCATTCAGAATCACATACATATTGTAAAATATTATGTTTCAGTTAAAAAAAAGTTCTTATAGTTATATTATATACAGTATATTGTAATCCTTGTTTAAAAAAAATGCCTAATTTCTTCAATAATGCATACGGGTAATATTATTATCACTATCATTCTCAACTATTTTCTTACCTTACCTGAGGACAATTGCTCCATGTCTGTATGTCCTCATTCTGGTCTCTGTCCCTCTCCCTGCCATCTCTCCCTCTCTGTGCTATAAATCCACCAGAGCAATTATTAAAAACCCAAAGTTATGACATATTACTGTAGTATTATAAATATGTGAAACTGTACTTTGTTGTTCTCTCACCTGGGTTGCCTTCCTGTCATTTTTGAAAAAGCACCTGATGTCCATGGTGGCAAGTCACTAAAAATATGCATTATTATGTTATAAATTAAGCAAGATTGTAATTAATTACAATAGATAAATGAAGCCTCATACGTTTCCACATATTGTCCATAAAACAAGGCTAATTACTTTTCTCAAGAACGAAACACAAGTAGTGGCTCCTTATGATCGCAGCATCAGGACTAATGCTAATGCTAGTGAATGTAAACACTAGACACGAGGGGAAAGTTAGCCTTTGGGGCACGCAGTTATCGTTCGTGACAGGTTTATGATTGATTACACACAAATGACCCGTGGCCACCACTACCTACGATTTCAGAATCTGATTAGATCATGAGCATTGTGCAGACCTCCTCTCCTCCGTCTCTCCTCTGTTCTCACGAGCCGCTGCGTCTGCGAGCCCTTCTACTGCTCCGGACATGGCGCGCGCGGCTGGGATCAACACACACACACGCACACACACACGCACGCACGCACGCACGCACGTCTTTACTCTGCTGCAGTTTTGTTTATTATCATGAACTGAAAAGGCTTTGGACGAGGAAGGATTTGACTTGACTTTGACTGAGAGTTTAAACTGAAGAGTGATGTTATAATCAAAACCAAAACGAGTGCAGTATAGTATGTGTCTGTTACCTGTGGGTCAGATGGGGAGTCTGAAGGACCACTATCACTTCCATCACAGCAGAGTGGTTTGGAGGGCGGCGTACTCCTTCAGAGGGACACTCAGCTTCATTCACATGGATCCACAGGTGACTACGACAACTCTGAGCAATAGTACGCACTAGTTTGATTACTTGGTTAAAAACAAAGTGTACTTTGTTTTAGGGAAAACATATTTGGTGTTTTCCCTTATTCCAATCTGATTCTCTATGGTAGCATCTCACAGATTGTGCTCTAAACTTGCTCTGCTTCACCAGCTCTAATCACTAATCACTAAATCAGTGTCTGTAGTGTCTCAAAATATGTAGTGTTTTGTTCTCATGGTCTTAAGAAATATTCGAGAATGTGCTCATAAAAACCTCAAAATTGCACCAAAATCTTAAAATACTTTGATATATATTATACAGAATGGAACAAGATCAAGTGATTAACTCAATATCTGTAAGCAAATAAAACATTATTTTTGGTGCATTAAATAAATTAATATTTTGGGATTAATTCTGTTAAAAAGACTCCCTGGCTTGACAGTGTTGTCTTGTGTGCCCTTACGTACCATTGTGGCCACTTTATTGTAATCTTCAGGTGCAGTGGGCTAAGAACCAGAGAGAAGAGATCTGTTCAAAGTGACCCAAACTTTAACTTCAACGACCCCAGTTGGTCCAGCATGTGGTACATTGTGAGTGCGTAGTTGATGTTCTCACTCAGTATTACTAGCACTTTTAGTCAAAGTACTTTTTTTAAACTAATATCATTTTGTTAACAGCACTGCAATGATGAGTCCAGCCCGTGCCGCTCTGACATGAACATACTTGGCGCTTGGCAGAGGGGATTCACCGGTAAAAATGTTGTGGTCACCATTTTGGATGACCTCGCTCCCAACTATGCACGTTTGTGCGCTCAACTTCAATTCTGAAATCAAAAAGAAAAGATCTATAACTTTGTAATGAACTTGCAGGACCATCTGGCGAGCTATGATGTGAACGACAACGACCCGACACCTCCCTATGACTTTCGCAATGAAAATATGTACGATTTGCACTTCTGGTCCTAGTTCTCAGTTGATTTTATATTTATTTACGTTAATTTAGAGACATTTATGTTTTTGTTCATATAGTTGAGGCCTTAGATTAAACAGCAATAATAATAAATCACTTTCGGTCTTATTTCAATATCACAAACCAATGACAAAAAAAAGAAAGAAACAATATGGATTTTACTAAACTGTTTAAGTTCAATCCATCAAGCCAACTGAGTTTCTTTACTTATAATCAACCTTACGCCACAAACCATGTGTTTTTTCAGTCAGATGCTGACATAATCAAACAATAGTAGGCCTAATAGGAATTATAATTAATATACCAGAGAGCTGACAATTCACGTATCGAAATTGACCATACGGAATTCGATTTTTAAATCAATATAATGAGATTATGAACTTGTTTGTCACTAGACATGGGACTCGATGTGCTGGAGAAGTGGCTGCTGCTGCCAATAACTCACACTGCATTGCAGGAGTGGCCTTCAATGCTCATATTGGCGGTAGTCACTTATTTCTCCTTTATTTGTGCATGCTTCTTATGAAACTTACTAATACATTTCTAAAACAAAATGCAGCAGAGACATTATGGCTTAGTCATATTTTTAGTTGTTATTTTAGTAGTGAGGGTAGCCCACACCTTTTCAGTCTGTTTATTCCAGTAAATAGTATAGTTATTTTATTGAATAAATGACCAGTATTCTTATATCTGACATCTGTCTGCATGTCCACACTGTCTCTTCTTCGCAGGTATCTGCATGTTGGATGGAGACGTGACGGATCTGGTGGAGGCCAAGTCTCTGGGCATTCGACCTGACTACATCGACATTTACAGCTCGAGTTGGGGCCCCAAAGACAACGGGAGGACAGTGGACGGACCAGGCCCTCTGACCAAAAGGGCCTTTGAGCAGGGCATCAAGAAGGTCACAGACTGTTGCCAAACTAATAGGACCAATAGGACTTTGATCACTTCATTTCTGTATTATGTTCAACCATACTAATTGGAAAATATCTTGAGAAAAATTATTTTAGGTTGTATTATTATGAATTTGTGTAAAATAAAGGTATCAATTAATGGATATATCCATAAAGTGTATTGACACAAACATATTTACAAATGTTTTCTGTGCTTCCGCGGAGTTTCCTATCTAGAGCTTTATTATAGATCTGTGGAAGGAACATCCAATAGACTGTCATATTCAGGACTCAAACCCATGACACACAAAGGTAAATTTTCCTCCTCCAGGGCAGGACGGGCCTGGGCTCAATCTTTGTGTGGGCGTCGGGGAACGTGTGCCGCCAGTTCGACCACTGCTCCTGCGACGGCTACACCAACAGCATCTACACCGTGTCCATGTCCAGCACCTCGGAGCACGGCAACAGGCCCTGGTACCTGGAGCCTTCAGTGCCATCCTCGCCACCACCTACAGCAGAGGAGAGCTCAACGACAGGAAGATCGTGAGTATGGCTGCACAACTGAGGACAAGTCCTCATTTGAACGCTTTTGCAGTTGTTTACTTAGAACAATATGCGTTGCAAACGACAAAATCTGTGTCATCTGTTATTAGCCCTGATAAACCTGTAGTTTATTTATTAGTTCAGTAGTTCATATTTCAATCCTCTCTTAAATCTTAATGTTCCAGGACCTATTTAAAATGTGCACAATGGACTGAATCTGTAAATTGCCACTCCAATGTCCACCAATGTACCCTGACCCTGAGAACTGCCACCTTAACATGGTGGGGTTGTTTGAGTGCCTGAATGATCCTGGAGCTCTGTTGTCTGGGGCATTATTCCCCTGGTAGGGTCTCCCATGGCCAACAGGTCCTAGGTCAGACTAAGAGCAGTTCAGAAACCCCTATAGCAGTGCTTCTCAATTATTTTTTTGTAGCGCCCCCCTTAGGAAGAAGAAAACATTTTGCGCCCCGGCCCCCACACGGGCTGCCGCCCCTCCACCCCCTGCACCTTCTTTAATGCACACTTCCCTCTCACTGCCCTGCATGGACCTGCCAGGAAAGTTGCTCTGACGTTTGTGGGCAGCCTGTAGTGTTCTCTGGACGCGTCTCTGTCGATACATCTGCGTCTTTGGGTTAAAAATAAGTTTCCCACTATTGATCAATGATCACCAGCTTGATTCTGATCTGTACCGGGCACAAACAGCTGTGGGATAAGGCGCAGGTCGGGGACACAGTTTGGAGCAGAGCGCGTGCAGGATGCAGCACTCTGCACAGCCAGGTGTGTGCGCTAGGTCCTGCAGCTGCCCCTGTCCTGGGAGAGGCAGTGAACACTGAATGATGGGGACCGTAGGGTGGGACACAGATAACAGGCCTACCCGTGGTCCTGCAGCTGCCCCCGTCCTGGGAGAGGCAGTGAACACTGAATGATGGGGACTGTAGGGTGGGACACAGATAACAGGCCTACCCGTGGTCCTGCAGCTGCCCCTGTCCTGGGAGAGGCAGTGAACACTGAATGATGGGGACTGTAGGTGGGACACAGATAACAGGCCTACCCGTGGTCCTGCAGCTGCCCCTGTCCTGGAGAGGCAGTGAACACTGAATGATGGGGACTGTAGGGTGGGACACAGATAACAGGCCTACACGTATGCTCCTGAGTGTATTTATTGGTCTTACCGCAGACGTTGTGTGTCTGTCCGGGGCGCGCCTCTTTCGTACTGCTCTGCTCGAGCCTTTCTTCAGTGTTGTTCCCGATGTGAACTGTCATTAAACAGCAGCAGTTTGCTGAGAAAGTTTAGCTTTGAGTCTCCCACTGTCCGGGAGAACGAGTCGAACGGGCAGGAGCTGAAGTATTGATCCTGCCTCTGTGCCGTTTAATGACCATACGAGTATTTGAACAATCTTCACCAAATAAACACCGATTTAGAGCACACGAGTAGCAGCGCAGCACTGTGGGATCTCTGAACAGCTAATGTGAACAGTTAATGTGCATTATTTCCCCTGAATTACCGGGGATCCCCTCGACTTTGAGGTGCAGGCTGCAGCTGCACTGACGCTGGTGTGCACACGTACGTACACTTTCACAAAGCGGGAGGATTGTTGGCGATATTCAGCACGTTTTCACTGAAGAAACTCCAGCGGCTTATCAGTGTGACTGGGGAGTAAAGTCTTCAAGTGACGCCTTTATTTATTTGGCTTCAGGCCGTCTACACTGCCCACGTTCATAGACACAGTAACACACGGTACCACGTGCCCCCCCCCCCCCCCCCCCCCCCCCCGCCCCACTATTTGAGAACCACTGCCCTATAGAGAGAGTATCATTGAGGACCGTGACATCGCCCGGTATGGCGCAGGCAGGGCTCCACCCTGGAGCCGGGGCTGGGGCTCGCATGCAAGTGCCTGGTGGTCAGGCATTAGCCCATGGGTCTGGTGCAGAGAGGACTGTGTGGCGGTCTCTGCTGTTTGCAGATGATGTTGTTCTGTTGGCTTCATCAAATCAGGACCTTCAGCGCGCACTGGGGCGGTTTGCAGCCGGGATGAGGATAAGCACCTCCAAATCTGAGGCCATGGTTATCCGGAAAATGGTGGCTTCCCCTCTCCAGGTTGGTAGGGAGTTCTTGCCTCAAGTGGAGGAGTTCAAGTATCTCGGGGTAGGGCTGGGCGATATGACGATATTAGACCGTCTTACGATCCCCAGAGCAGACGGTCTGTCATTTTTGTGGGATCGTTTTATCACGGTTTTATTCACTTCAGCACAGTTTACTCTTTTCACCGTCAGTGAAGGAATCCCAAGCCGCAAACTTTCTGCTACGCAATGTCAGACGCTAATGCGAGCATTTAGCAGCGAGACGCTCCTCTCCAGGGCGTATATACGACCAGGCTCCTCAATCTAGAGCTTTAAAAACCCAGCGTTCTGTCTCTATTTCAGCGGTCATGTCAGTGTCTTTCCCCGCTAACGCCGCTGCTCTGCGTACGTAGATCGCAGCGTGTGTTTATTTACCTGGCGGCACATGTGCGAAGAAGCGAGTGTGTCCTTCGTCCTTACAGTTCTGTCAGGCGCCGCATCCTTCTCATCTGTTTAATTTAAATCCTGGAATGCGTTCATAAATGCGCAGTTTATCCATGTCTTTGAAAATATAAAGTTCCTCAAAACACCGTGACTCTGAGTTCATTGTTGTCAAGTCGCCTAACAGTGACAAACGTTTTCCTGTTTGAGTTTTACACAATAAAGGTTACTGCATGTTATTGGTTCAGTAAGACTCTTATTGTGAAAGGGTGCGACAGCGACAGAGCGTTACATTTACAGCAGCTTGACGTCATGAGAGAGACCTCTCAGAAAAGCTGCCAAACAGCAACAAGCATTTACCAAACTTACTCTACTTACTTCAAGCTAATTTTATTATGTGGATTTTTTTTGTGTTTTTCCATTTATAAAGTGAGTTTGCTTTAGGTCCAAGTCTATGATTGCTGTGTTGATTATCACAAAGTTGAATACATTAGTATAGTATTTTTATAATTTTATAATTCAAAATCGTGATATTCTATTTTTGCCATATCGCCCACCCCTATCTCGGGGTCGTGTTCACGAGGGAGGGACGGATGGAGCGTGAAATATTGCCCCTAGTAAAAATAAAAAAAAAACAGTTCATGCTCCGGAAATAAGTTAAAAAAAGGTTTTTAACATTTGTATAGACGGTAGCGCAGTGTTTAGCGTTTGTGCTTCACAGCAAGAAGTTCCTGGGTTCGATTCCCATCTGGACGGGGCCTTTCTGTGTGGAGTTTGCATGTTCTCCCATGTCTGTGTAGGTTTACTCCGGGTACTCCGGTTTCCCCTACTACTATAACATGTACAATAGGTTCTCCTAGGGCTGGGCGATATGGCCAAAAATGAAAATCTCGATTTTGTTACTCAGTTTGGATGATTACGATTTTAATCGATTTTATTGGATTTTTTTTTAAGGTCTCCTGATCTTTCATAATAAGAAAACTGCGTCCAGACCATTAATATTTAGATTCATAATATAGCCTACAATTAGGCCCATTGTTATTTCTCTTTTAAATATTCCTTGTCTGCTCTCAAAAGTAAAACTAAATAAGCCATGGAGTTTTCAAAAGCATTTTAGTTTTCTCATCCTCATGCCTCTGCTGTGATTGACAACCATCTCCATGGAGACTCAAGGAGAAAGAGCCGCAGTTAAGCTGCTGCTGTGCCTCCGCTCAGAGCATGGCTCAGGGTGAGAGAAGGGAGAGGGTCAGACTGGGGAAAACTCAGTTTTAGCGGAAGAAAACTCTATTGCACACTCCGACAACACAACGGGCGGCCTTTGTAAAGCAGCAGAGATTGTCAGAAAGTCTCTGGGTTCTCCAGAGACTGGAGAGATATGCACAAATATCAACTTTTTCCACATAGTCCAGAGCAGTGGTTTGAAAGAAAATGTATATGTATTTCTTAAAATTAGTCTTTTAGCCTAGGGTCATTGCTATTCGTAGTTATTTTTTAAGCTGTAAAAGCATCCTCTTTTGAATAATTATCCACTGGTTGTATTTATAGTTGGCTATGTTTAAAACTAGAGCTGTCCCGGGAAAAGGGTTATAGTGGCATAATGTGGTGGCCTTATAGCCGTCCGCCCCCCAAAGCAGGGGACGCCAACGCGCTTCAACCTGGCACAGTCTTCATCAGGGCAAGTCATTTAAAACTACAAACAGGTGTGTTAAATAGCAAATCAGGATATCATATTGTACTGCAACATGGGGTACCTATAAAAACACAGTAAAACAAATAGTAATGCTGCAAAAAAGAGCTGTCTGAATAATTCAGAAGGTTCCAAGAACGTACTGGATGTTATGAATTACGTGATGAATTTTGAATTCAGAAACATGGCACAACCCACATGGAAAGAACCTATATGAGGATATATGCGCATACATGAATCCTATATGCAGCATATATGCACACATATGCTGCATATATACAGCATATATGCACATATATGATAATATATATGCGTATATATGCCACATATAGGCAAAATTGAGGTGCATATATGTGCATATATACAGCATATATGCACATATATGATAATATATATATGCGTATGTATGCCACATATAGGCAAAATTGAGGTGCTTATATGTGCATATACAGGCTACATAGGTCTCCTGTATTGCTTCTTTATATCCACATATAAGCCCTATATGTACATACAACATATGTCTCCTATGTTGCTCATGGCAGGATCTAGTCATTTTGTAGCTCCTATCTCACTTTAACAACTGTCATACATGATGCCTAGCTCATATTTTCTATTATCAAAGCAATAACTAAAACTAACTTAAACAAATTATGTAAAATTGTACAATATTGTGATTGTTATTGTTTATTGTTTATTTATTTGTTTGAGCAGTTAACCTGCTCAAAGGGAGTGGGCTGAAGCCAAAGGCTTATAAGCGCCCACCCCAAAATAAAAATAATAACATTACATTTAATATTTACAAGGTAGCAAATCATAAACAAAGGAACGTAGGGCAAAATAACAATAAATGAAGAATAAAACAAAAACAACAGCAAAATAAAGAACAAAGAATGTGCTACTTTTATGTTATAAAGGTTCATTAATACATATTATACTCTGAGATCTTGCTACTTCCCAGTTGTCATTACCATTCTTAATATAATTTAATTTGGGTTTAATTATCATTATTATTATATTTGTTTAATTGAGTTATATGTGAAGTATGATGTAAGCCCTGCATAGTGTGGTGCATTAAAAAGCCAGGGTGTACAGCGGGTCCATTGAAGAGGGCAGTAACTCCCCCTCAACAAACCCCCACCCAGCTGCACTAACAGCTGATTTGTAGATGATGTTCCTATGCTGAGTGGTGCATTAAAAGACAAGGTTTTGAGCCCGTTGGGAGGGTCCCTCTCAACAGATTCATAACTTGCCTACCCTAATTCTCAATTTGTAAATTTGAGCAATAGAATGACAACCGTTCCAAGCAGCAACACTCTTCCTTGATTATAGAGGAAACACACATAATTGATCCTACTGCGCCTCCTAGTGGCAACACATTTCTTGTTCTCTGTATGTTTCAAAAGTCTTTTGTTTGTATTTATATTTGAACAGGTTGATGTTTGAACATCGTTTCAACTCCATTTCCAGTTTATTCCACAATTGTACACCATTAACTGTTGGGCTAAAACTTTTCAAAGTTGAGCTATGTTTCTGAGTCCTAAAGTTTAATTCGTCACGTAATTCATAACAACCAGTACGTTCTTGGAACCTTCTTTGTATTTGGCCGGTAACAGTTTGTATCTTGCTTTGTATAACATCTGTACAGTTTGGAACTCAACAATGTCACAAAACTTCATGATCTTTGATTTTAAAAATAATGAGTTTGTGTGGTCCAAAAACCCAACTTTATGAATTACTCGGATAGCTCTTTTTTGCAACAATACTATTGGTTTTAATGTGTTTTATAAGTACTACCCCAAACCACAGTACAATAATATAAATATGGCAAATCAGAGAACAGTATAAGATATGTAGAGCTTGATGTTTAAAATGTGCTTTGCTTTTGCTATTATTGAAATGCTTCTAGAAATTTTCGTAGATATATATTTAATATGAGCTTTCCAAGTAATTCTGTCATCTATAATAACACCAAGGAATTTGATTTCATGCACTCGCTCTATGACAACACCCTCTATCTGAATTGCTTCCTGAGCATTGGAATTACGGTTGCCAAATATCATCATTTTGCTTTTACTCAGATTTAGAGATAGTTTATTTTGTTTGAACCACTTATTGACACTTTTGAGTTCCAAGTTAACAATCCGACACAGTTGCTGTAAGTCGTCACCTGATGCAAAATATTTGTATCGTCAGCAACAAGATAAATTTAAGTACTTGAGACGTTTTACAAATGTCGTTAATGTACATGTTAAACAATTTTGGGCCCAGAATGGAACCTTGAGGTAAACCACACACAATTTGTCGACAACTCGACTGATAATCACCTATTTCACACATTGTTTTCTATTTTTTAAATAACTGGTAACCCACTGTAGAGCTACCCCCCTAATCCCATAATGTTCTAGTTTATTAATTAGTATATCATAGTTTATTGTATCAAACGCTTTACTCAGGTCAATAAATAACCCTATGGCATATTTCTTGTTATCTACAGCATTAGTTATTTCTTCAATTATATCAAGAGCGCGTGTGAGGTTGAGTGATTATTCCTAAAACCAAACTGATTGTCCGAGAGTAAATTACACCTTTCAATAAAGCTGTCAAGTCTAGAGTTATAAACCTTCTCTAAGATTTTTGAGAATTGCGGTAAAAGGGAAACAGGCCTGTAGTTTGTGAAGAGATGTTTATCTCCTGCCTTGAACAGAGGAATCACTTTTGCTACTTTCATACTTTCAGGAAATTGTCCAGTTTGCAGAGACAGGTTACAGATGTATGTTAACGGCTTAGAGATACTTTCAATAACACTTTTTAAAGTTTCATATCCATGTCATAATAATCTGTCGAGGTTTTATTTTACACCCTTTAACAATGTCCAGTATTTCCTTTTCCTCCACAGGTTTGAGGAACATGGACAGAGGATTTGTGTCTATCAGTTCACAATTATAGTTCTCAACATTTGTAATTTTTGCAGCAAGATTCGGTCCAACATCTACAAAGAATTTATTAAATGTATCGACTACTTCATTCATATTATTTAAAGTATTATCCTCATCTTTGAAATATTTTGGATAATTAATTGTTCTCGGTTTATCTCTAATTATACTATTTAAGATATTCCATAAACCTTTAATATTATTCTTATTGCTATCTAACAACTTATTATAATAATCCTGTTTATATTTTCTAATGATACCTGTCAGTTTATTTTATATTTCTTATATTTATCCTCAGCTTCTTTGTTCTATCATTTATACATTTTTGTAGAGTGAATTTTTTTCTTGCATGCATTTAGTAATCCCTTAGACATCCATGGGGTTTCTTTACCCTTTCTGTTTTACAATATTTTTCATTGGGCAATTTTGTCATATACTTTATGAAATATTCGCGTAAACTCATCATATGCCTTATTAGTATCATTCTCTCTATATACAATACTCCAGTCTTGAGCTAATAGTTCCTTTTTAAATGCATCAATAGTTTTTCTGTTTTTACCCTTCTAAACCAATAAATGTTTCATCATTAATATTTAAATATCCATTTTTGTACAATACAAAAACTGGCAGGTGATCACTAATATCATTTATCATTAAACCACTGACTGTATCACTATCTATTTCATTTGAGAAATGTTATCAATCAAAGTCGCACTGTGGGTTGTGATTCTACTCGGTTTGGTTATTAGAGGAAACAGACCTATACTAAATAAAGTATTTATAAATTCATCCGTCTTTTTATGTTTATATGGATTTAACAGATCGATGTTAAGGTCTCCCCCCACAAACATGACTTTATGATTTAAACCTGAAAAGTGCTCCTCCATCCAATTAGAAAAAACCTCTATATCAGAGCCAGGTGTTCTATAAATACAACTTACAATAATATTTCTTTTTTTGCCTTGTAATTTCTACAGTAAGGCATTCAAGTGCATCATCCACTGCCATAGTCTTATTTTCCATTACTTTATAACTATAGTTGGAGTCTATAAACATAGCTACACCCCCACCATGCTTGTTTCTTCTGTTCATACTTATAAATTCATAACCATCAATAGAAAACTCAATTTCTCTGTCATTATTAATCCATGTTTCTGTGATTAAAATTACACTAAATGGTTTAGAAAACTGTTTTAAGAAGCTTTTGATGTGGTTAAGTTTGCATAGAGGCTTCGACTATTGAAATGGATTACAGTGAATGCCTTAATGTTCTTAAGTTTACTATTGTAAAGATCCTCTGTATAATATTGACAGTCATTAGTAGCTCTAGTAAAGAAGTTATTTTCAGGGTCGATGTCGATCTCAGTGTTCTGTAAGTCATTTGTGATAATGTAAAATCCTGGTTATTTGCTTCAGCAATTCTCCTTAATGAAAGGTCCAAGTCGATTCTTCCTATAGAACTATATGTATTACAGGACATGTGAAGTTATGTGCTTTTACATACCAAATCCATACGCTTTTCCTGTGTTTATACTTGATTTGGTGTACTGGTGCGCGGACGTACAATGAGTTGTCATAGCGCAAGAAGGCAATCTCCCCCCTTTCCCTGGCAGCTCTCAGCTCCGGCATCAGTTCTTTTCGCTTCCTTTTGATGGATTCCGTGTAGTCCTCGTTTATGAAGATTTGGTCCCTTTGAGTTGTTTAGCGCGCTGCAGGATTGCTCACGATCCTTCCAACGCAGCAGTCTGGCGATGATGGTCTCGGCCAGTCTCTCCCGCCGTCAGGTTTCCCTACGCGGTGAGCTCTCTCTACCTCCACCGGGTGTTGTAGATGTAGCTTCTCCTTCAGTAGTGTTTTAACTTCTCTTCTGCGTCGGCCCAGGTCTCCCCAGGCGTCTCCAACACTCCCTCAAAGACCAGGTTGTTTCTGCGGCTCTGTCCCTCCAGATCTCCAGTTTGTCCGTGATAATATGCAGATTGTCACATACTTTATAAAAATCGTTTTGAATTGTGTTGTGCGCTCAGTGAGTTTCAATGTTCCTTCTTTCAGAGTGTCCACCTCACCTTGTGTGAACTGTAGGCTTGTTTTTAGCTCTTGAATGTCCTTTATCTGTGAATCCATTCGGGTGTTTGTTGCTTCCATGATGATTTTAATGAATCCCTTGAAGTTCTCCTGTTGTTGTTGTATTATTTCCCTGAACATGTCCCTTTGCTGCTCCATGAGTTCCGTGACTCGACTGAGGCTCACGTAATCCTCATCCGCCGCCGAATCTGGCAGTTGCTTCGTCTCTGTTTTGTCGGTTTAGGCATTTTGTTCTCCTTCACAGGACTCCGCAAAAATGTTAGCTGCCTCACTGCTCACACTGCTCACAGCCTCCTCCCAGGGCCACGCCCGTAGATCCCCCTTCCAGCACACCTGTGATCTGCACACTGATCAAACACACCTGATAACACACCTGATAATTATATTATTGCAATATTTCACTAACCATTTCAACACGATATGTTCCATTCTAATTAAACACAATTGTTTTTCAGCAAATTGCGTCAAAGAAGACTTAAAAAAAGACTACATCAGGACCAAAACAAGATAAAATAGAACTATGTTAGTACGTGTTTCACCAAAACGTTAACACATTTATAAGTTCAACGAATTGTTTGATTTCAATTAGTTGAAAAAAAAAAAAAAAAAGAATATTCGATCACAGTCAGATAAGACTTTGGTGATAGAGCATGCCTATGGCTCTGCAAGAATGCTGGACCAGGATAGAAACCCAGCTTGGTCCCAAGGAACATGAACATGGAGTTCTGTCGGGACTACTTAAAATAAAGAAAATAGTTTTTGAAAATAGAATAAAATCAAATGGAAATAGAAGATATTAAAACTCAATATAATTGATTTATTGAATAACAAATGCATATAAATAATAAATAAATCTAGAATGATTTGTTATGTGTCCCTGAAAACATTAACACTGTGTTTTGAGTCAATTTTAATGGCTAAAACATGTCAGAATGAGTTTGGCCCATAGACTGTATATTTTTGGCACCACCTAAAATTGGCGCTGTTTAGTCCCATTGTCAGAACGAAGAAGAATTCAAACAGGCGGAAGGCGGAGACAGGAGAAAGGCACCGGCGTATCTGGTCCTGGACACAACTTTGAACGGTGAGTCTATTAAGTGTAGTACTATTCTCACGCCAAGTCTTTGTAGTCACGAGCCACCGCGATTTCAGCCAGAATAGCATAGCGGCGATATCAGCGCTGCTTGTGGTAGAGGAAAAGGCGACAGGAGCTAACGTTATGTGGCTAAACAATGGAGGAACTGCGGCGAGAGGAGAACCCGTGGTGACCGCGGTCAGAGCAGAGAGATGCAGGTACAACTTGAGCTTTGACACAACACTGTCTATCTTTGTCTTGTTATGCTAGTATAGTATGCATGAAAGCGCTTACAGCATCAGTGATTATGCGCCAATAAAGTTGCTGTGGTTTGGTTAAATGTCTGTGGGTTAGTTACTTACATTTTTGTTTTGTTTTAACAGTGCCGATTACAGCAGCTTCTGTTCTGAACGTTTTTAGACACATTTGAATCATTATAGAAGTCTTATAGGCCCGCTAAAAAATTGTAATGTTAATATATAACAGATGTAGAAGGTGCAGGTTCTCTATAAGCCTGAGTGTTGATTTTGTTATAGTGTTATAGTTAAAATTATAATTTTTCATATCAGATGACAGTGAATTAAATCAAGGGTGTGCCTCCTGAACCAATTGTACTATTTGTAACTTTACTCCTGTTAGTAAGATTATATGCAATTCTTATTTTGATCCACTTTTTCTTTTGTATATTTGTCATGAGCATCCATTGTATCTGCATTGTGAATGTACAAAAAAAAGAGCGGCAGTAGTGAAGAAAAGACAACAGTATGAAATGTAAAGTGTGAAGTAACTAAAGGGGCAGATATTATAAGACATGTTCTTCTCTGCTCCGTTTCATTCATACTGTATTGGCTTGGTGGATTTGTTGTGATTGTATGATCAATCAATCAATCAATCAAAGTTTATTTGTATAGCACTTTACAACAACACCAGGAGGACCAAAGTGCTTCACAGAGAGATTAAACCATTTAAAACACAAAATGAAAACAACCAAGACACAATTCAGTGTGCCCTAAGTATTAAAAGCAAGTTTAAAAGATGAGTCTTAATCTGGACTTAAAAAGGGACAGGTCCGTGAGAACACGCAGACTGAGGGCAAGCTGTTCCACAGTTTAGGCGCTGCAACCCTGAAGGAACGTTCGCCCCACTGTTTGTAGTGGACCTGGGACATCCAGAACCATTGATTGGCAGACCGGAGAGCTCTGCTGGGGCGATGTACGGTCAACAACTCAGTTAAATATAACGGAGCGAGACCATGAAGAGCTTTAAAAACAAGCATTAACATTTTAAAATCAATCCGAAAACGGACCGGGAGCCAGTGCAGGGAGGAGAGGACGGGAGTGATGTGGCTGTATCTGGATAACCGTGAGAAGACGGGCTGCGCATTCTGCACCAACTGTAACCGGTGGAGTGACGACTGTGGGAGGCCAGAGTAGAGAGCGTTGCAATAGTCCAACCGAGAACTGATAAATGCGTGCGTTGCCTTCTCGAGGTCTTGGCGTGAGAGAAAGGGCTCACCTTGGTCAAAAGGCGCAGCTGGAAAAGCTGGCTTTGACAACAGCATTTATTTGTTGTTTAAAGTTCAGTTCCCGATCAAAAACAACTCCCAGGTTCCTGACGGCATCACGGACTGGACCCACGACCCTGGACTGAATCTGAGGAACATCCCCGGAGCCAAAATAATGAATTCGGATTTGTTTCATTGAGGTGGAGGAAATTCTGCGTGAGCCATTGTTAATGTCCGAAAGGCAGTGGTGGAGGGAGTCAAGGGCAGTGGCAGTGTAGGGAGCACTGGTAAATAAACCTGGACATCGTCAGCATAAAGATGGAATGATAAATTATGTCTGGCAATGATGGACCCGAGCGGCAGCATGTAAAGTGAGAACAGGACCGGGCCAAGGATGGAACCCTGTGGCACCCCAGATGACAGCAGGGCAGAGGAGGAGGAATAGTCATCGACCATCACAACAAAGCTCCGGTCAGTCAGGTAGGACCTGAACCACTGCAGGACCGTGCCCTGAACACCAACATGCCTCCGCCAGCCGGGAGAGGAGAACTGAGTGGTCCACGGTGTCAAACGCCGCAGTCAGGTCCAGCATCATCAAAAGCACTGGCTGCTTCGAATCCAAAGACAGCAGAATGTCGTTGTGCACTTTAAGAAGAGCTGACTCCGTGCTGTGACGCGATCTGAAGCCTGATTGAAATTCTCAAAAATAGAATTATTTCCAAAAAGGTCTGCAACTGAATGAGATTAGCTTCTCTAAAACCTTAGACAAAAATGGCAGGTGAGAGACAGGTCGAAAATTTGACAGAACAGCAGGATCTAGATTAGGTTTTTTTAACAGTGGCCTAACCACAGCATGCTTGAAGGCTGCAGGAACAGATCCAGTGCTAGGCAGCTATGAACAAAGCGAGAAGGTATGGGCCCACTGTGTCAAAGCATGTTTGAGAACCTTAGATGGAACAATATCCAGAGGACAAACTTGTGGGTCTCATCCCCTGGACCACCTCAGAGAGGAGAGTCAGTGTCACAGGCTCAAACTCTTCGAGAACAGCAGGGGCAGTGGAGAAGTATAAATGACAGCAGAGTGAGCATTACAGCCAATGCCCATCCTCACTGATGCCACTTTATCCACAAATGCTTCAGGAATCCATCACATGTAGACTCAGAACATTCTTTAGCACACTGCCAGGTGGACTAATCACAGACTGTATTGAGTTAAAAGCACCCTAGGGTTGCTAGAGCTGGAGGAGACAATATTGATAGATATTGGCATTTAGCCTCCCTGACTGCCTTTGGTAGCTGGCAAGGCTCTCCCTCAGGATCTCCACAGACACCTGAAGCTTGTCCTTCCTATACCTGCGCTCAGCCTGTCTGCATTGCTGCCTCAGGCTCGGGTGGTTTCATTGAGCCACGGGTCTGGTTTGATTTTAGTAGATTTGCACCTAAATGGTGCAATACTGTCCAGAATGTCAGCGCAGGTAGAGTGGAAGGAGGAAACTGCATCATCTGGACAGACATGGGGAGCCACAACTGTCCCTGTGTACAGAGCAGTGGTCCTAAAGGCAGTGGCAAACTGAGCAGGGGTGGAGGAGGAAATGATGCGGCGACAGGAGGGTGTAGTGAGGGGTTGGATGCAGAACGGGGTACAGAGAAATTAAAAGAATTGGGAAATGATCTGAGATGCATGTCTGAGATATTTCCTGTAGTATTACAGGTAGACCATGTGAGATAATAAGGTCCAGTGTGTGGCCAAGATTATGTGTGGGTTTATGTACTGATTGTGACAGGTCAACAGTGTTTAACAGGCAGAGAACTCAGATGCTAAAGTATTAGATGGACAGCACACATGAATGTTAAATCCCACAATTATGATGTTGTCATATGATGGGACAAACTCGGCCAGAAATTCTGAAACTCAGTTATAAATTCTTATTGTGCTTAGGTGGGCGGTAAACAATGGCACACAAAACAGGGGTGACTGACTCAAATAAAAGAGCTGCAGTTCAAAACTACTGTAGGCTTTGGTGGCAGAAAGCGACAGATGTATGTATGCTTATACACAGTAGCCAGGCCACCACCACGGCCTGAGAGCCGCGGTGTACTGAGGTATGAATATCCAGGTGGGAGGAGCTCAGTGAAGGCGCTGTTATCACCAGATTTTTGCCAGGTTTCCGTCAGAAAGCAAAAATCCAGATCGTGCGTAAAATGAAGTCGTTTATGATGAAAGTCTTGTTTGAGAGTGAACGGGCGTTGAACAGTGCTGCAGAGAGAGCTGACACAGATCCACAGCTGACAGGCTCCGAGACAGCGCGGACCCAGCGGCGAAAGATTCTCCTGTGAGCACCGCCGACTCTGGATCCTGACGGGCGGCAACGCGGAAGGGGTGCCCAGCATCAGGGCTAGCTGACATAGCCACCGATAGCAGAGCTGGAGGGGACGCCGGAGGTCGAACCCGGAATCTGCTGTCCAATTGCGATTATCCACACCGGAGGACGCAAGGTATGCCTTAAACCTGACAGAGATTCCGCCTCTCTTTCCTCGTCTTCTGCGCCTCTTGTTGCGAGGCAACCCGCTCACATGACGCTGCAGAAAGGGTGGGACAGACTCGAGACAGGTGGTGGTGTCTTAAAATGTCCATCAAAGGCTTGAACGGGCAGATAGTTTACAGAATCCCGGATCTTTAAAAGTGTCAGGCGATCATAATCAACAGCGATGTCACATTTCAATAATAAGCCCTATAAAAAGCAGAAAAATCACCAATGTGGTAGGGGCAGACGGCGAACCATACACAGCGGCGCCATCTTCCGTACACAGCTTGATGATGTCACTTTTGAATGAAATAAATAAGAAAATGAAAGCTAGGAGTCATGGGTGCGTTACACAATCAGGAAATTGAATAATAACCTTTGATGCAAGTTAATATATGTTTTCATGGCGTGGCTGTGTTGTGCCATTCCTCTTACATTTTTACTCTTACATTAAACAGAAATATTGTGACCCTCAGGTGAATAATGGTGTCAGAGGAGAAGGAGCGAGATGTGGCGTGGAAGGAGCTGCGCAGGAGGAAGAGGATGGAGGAGGTGGAGGAGCTGACCACTGCGGGACACAACGCTCTGTAATAGGGACAAACCCAGGAGGCGCTACCGTTTCAGAGGATCAAAGGAGACTGAAGGCAGCCCGCCAGGTTTCCACGCAGCGGCTTAGGACTAATTCTACATCTAGTACGTTTAATTTTGTTGTACAGTTGTATAATGACAAATAATACTATGTGAGTATTACTCTATCCATTTAATAATAATGTTATATGTTAATATGGCATTGTTTTAAACTCTGTGGTTGATAATTTTTACTGATGTTGATGTGTTGTGTATGTTGCAGGACCTTAAGGACGGCTCTGAAGGACCATGTGCACGGTGGGAATGGAGGTGAGAGTCCTTCATAGTTGTCTTTATTTGCTTCTTTGTTGTATTATTTGTCTTGGCACCTCTGAAAAAACCTGTCGTTCTGTTGTTCCTTCACTAATGTGTATTCCAGCGTCCACATCTGTGGGAATGCCGCCCACAACAACTGCAGTCCTTTATTAAGTAAAAACCCTTGCATGTACGATGTAGCAAATGAGAAGCAGAGTACTTTGTTCACTGATAGAAGTGCACTACAGTACATAGCGTTTCCATAGATATGGAATTTAAAATCTATATTTAAAAATCAAAAGTATAATAATACTTTAACCACCTTAGTTTCATTTAAATCCATTATTATAGAAGACAGTATATTTTCTGTTGTACAGAACCTGAATGGAACCTTTTTCACCATGTTTGTGTTGGCATGTCTGTATCAGGGTTGACCTGGCACTGGGCTTAATAGAAACACAACATTAGTGTCCTTACTTAAAAGTCCTGATTTATACTTTCATGGAGATTAGAGCTAGCATGCTTAAATAATTGTTTGTCCCAGAAATGCAATAAACATTGTTTGCTTCTATTCTCATTCCAGCATGGGACAGACCTTTGCCAATCAAAGGAAACCGGTGGAGAGGGGTCACCTGCCAGCCCCAAATATTGGAGACAGTGATGGCAGCCAAGGACTAATGCCACCTCTATGAGGAGGTAATCTACCTGCTGGACTCCCTGCTTCGGACATTCCTACAGAAGGGTGTGTATGGCATCACCACACCATATGATGTGTTGACTGCAAGGGTGAAAGAACTCCTGGACTTATCAAAGCAATTTTGAAAAAAACAAACAAAAAAGGGGATTGCCTGATATGTAAATGAACTGTGGAAGTTGTTGAGATTGTTTAAATCACATTGTGGCATTGGAGTTTATGCTGTGGCAATAAGTACCAAAAACAGTCCAAAAGTCGGATACAGGCAACATGTTTGCATTAACTTTTCCACAAGTTTAGGTTTTGACCAGATTCTGGACTCTCTCGTATTCAGACACTAAAACAATAAAATATTTTTGCAGAAGTGCATAAAAGCTCGATCAATATGCACTTCCAGTGGTGCAGAAGTGACATTCACCTCCGGGTTAATGTAATCTTTATACAATGTTTTACGTGATAGCGTTTCAACCAATGAGCATCCAGATTGACAAATCAAGTAATAATACATTTTATTGTCACTGCATACATGTAAGATGTTTGCTTAAATTGTTCAGAGGTTGTTTTGACTGCTTAAAGCCAAACTATGACGAGTCTATTGAAACAACTGTTTGTGATACTGCCTTTTGTGTTATAACCAACAAACAACCCTAACTACACTTATAAATTGTTTTACATATGTGTACTATTGTTGAATTGCAGTCGGAAGACTTATTTGAAAATAAACTAAACCTAAACCTAAACTTAAGACAAACAGCACTGGAGGTATAACCTTGGTTGGTACATTATTTGATTTGGGTACTAGAATTAAATTCACAGAAGTATTAACCAATATTAATGGTTCCATTGTTTGGTTAAATTTAACCAATCTGGTTGGTGTCCAACCGATCTATTGGTTAAAACAACCAATCTTAAAAATGGTAGTGTTTTTAACTAATCTTGGTTAAAACACTACCATTTTAGATATTGTTTTTCTATTCAGTTTTTTCTTATTTTTGTTCTTGTACTATTTGATTGTAAATAATAATGTAAATTTGTACATGTTGGGCTTTTATTTATGTTGCCTAGTAATTATGGATTTAATCATTTTACAAAAAAAATTATATAGGTGCATATATGTACACATATTTATGTGACATATATAAAATTGGCCGTTTTCCCATATGTCATGTACATATATGTACATATAGGTGCATATATGTACACATATTTATGTGACATATATAAAATTGGCCGTTTTCCTATATGTCATGTACATATATGTGTGCATATATGTGTACATATATGTGTACATATATGTACACATATATGTGTGCATATATGTGTACATATATGCACACATATATGCACACATATGTACATATATGCACACATATATGTACATATATGTACATGACATATAGGAAACGGCCAATTTTATATATGTCACATATATTCAAAACCTATATCAAAACCTATATCAAAACATATATGTTTATATAGGTTTCTTCCATGTGGGAACTTTGAAAAGTTTTGACTCTTTTCACTGTCTGTGAAGCCAACCCAAGCCTATGCAACGTCAGACGGTAATGCGAGCGTTTGCAGCGAGCCGCTCCTCTACAGTCGCATACACGACCAGGCTCCTCAATCTGGAGCTTTTAAACCCAGCGTTCTGTCTCTATTTCAGGGGTGTTTATGTCTGTGTCTTTCCCCCGCGTACGCACCACAGCTCTGCTCAGATCGCAACGTGTGTTTATTTATTTACCTGGCAGCACATGTGTGAAGCGAGTGTGTCCTTTGTCCTTACAGTTCTGTCAGGCGCCGCATCCTTCTCATTTGTTTAATTTAAATCCTGGACCGTGTTCACAAATGAGCTGTTTATCCATGTCTTTCAAAATGTAAAAGTTCCCCCAAAACACCGTCAGTCTGAGTTCATTATTGTAAATTTGCCTAACAGTGACAAACTTCTTCCTGTTTGAGTTTTACACAATAAAAGTCACTGCATGTTATCGCTTAGTAAGAATCTTATTGTGAAAGGGTCAGACAGCGAGAGAGCGTTACATTTACAGCAGCTTGACGTCATGAGAGAGACGTCTCAGTAAAAGTGCCAAACAGCAACAGACACTAACAACAAGCATTTACCAAACTTACTCTTTAACTAACTTCTACTTAATTTATTATCTGGAGTTTTATTGTGTTTTTCATTTATAAAGTGAGTTTGCTTTAGGTCCAAGTCTATTATTGCTGTGTTGATTATCACAAAGTTGAATAAATTAGTGTAGTATTTTTCTTCTTCAGTGTTTAATTTAAGTAATTTTGTCATTATAAAAAATCGTGATAAAATCGAAATCGTAAGTTTATAATTAAAAAATCGTCATATTCTATTTTTGCCATATCGCCCACCCCTACCTGCTCTACACCCTGGCTTTTTAACACACTACACTATGCAGAGTTTACATATTACGTAATTCATTGTACATAAAAATAAATTAAAAAAATTAAAAAGGAAGGAAGGAAAATTGTACACAATTTAATAATATATTGAGGATGGAAATAACAGCTGGAAGTAGCAAGATCACAGATAATATGTATATTAATGTGCCTTTTAACACAAAACTAGTGACTTTGGGGATGGTTAACTATGTTTGGCATTGATAACCATCTGTAAGAAATATTTTAATAATCGCCTTTTGCCACTTGCTTTGTACCAGACATCGTACATGAAATGAGAGCGTTGTTGTAGTTCTGCTTCGCTTCTGTTACTGTTCCATCCATCCATCCATTTTCTTCCACTTGTCCGTTGCCGGGTCGTGGGGGCAGCTGTTGGAGCTGCACCAGCCCCTATGGCTCCTCCTGCAGGTGGTGGGTCCACAGAAGGACGGCCTCATGGTTCTAACCGGGCCTGTTGGTCTCTCATAAGGAGCTTCTGAACCGCTCTTTGTCTGACCCGTCACCTAGGACCTGTTTGCCATGGGAGACCCTACCAGGGGCACGAAGCCCCCGACAACAGAGCTCCAGGATCATTCAGGCTCAAACCCCTCCACCACGTGGCGGGGTATGAGGTGGCGATTCCTGGAGGGGCTGTTACTGTTCATTTTTGTTAATTATATGAACATCTCAAACAGTGCTTTGTAAGTGTGGTCCGTGTTAAAACAGCTGCTTTGTAGTGTAACAGGTTCTCTTTTGCCAACGAGGCAAATCAAAATCAAAATATGATGTTGCTAAATGTATGTCTGATAATGTGTAAAGTTAAATTACAAAAGGGTACGTTGTGTCTACATGTTCATGCTGTGTTCCTATGCTCTTGTACTTTGTTCCATGTAATATGTTCTTTTGTACTATTGTGATATAAATTCTTATTGTAATGATTTCGTGGGGTGGGCACTCATAAGCTTTTGCTTCGGCCCACTCCTTTTGAGCAGAATTTCAACTGCTCAAATAAACAAATAAACTGAAACTACAACTAAAGAATGAAGCCAACAATTCATGTTCCTTGGAGTTAATCCGCCTCCGTTCCCTTGTATTATCCAGAATGTGGACTAAGTCCTGCCTGATTTGGTGGGGTAGGGTTAAATGTAATTGAAGTGTAGTATTGGGGTCATTAAGCTGCCTAGAGGCCTCTTGGATGTACGGCAACTTACCCCAGACGATGATAGCACCACCCTTATCAGCCTGCCTGATGACAAAGTCGTAGTTGGTTTTGAGCCATTTTATTGCCTCTCTCTCCTCCCGAGTGAGGTTGGAGTAGGTTCTTCTGTAGGAATAAAATAGTTTGTCTATAGTTGACCATTTTCATAAATACATTAAGACAGGCATTATTATTGGTCAGATTTTTACAGATTTCTTGAGCTTTGAACCAAAAAACAAGGAGACATTTGGAATTTTTACAGATTATTTACAATGATTTCAAAAACTAAACCAGATCCTAAATTCCTCTGAGCAGATCTTTGGAACTAATATGTCACAAAATAAAAGCACACATTTAAATCTGTCTCTGAACATGATTTAGATTGTGAATTGTGTTCCCTGTTAAGCTGCGGGGTTTGGTTTCTCCTGTAGACGACTGTGTTGTTGTGGATAATGTGATGAAAAGCACAGATGAATGGAATGTCCAGATAATGGTTCATTGATGCTAAAATGAATGAACTCCAGTGTCTCCTCCTCCACCTCCTCCTACAACAGACAGAAACACCTCACTCCACATTCTCACCATGAAGACTCTGCTTTCCCAGCGGCCCCAGTTTGTAAAACAATGAGGAACGGCAGGTTCACAGTCAAACCTACGGAGGCCAAGTTTATAAAGAGCCAGATATATCCAGAGCCAGCTCTGATATCACTCTGGGAGCGCTCCGGCTTCGGGAGAGGACGCACTTTTGGAGCGTCATTAGTTTCAGTTAAGTTTAATTAAAGATTATATGGACCAAACACAAATGGACTTTTGACATTGGAGTCTTCATAGAAGTGTAGAGGAGCAGAAAGTGTCATATTTATCTGTCAGATGGAGCGGAGTAAAAGGAAGAAGTTCTCAGCACAAATACAAGATTCAAGAGATTCAAGATTTATTTTACTAGTTGGAAGGAAATTTGTCTTGAACACACAGGCTGCCATATAATAAACAAATACAATGACATAATGACAAGGACATACCATTTGATACAGAACATTCCAACACAATCAGCGCTCCGCTTTTAGCCTGAGTTCAGGAGACCCACCAAATGAGGAGTTCTTATACCGGTTTAGGTTTCTCTTTTTGTTTTTAATAGGGACAATAAAGCATCGTCCTGACAGAGCAGCTCATACTGGGATTGATGACAGTCTCCTCAAATACAGAATTTTAAAAATTATTTCTATTTGTCAAATTCCAGAAGAATGATAGATAGAATTTTCTACACAATTTTATTGTGTAGAAAAAGTATTACTTTTTTTACAACGTCAGAGGTTTACATACACTAAGATGACTATACCTTTAAACAATTAGGGAAAGCCTAAATGACGATGTCATGTCCTTGGAAGCACAAGTCTGGTTCATCCTTGGGTGTTATTTCAAGACCCTTAAAGGTTCAGGTTCATTGGTTAAAACAATGATGGAAATGACCAATCATCATACAGATCAGAAAGAAGGCGGGTTCTGTGTCCCAGAGATGAACGTGCTGTGTCTGAAATGTGAAGATCAACCCAAGAACAAATGCAAAAGACCTGGTGAAGATGCTGAACCTGGTAAGAGTTTGTCATTATCCAGAGTGAAACCAGTACAGTACCGACATGGGCTGAGAGGGAACTCTGCCAGGAAGAAGCTCTGACTCCAAAAGAAAAGACAAATTGGAGTTTGCAAATAATAAAAGGATAAAGATTAATTTTTTTCCTGTGGTCTGACGGAAAAATAAAATATATTTTGGCCATAATGACCATGGTCACATTTGGAGGAAAAAGCCTGAGGACACCATCCCAACTGTGAAATACGGGGGTGGCAGCATCATGCTGTGGGGTTGTTTTGCTGCGGGAGGGACTGGTGCACTTCACAAAATAGATGAAATCATGAAGAAAGAACACTATGTGGAAATATTGGAGCAACATCTCAAGACAGCAGCAGGAAGTTAAAGCTTGGGCACAGATGGTTCTTCCAAATGGACAATGATCCAAAGTAAACTGGTTACAAAGTGGCTTAAGAATAACAAAGTCAATGTTTTGAAGTGGTCATCACAAAGTCCTGATCTCAATCCAGTTGTAAATGTATGGGCAGAGCTGAAAAGGCATAGGCATGCAAGGTGGCCAACAAATGTGTCTCAGTTACACCAGTTCTCTACACTTCCTTATTACACTCATATCAGTCTAGGATCGCTCCGCTTTGACTCGTACTCGCACCTTGTGTTTTTTCGTCATTATTTGGTTTTTCGGGTTTCTGGTAGTCTTTCTTTGCTGATGGAACTATCTCCATGGTTACATATACATTCAGCAGTAAGCCCTTCTATATATATTCCAGAAAGCCTAAAAACACATCATAAGGCCACTGTGGCACAATGCTGACCACCCATACAGCTGCTGGGCCACTGACAAGTCAAATACGCACTAATGTCAACCTTTCCCAAATAAAAAGTGGCATAATGCAGCTTTAAGTCCAGTCCTGACCGCGCTGGGGGTCCTGAGCCTCACTTTGGAGACCCCTGTTCTAAGAGCCCTGTCCAGACATGACCTTCAAAAGTGTGTCGGGGCGACGGAGTTTGATGTTTAGACCGACTTTGGCTCAGCTTTAGTGCAGTTTTACGACTTCCTCGCGGCTGTTTCTGAGTCCGGCCCCTGGGACGGACTGTGTTTGGGTTTTTGTTCAGTTTCTGTGGGTTTTTATGTGCTTCTCTGGCAGAATCACGTGAAGTGTGTCCGTTTCCCGGGACACCGCGGCAGCGCTTCAGCCCCCCTCTCCTCAGTACTTCAGTCTTCAGTCTTTTCGCCAGCAGGTGGGGGTCGCTCAGCTGTAACCACGGCAACGCTCTAGACGCCGGCCAATGTGCTTCTTCCGCAAGACACCACAAAGAGACTTCTGTTCCTCCTTCAAACAAAACCCTCCGAGGAACCTCCTCCTCCTCCTCCTCCTCTGCCCGGGACGCTCCCAGAGGCCAAGGAACTAATCCTGCAGCTACTACCATTACTACTACCACTACTGCTACAATTACTACTACCACAACTACTACTGCAGCTACTACCATTACTACTACCACAACTACTACTGCAACTATTACTACCACTACCACAACTACTACTACAACTACCACTACCACAACTACTACTACTACAACAACTACTACTACCACTACTACAACAACTACTACTACTACTACTACTGCAAACAAAACCCTCCGAGGTCCTCCTCTGTGTGGGATACACAAAGAGGCCAAGAAACTACTACTGCAAACAGAGCCCTCTTAGAGCCTTAATGAATCCTACAGAAACTATTACTAAAACTACAAATGCAAAACATGAGCATCTTAAATTCAAATAATGACTGAAAACTGCATGAATGAAGAAAAATGATGATTTAGAGAAATTGTAAACTTTTATAACAGCGTTTCTAAACCAGGAGTACAGGGACTCGACTAAACACTGAACAAACGAGTTTCGTTGATCACTTCGATCCTGGAGGTCGGGGGTACTTGGAGTGCAGGTGAACCACTCCAGGGGTAAAGTGGGAACTTACCAAGACACGGCCGTCCACCTAAACTAACAGACCGAACAAGGAGAGCACTGGTCAGAAATGTAACCAAGTGCCCTAAGATAACTCTGGAGGAGCTGCGACGTACTGCCGCTGAGCTGGGGGAATCTGTACATGGGACAACTATAAGTCGTACTCTACACAAATCTGGCCTTCATGGACGAGTGGCAAGAAGAAAGTCATTATTGAAAGGAGGCCATAAGAAATCCTGTTTGAAGTTTGCTAGAAGTCATATGGAGGACACAGCTACCATGTGGAAGAAGGTGCTTTGGTCAGATGAGACAAAAATTGAGAACTTTCAGTAAAAAAATTCAAAATAAAATCTTTATGTTTAGGGTTGTAAACATGACAAAATATGCAAAAGTTCAAGGTGTATTAATACTTTCGCAAGGCACAGTATAATATATATAAAGCGATCCAAAATCCCTGAAAGCAAATCTTTGTGATACTATGTCACAAAATGATCTAAAGTAGTGAAGTGGTGCAAGAGTCGGGTTTTGTCTCGTTATAATCGAATTAAAGCGAGGTCACAGCGTCAGAACAGACCGACCAATGACCTCTGACCCGGGAGTAAGGGCTGTCGCCGTGGAGACAGACAGGAATCACCCGACAGCTAAAACCAAGGACAGAACCAGGACTTAAACAAACCAGGCTCCAACTGAAACAGAGTCGCAGAAGTTTATGAACAAGTGCTTTATTTTGTACAAAAACTTTCACATCGTCACAATTCAGCAGTGAACAAACTCCACGTTTGACCCCCACTTTAACGGAGCACATTTCTCACGTTCGACTTTACCCAAATCTAAAAGTGTCTGGAAAAAAAAGACGTAATTGAGGATGAAAAAGCTGCAAAAAAACGACAAAAAGTGATAATAAAGCAACAAAACAGGCGACAAACTTGATTAAAACACTGCAAAACAGGCGACAAAACATGCAACAAAAAAACGCGGAAAAGTGACGACGAAGTGAGGAAACATTTTAGATCAGTTTTATAGGTCTCGGCTTTCAAATGAGGTGTTACTCTGGCCTATAGGCTCCAGTCGTGAAGCTTTTAGATTTGGGTAAGGTCGAACTGGAGTAAATGTGCTGGGTTAAGGTGAGGGTTAAGAGGTTAATCAGTCTCATTACAGTGAAAACCAGAACAAATGCGACATCATGATCATCTGCCGGTGGAATAAGTATCTTTGCACTTACTGAATAGGGAGAAAACTTAAATGTAGATATCAATGGGAAACTTCTGCTGTAGAGACTGACATAAATATGAGACTAAAATGTATGGCTAGTTTGTCATTTTATGTTTTCACATAAAAATAGGTGCTTTATGCATAAAAATTACCAAAATTGTTGATATTTTTAGCAGAATTTGTTATTTAAATGACAGTAACAATAAAGCAATTGATTAATTATTCCGTTTTTTAATAAAAGAGTTATTAGTAAAAAAAAAAAGAAAAGAAAAAAAACAGTTGTGAGAGTAGAATGAAAACATAATTTGGAGAAAACGTCCCTAAAGTTTAGTCCCTTTGTCTGCACATGTGCCCTGTGTATATTCATACCCATTCGCTATGGGCGGGCCATAGGGGGTCGTGCCTGTCCCTCAAGATGCTTGTGCCCCCCCCAGACAGTGGTGTAGTCTATGTGATACGCTGTACGCCGTATAACCACTAGAAGGCCTGCAGAATTACCGTATTATACCACAAATAGGGTAAGATACGTGTCACTAATTTGCGCGGTGTTATTTTTGCGCTTTCTGCCGATTAGAGACCAGCCCAAACTCCACAACAAGTAGCTATTTCCTCCCCTGAAACTGAGAGGGGACATTTCATCCCACTCTCTTTCTCTGTCTCTACAGAAACAGACCCCTCTCTCGTGCGTAATTGCGCACGGCTCCCGTGTTGTCTGCTCACAAAATAAAACCCGACCGGAGAATAGCTGATAACGATAGAGGCTTATTAACAGTATGTCTCACGCTCAGCTCAGCGTCTCCCTGTCAGAGACACTTTCCCTGTTCATCCCCCGCTCTGAGAGTCCGTCCCTTTCTCCGTCCCTCTGCAGCGGCTCGTGAGCATCTTTGGGCAAAGGCAGTGACAGGTGCGGGCTGGTAACAAGCAATCTGTATTTTACTACAAAGCGCCGAAGTCCGCGGAAAAGCGTTCGTGTATTTGTTCGAAGTGTGCGTTTTACTGCTGAAGGCTTGAAAAAGACTGAAAAGTGGATGCGCCCACAGCACTGACCGAGCCACGCCCTCCTGTTTATTCAAAACATGGTCCAAAAACAGTAGAGTATGTATAGTAATTGTGCCCTATTCGTGGATTTCATATAAGACTGACGTCTGGCCACGGGACTAGGTATATTTCTCCCGTCTTTAGCCGCTGCTGTCTCCCACAAAGGAAATGACCATATTTGGATTACAGCATCATCTCGGTCACAGCCTTTCGTGCTACACGTGGATACCAAACATGTCAGTATTTGTGAATGAATAAGCGTGGGAAAGACTAGGGAGCAACACAGACATGTTGGAGTCACTTCCTGGATAAATGTCTGGCTCAAAGCTACAAAACGTCAGAGAATAAACATGGTAAAGAGAGAGCTTGGTGTGTTTATTTCTCTGACAGAGTTAAAAGGAGAAAACGTTAACACTGACCACTGCGAGAAACATTCTAAACATTCTAAAATTGATGTTTCTTGTTAATTTAAGTGCATTAATCATTGTTCCACAGGCAGAATTTCTTTGACATACCAACTCAAATCAAGGGCAGCTTTACTTATTTCTCAATTACTTTATGCAGCGTGTAGAGCTGGTTTTATTATATGTATTTGCTGTAAAAATCCAGAGTTTGTGTTTTTTTCTCGTTGTGTTTCCGTACAGAGGGGAACACATATTTAAACGGATTTGTACTTTCTACTTTGATACTCAAGTACTTTCTACAGCAAACACTTCAGTACTTTCACTTAAGTAGTAATCTGACTGAGCAACTTTAAACAGGAAATATGTCTCCCAGCCTTAACTTCAGGGAGTTTCCTGAAGCCGTCTAAAGTTTACTTACTACAGTCACGCTTACACCCCAGACACACGGCCGTGTTTTCTGTGCGTTTATGGCCCTGTTCGGCCTAAACGCGTTGCCTTTTTGACGCGTTTTGACATAGAATCATTGACGATGGATTGAAGAGGCCACACTGAGCTGTCCTCAAAATAGAATCAATCAGATTTTTCCACGCGTGCGTCAAGCGTTGTGCGATACGTTGCCGGTGTGTTTGGGGTCTTAGGGCTGGGTACCGTTAGACCATACCAGTTTAGTATCGGAAAAAAAGTTTAGGTTGTACTGGTATCGAAAAGATTAAAGTATCAAAAGCAGTTACTGAATTAAAACTATCTTCTCAAAGAAATTATTTTTTTTCCTATTTTTACATGTTTTTGCCCAATGTCTGCCCCATTTCCCCCAGTTTTTTCTAATTTGTGCCCTATTCATTTCTCGTTTATCCATTTCCCCCCCATTTATTCCCACTTTTTTTTTTAACATTCATTTCCTTATTTTTGCCACAATTTCCCCCCAAACATTATTGTACTGTTTTCTAGTTCTAGACGACGATTTTTCGTATGGGTATTGGAAGGAGTATTGTTCAAGTATCGGTATCGAAAACCAAGTATCATTAAAGTACAAAAAAATGCTCTCACAAACTACAAAAACATTTCTATAAAACTGTCTAAATTCTATAAAAATAAGAGAAATATAAAAAGCTAAGATAAATTTAAAAACCTAAAGAGTTCAGCACGGCGTCCCGAGTGCCGCCTGCTGCTCCGGAGGCGTGTCTCTGAGGGGTGGGGCCACAGCAGACAGGGGCATGGCTAACAGTGTGGAGGGCGTGGCCAGAGAGGGGGTGGGTGTGTCCGGGGCGTTGGGGGTGTGGCACTCATCACAGCAGCAGCAGCAGCAGTGCACGAAGGCGCCGCCCAGAGGTTTACTGAAGCGCAGCGCCAGGAGGGGCGTGGCCGAGCAGCGCGCGAACAGCAGGAACTGACCAATCAAGCGCAGCACCGGGGCCACGCCCACAGGCAGCGCCGGCAGGTAGGACAAGGCAACAGCGCAGGCGGCGTCCGGGAGAGTGCACACCGTGTACAGGCCAATCAGAGCCAAGATCACAGACCGCTGCCCCGCCTCCTGAAAGGACGTCCTGCTGCACACTTCCTGTCGGGACACCGAGGGGGAGGGGCTTCTGGAAGAGAGGGGGGTATGAGAATGACGTCAGTAAAACGATAAGAGTAAAACAGATAAAGAGCGGATCTTTGAACTCCAAGCGATTCTGCCCCAATCAGAAGGATTCAGCAAATACACTGCATTCCAAATCAGTGTTTCCCACACATGGACTATTCTGTGGCGCACCGCCACAGAATCAACACCTCCCGCCACATATTGCGTTTCGTATTTATACGAATATATTTTTAAACGCTATTTAAAACACGCATGCTATAGAACCGCCGCAGCGGTCAATTTGACTGCGGAGAGGGGGGGGTTTAAAATGCAGCGGCTATTCCTCCGTCTCACTCACACGTCTCTCTCCCTCTCCCATAGCCCACACACACAGCCCCTCCCCTTCCTGCACACCGCGTGTCTCTATCAGCGATCATCGCTGGAAGCGTGGAAGCTGTGTCTATTTGGTGCAGAGAAGACGGCTGGTGAAATTCACTAAAGACCTCCAGACCTCCCCATAAATAATATCATATCGTGAGGACCGTGCAAATGCTGCTCTGATTTTTAAATCCCATTAATCACTTGAGATTTAATTCATCACGATTATTCACAGTTCAGTTAAATTAATGATTATATTCATTATTAACACTGGACCGACATAAAACGCTTTAATTTAAAGCAATAGCTCACATTAACAAACCAATAAAGATTTCATAAATCTATGTGAAACCATTAATTTAACGTGTTCCAGCGACCGGAGAGTGCTCAAATCATGTGACGCCATTAATCTGTGATTAATTAGTTAATTATTTTTGATTGTGAGTTAAAGTGTTAACTTTCCCAGCCCTAATTGTAAGTAACTTTTTTGTGCAGCTCTTTACACAAAGTGCTTCAGAAAGTGCTTCACAGTGATAGAAACATGGTATATCATTTAAAAATACACAGACTACAATTGAGCTATTTGGACTCAGAGACAGAACATCTTTGCTGTTATTTAGTATTACTCTCAAAGTCCCTGCTGATGGTCAGCATGAGAGTGCTACGAGCGGCTGACCAAAGGGGCGGAGCTACAGTGCACTCCTCAGATGAGTCTAATCTGTGGTGTCATGCTGCTGGAATAAAACTCGATAAAAAGAATATTTCTATCTTTGATGGAAAATGTTGAAGGTCGTCGTCATTTTGACGGATTGAAAATCAAGCCGTAATGAAAGTCCAAACCAATGGCCGCTGGCTGCTCTGCTTTATGACCGCAACACTGGAGGCCGCCATTGCTCCGACATTGCTGTAGTACCTCCATATCGCCGCTAGTCTCCCATTGAAAAGCATTGGACTTTTAAAAACAACTTTAACGCCAGGAGCGTTATTCTCCTGAGATAACGCTGGGTTAGTCACAAAAAAAGAAACCAGCTGTCGAAAGAATTTAAAAAAAAATCTCCTACTTAAAGAGTAACTAAACGGCCTTTCCCCACCCACAAACAAAAGTCAAAAAGTGCTGTGAAAGAGGCGGTCTCTGAAGTTTGGGGGTGACATGCGGGGGTGAGTGTGTGGGCCTTTGCATTGGCACAATCACAGCAGACTGATTACGTGGGAGGGACTTGGTTATAAACCACAGGTACAGGGGCAGGACAATGGGCAGCACCTGATGACGATGTGTGGAGCTGGTGCGGCTTATGACGTTCTGTGGAGGCCGTGGACACTCTCCAGCCAATCAGGAAATTCTAATTTAGTAGCAGAGTTACCCTGAAGGGGGCGCAACCCATTCGTTTTCAGGCCAAAGTTAGGATTTTACACGTTTGCGCTATAATGTCAGAATAATGTCAGGGACCAGTGGACAACTCTATGAGACACCCATTGAGACAGTTTATCAGTAAAAAAAACTTGATTTGGTGTTTAGTTGCTCTTTAACGGGGGTCGGACTATTAGCATTGGAGCTGCGCGAGCTACACGTCACGCAAAGGCCGAGTCTACAGTGAAGATCCCGCCCTTATGCCCTTATTAGGATGCTTCATCAGAGCTGGGGAGGAGGAGTCTGTAAATCCGCCATGATTTCCCCTCGAACGTGGTCATTATGGTAAACGGGGAGGAGTGAGTATTGACGGTCTATTAATAATATGTCCAAACGCAACTGCTGTCTGAACCTCTGGGCTCTACCTAAAGCAGCTACATCATTGCATTTCGAACGGCAACTAACAACACTTCACTGCTGCAATGCTCACATTGGAGCTGAGAGCACATGGATTTGGATAAATAAGCGAAGGACAGAGAGAGGAGAAAGACGAGCAGGCGAGGTGCATGGAGGTAAAGTAGAGGACATCAAAGACACACTATTGAACTGCTGAATACTGCCATGTTCACCCGCTGCGTTTCTTAAACATTAGGTTGAAATTAGGGAAATGAAAATAAGCTCCAATTTGCATTTCGAGTAAAATTAGAGAGAGAAATGATCCCCAGCCAAACGACCGGCATAAACAGACTCATGTATGACATGTCAGACCTGTTTGAGCCGACGTCCTTCTTCGTCACAGAGGGGGAGGAGCTCCGGCTGCTGCCATCCTGTCGCCCAATTGGCTGCGGCGCCTGCTGTGAGGTCACGCGGCGCGTCACCAGGTCACATGACAGCGTGAACAGCAGGGGGAGGCACAGGTAACAGCCAAACACCCACCAAGACCGGGCCTCCTGATAGGTCAGCAGCAGAGATAGCACGGCCAATGGGAGCTCAGGGGTGGGCTCAGCCAAGCACACGTCCAGCTGTCAATCAAACACAGCAGCCAATCAGAGACCTCCTCAGTTAAGGAGAGACACTGCAGAAGAACAGGCAAATGACTTAAACGTAGAGCCAATCCATTTAAAGAATGTGTTGTATGTTTTCTATCATATTATGTTCATATAGAAAAAAGGCATTAAATTAAATTAATCCGAATTAATCTAAAATCCAAATGTCTAGAGCCAGGTTTAAATGTGTGCTTTAAATGTTTTATTTTGTGACACATTAGTTCCAAAGATTTTGGAGAGGGATTTTGGACCTTGTTTAGTTTTTGAAGAAACTAGTTATTAGTGGTTAGGGGTTCAAAGCTCTATAGGAGCGACTAAAGGGCAGATGTTGTTAAAGAGTGGAATAAAAACGGCCCTAAAGTTTAGTCCCTTTGTCGGCACATGTATATTTGTCCCGTCTTTAGCCGCTGCGGTCTCCCACAAAGGAAATGACCATATTTGGATTACAGCGTCATCTCGGTCACAGCCTTTCATGCTACACGTGGATACCAAACATGTCAGTATTTGTGCGCCGACATGTTCGAGTACATTTTGCAAAATTGTCCAAACTGCGGCAAAACTTTTCAAATCTTTTCAAAACATTTTCATTTTTTTAAATATTTTTCAAACTGTTCCAAAAATGTTCCAATATTTTTAGAAACTGATTGCCATCCATCCATCCATTTTCTTCCACTTGTCTGTTGCCGGGTCGTGGGGGCAGCTGTTGGAGCTGCACCAGCCCCTATGGCTCCTCCTGCAGGTGGTGGGTCCACAGAAGGACGGCCTCATGGTTCTAACCGGGCCTGTTGGTCTCTCATAAGGGGCTTCTGAACCGCTCTTTGTCTGACCCGTCACCTAGGACCTGTTTGCCATGGGAGACCCTACCAGGAGCACCAAGCCCCCGACAACAGAGCTCCAGGATCATCCGGGTGTTCAAACCCCTCCAACACGTTAAGGTGGTGGTTCCAGGAGGGGAGAAACTGATTGCCTCAAAGGAAATGGCCATATTTGGATTACAGCATCAACTTGATCACAGCCTTTCGTGCTACACGTGGATACCAAACATGTCAGTATTTGTGAATGAGTAAGCTTCTAAAAATGGCGCCAAAGAAGGTAGCTGTGTCTATTTTTGTGCGTTAACTGTGTGTCCGTGTGCTCTTACACCCGTGAAGAGCTACTGACCATCAGGTCAATCACCCCACGGACTTACTGCCAAGTTTTTGGCGTCAGCCACAGAGAAGCAGAAGTACCGCTTCAGCCGGAAAGTGGGGAAAGCTAAATCTGTGTATTCAGCCCGTCTCCAACAACAATTCTCCTGTAAAGACTCTGGGGCAGTGTGGCGGGGCTTAGGGCTATCACTAACTACAAGCTCAAGGACCCCAGGCTCCGAACGGCCTGTCCCTCGCCCAGGGTCTGAATACACATTACTGCTGCCACGAACGCCCATCAGCCTTTGACATCTCTCTAGACACTCCAGCTGCCCCTGCTCCCCCCACCATCAACGACTCCAGCACTTTATCAAAGGCCAGGGGAGGCAGGGGGAGTTTTGAGTCCCACCTGTGTGCTGTAGTAGCCCTGTCCGTCCTGCGGGGGCAGTGTGACGCGGCGGTACAGCAGCAGCTCTGGAGCGGCCAGCAGCAGCGCGCCAACGAACACCACGCTGAGCTTGGACAGGATGGTTGTGCACGGCTCCACGCGCACGCTCACGGGGCGGGGCTTGTGGCGTTATGGAAACGGTCGATGCTGAGGGCGCACAGGCTAAAGGTGGCCACGCCCATCGAGCTCACCTGTGGAGAGAGAGCACAGCCAATCAGAACAAAGCGTTTACAGACAAATCACAGACACAAAACCTATTGGATTGAGACCCTGAAGGCCACCAGGGTTAAATGATGAGCTTGATTTTTCTGTGTTTTTGTAGGACTGGGGCCCTGCTCTTTTTAACTGTTTTAATTTCCACTGTAGCTGTGTCTTGTGTGCGTGTGTCAGGGTCACGCCCACTTTTACATACTGTGACTTGGTCCATATGTCATGTGGGTGTTCTCTGTCATACTTAATACGCCTGATTTGTGCCACATCTCCTGTGTGTAATGTATATGTAGATTATGGTTTTTTGTTATTTTTTCTTGTGGTCAGCACACGTGATCGATCACGTGATGCTCCAATTAGGTATTTATTACACCTGTGTTTGTGGTCGAAACGCGTTGTCGGTGTGTCCCTCTAAATAAAGGACTTTTATCTTTATCGGAGTGCCTCGGATATTTTTGCCACACGCACCCCACCATTTAAGTCAAGTTTACTCCCACTCCTCATTTTGTTTTGCATCCTGAAAGACCACCTGATGTTTAGCACTTCAAAAATGTTTAAAGAACGTTTCTCGGACCCAGTGCAGCACTTCTGACCACCTTCCTTTCAATAATAACAGACACACTTTTGCTTCGAAGACACTGGAGAAACTATGCGACTATAGGAGGAGTTTCCCCTGGAAGGTTTGTGGCCAAGATATTTGAACTAAATTAAAGAAAATGACTTCAATTTTGTCCTTAAACTTTACTTCATTTACCTGAATGTTTGCAGATTCTGTTCAAATGCTCAGAACAAAAAGAAATTCCTCGGCGAGAGGCTCTGCTTATAGAGCTCAACAACCTGACCACGATCTAAACCTTTGCATCAGGACAAAGTCATGACAGTGTGAATACCTGACAGAAAATGACACTGAATCCACATTTTTGCACAGATTTGGCCTTCTAAAATTTAATTGTTGTTTTCAATAAAATATTTACTCTTTTTGTTGTCTCGCTCTTTTTTCTTCTTTTGCATATTGAAGTTCTGCTTGGAACCTTGTTAAGTTCCAACCATGCAAAATGTGATTTTTTTGCCAATTTTAACTGTTCTTAAACTTTAGATTGGGATTGTATAAATAAATTAGTCTGGTCCGGTGTGCTTCTCCTGCCTAAGTCCTTGGGCAAGACACTTCCCCTGCGACTGTGTGAGTGAGTGAGTGAGTGGCACAGACTGATGGTCTGAAGATAACACAAAAAGCTTTTTTTCACTCATAGTGAAATATGGAGGTGTTTCGCTGATGCCACTGGCTCCAGTAGTATAAAGTGAAGGTTCTGGAGTGGCCTAAGTCTCCTGACTTCAATATCATTGAGCTACTGTGGGGAGAGCTCAAATGTGTAGTTCATGCAAGACAGCCCAGGAATTTACAGGAACTGGAGGTTTTTGCCAAGAAGAATGGGCCGCTTTACCATGAGAAAAAATAGAATAGAAGAACCTCATCCACAACCACCACAAAAGACTCCAAGAGACTGACTCCAAGCTGTCGTTGATGTTAAAGGAGGCAATACACAGTATTAAGAACTGGGGTACGTAAACCTTTGATCAGGGCCATTTTGGTGCTTTCTTTTTTCATTATGGTTTAAAAAGAGCAAATTCAGTTGTTTCACCATAAATGGCTTCACACAACCACTAACTATAAAAACACTTTTTGTGTTATCTTTAATATTCTTTGAAAAATAGTCCCAAAAAAATTCTAAAATTCTGCCAAGGTATGTAAACTTTTTAGCACAACTGTAAATGAGCTCCCACATGCAGTTAGCCTCCCAAACGCTGCTCTATGCAGATGATACAGTGATGTTTGTATCTGGCCCAAACACAGAGGTCATTTATGAAAAGCTTAATTCAGATCGGCAGTACTTGCACGAGTGGATCCAAGTAGAACGGCACAATATTAAAGTCATTTGTGATATGTGATTCCGCTGTACCATATTTCACTAAACCATTTCAACACGACATGTTCCATTCTAATTAAACACAAATTGTAACTAGTTTTTCAGCAAATTGTGTCAAAACGAGACTCAAAAAACACTATATCTGCACCACAACAAGACAACAATTGAACTAAATTAGGAATTGTTTAACTAAAACTTTAACTAGGAATTTCACACATTTGGTGGAGTTTGCAAAAAATGTGTCGTTCCCAGTGAGAGGAAGACTTTAATGATGTTGTGATATATTGTAGCTTCTCACGATACAGATATTGCATCACCTAATATCGCAATAGCAATATTTTTTGCGATATATTGTGCAGCCCTAGCTCCAAGACAATCATCCAACTATCAAAATGAAGAAAACAGAATGTACTTCCATTCTCCATGGAGATGCCTGTGCATCTCCAATCCCTTGTCATTGCAAACTGAAAACTCTCAACTGAATCAAACTAGAAATACCTCTCACCTTACATACGATGTCCTCATACAAACTTAAAGGATCTGTATCATGCTATTTTAGCCATTCCAAAGTAAAGTATAGGCATATATATGATATATTGTACCTCTATCACTATGGAGTACTCATTTTGAGAGAAATATAAGTATTTTTGGGGGGTATTTTCCCTACCCGGAAGACAAGACGCTTCGATTCAGTTAACTCCGCCCTCTCTCCGCTCATTCCACATTTGCAGTATTATAAATATAAATATTGCTGCAAAAAGTGAAGTTACTTCACATAATGCAGTTATAAGGAGTTGACATGTGCAACACAGTTTCATAAATGGCTAACACACACGCTAACACACACGCTAACATACACGCTAACACACACGCTAACACACACGCTAACACACGTTTTAATTGACTCACCGCTCAGCATGGCCTCCCCATCGTCGGGTGTTTACGTTATGGCCCTCGTGTTGGTTATAAAAGTTAATCCACTTTGATTCTGGCCAAGGTTCACCAAGCATCCATCAGGTTGGTTGATATAGTAGCTAGCTTAATCCCGGAAAGAAATTCCAACTTCTGGCGAGTGCACTCTTCTTTAGGAAGGTTGAATAGTCCTGTTCCTCTCGTAGCCAAACGCGCATCCGTGGCATTATCGGTAAGAAAAAAGAACAGGCGTGTCCAGAGTAGGTTAGAAAGAGCTCAGTCTTCAAAAACAACACTTATGCTCAGATCCATGGCTCCTCCAGCCGTGGGTGCGCTTGATTAGCGTCGTGGGACAGCACAGACGCGTCGGAGAGTTGCTTTTTTTTTTTTTTTTTTTTTTTCAAAAAAAAAAAAAAAAAAAAAAAAAGTTTTATAAATACAAATCAGGCCGTAAGGCATTACATTACAGACGTAGAGCACTTCCGTTCCGCTGTGACGACACAACTGAACAGCTCAGTGGTTTACCAGGAGAGGGTGGAGCAGCTGCTCAGAGAGCAGGATTCAGGAGGATTACTTAGAACTGCGTGAATGAAGCCAAAAACCGCTCTGGGGGTGTTTTTGATAAGGAAATAGCATAACAACATGGCTAAAAACTCAAAAAAGTCGATTTTGCATGATATAGGACCTTTAAGAAGTGTTCATGTATGGTAATGTCTCCACCCTGTTGTATGGTCTCCCAGTTTGGACGCTCATGACTAAAGGAAATACTAACAAGCCATACAGGATCCACCACAGACTCCTGGTTGGACCCAGAGTCCAGTCCGGCTCTTTTCTCTTGTGGACCCCCTGGACCTTTCAGTGGTAGTCCATGTACCCCGTACCTCAACCTACTGTACCTGTTGCAGTTTATTTAGAAAGCAATCACATACCTCCCAACTGATCCCAGTGCATTTTCTCCAGTTCAGTTTTACCCAAATCTAAAAGCTTCTCGGATGGACTAGTGCAGCCATTCCCAAAGTACGTGACGTCGCGGCCCCCTTATCGATCAGAAAATCAATAATAATATATTTACTCTATTCTGATGAGTTTGTTATTATTGTACAGGTAGAATAAAAAGCAATAAAAAGCAACATTTAGTCATGACTGTAGGCTAAATACTGGTTTAAAATAGTATAATGTAGCAAAGAAACGTAGCTTTCCTTTAAAAATATTTTTTTTCAATGTACTTGTTTTGTAGACAGTGGCGACAGTGGCGCAGATGGTAGAGCGGGTCGTCTCATGATCGGAAGGTCGTGGGTTCGAATCCCGCCTCCTGACAGTGCACATTGTCGTTGTGTCCTTGGGCAAGGCACTTCACCCACATTGCCTCCAGTGTCTGCCAACACTGGTAGCCCCCTAGGATGAGACCAACAGGCCCGGTTTAACCGTGAGGCCGTCCTTCCGTGGACCCACCACCTGCAGAAGGAGCCGTGGGGGGCTGGTGCAATGTGATTCGGGCAGCTTCGGCAGCTGCCCCCACGACCCGGCAACGGACAAGTGGAAGAAAATGGATGGATGGATGGATGGATGTTTTGTAGACAAGCTTTGGGGGCCCCCCTGCAGTGCCTCTGAGGCCCCCCAGGGGAACCATTGGACTAGTGTAACAACACCTTATTTGAAAGCCAAGATCTTCAAAATGTTTTGGTGCTTTTTTTGTCACGTTTTTGCTGTGTTTTCATTCTCAGTTGTGTCTCGTTTTGGTCGCTTTTTTGTTACTATTTTGTTGCTTTATCATCACTTCTCCCCCCACCCGCCTTTTGTGCTGCATTTTCATCCTCATTTACATCTCGTTGTTGTATCTTTTTTTTTTTTACCCTTTTTTCAAGAGACTTTTAGATTTGGGTTAAGTCGAACTGGAGAAAAAGGGGTTGGTTAAAGTGGGGGTTAAGAGAATAAAAACACAATTTTTAAGTAATAAAACAATGTTGTGTTTAAAATAAACCTATAATTCTCCCAAAACTACACATTTTATTGCACAATAAGCAATGTTCGGTTTCCCCCCCCCCAATCTGAAATAGTTCCAAGTACCCCCTGCTAGATCCTCAAGTACCCCACTGCCATAGACTGTCACAGTCTGGGGTCTTGACTTTCCAGAACTATGCTCTGAGCCGTGGGATTAAGCTCTACTTCCATCTGCCCATCAGCCTCACTGTCTGCTCTGGTCCCAAGATCCAATCAAATCTTACCCAAACCTAACAAGGACACCTGAAGGAACACCTATGGACAAAACTCCTCTTTCTGTGAGCTCACCAGGGCCTGGAATAGGACCCCCCTCACCTTAAGAACCACACAGTCACCTAGACTTTTTAAAAACTGTGGTGAGACATCTGGCCGACGGCTCTCGCTGTGACCCCAGTGAGGGAAGCTGTAGCCTCACACCAGTGTGTTCCTCCTTTTGTGTGCGACGTATGTTTGCGTGTGGAGTGTTGAGCTGATGTTGACTCTGTTTGTGTTTCTGCTGAAAATCAGTTTGTTCTGTGCCAGGCCTCATTTTGTTTTCTGCTTAATAAATGAACCCAACACAGGCTTGTAAAGAGCAGTACAAGTTTACGTCATTATTATAAAGGTCCAGGCCTGAATTAAACGGAGTCTGAGTTTGTTTAAAAGAGACATTTCCATCTGAAAGAACTTCTCGCTCTAATGAGGTCACGAGGTCAGCCCTTCACAATAAGAGCCCATTAACTTCACAATAACAGCTCACATTAACTTTTGATTCAGCCCCTCAGCCTCAGAGTCTGAGCGCAGAGTCTGGAGTGAAGCAGAGCTTTGATCCCGATGGAAGAGCTTGAGTTTATGAGAAAAGGATCCAGGAGCTTTTGGAGCTGATTCAATGAAGGTTCTTGAGTCATCTTCTGTACTCAACGTTTCGCCTCTCATCCTAAAGTCAGTGCACTAAGAGTAGTGCGCTGACCAAGCCTTCAACTAGAGTACAGAAGATGACTCAAGAACTTTCATTGAAGATGGACAACTCCTGTACAACTGAGAGCCTACACAGACATTTGGGAGCTGATATTGATGTTTACTGAGTGCTGTTGTACATGTTTTGGCCTGTTCCCCAAAAGCCCTGAAACGGACTTTAGTGACGCAGTAAATATAACGTGATGCTCTGAGCCCTGCGCCTTTGGTCAGACTAAACCATCAACTTCAGGAGAGACTTCAGCAGAAGGTCTGAGCAGCTCCAAGAGAAACATCTGAAGGTCATTCTGTGTGGTACCTGATCATCAAACTCAGACTGATACAACACTCTCAGGATCATAGGTCACACTCTGAGGAGCATCACTCACCTCCAGGAAGGGCACGAGGCTGCAGGAGAGCGCGCCCATGAGGCGCGTGCCCGTCAGCAGGTGGAACAGGACCACCGGGAGACAGAAGAACAGCACAAGGAAGTCCCAGAGCGCGAGCCCCGCCAGCACGCAGTTCCACGCGCTCTTCAGCTGCAGACTGTGCCACACAAGGCACATGAGCGCGAGGTTCCCCACGAGCCCCACTGAGAACAAGAGGAGCGCGAGCAGCAGCAGCGCGTGCGCCCACAGCGCGCCCCCGCTCAGCGGCAGCGGGGCCGCGCCCGAGGACACGTTCACGGAGGGCTCCGCGCGCGGAGTCGTGAAGTACCGGTCCGGTCCGGAGGTCACGTGGACCCGCCTCCGCCACGAGCTCTTCGTCCCACGGGAAACCCTCCTCTCGCGCCCCGTGTCCGGAGGCCCGCGGGAGGCGTCCCGCTCCTCACAGGGCTGAGACTCCCCCCGGGCCCCTCGACTCTTCCCCCGGGCCCCGGGTCTCTCCCCTCGGCCCCGGGTCTCTCTTCCCGGGCCCCGGGTCTCTCTTCCCGGACCCCCGCTGGACCTGCTCTCCGCCCGGCTGCAGAGCATCCCTCTCCGGACCCTCTGGGGGCCGGTCGCGGTATCGGAGCTCCGCGGCGCGCGCGCACAGCAGCAGAACAAACAGAGTCCAGCACGCGCTCATGGTGCCCTCACGCGCACATCCCAGTTGAAATTTTAAAGAGTCACAGAGACTGAGACATGTCCTACAGCTCTAAACCTAACCCTGAGGAGGACAGGACCGGACTGAGCCCGGACTCAACTCAACAAAAACTTTATTACATCCAAGCGCGCGTGCACCACCGAGCTGCTTCCGGGAGACCTTCACAATAAAAGCTAGCGCTGCTTCCAGGAGACGAATGGGAACGGGCACATTTGCATATTGACTCCCTGATTGGTCAGATTTGTGCTCACGCCGGACACCTTTTGTAAACTCCATATCCTTAGGGTTAGGGCTAAGGTAAGGTTAGGGATAGTTCATAAACCTTCAGTATCCTTCAGGTTAGGATTAGGCTTAGGTATATGGCTCTCGAACATCCAGGTCATTTCAGAGTGTCGCAGATGTGGCAGTGAAAACATTATTAAAGTGTAATATAAATAAAATGTATTATTATTTATTAATAAACAGCGTTTTTACCTGTGAATTACATTGAGATTGTGTACAATAAATTTAGTTTTTCTCAGTAAATCCGGCCTAAAAGCTCTGCAGTTGGATGTTCCATTTTGTTGGAACTACAACAATCAATCAGCGGCACGGTAGCACAGCGGTTAGTGCTTGTGCTTCACAGCTAGAAGGTCCTGGGTTCAATTCCCACCTGGACGGGTCCTTTCTGTGTGGAGTTTGCATGTTCTCCCCGTGTCTGCGTAGGTTTCCTCCGGGTACTCCAGTTTCCCCTACCACTAAAAACATGTACAATAGGCCAGGATGAATGAGAGTGTGTTTGAGAGTGCGAATGGGGGACGACGGATGGAAATTAGCCCAAGGCTACAATCCGGTGTGGCTTGTTTACATGTATGTTCATTAACATGCACTGTCCCGACCAAATAAACCAAAACCAAATCTTGTAAACTGAGTAAGTTTATGATTAGAATCAACGTCTGCAGATCTAAACAAATTGTGTTGATTATGTGTTAGTTTAAAGTAACTCTGCCGGACACATCAGGCTCCAAATTCTACGACTTATTTGCTTTAAACATAAAATAAATTGTTAATCAAATGTTTGTCATGACACGCGTTAGCTAAATCATGCTTTAGCTAAATCTAAAGTAGAATAAACTAGAAAGAACGTTGCCTAAGAGCTTCTAAAACATTTTCTTATCAGCATTATGTTTAAAGGAGCTGTATCATGCTATTTTAGCCATTCCAAAGTAAAGTATAGGCATATATATGATATATTGTACCTCTATCACTATGGAGTACTCATTTTGAGAGAAATATAAGTATTTTGGGGGGTATTTTCCCTACCCGGAAGACAAGACGCTTCGATTCAGTTAACTCCGCCCCTCTCTCCGCTCATTCCACATTTGCAGTATTATAAATATAAATATCGCTGCAAAAAGTGAAGTTACTTCACATAATGCAGTTATAAGGAGTTGACATGTGCAACACAGTTTCATAAATGGCTAACACGCGTTTTGATTAACTCACCGCTCAGTCTGGCTTCCCCATGAGATCGCGTTGGTTATAAAAGTTAATCCACTTTGATTCTGGCCAAGTGTGGCATGTCGGTGTAGGCTACCTTTAAGGTGAATTGTGGGCGACACCGACGTAGCGTTGAAAGCCAGGTACGCGCACGGCGCGCGCTCATACACACACCATCTCGAGTGGGCTTTGTGGTGGCGGTGTGCTGTGGTCTCCAGCAACACCTGGTTCGGGCCGTATCTTTCCCGAACCCTGCGCTTCTACGCATTATCATCCAGGTTAGTTTTGACAGCCTCTTCTGGTTTTTTTGTGTGCCAGCCTTGCTTAATGTTGGTTGTCTTAGGTCCAGGACTACGGTCAGTGGCGTAGCAAGGGTACCAAGGGCCCCAAGCAAGAATGTCGGTTGGGGCCCTCTAGTGGCCGATCGGTGTACTGCGCACTGGAAGAGAGGATGTCATTTGGGCAGGAGCGGGTCACCTGAAAACTCCCATAATGCAGTTCTCTGCAGAAGTTTTCCTCAGAACAGAAGGCTGAGGTTCTTAAGGTCATGAAGAGAGTTACAATAAACTGGTTTCACTATTAGAAATATAATCTGGTGGAGCCATGAGTAAAAAAGTCTGTCCACTGCTCATTCAAAGTTAACATTAGGGATCCATGACTCACTAAAGCATGCAGCAGGATAGGGATAAACAGCGCCACAGAGCTTGGTGGAGAGATGATGTAACTGCATCACCAAAATCACTAGGAAGGCTGTATATATCAAGCGTTTACTGCAGGTATCTGAAAAACGGGTTGGTGCATGGGGGCCCTTCACAGTTGGGGGCCCCAGGCAGCTGCCTGCCTTGCCTTATGGCAAGCTACGCCTCTGACTACGGTCTGGCCTGGCTCGCGTGGTCTCCCTCCTTCTCCTTGGAGTGCGTGCGTGGTGCACGCGTTGTGCGCTCCAGGCCCTTCTCGGGGTAAGTGCGTCCATCGTCTCGCTGCACTTTGGGCTTGGCCCAGGCTGACACCAAAATTCTCCTTCAGGTCTGGGGCTGTTGTGGGACGTTGCCGCGAATCCCCCGCGTCTCTCCCCCCCCTCCTGCTGCCTGCGGGTGCGCGCACCTTCACCGGCAGGTAAGAGGTCCAAAGCTTTACCACTGCAGGGCTAATCCTAGTTTACGCTCGTGTTTCTCCTTTTAGGCACGAGGCGCACAGTGTGCGTGGCCCACGTTGGAGCCGCCACCTCCTGTTAAAGGAGGCCGTTGTCTTGTCCCTCCGTGTTGTCCACATTCTCCCGCTGCGTAAAACAAGCGCTCCAGTCCCATTCCACACCCCTGTGCTGTTTCAGCGCGTGCTTAGTGAGCGCATAGGTGGGGGTGGACTCGCACCGAACAATTTAACATTAATTGGCTTTCTGTAGGCAAAGACTGCAAGGATTCAGGGTACGTTTGCCCGCATGTCTGCATGTCTGCTCCTGCATGTTTGTTTGTTTTGTTGCTTTGTACGTTAATTTCCTTTGCCCGTTTTCTTTGTCTATTTACATTATTGTGCATGATTTGCTGTGTCTTATTTTTGTCTTGCTTCTGTTGTAACGTTTGCCTATTTTCCCAATTTATTTAATTTCTGTTTATTTAAAGGTGCTGTCCTCCACTACTCAAGCAGCACTATGTACATTGGATATTGTTAAAGGTGTACTGTATGACGGTTGTTTACCATTTTAAAATAATACTAGGCCTATTTTAACTTTTGTACTTTATAAATAAAAGTTATCCTTGTAATAAAAATTCACCTCTTTTATTGTCCTAAACTAGCGCGGCCTTCCAAAAGCAAAAGCAAAAGACTAAACCAAAAACCGTCTGGTCCCAGGGCCATTACCCTGGGTGGCGTTGCTGCATTCTCATTGTTCTACCACGGCTCACGCTACAATTAGGCGTACATTGGCAGGACTGGACATAAAGTAGAGGTGTGATTACTTTTGTTTATATAAATTGCTTTTGTTTATGTTCCTTGCACCTTGGATATCGTACTGTTTATTCTGTTGTGGACAATTGCAGTGGAGAGGGCAACGGCTATTCTTTCAGGACTCAAAACTCGAGGTTAGTCACACTCAAGTTCTATCCCTTGCCTAAAGGTTGTGGTGTGTGTACCCGTAGACAGTATGGAGGAGGAGCTTCAGCAGCTCAGAGAGCAGTTGTCTCAGCTTAAGGCAGACAATGAACGACTTCTCCGGGATAGGGCCTCACCCCAGGCCGGAGCTAGTGGAGTTAATCAGACTCCAGGCACTCCCACCGGTAGTGTTCCCTCAGGGACTTCAACTGTTTCCATGGAGCGTGTGTTTGTGATGCCTCGTGACCGCAAGTGTCCCTTGTTCAATGGGAGGACGGGTATCTCCCTGGATGAATGGACAGAAGAGATTGAAGCTTGTATGCGTGCCCGCCATCTTTCTACTAGGGATGGAGCTTTCTTCATTTTCGATCATTTGGAAGGTGAGGCTAAGAGTGAGATTAAGTTCCGTCCGATGGTGGAACGAGAGGACCCAGCACGGATTCTGGATATTCTTCAGGAATTGTATGGCTGTGCCCGGCCATATGTGACTTTACAACAAGCCTTTTTTCAAGACAACAACAAGAAGGGGAAACCTTACAGGAGTTTTCCCTGGCGCTTATGTCACTTATGGAACAGGTTAAACAGCGTGCACCAGGAGGCGTACCGAATGCAGCAGTCCTTTTACGTGACCAGTTTATTGAGCAAGTGATTGACAGTGGGCTACATAGGGAGTTAAAGAAGTTTGCTTGTGATACCCCAACTGCCACCTTACTGCAGGTGCGTGCCGAGGCCCTTAGATGGGAGAGAGAGGGGTTGCCCACCTCTCATCGGGAACGTAGTTTTTCTCTTCCGTCCATCCATGGCCTTCAGTTTGAGGTTAGAGGTAGTGCTCGCTCCCCTTCTGTGCCAACACCACCTTTGGCACCTGGCTTGGGTGAAGTAATGGATTTGTTAAAGCGTCAGCAGGAACAATTTAATCAACTGACCCAGACAGTAGCTTCCCTTCAGGCCCCACGGCAAACTGGTAGGCCAACTCGCAGTAGCGTTATATGTCGGAGGTGCGATCGGCCTGGCCATTATGCCAGTGAGTGTGATGGAGAGCGTGTTCCTTTTCGTGGCAGAGCTAGCTCTGCCTCTGCACCTTCCCACCTCCCCGCATCGCAGGGAAACTAGCGCCCTCTGAACTGGTGAGCCAAAGTTCAGGAGGGGTGTCCATAGGCTCACGTATAGGCGAACTCTCTGGCTTGATGGCATCTTGCCCAACAATTGAGGTAAACATGGGTGGGGCAACCGTTCCCTGCTTGTTGGATACTGGATCCATGGTATCCACAGTCACAGAAAGTTTTTAGGGAACACTTTGAACCTTGGGGTGCTGACCGCCTTCAGTCCTGCCACTGGTTGCAGCTGCGGGCAGCCAATGGGCTTGAAATACCATACATTGGGTATTTGGAGCTGGATGTAGCCCTCTGTGACAAAGTGATACCTCATTGTGGTATATTAGTTGTAAAGGATCCCCCTGCCACAAGCCCCTCCATTCCAGGTATTCTTGGAATGAATGTAATTCGTCGCTGCTACCGGGAGCTGTTTGGTGCCCATGGCTCCTCTCTTTTGAGCTTCCTGTAGTTGCACAGGCCCCAGGCCCAGTCATTGAGGCCTTACAGAAATGCCATAAAGCAGCTGCTCGCGAGTCAATAACAATGGTTGGAGTTGTTAAGGTCCGGGGTCCACGAGTGGTGCGAGTGCCTGGGGGCACGATGAAGCTGGTCGTAAGCACCTGCCCCCAACAACTTGCCGGTAAGGCTGCTCTTTTTGAACCGCCAGAAACTGGCCTACCGGCTGGATTACTGGCATCCCCTTGCTTAGTGCGTGTTGAGAAGGGCACCGTTTACATCCCGGTGGTTAATGTGGGGATAGCTGACGCCTTTCTATACCCTCGGACCAGTCTCGGGACCCTGAGTAAGGCAGAGGTAGTGAGTTTACCAGTGGGGGTTACGGAAGTCAACACAGCCACAGTCTCCTCTCAGGTGGCGACTGAGTCAGAGGACAAGGTTGGTGCGGTGGACCTGTCTGTGCTTGATCCTGAGGAGCAGGTAGCAGTCAGGTCTTTGCTACAGAAGTACCGCACCGTGTTCGCCGCTCATGACGGTGACCTTGGGTGTACCAACCTGATCATGCATGAGATCCCTCTGCTGGACGACGTGCCGGTTCGGCAGCGCTACCGGCGCATTCCACCGTCGGAATATGAGGCTGTGAAGGCCCATATTAACCAACTCCTCGATGCGCAGGTAATACGGGAAAGCAGCAGTCTATACGCCTCTCCCATCGTCCTGGTCCGTAAGAAGGACGGTAGTCTTCGCCTTTGCGTTGACTACCGCCTTCTAAACAGCAAGACCAGGAAAGACGCCTTTCCCTTGCCGCGCATCGAGGAAAGTCTGGATGCGCTGTCGGGCGCCCGTTGGTTCTCAACACTCGACTTGGCCAGCGGGTACAATCAGGTCCCAGTGGCAGAGCCAGACAAGCCGAAGGCGGCCTTTTGTACACCATTCGGCCTGTTCGAATTTAATCGAATGCCATTCGGCTTGTGTAACGCTCCGAGCACGTTCCAGCGCTTGATGCAGAGGCTGTTTGGAGACCAACAATGTCAGTCACTGTTGTTATATCTCGACGACATTGTTGTGTACTCCTCCTCCGTCTCACAGCACCTGGACAGGTTGGAGCTGGTTCTGGGACGTCTTCAGCAAGAGGGTTTGAAGGCCAAGCTGGAGAAATGCTCCTTCTTCCAGCTCAAGGTGAAGTATTTGGGACATGTGATTCCCAAGAGGGTGTCTCCACAGACCCTTCTAAGATTGAGGCGGTGGCTGGGTGGAAGCGCCCTCAACACGTCACTGAACTGCGTTCCTTTTTAGGGTTCGCCAGTTATTACCGGCGGTTTGTTGAGGGTTTTGCCCCACTGGCCGCCCCTCTTCACAAGTTGGTGGCTGCGGTTGCTGGGACAAAGCACAAGAGGGGCTCAGGGAAGCCTCTGGGTGAGGCTTGGACCTTTCAGTGCGAGGACAGCTTTGAAGCTTTAAAGGCCAAGCTTGTCGCCGCTCCCGTGCTCGCATATGCCGACTTCTCCAAGCCATTCATCCTGGAGACTGACGCGAGTTATAGCGGCCTTGGGGCAGTGCTGTCACAGGAGACTGAGGGTGGCATCAGACCTGTTGCCTATGCAAGTCGGGGTCTTCGGCCCACTGAGCGCAATATGACAAATTACAGCTCCATGAAACTGGAGCTGCTTGCACTCAAGTGGGCCATGACCGAGAAATTCCGGGAGTACTTGCTAGGGCATAGGTGTCTGGTGTTTACAGATAACAACCCGTTGAGCTACCTTCAGTCTGCCAAGCTTGGAGCTCTGGAGCATCGGTGGGCCGCCCAACTTGCTGCATTTGACTTTGAAATAAAGTATAGATCTGGGCGCAGCAATGGTAATGCGGATGCCCTGTCCAGGCAGTACTTAACATCCTCCGAGCTGGCTGCTGGTGTACTGCCAGGCAGCTCTGTCCCGGTGGCCCTCCAGCAATGTGCAGGTCCACTGGTTGCAGGTCAGTCCCTAATCTGTGCCATCCCAGGGCGCTCCCTGCCCGAGATCCGCGCTTTACAGGCGAACGACCCTTGCTTGAAGGAAGTCCTGGTCTTTTGGCAAAGACGGGCGCGGCCCTCTCCAATGGAATGCCATGGCCTTTCCAAGCCAACCTTGACCCTCCTCAAGCAGTGGGATCGCTTCGTGGAGAGAGAAGGCGTGTTGTACCGTCGGCTTCTACGGCCTGACGGGGGAGAGGAAAGCCTCCAGCTACTCCTACCTGTCGCACTCAGGGAGCAGACCCTTGAGCAGCTCCATCAGGAACATGGCCACCAGGGCATTGAGAGGACCACTGAACTGGTGCGCCAGCGATGCTTTTGGCCCGGGATGTCTTCCGACATTAAGCAGTGGGTGCAGCTGTGTGAACGTTGCCAGGTAGCTAAGGACGCTGCACCAGTGCCCCACAGTTTTATGGGTCATTTGCTCGCTTCTCGACCCAACGAGATCTTGGCTATCGATTTCACCTTGTTAGAGCCAACTCGTAATGGGCTGGAGAATGTTTTAGTCATGACTGACGTATTTACTAAATACACCATGGCTATTCCCACTCGTGACCAACGGGCTCCCACTGTCGCCCGCCTTATCACCCAGGAGTGGTTCTACAGGTTCGGTGTTCCAAGCCGCATACATTCGGATCAGGGAAGATGTTTTGAGGGTGCCATTCTTCAGCAGCTTTGTCATCTGTACGGTGTAACAAAATCTCGAACCACCGCATACCACCCTGCCGGGAATGGTCAATGTGAGCGGTTCAACCGTACCCTACACAATCTTCTTAGGACCCTCCCACTTCCTCGGAAACATGACTGGGCTTCTTGCCTTCCCCAGGTGCTCTTTTCGTATAACACCACGCCGCATCAGAGCACTGGGGAATCACCATTCTTCTTGATGTTTGGGCGTGAGCCCAACCTTCCGGTTGATTTTGCTCTTGGTCAAGTACCGGATCCCCTTCCTGGGACGGTGCAGAATTGGGTGTCAGAGCATTGCTCGAAGCTCAAGGTGGCCTTCGCTAGTGCTCGGGAACGACTGTTGGCAAATGCTGGCCGGAGGAAGGAAAGGCACGATCTCCGGGTCAGGGAAGCCCCCTTGCAGGTAGGTCAGTTGGTCTATCTGCGAGACCATCGCTTTAGGGGGCGCCACAAAATTCAAGACATCTGGCGCCCTGACCTGTTCCAAGTAGTGAAGGCCCCGGTTGGGGAAGGGTCGGTCTACACTGTTGCTCCGATCGCAAATTTGCAAGCGTCTCGCAATGTGCATCGTGACATGCTTAAGGCCCACCTCATGTCTGGCCCCACGCTTGGACCTCCTAGGGTCGAATCAGTTCCTTTCGAACATTCAGACAGCAACTCTTCGGGAGACTGTGACCTTTGGATTTTGCCTCCTTCGACTTTTCATCTTCCGAACCTAGAAGCTCCACCGGACACTGGCCCTTCCGATGATCTGGCCATTGTTCCCTTGGAGAACGTATTGGTAGAGAACAGCCACCGAGACACAGAGAACGCCCCAGTACATGCTAGTCAGCCAGTCTTGCGTCGCACCACTCGTATGACTGCCGGGCAACACTCTAATGTCCACCATCTTCCCCGCCCCCTTGATGGGTCTTCTTCTGGGTCTGCGTAGGTCCATTCTGCTGTATTATGTCGTCGGGACGCCGACAAAGAAAGGGGGGTAGAATGTGGCATGTCGGTGTAGGCTACCTTTAAGGTGAATTGTGGGCGGCACCGACGTAGCGTTGAAAGCCAGGTACGCGCACGGCGCGCGCTCATACACACACCATCTCGAGTGGGCTTTGTGGTGGCGGCGTGCTGTGGTCTCCAGCAACACCTGGTTCGGGCCGTATCTTTCCCGAACCCTGCGCTTCTACGCATTATCATCCAGGTTAGTTTTGACAGCCTCTTCTGTTTTTTTTTGTGTGCCAGCCTTGCTTAATGTTGGTTGTCTTAGGTCCAGGACTACGGTCTGGCCTGGCTCGCGTGGTCTCCCTCCTTCTCCTTGGGAGTGCGTGCGTGGTGCACGCGTTGTGCGCTCCAGGCCCTTCTCGGGGTCCATTGTCTCGCTGCACTTTCGGCTTGGCCCAGGCTGACACCAAAATTCTCCTTCAGGTCTGGGGCTGTTGTGGGACGTTGCCGCGAATCCCCCGCGTCTCTCCCCCCCCTCCTGCTGCCTGCGGGTGCGCGCACCTTCACCGGCAGGTAAGAGGTCCAAAGCTTTACCACTGCAGGGCTAATCCTTAGTTAGTAGTTTACGCTCGTGTTTCTCCTTTTAGGCACGAGGCGCACAGTGTGCGTGGCCCACGTTGGAGCCGCCACCTCCTGTTAAAGGAGGCCGTTGTCTTGTCCCTCCGTGTTGTCCACATTCTCCCGCTGCGTAAAACAAGCGCTCCAGTCCCATTCCACACCCCTGTGCTGTTTCAGCGCGTGCTTAGTGCGCGCATAGGTGGGGGTGGACTCGCACCGAACAATTTAACATTAATTGGCTTTCTGTAGGCAAAGACTGCAAGGATTCAGGGTACGTTTGCCCGCATGTCTGCTCCTGCATGTTTGTTTGTTTTGTTGCTTGTACGTTAATTTCCTTTGCCCGTTTTCTTTGTCTATTTACATTATTGTGCATGATTTGCTGTGTCTTATGTTTGTCTTTGCTTCTGTTGTAACGTTTGCCTATTTTCCCAATTTATTTAATTTCTGTTTATTTAAAGGTGCTGTCCTCCACTACTCAAGCAGCACTGTGTACATTGGATATTGTTAAAGGTGTACTGTATGACGGTTGTTTACCATTTTAAAATAATACTAGGCCTATTTTAACTTTTGTACTTTATAAATAAAAGTTATCCTTGTAATAAAAATTCACCTCCTTTATTGTCCTAACTAGCGCGGCCTTCCAAAAGCAAAAGCAAAAGACTAAACCAAAACCGTCTGGTCCCAGGGCCATTACCCTGGGTGGCGTTGTTGCATTCTCATTGTTCTACCACGGCTCACGCTACACAAGGTTCACCAAGCATCCAATCAGGTTGGTTGATATAGTAGCTAGCTTAATCCCGGAAAGAAATTCCAATTTCTGGCGAGTGCACTCTTCTTTAGGAAGGTTGAATAGTCCTGTTCCTCTCGTAGCCAAATGCGCATCCGTGGCATTATCGTTCGGTAAGAAAAAAGAACAGGCATGTCCAGAGTATGTTAGAAAGAGCTCAGTCTTCAAAAACAACACTTATGCTCGGATCCATGGCTCCTCCAGCCGTGGGTGCGCTTGATTAGCGTCGTGGGACAGCACAGACGCGTCGGAGAGTTGCTGTTTTTTTTTTTTTTTTTTTTTTCAAAAAAAAAAAAAAAAAAAAAAAAAAAAGTTTTATAAATACAAATCAGGCCGTAAGGCATTACATTACAGACGTAGAGCACTTCCGTTCCGCTGTGACGACACAACTGAACAGCTCAGTGGTTTACCAGGAGAGGGCGGAGCAGCTGCTCAGAGAGCAGGATTCAGGAGGATTACTTAGAACTGCGTGAATGAAGCCATAAACCGCTCTGGGGTGTTTTTGATAAGGAAATAGCATAACAACATGGCTAAAAACTCCAAAAAGTCGATTTTGCATGATATAGGACCTTTAACATTGTGATTATTTCTCGAAATGTGAACATAAATGCGTGAAATTCAGCCCAAAATTAACCACCCAATGCAGCGATCTGCCATTGTTTTCAATGAAGCTGACAGCATTGTATTCACCTCCGCTTGATTTGTGACGTCACACCGGAGAACCCTATAGGGTTAGTTTGGATTAGTTTAAGATAGCGTGGTCTTGTGGAGGTGACGTCATGGTTGGAGCTCCACTTATCAATGGGCTATATGCACAGTGACCCCATGTGATTTCCACCTGGACAGTAACATCGGTGTTGTTTGTCCTCCCCCCAATCGCTTACATTCACAATTAACAGGGTCCCACACAAATTAAGTGATAGCTCAAGATTTGGTAAAGGACAGAAAGTGAGCAGTGAGGCCAACACAAATAAAAATTTAAACTAGTGCAAAGTTTTGAACGAGCCTGTAAGTACTTTAAAAGTTGTAAGATGTAAACATGTATTGTAATTATTTAACACTAGCCTTTAGCTCCAAGATAAAAGCTCCTTAACGACCACAGGCGTTTCCTTTGGGGCAGGATTCACAGCCAACATGATGTTTTAACACGCTGTAGTGACTGTCCATCAGTAACCCGTTGTCCTTTACCAAATCCTGAGCCAGCTCTTCATTTGTTTGGGACCCTGCTAATTGTGAATGTAAACGATAGGAACAGGAAGTACAGGACAGATCTCATTGTCCAGGAAATCACGTGGGAACACTGTACATATAAGCCCATTGACTGGCCAATCAGGGAATGACTGCCTTTTCCATCCTGGGAAAAAAAAGAATTTTTGGGAGACCATCACACTAAAAGCCTGAGTTCTTAAAATGAATCACATGGTTCTCCAGTAAATAGAGGCACAACCGGAGCGTTATTAGTTTTAATTATTAAAGGTCTAATAACGACATGTCCCAAACAAAGGCGGATCTTTTCTCTGATGTTTCCCATGATTCTTAGCGCTGCACCGACCCGCGCAGCTTCCTCCGAGCGTCTTTGTGCTTCTTCTTACAGTCCTGCAGCAGAGGACACCGGTTAGTGCTTTCTGATGGTGTTTCAGGTCTGTCACCGTCGCGTGTCGTGAGCTCTGACCTGTCGCAGCGCCGTCCTCGTCTCCTCCCACTCGTCCCGCTGCTCGTCCAGTGACGTCCTGCAGAACCATCGAGCGCCGTCTGAAACCGAGAGACGGGTTAAAACAACAATAAGATCGGACTACACCTCCCTTGATGCACTGGGGCGCAGACCCATGAGGCGCCGGTCGCTGGGGAAGAAGAAGAACAGCTCAGAGGTCGGCGGCGTGTCCCTGGAACCACAACAGAGGAGAGAAATCAGCCACCGTGTCACATGATCAGAGCTAAACTAATGAACCTGTCCCGTACTCCACAGCAGCATCTCCGGCCGCCTCCTCAGCATCTCTACCCTCCTCCTCCTCTTCGTCGCTGCTGTCGTTCAGTCGCGGGTCCTGCTGCCATGACAGCTTCGGAGCGGGAATACTCTCTGCCGCGTACTCTGGAAAACAGGAAAGAGGGAAGTCTCCACACGGTGTTGATGGTAAATATGCGGCTGGGTGACATTGATCAAAATGAATATCTCAGACTTTGTGGGGACTTTCTCCATAACGATGACGCCATATTTTGCAAACCAGAAATATGCAAAAAAGGGCTGCAAACATCTGAATTTACATGGCTTTGTTTCTCCTGAACAGACGACAAAAAGGACCGACAAAAACTCACACTTTCTCCCTACATTTTTCCTTAAAGCAGTACTAACTCATGCCCATAAGCACCACTGCAGGTGTCGTAGCATGTTGTGTTTTTTACTCATTAATTGTCCGTGAGAGTAAATCCTACGCTGACAGAAAAGACAAAGGGACAGAGGGATATTGTTCATCCAATTACACAATGGAGATCATTTTTTCACTCAAACTTGGCTGAAATACTGTTTAAGTGGGCTAGCCCACAGTAAGTTTGTCCGTTAGCTTCTTCTTCATTATTCTATTACGGTGTATTGCGCCTCCGACCCGGTGCAGGGAAAGTTGCAATTGTGGTTTTCTGACCAGAGACACCAGGGGGAGATGAAAGACCCCCAATCATCCCATTAATACTTGTATTACCCCCAGAGGGACTACGGAAAGGATTTATTAAGGTAAATAAGTTACTTAGTACTGCTTTAAATGTTTTCCCCATTTTCTCCCCATTTTTTTTTTATTAATCAATCAATTGTCCAAATTTCTTCCACACTTTTCCCCATTTCTTCCCAAATTTTCCCACAATTTTATCTACACTTGCTCCCATTTAGCTTTGTATTTTACAATTCCCCCCCACTTTTTCTCACCATTTTATTTTTTATTCTGAGTCCCTTCCCCTCTGGATCTCTCTGCACGGCCCTGGTGAGTGGCATAAAACCCTTAAAATATAGCCCAAATGTGCACTGTTTTTTATTTAGTGTCAAAACGGCAAATATAAACAATACAACCTGTTTTATAGGGTTTCGTGCCACTATATTTACAGCTGAAGCTTCTTGTATAAATGATCACAGATACAGGAGTTTTAACATTAAGTAAATAAGCTGGAGCATACAGTCACAGTTGGTGGATTTTGTGAAAGAAAAGGGAGCTTTTACCAATGACAGAAAACCGCTGGAAACACGTGGATATGTTTACGGACGAAATGTGAGCAGAAACTTAATCTTTTAACCCCCACCTGAACCGAGCACATTCTCTCCCGTTTGACATTACTCAAATCTAAAAGCTTCTTAAACAAAGCGGCAAAATTACGGCAAAAAATTTAGAAGATAACGAGGCTGAAAACGCAACAAAAGAGCCACAAAAAGTGACAAAAAAAGAAATGAAAGTGCAACAAAAAAGAAACAAAAATATGACAAAAACGCAACAAAACAGTGATAAAAACAACAAAAAATGAGATGGAAATGAAGTTTTGTAAGTCTTAGATTTCAAATGAGGCGTTACTGACCTAGAGGCTGTAAAATCCAGTTGAGAAGCTTTAGGATTTGGGTAAAGCTGAACTGGAGAACATGCCCCCGGTTAAAGTGGGGGTTAAGAGTTTAAACCAACCCTCAGTCTCTCACCCGTCTGCTGCTGAGGCTCAGGTTCAGGGTCGTCTCCAAAGAAGGAGAACTTGAACCCTCCAGTTTCCTCGCTCTCCTTCTCCTCAGCTTGCTCCTCTCCTCCTCCTCCTCATCCTCCTGGTCCCAGCCGCTCCCTCGTCCCGGCTCCTTCTCCTGGTCCTGGTTTTGCTGTGGCTCTAGGTCTTTCCGAACACAGCCTTCAGATCTGCATGGACTTCAAAGTAGATTTCTTTGGAGACTTCCGGGAGTTTCTGCGCCTCTTCTCTCTTTTCCTCCGCGACCCTTTACTGCCACATTCAGAACAGAAAAATCAATCAGCACCGTAATACCGATACTGGGGTTTGAGTATCTGCCGATATCCAAGAGACTTTCTTAAAAGTGGCTGCTATGAGTGATAAAATGAATGATCCTCTTTCTCCAGAGTCAGATCAAAGTCTGAGCTTTCTTGCAAACGAGACGTTACAGATCAATTATTAATTACATCTATTAATCGGTCATGTTTCCAAAACAATTTAGATCATCAGTAAACATACCAGCGACACAAACTTCCGTTAACGTTTTGTCAAATTAACGTTAACCATGATTGTCCCGAACAACCAAATAAACCAAAATGGACAGTTGTTGTTACCAAAATAACAATATAAATGTAATAAATGATAACTCTCACTGTGAAAGATGTCTCGTAGTGACTGTCCTTAGATTAGAACAGCCCCAAACTGCACGAGAATCTTTAGTCGGGTCGTGAGCCGTAAAGCTCCTGCTTCAAACTAGCCTGGAAAAATCCAGACTCACCGCTGTACCAGCGTGAGAGTCTGGTAAGAGTCCGCATCAACTTGATTCTACAGCGTAACTTACGCAAGCAAACAGGAAGTGGAGTAAACCAATCAGCGAAGGGCAGTCAGTGGCGTTATTAGCGGTTTTGCGTTAATATTCAAACAGAATTATGAATCAAAAAACTCACCTACTGCCAATGTGTTTTGGTCATTTACCGCTGATTAGAAAAAAACTCGGCTCTCCTGGCGCCGCCTGCAGATTGTTATTAGGGACTTCTGCATCCAAGCATGAGGCTGCTCACAAACAACACGTGCCCGCAAATAAACGATTCTGATTGTACGGTACTGTTCGAACTCGGCTGAGCAGCCCGCAAGGACAGGCTTTCCAGACTGATAACCCCCATGTATAAAATATACAGAGGGGTATCATTCATTTAACCTCCTGCAGAGGCACAGAGGCGGGTCTGGCCATGACAGACAGGGGGCGCCGTGAACTTTGTTTGTTTGGACGAGAGAAGCCGGGGAGACAGAGAAACCATCGTCAGGGCTCAGGCATCAGGGGAAGCATGTTAAACTCGTGTCTGTCGCCAACTCACTATTAACCTACAAAACAGAGCCAGGTTTGCTCTCTCTCTTACAACACGCACATACGTGTCTTCTTTATTTATGATAAATGTATAAATCACGTGTGTAAAGCCCCGCACGGTTTGAGAAAAGCCTCTGAAGCGCTGTGTTCTGCTGTGCGTTGGCCTCTACACTTCCACACTGAGGTCGGCTACACTGGACATTTCTGCCTTTTTACACGTGTATCACTGCCGTCCCTGCCGCCCTCCCTCTGCAACTGCACCTTTCTCCGGGATGAGGCGTCTCTTCCTCCTCATCTGCACCATGGGCTGCTCTGAGCGGATACACGGCACTATGAAAACCTGCGGATTATTTGAGTGCGGCCTGTATGTGTACAAGGTCGCACATTTAGCTGACGCGGCTTTTAGTAAGGTGTGCTTAATTGGCCGAAATTTACGGTAAATACTTTTCTGGTTTATTTATCATGTACATATCATAAGATGTTTAATGTCCATTTATTAGTTGTGTATTAGTGTATCTAACCCTCGAAAAGCAGAAATTTAACGCGATTTAGCATTTAGCTTAGAGACACTTTTATACGCTCATTTGTATCTAAGGTAAAATCTCCAAAGGTCTGTACATTCATTAATGATTTGAAACGAGGCTTTGACCCCCGTAAATGTGGTCGATGGTTGACAACAGCTGGAAACATCTGTACGGTTCATAATTTGTTTTGTTTTGTGGATGATGCTAACAACTATAGGAAAATACATCGAGTGGGCTTCTCTTTTTATTTCTATGTATGTGACCACATATTGTTAAAAGAGCTGATAAATTTCTAGGGGTGTTGAAAAATATCGATTCGCCGATATATCGCGATATTACGTCGCGCGATTCTCGTATCGATACAAAAGCGCCCGTATCGATATTTAAACATCTATTTTGGGGAAATATTCATTGCAGCGTCTCTCTTTGGTCCTGCACTTTTACTCCCGCCCGCTAGATGGCAGCGCACCGCGCAGCCCGCTTGAGTAACACTAGAATTAGTGAGAGTTAGAGAAACACAGGAAGAGCTTAGCATGGAAAAGAATGAGTTATGAGACGCTACGGGGCTCTTTTAAAACTCTACATTTGGCTTGGCTTTTACAGCAAAGACAGAGACCTGGATTATTACGAGAGCCACAGCTTTGTGCATATTGCTGAGTGCGTCGCCGCTGCGTTTGGAGAGGATTTATCTTCGTAGCATGGATTTATCTTCGTAGCATTTTATTACGGAATTAAACGAAACCGAGGTGAAACTACAGTAAATACAGCATACTCATGTTAAACCTGTGTCTCGCCACTGCAGTACTACGACACAAGTTTAAAAAGAGCCTGCTGTAGTTTCCCCTCTGCTTCAGTTGTGTGCTACTGCTGCGCGTGATGCCCGTGTCATTATGTCCCTGATCTACGAATGACACCCGTTGTGGAGTAGACACAATTTTAAATGCCCCGTCTGAGTTATTGTATATTTTAATGGATGAAACCCATAATAGTTACTGATCGCCAAGGACTCCCAACTATAGAAATACTAGAAAACGTGCATCCCCAGTAATTGGTTTCATTACTAGGTTTCCAAGAAATCTGTTTTCTGTTCAAAGGTACATAATCACCATAAACACCACAGTCACAAGCACATTAGTGAAAAGCATTTATATCATAAGATAGATAGATCAAATGTATTTGATACAAATCTAATGAAGGTGGACTAGTTTACTGAATAGTTGTTTCCAAAGTAGTAAAAAAAAAATCGCAATAATCGTCTAATTCTTCAATATCGGGATATATCGTATCGTATCGTATCGTGACCCTTGTATCGGGATACGTATCGTATCGCCTGAGACTAGGCGATACACACCCCTAAAATTTTCATTCTTATTTATGCTAATGATAATTTCTATTCCTAACGCAACAGTATTGATGTTTTGTACGTTCTAATTGATGTAACATTATTTAAAATATATAGCACCTGTAGGTTTCGTATGTGTCAATACTTTTGAGCTCAAGTGTCTTGCTTTTCAGTGTCATGAACTGGTCACTCAGCACAGCCAAAGTCAATTCTAGTCAGGCCACTTCAAAGATATTTTATAATGGAAATGTTTTCTTTTTTTTTTAATCGATTCCCAGCCCCAGTAATAATACGTCAGTCTGAACAGATTTGTCACACGTTTTGGTGCAGTTTCTCAAAAAGGTTATATCCCCTTATATTTTGTGTTTATATGAATTGTTTTTCAGCTTTACCATCTGAGCTGCCGTCTCAGGAAAATGCATATTAGCTGCAACAAGTGAAAAAAACTATAGAGATGAAAAAAAAGTTAATACAAAAGTTGATGGGTAAAAAAACATCAACTTTGTATTTGTGGAAATTACACGGGCCCGACCGATATGGATTTTTGGGTTGCGATACTGATACCGATATGAAGGGGTTGGCCTGGCCGATATTTTAAGTTATTTAATTTGATGTCATTTTTATTTAATCTCTCAAATAGCCTATAGCTAGGGCTGCAACTAACGATTATTTTATCAATTTTTTTACGATTAATCGCTTCGCTGTCTACGGTGTAGGAATATCGTATTTTTTCAATTTTTTATCACATAAAGCTAAAGTGGCGCCACTTGAGGACGTGTTGATGGAGTAAACACACAAATGTCTGTTGGAGGCTGTTAGCGCTAATTCTGCTTTCTGATTGGATGAGGACAGACAGATATTAATGAAATGTACAATGAACAAAACACTACATACACTAACTATAAAAACAAAGTAGGTTTCATCAAAGATACTACACTTTCATGTCATTTTTGCTCTAAAATAGTTGTCGACTATTTCAATAATCGCTTAGTTTTCAATTAATCGATTAGTTGTTGCAGCCCTACCTATAGCTTGAGGCGCATTGAGTTACCTTATGTACGAAATGCGTATAAATAAAGTTGCCTTGACTATAGCTAAACATTTATTGATAAAGTAAAGGTTTCAATCATAGAAATATATAGAAAATATGTCTAACGGAGGCCGAAGAGGTTTTTTCTAAGGCCGATACCGATTATTGGGGATTTTGATTGGCCGATACTGATGTTTTTGGAAAATGCCTGGTCTATAATCCTGAGTATGATGCTTCTAAACGTGTCAGTGTTGAACTGTGATATTCATGTTTAGTAGGTACTTTAGACGAAGCTTGACAAAAATCAGTAGATTCCATAACAGAAAACGGTAAGTCTCTCTCTCTTATTGTTATGAAATTATACACAAAGGTCTATAACATAAAATAGGTACAAAGTTGTGACCGATTTTCACCGTGATGTTTCCCAGCTCCTGTGGCCAAGGAAGTCGAGGGAGGCTCATTTTAAAGCTCTGACTGAGCTGTTTCCAATGCGAAACGGGACATTTTTATCACTTTCGGTTTCAGAGATATCGGCATTTGTAGCCGATATTGTAAAATACCTCATATTGGCCCAATATAGTATATCGGCTAGGCCCTAGTAAATACTGTCAGTACTGCTGCTTCTACAACCTCAGTGTAATGGTAAAACAAAAATGTCACTGTCAGATAAGATTTACGATTATATAAACTGCTATATTGAAGAAGCTTGACTTGATTTCTTTCTTTGGTGACTGTTTCATAAACGTCAGCCTCATATTCACAGAAACGTGCTGCAGAGACGTCAGAATCGGACGTGGATTAACAATATTTCACACATGATGGAGATGAGCCAAGGCTTATTTTGACCACACTCCGTCCGCTCACCTTTCCTTCTGCTCCTCGCTTTTCTTCTCATAGGCGGCGTGCTCCTGTTTGCTGGGGTCGTAGTGCAGTGCCGACACGTCTCTGCAGACACGAGCGTTTGGTTAAAGGCTGCGAATGGTCTCGGAGCAGAGAAATAACCACAGTCACCTGAAGGTCTTAGCCTTGGCTCGCTCTGGTGGAGCTGCGCTGGTCCCCAGGAGGTTCTGCAGGATGTGGAGGTTCTTCTGTTTCTCCGTCTGCAGTGACTCCTCCTCCGCCTGCTCCTCTGTTTGTTTCTCCGTCTGTTTCTCTGGGACACACAGGAACGGTTCATCATTAGTCAAGTCCAGATGCTGAAGGAAAAAACTGACTTTTCCAGCAGTGTTTACATTTCACTCTTTAACAACATCTCCACTTTAGTCACTCCTACGGACTCCACACTTTACAGGCTCCCACTCAACTACATTTGGATTTTTACAGATCTAATTCCTGACTGATTTATTGAGCGTTGAATCCAAAAACAAGGAGAAATTTGATTTTTTTTCACTATTACAGGGATTCTACAGGTGGAAGAAAGTCTAATTTAATACCTTTTTAATGCCTAAATACTAATGACACAAAACATCAGATGCAAAACATCTGAGCATATTTCATTTCGTAAGATTTGTAAACGTCAATCAAACAGTGGAATGAGGGGAAATTTTGATATTCAAATCTAAATCAGACACAACGGGAAAATTTGGAGCAAAGGGTGTCAGTGAGATTAGTTTTAGACCAGAGTTTTTGTGTTTTGACAAATGTGTGAGCGGGGTCTTTGAGTGGTTTCTGTCTCTAAGGAAAACATTTATTTTCTAAGAAGATTAGATTTAAAGCCAGTTTCAATCCAATTTAATGCTTTTTAATGACTTTTAAGGCCTCAATTTTGGCATAATTCCTTTAATGACTTTTGATCCTTTCTAATGCCGTGCAGAAACACTGTAAACACACATTTATTCAAAAACTAAAAGAGATCCAAAATTCGTCTGAGCAAATCTTATAAAAGCACACATTTTAACATGGCCCTGTCCATTATCTAAATAACTTTGCAGAAAATCTATTTTTGTAATTTCTGCCATTATTACGAAAATGCCTTACTTTCGTATGAAATCACAAAACGAGATAAAATGACAAATATTTTCCTCATTTAAATGTCGAAGTACACTGATACCTCGACATTTAAATCTTTTCCTGCGGCATCTCGCCTCAAACCAAACGACTGACCTGTATCGTCTTGGTCGTCCAGGAAACGGGAGTCCATCTTGAAACGCTCGTCGGTCCCGAAGCGCGACTGCAGCGCCATCAGCTGGTCACAGAGAGAACAGGGTTTAGTGAACACCGCCCTGACCTTTGTTTCGGAGTGGACTTTACCTTGAGTCCAGCTTCTCCTTCGAACTCCGGCCGGATCTCAAACCGCTCCGTGTCCTTTTCCTCTCCATCGTCTTCATCGCTGTCGAACAGACGAGGAGCTGACGATGGCTGCAAACAACCACAGACCAAAGAGTTTTAAACGTGAGAGGACGGGTCGTGGGTTAAAGTGAGCCGGATCCCTTCCAAATAGACTTGGGTAGTGACAAAATGAAAATCACGTCTAACAGGCAATCACCAACACCAAATAAACAAAGAGGAGCAGCGCATGAGGTTATTGTTAATTTGCTGAAGCTGCGCTTACAAAGAGAAATAATAAGAGCGGCAGCAGCTCAGTCCACTCTCTGTGTGCACAGAGGGAAGAAGCTGCAGGTTTAATGCGCCTCAATCTAACAGCAATTCTCACAAAATCATGAACTCTACGAACATAAACTAATCCATAAACGGAGTCTTCTCTTCCCAAGCTTTTGCCCACTTTTCATTTTGCAACAATCGGCCTTATATTTGCGGTTTTACAGATTAATTTAGGAAGCATAATGAAGAGAACAGGAATAAAACATGGCGCGGTTATGGCGCAGTGTCGTTCCATTTTCCACACAACCTTTCCTCTGATCTGATCCTCTGCATAAGCCTGTTAAAAGAAACTAGAAAGCCAGGAATCCTGGTTAAAGTGTAGTCTTTAGACTCGTCTGGAGCCTGTGCCTCCTCCTCTCAGCTCAGCGCGAGGAGCAGCTACACGAGCAGGGGCGGAGCTGAGACAGGCAGCAGGGGGACTGGGGCCCCACAGCAGATGCGCTGAGGGGCCCTACTGGGAAACTTACACAGGATTTTAAAAGCCAAAACCAAAACAAGAAATAAATAGAATAAATAATACAAGTAGCTTTTTTCCATCTTTTTTTTAGGAAAGTAATCATAATGTAGACAGGTCTGATTTTCATCACTGTAATAAGGACGATTTGAACAGCAAATTGTTGCCTAAAATACAAAATATTGCACAAAACTTGATCTGATTAATTAAACATTTCCGGGGAGGACCCTGTTGTCCTTTACACACAACATTCAGGGAGTATTTCAAACAAGAGCAAAAAGTGTTTTTCTGTAAAATGGTTTCAAACTTCTTTGAACATAAAGCATTAAAAGTAATATAAAACACCTTGTGCAGTCTATACCCTATTCAAGTATGTGCAGCCTAATGTAGCGTACTGACTCTCCAAGACTAGAGTTCCACCACCTCCCAAAGTCCACTACTGGAACTTTGTACAAATCCTGTTTATTGATTTTCACTGCCCAAATACGAGATTTACAAACATTGGATTATGCAGAAGAATGAAGTAAAATGTCAATATTTTGATTGCTAAAGTTTAGAGAAAAAATGTTGTGTTAATTGAGTGAATGGTGTTTTTTTAGGGGGTGTAAATCAAGCAACAAAATAACAAAGTTTAGTGACAAAGATTGATTCGATATTGTGAACCACTTTTCTCACAAAAAATTCACATTAGATCATATCCAATCATTACTTACAAACACCAATCACCATCTATTGATTGACCATTGATTTAGTTATTATTTTAAGTACTACATTTGTCATAGTTTTTATAATTAACACTACACATCATTATTATGTTTCTCCTTGCTATCATTCCCATTTTCACTGTAAAAATATTGGTTGTGATTGTTTTAGTATTTTTGTTGTTTGCCTTGTTTAGTGAGGTGCATTAAAAAGCCAGGGTGTAATGTGGCCAGTTGGTAGAGGGCAGTAGCCCCCATTGGCGAGCCCTCACCTTGCTGCGCTAACTAGTGAGACAGCTCTGAGATCTATGCTGGGTGGTGCATTAAAAAGACAAGATTTATGAACCTGTTGAAAGGGGGTGCCCTCTAACGGGTCCATCTCTCGCCTGCCCTTGTTCTATTTTGTTGAAAGAGGGGGTATTATGCTTTTTCAATTACATAGTGCCAGTCTATAGCACACTACAATGACAATGCAAACTTATGTTTGGCTGTAAATGCAGTAAATTAAAATAACTGCCTTGAATAAATTTGCTCTCGCAAAATGGCTGTAGCGAACGTCTTGAAATAGCCTCTGTCTCTTTAAGAAGCCCTGACCCTTTCCGACACGCCCCCCCTTCAGCACGCTGTATTGTGCTATCATCACAACTAAACACTGTTACATACAGTCTCTCCTTCACATGTTGAAACTACGATCGATTTTCGCTGCGTTTTAATTTTACTGTTGGAAAGGGGCTACACTTTATCACTTTGTGAACAATGGCCTTTGAGAGTTCATAGGCTCTGTGTCCACACCAAAGGAGCTCTTGCCTGAAAAATACCTGCTGTTTGGAGCTATCTAGTCACTCTTTGCTACTGCCATGCCCTATGGATTTTTAACTATAACCCCATGGTCTACACCAGGATCTTCCCAGGGACAGTATCTGTGTAGGTGGACAATTATTCGAGATTACCCCCGTTAGCGTGTAACAATCGCCTACAGCTCATTGTAGATGAAAAGTCTGCAATAAACCACAAATATGTAAAGCCTTACTCATTGTGTGATCATCATAAATGCTGCTTCAAGTAGTTGCCTGCTTTATTGACATTGTTAGTGCATAATAAGCTGCTTGTTTTCAATGAATTTTCGGAGCTAGCTGTTAGCGCCTCACGGCTAATGGTGCGTTAGCTCCGGGAGAAAACCACTCAGCTACAACCCATTGTAGATTAAATGTGAGCAATAAACTTAATCAACAATCCCGTCTCAGTGTGTGATCATTGTTAAACGGTTCATTGTGTAGATGGTGGTTTTATTGACTTTATTCGTGCATATTTCTCGTTTTCACGTGATGACCGGAGCTTTAGCTTGTAATATTAGCCTTCTCCGGAGGGAATGCTATCAGGGCATCATCAAGGCCCAAACGCATTCCCAGCGCAGATCCCGTCATTGAAATACGTTTTCTTGTCACCGGTTTTAATCCTGGGTGTTGAGGTAAAAGAAACACTGACATGTGTCTTTGTAAAAGTCTCACAACACACAACACATGAAGCTAATCCTCCATGATGACTGACTGTTTACATCTGCGCTCGACATGCAGGGAGGGGCTCTGCTGAGCTGAGGAGCAGTGGTTGGTAACTCGGCTGGTGACGAAAGGTCCGAGGCGTCTCCAGGAGGTGGGGCGTTTCTAGGAGGACTGAGGCAAAGCTACATAATAAATAATGTAAAGCATGAAAAAGTCAATTTTACATAATACCCCCCTTTAATAGCGACCAGTGGTAACAGGCTGTTACAGCGTTGTTGTTATCTTTTGCTTGTTCATTTCTCTCAAGTTCCTTTAATTCATAACAATTTAAAGTTAGAGGTTGGTGACATTGGTTCTATCAGCAATGATATGGTTAAACAGGTTCACAGTAATACAAAATTACTTGTAGATAATGACTCAATAAGCGCGGCACGGTAGTACAGCGGTTAGCGCTCGTGCTTCACAGCTAGAAGGTCCCGGTTCGATTCCCACCAAGGCCAGGGCCTTTCTGTGTGGAGTTTGCATGTTCTCCCCGTGTCTGCGTAGGTTTCCTCCGGGTACTCCGGTTTCCCCTACCACTAAAAACATGTACAATAGGCCAGGATGAATGAGAGTGTGTTTGAGAGTCTGCATGGGGGACGACGGATGGAAATTAGCCCAAGGCTACAATCCGGTGTGGCTTGTTCATTAACTTGCACTGTCCCAACCAAATAAACATAAACATAACATAAGTACAGTGCCTTGCGAAAGTACTAATACACCTTGAACTTTTGCACATTTGTCATGTTTACAACCATAAAAGTAACTCCGCATTTTCTGAGTGCATTAAATTGCCTTTATAACATTCCTAATGACTGCAGAAAGTTCACACCTTGCCCTAACCATTAAATAGAGTCCACCTGTGTGTAATCTACTCTCAGTATAATTCCAGCTGTTCTGTGAGGGCCTCAGAGCTATGGTCAGACTGTATTGGTCACTAAGCAACATCATGAAGGCCAAGGAACACACCAGAGAGGTCAGGGATAAAGTTGTGGAGAAGTTTAAAGCAGCGTTAAGTTATACAAAGATTTCCCAAGATTTGAACATCTCACGGAGCACTGTTCAATCCATCATTCAGAAATGGAAAGAGTATAGCACCACTGTGAACTTACCAAGACACGGGCGTCCACCTAAACTAACAGACCGAACAAGGAGAGCACCAGTCAGAAATTCAACCAAGTGCCCCAAGATAACTCTGGAGGAGCTGTGACGTACTGCCGCTGAGCTGGGGAATCTGTACATGGGACAACTATAAGTCGTACTCTACACAAATCTGGCCTTCATGGACGAGTGGCAAGAAGAAAGTCATTATTGAAAGGAGGACATAAGAAATCCCGTTTGAAGTTTGCTAGAAGTCATATGGAGGACCAGCTACCATGTGGAAGAAGGTGCTTTGGTCAGATGAGACAAAATTGAACTTTTTGGCCCAAATGCAAAACGTTATGTATGGAGCAAACCTAACACTGCTCATCGTCCTGAGTGCACCATCCCCAGTGTCAGATATGGTGGGGGAGCATCATGCTATGGGGCTGCTTTTCCTCAGCGGGGACTGGGAAGATTGTAAGAATAGTTGGGAAGATGGATGGAGCCAAATACAGAGACATTTTGGAGGAAAACCTGCTGGAGTCAGCAAGAGAATGAGGCTGGGGCGGAGATTCATCTTCCAGCAGGACAATGACCCTAAACACAAAGCTAAATCTACAATGGAATGGTTTAAAAACAAACATATTAATGTGTTAGAATGGCCCAGTCAAAGTCCTGACCTAAATCCTATTGAAAATCTGTGGAAAGACCTGAAAACTGCTGTTCACAAACGCTCTCCTTCTAATTTGACAGAGCTTGAGTTGTTTTGTAAAGAGGAATGGGCTCAAATGTCAGTCTCTACATGTGCAAACCTTGTAGAGTCATACCCCAGAAGACTTGCTGCTGTTGTTGTAGCAAAAGGGGGTTCTACAAAGTATTAAGTCATGCTGTATGAATACTTTTCACTTTTCTATTTTTTGAAAATAACAGAATCATGTATAATTTTGCTTTCACTTCACAGTTGTCTGTTACTTGTGTGTGAACCTTCAGTAAAAAAATCTAAATAAAATCTTTACGTTTAGGGTTGTAAACATGACAAAATGTGCAAAAGTTCAAGGTGTATTAGTACTTTCGCAAGGCACTGTATGTAAGAACAAGGTCACATGTCTTTAGCATATTTCTCAAACACACTTCTCTTATAGCGTTTTTTGAATTGCTGTGGACTAGCAGCGCCTTTTAAGGGTTCCTCTAAATTATTCCACAGATTTACACCTCTCCGGGTGATACAATGACTTTTTAGGGTAGAATGAATACATTGTACTTTCAGATTATGAGTTCCCCTTAGTTTGTATCTTCCCTCTCTTTTACCAAACATTTGTTGTATGTTGTTAGGGAGCTGGTTGTTTACAGCTTTATATATCTGTAACAAAGTATTAAGTTTTATGAGGTCATCAAGCTTCATGGTGTTAGATTTTTAGAACAGTATATTTGTATGGTCCCTATATCCGACATTGTGAACAATTCTAATGGCCTTCTTTTGGAGTCTATATAAAATCAGTAAATGACTATTGTAGGCATTTCCCCAGACCTCTGAGCAATAGTTTATGTACGGCAGGATTAATGAACAGTACACCAAAATCTGTTTTTATATATTTTATAAAAAGTCTCAAAAGGTTTGAAAACTCAAAAATAGAAATAAGATGCATTTTTTGTGCCTGAAGAGGAAGACATTAAAGTCACTGAGTGTAAAATGTTTGTCCAAATGTAAAGTTTAGAAAGAACAGACGAACATAAATGGCACAGACCTGGTTCGGATGGACCGAGGGCGGCTCCGTGTGTTTGGGCTCGTCTTTATCATCTTCATCATCGGAGCCAAACACAATGTGCTTCCCTCCAGGTCCACCAGGGGCGCCATCCTGGAAATAATCCAATGATTTAAGTTAACACAATTTAAGTCCTGAAAGTCCTGAGCACAATATTTCCAAAGCCACAAATACAATGTGTCTATTTCAGTAAACCAATTCATTATGAAAAAGGTGGATAGTAGACACAAACCTATGAGCAAAAACAAAACTTGCAAATGTGTTTTGGATAATTTTTTTCTATATTTGACAAAGTTATAGAGTTATACAGTTTATATTGCAATAAAATAAGTTTATTCAAACTGAAGTGAAAAAGGAAGTTCAGGTCCATTTCCAAAAGTTAATAGAATTCTACACCCGTCTTGTCTAGGCCCACTAAAGAAACACTGCAGCTTCATTAATATGATATTAATGATTGTTAAAGCAAGGGTGGGTCTTAGAACTGTTTTCAGTGGGCTGCGAGCCTTTTCCTGGGAACATTTCTTTCAAAATGTATCTTCTAAAAAAGGTTTAACACAGAGTCTGAGTCTGTTAAATCGACCGTTTGCTCGTTTTCATCAAAATCAAGCTTATGCTTATTCACCAATAATTAGTGGCGATAATACGATATTTAGCATTATTTGACAAATTCAGTTCTTCTTTGGGTTGCAGCGTTGATGTGGGTCCGACACCAAAGAGACCCTTGTTGATATACCAACAGTAATAGTTATAGTTATGATTAAATATATTATTGATGTAAATTTGCATGTTAAGTTAGTAAAGCTCTCACCGTTGCGGACAGTGCCCCTTGGATCAGTAGTCGGTTTTGCTCCGCCTCCTTCTGTCTCTGAAGGACGGCCGCCAGCCTCCTCTCATTGGCTCTCCTCTGAAGCTCCGCCTCCTCCTGGGCTGTACGCATCCTCTGATTGGCCACAGGTGGATGCCCCGTCTCTTCCTGGTCAGTGATTGGTGGAGACACGGCGTCCTCTTCCTCCTCTTCGTCATCTGTGTCTAATCAAAGATAACGAGACAGAAATCAGACATAAACAGAACAAAAACTGAACTGAAGTGAAGATTTTACTCGATAAAGCGTAGTTAAACACTATACTATAACCCAGGGGTTCCCAAACATTTTTGGCAACTCGGGACCTCCACTGTATAAAGTTATTGTGTCTTATCCGCTCTGAAGCTCCTCCTCCATCTAAACTTTGCACCAAACGTATCCAAATTTCCCTCTGAGCCGCCATGTTTACATGTCGTAGTTTTTCTCTTTTAGACTTTTTAAATGGACAGCATTTGTCTCGGAGTAATGCTTTGATGCGTGATATTATTACTAGCCTAAATACAGGCATAAAAATACTGTTTTAATTCATTTTGAATTGATGTTGCCCTCATTTATACTTCATTACGCCGGTTAAACCCTTTCCAAACTCCAACATGTCAATTCACATGGGACTAGAATCACCTGAGGTCCTTGGAGTTTGCAGAATTACCCTAAAGGTAAAAATCGGGGGAATTTTGACCTTCCAAATCACTGACAGCAGATTCACACGGGCAGAAATTCCGAGGACATTAGCAATTTGTACTTTTTACCTGAGGTCCCAAGGTCATTCTAATCCTGCACAAATAAGGCTTTAGTTGGAGTTCACTCTGGACAATTAGTAGCCAGGATGATGTGTCAAAAAAAATGACGTGATGATGTAGAATAGAAAGTGCAGCCGTATGCTTTAATAACATAGAGACCCCAGGTCCCCGCAAACGGTGGACGCATTTAAAAAAAGGACTTAAAACCCACCTTTTTACACAAGCTTATTTTAACAGCTAATGCTTGTGTTTTTAAGTCCCGTCTTTTAACATGTTGGGTTATATTGTATTGTTTTTAACTATGTTGTCCACTGTAGCACTTTGAGATTTGGTGTCAAATGTAAAGTGCACTACAAATTAAATGTATTATTATTATTATTATTATTATTAGAGAGAGTACCTTGATCGCTGCTGGAGGCCGGCCCTCTCTGAGCCACTGCTCCTGGTTCTTCTTCAGAGCTGGACTCTTCCTCTGAGGCCTCATCTGTGAAGGAGTCACATGGTCATGGAGTTTGGACAGAGAGAAGGTTCTACAAACCAGTCACTCTGGGAAATGGTAACTCACATCTGCTGTGCACCTCATGATTCGATATAATAGACTTCACGATACAGGATTCACAATAACAATAACATCATAGTATGCCGATATTACGATAATGGATCATTGCACAGATAACCTACGTTCTTTCTCTTTCTTTCTGGACTAAACGAGTAAGATAAAGTAAAAGTATAAACGTTTATGTGGATCAACAAACCTTCTTCACTGCTCATCCCGTTTAGCATCTCCTCCATCTTTGTCTTCTTCTCTTGTTCTGATTGGTCATCCAGTACTTTGGTCCCTCTGAAAGCAGGAAGCGCTGCCCCGCCCTCACTCTTCCTCTTCTTCTGTTTCCTCTTCTTCCCTCTTTCCTCCTCCTCCTCACTCGACCCGCCCTCCAGGAGCGAGGCCAGGATTTCCTCCGGGGTCGTGCCTCTTTTGGGTGTCCTAGCCGCGCTGAGGGTTCTGGGAGTCGTAGACGAAGCCTCTGGAGCGAACCTCTCGGCCAATGCCTGCAGGTCGGACAAAGACATTTCCAACCGGGGCGCATGTGAGAATAAGGCGGCGTATTCGTAATCAGACTCTGAATCAGTCTCATCTTTCTTCTCTTTTGTCTCCTCCTTTAGGTCCGCCTCTTTCCCGCTTTGTCCCGTTTGAGTCCGACATTTTTCACAGCAGATTTCTTTACTTTGCGAGGTGTCTTCTTCCCGGAATCCTCCTCTGCCTCCTCGTCTGTCGAGTCGTAATTTGATGGCTTTGGGTCACGCTTTTTACGTTTTTTGTCGGGAGCCGCCTTGTGTTGGGTCGTCTGAGGTTTTCTGGAGGAGAGCAGCTCGTCAGTATCGGCCGAGTCACGCTCGTCGTCATCTGAAACAAAGAGTCACACACAGTTTAGTCCCATTAACAATTCTCCCCCAAACACATCCCGCCCATCGTTGGCCCCCGTTTGGCCACGCGTTGGCCCCCGTTTGGCCCCTCGTTTAGTTCATGTTTAACCCCTGTTGGCCCAGCGCGTTAGCCCTGTTCGGCCCAGCGCGTTAGCCACTGTTCGGCCCAGCGCGTTAGCCACTGTTCGGCCCAGCGCGTTAGCCACTGTTGGGCCCAGCGCGTTAGCCACTGTTGGGCCCAGCGCGTTAGCCACTGTTGGGCCCAGCGCGTTAGCCACTGTTGGCCCAGCGCGTTAGCCACTGTTCGGCCCAGCGCGTTAGCCACTGTTCGGCCCAGCGCGTTAGCCACTGTTCGGCCCAGCGCGTTAGCCACTGTTCGGCCCAGCGCGTTAGCCACTGTTCGGCCCAGCGCGTTAGCCACTGTTGGGCCCAGCGCGTTAGCCACTGTTGGGCCCAGCGCGTTAGCCACTGTTGGCCCAGCGCGTTAGCCACTGTTCGGCCCAGCGCGTTAGCCACTGTTCGGCCCAGCGCGTTAGCCACTGTTCGGCCCAGCGCGTTAGCCACTGTTCGGCCCAGCGCGTTAGCCACTGTTGGGCCCAGCGCGTTAGCCACTGTTGGGCCCAGCGCGTAGCATTGGACTGTGAATTGATGGACTGCGTGTTAGCCTAGAATCCATGTAACCATATAGGAAGTGGGAGGCGGCTCCTACGGTCTTACGTCCTATGGACGTTCCATTGAAACTTTTTCTACTCTCTCTCAGTCAATATTGAACAATGGCTTGTCATTTTCCCCCCACGTGTTTGTTTTAAAACGCGCTACATCGTCCGATTTTTTTGTTTCGCTATTTTCGCCCTAAATCTAGATTTTAACAAAAAATAACTGGCCAATCAGGTGCCTTCTTTCATCGAGGTCCGCCGCGGCTGGGTTTGCTAACCCACGCGTTGCCATAGCGACCCCACCCCTCCCCTCCGTGCTGCTCCAGAGCCCAGGCGGCTGCTATTATTAGATCCACGCTGGGAATGGCGGACACGAGAGAAGAGCGGCTGAAGGCAAAAGCAACTTTTAAGAAGAACCTGGACACTTAACATGCACACTTTCTCAAAGCTAGGGATGTTATGACTCGTGACAGTTATAAAGTTTGTAATTATGTCACGTCTGTCGTATTTGACCGCAAAAAAAGTACTTTTTGCTCGTAGCTAGTTTTGCACAATGGGATTTTCAGCCGTTCCCTGGATCTAACCCCACGACCAAAAAGTGACTCTGCGTTCTTCCTGCTTGTAAGAACTACGAGTTAGGTGAGTAAAATAACAATCTTGGCTATTACTTTAGTTTGATATATTCCTAAAAACATTTGATATGTTAAAACATAACCATACGTGTTAATTACTTCGAAAAGCTAAGCTTGTGAAATGAACGTGTATTGTCCTACAGAGGAAGGAACTACAGGCCAAAAGTTTCCTTTGGTATTTGTTTTTGACAGTCAGTGCAGAGTTCTGTTTCAAATTAAAGTTGCTAAGCATCATTAACAGCGTGTAGGGAAGTACATTGTTTAACACTTATGTAACACATGGTAAAGTCAGTAAAATGTCCACACCACCATTGCAATGTTTATTGATTTAGAAACTTGTACATGGATTACATTAAAACACTTGACCTTACTACTTCAGGAGGAAGCGTCTGGGGAGAGCAAGAGACCTGGAGGCGGATGTGTTCTGAGGATACAACAGGATGTGAGTTGAACCTTTTGTGCACCTCTTAACCCCCACCTTAACTGAGGGCATTTTCTCCAGTTCAGCTTCACCCAAATCTAAAAGCTTGTTGACTGGAGAGCAACAGTGTAATGCCCAATTTGAAAGCTCAGATCTACAACAGTGATCGTAACTTTTATGTCACATTTTGAAGCTTGTTTGTCTTGTTTTAGAGGCTTTTTTCATTGCTTTTTGTCTTGTTTTCATCATGTTTTTTTGTTACTTTTTGTCACAATTTGTTGTGTTTTCATCCTCATTGTTGTCGCCATTTTAAGCTTTTAGATTTGGATAATGCACAACTGGAGAAAAAGTGCTTGGTTAAAGCGGGAGTTAAAGGAATAGGCCACCGTTTTTCCATACTGAGATATGTTCTTACTTTAGCTTTGACAAGTTCATTTGTACCTGTCTGGTCTTCACGTGTGCCTTCAGTAACGTAAACACAGCACAGACGGCGTTAGCATTTAGCCTCTCTCTTCTCCTGTATAGCTCCAAACGAGGTGAAGATAGAAGCTACCAAGCTCTTCCACGTTTTCCCTATTTAAATATGGTTACGTGAAGTGTTATATTATTACGCCTTACAATATAGTTCCCCTTTTTATCCGCTTAGAAAATCCACATTGTTTTGTGTAATTATACTTTGTAGTGTAACACTTCATGTAATCATTTAAATAGGGAAAACGTGGAAGAGCTTGGTAGCTTCTATTTCACCTCGTTTGGAGCTATAGAGGCCAGACAGGTACAAATTAACTCGTCAAAGCTCAGGTAAGAACATATCTCAGTATGTAAAAACGGTGGCCTATGCCTTTAAGAGAAACTACATTTGCATGTTCCTATTAAATGGTAAATGGTCTCAACTTGTATAGCACTTTTCCACCTACGTTAGGCACTCAAAGCGCTTTACAGCAAGGATCCACTCACCCATTCACACACCAATGTACGCAGACACTGGAGGCATGCTGGGTGAAGTGTCTTGCCAAAGGACACAACGACAGTGCACCTTCAGGAGGCGGGATAATAAACTGCATCTCATGGGTTAAGCTTTTTTTTTTTAATCTTCGGAGGGGATTTGTCTTGCTTCGTGTTTCTCACTTCATATTGAGATTAATCATTAATTTACTTTACACATGTGCCTGTGCTGTCATTCATATTGGCGCAGGTTCTCCGTGTTTGGGGCCTTATTTAGTTTTACGTTTTAAAAGCACATCATGGCTGCATATCACTTTAAGTGTTTTGTTTTTAAATCTTTCTACAGGTCATGATTATGATACAGCGCTGATCTCCTTCGGACTCCTCTCCTACAGAAAGTGTGGTTCTTCGCTCTCCTCTTCTGCGGACAGCCTGATCCTGAGCCGCTGACGAACCATCTCCTTCATCCTCCTGCTTGGCCTGATATCACAACATTCAGTCTTTATAATAAAGTTTTACAAACCATGTTTGTGCCATTTCTTTCTGCTGTTAGTGATTATGGGTACTGAAGATTAATGAATTTGATAAGATACTAAAGGGGTAGTATAACCTAAACTTTGCCAAACAGTTTAACTCGTCTCAATAGTGTGCACTTGGTTTAATCAGTCTTGTATCTGCTGAAGCTTGTTTCTTGGATGAGTATGTTCATCTCTTCTATAGGGCATCCTGACAGCAGCTGTGGACACAAACAACAGTAATAGTAAACATGCCAAAGATTACACGTGTATTACACATACATCCTTTCTAAGACTAATATTCATGGAAGTAGTGTTTGGATACAGCGAGGTTATGATATGAAGGCCTACAAAAGATAACAAAACAAACTCATAGACTGCAACCAAAAAGAGTGTATGTACAGAACTCACTTTATTGTGTAATGTGTTTAAGTATTATGTTTGTATTTATTTTCACTACATGACCTGAGCGTTAGGCTATTACAATTTGAATGTACTAAAGTCTGTGTTCATTGTTGATTTGGCTAAACCTTTCCACCTGCTGAAAGACGTTTTAACACTTAAACACTGATAATGACACATACATTAAAAATAAAATAAAAATGTGTGTTTATCATTGTTTAACTATTACAGAACATCCACAGAAGTAACTTTAGGCGATAGCGTTAGCCACGTTATGCTAACATTATTTACTGCTTTTATCAGTTTACAAAAGTATTTAAAAAAGACATGGACAATGAAAACTTAACCCAATATTGTAAACTGAAAAACAGTGTAGCTCTCACCTGCAGCAAAGCTCCGTTTGCCCGGAATGAGGAGCAGGCAGCCTCGTCTGACACGTTGACAGTGAGTCTGACTCCGAAGGAACAAACCGGTGCGGGAGGGGAGGGGGCGCGTACGCTCAACAACCTCGTCACTGATTGGCTCTGTGGTGTCCTTGGAAACGTGACTCGGAAATTCCAAATATGGAAGCTGGCTCCACCAAATACAACAGGGCCGCGCCCATAACGGCTATACTGCTAGCCTCAAAGAGCTACATTCTACTCGCGCTGAATGCTATGGGGCGGCCATTGCTCCCGCTGTCCATTCTAAATTTACAGTCAATGGGCCCAGCGCGTTAGCCACTGTTCGGCCCAGCGCGTTAGCCACTGTTCGGCCCAGCGCGTTAGCCACTGTTCGGCCCAGCGCGTTAGCCACTGTTGGGCCCAGCGTTAGCCACTGTTTTAGCCCCTGTTTAACTCTTTAGCACCTCTTCCGTACCTTTCTTCCTGGTGTGACTGAAGTCGGTTGAAACCACCTCCAAAGTGTCGTCCTCTGGCCCCAGTGCATCGTGGGAGCTCTGGCGATGTGCCGCAGCTCTTCGTCCGATTCGCTGTCCAGAGGCGGACTGAGCGATCTGATTAGGCGACTGGAGCCATTACATCGACCAGTCGGATCAGAGGCTGGTCTGGGAAAATGGAGCAGACACAAAATAAACTTATAGGTGGAAAAAAAAAGATACCCATGTGAAACTTTTTCCACAAGTTGGAGAATGTGAGTGAAAGGTGTCAACGTCACCTGTCTCTGCGTTTCTTTGGCGGCGGTGTGAACGGCGGGAACTCTCCTCTCCGTTTGCGGCTGATGTCGTCGTCTCCGCCCTCGACCTGCCAGGTGAGCTGTGACACGGGTGTGGGCGTGGCCTCTGGGCCAGGGGTGGGGCCAGGACGCGCAGGTTATGGCCGTATTTTGACGGGTCGTACTTCATGGTCCGAACTTGTCGCCGCGACGACAGTTCAGCTGCAGAACCGGCAGAACGCGGCCGAACTTCGCCACCACCCAGTCCTGGGAAGTATTAAAAACATCATCACCCAGTCCTGGAAAGTATTTAAAAACATCATCGCCAGTCCTGGAAAATTTAAAAACATCATCGCCCAGTCCTGGAAAGTATTAAAAACATCATCGCCCAGTCCTGGAAAGTATTTAAAAACATCATCACTAGTCTGGAAAGATTAAAACATCATCGCCCAGTGGAAAGTATTAAACATACCCCCATCCGGAAAGATTAAAACATCATCACCCAGTCCTGAAAGTATTAAAAACATATCACCAGTCCTGGAAAGTATTAAAAACATCATCACCAGTCCTGAAAAGATTTAAAAACATCACCACAGTCCTGGAAAGTATTTAAAAACATCATCACCAGTCCTGGAAATATTAAAAATCACACAGTCTGGAAAGTATTTAAAAACATCATCACCCAGTCCTGGAAAGTATTTAAAAACATCACCACCCAGTCCTGGAAAGTATTTAAAAACATCATCACCCAGTCCTGGAAAGTATTTAAAAACATCATCACCCAGTCCTGGAAAGTATTAAAAACATCATCACCCAGTCCTGGAAAAGTATTTAAAAACATCACCACCCAGTCCTGGAAAGTATTTAAAAACATCATCACCCAGTCCTGGAAAGTATTTAAAAACATCATCACCCAGTCCTGGAAAGTATTTAAAAACATCATCACCCAGTCCTGGAAAGTATTTAAAAAATCATCACCCAGTCCTGGAAAGTATTTAAAAACATCATCGCCCAGTCCTGGAAAGTATTAAAAACATCATCACCCAGTCCTGGAAAAGTATTTAAAAACATCATCACCCAGTCCTGGAAAAGTATTTAAAAACATCATCACCCAGTCCTGGAAAGTATTTAAAAACATCATCACCCAGTCCTGGAAAGTATTTAAAAACATCATCACCTAGTCCTGGAAAAGTATTAAAAACATCACCACCCAGTCCTGGAAAAGTATTAAAAATATTACCACAGAGCCTGAGGAAAGGATTTAAACTGAAATCAATTGCTTGACTAAATCTTGGGACTAACCCCCGGCTCACATTAAATCCGGTTAAGGTCCGGTGCGGCGTCCGCGAACTTAGAAAGTCATTAAAACCAATGTTGCACACTCACACTGCTCCGCGAAGTCCAGGTCCGGCTACCGAGGCCGTCCGGCGGGCAACGGAAAGAATCCGCAAGAAGTCTATTTTTGTCGGAGACCGGAGCCCCAACGGATCAAGCTGACGGAAAAACACGAGCCAAACAGGAAGTCAGGTCTCGTGAGAAAAGAAGATCCGGTGTATTTCAAAATAAAATCTGTCCCTCACTACTTATTTGGTCTTGTTTACCGCCTGTACACGCGTGTAACGTGGGAAATGTAAACATTTGTCCATTACCAGTGACACAGGGGCACTAGTGTGTTTAAAGCATCCACTTCACTGGGGAGAGTCGTTGTACTGGCAAATACGGCTTTTGTTTACAAAAACTACCTATTTATGGGGCTATTTATCACGTGAACTCGCACCAAGAGGGAAACCCACGTGCACTTCTGTTCTCGCGAGGGCCGTTTCTGTGCCTGGCGCAGCATCTGGCGCCTGAGCTGGCGGAGCTGGGAGTGGTAGTATGGGGCAAACCTGGACTGGATCAGGACCGAACCCGGACCGTAGTTAATGTGAGCCGGGGGTAAAACTAAATGGAAAAGTGTTGCCTTGAACCAGAGGCGATTTTAGAGTTTGAAAAGATTGGGGCTCAGCCCAGCTGTGTTTGTGTAACTACACAAATAATGGGGGTCTGGGGAATTTTTTGAAAAACAAACACAATAACCTGCATTCTGGTGAATTTTGGTAGGTCTTGTACAGATATTGAGTGGATAATTTTTTGTTTAATGTGTTCTGACTCTGATTCTAACTCTCTGCGCGCTCCAACTCTGCGCTCTGTACTGCAAGCCTTTGCTCTGGTCCCATTTGTACTCCAACAATTTCCACCTCCCCCTAATTTTTTATTAAAAGAAAAAAAATATATAGATATATATTTATTATTATTATTAATAATAATAATGTAGAAGCCTAAATTATAATTTGTTCTGTAAATCGTTTATTAGTTTGTTATAATTTCTATTTGGTTCTAATTAGTTTATGCCGCAATTTGTTTGGTAATTTGTTATGGTTTTGGTTAATGGTTATTTGGCCACATTTACTTTCTCCAAATTGTTTGGTTAAGTATTAGTTTCATAATTATTAATGTGGTATTTGGTATTTTGGTTTTGTTATATTTTGTTTGGTTATGGCTCACCTATAGGCTATATTATGACACTGCACGCTGTGGTGCATTGGTGGGGAGCGCAGCTCACAGAATGGAGCCAAACCGTTTTTTGACCTCTGCTACTCCCTTTTTGTAATCCCCTGTCTGTCTTAGAATCTCTGTTTTTAACTGCACATTTGGTCTCCGTGGATTTATTATTGATGGTGTTTCGGATTACGAAGTCTTTGGATATGCTAAGGGCGCAGCGAGTCATGCTGGCTTCATCTTACTTTAGAACCTACAAATAATAATAATAATAATAATAATAATAATAATAATAAGCTAATAAAAAAATTGGCTTAATTAAGTGCTTAGCTGTGCTCGTACCCATGTTAGAGCATCTGTCTTCTGTTTGTGCACCTTGTCTGTAAATTATACACAGCATATTCTTAGTGAATTATACTGTATGAGTTATTTGAAACATATATTATATAGACACAGTAGTCACAGTTTAAATGTTGCCAAAAATAGTTATTTGGGAGATCAAATTTTTAAGCCTGCACAATTTTTCAGGCTTAGCCTATTTGTAGCTTTATTATTTATATTATTTATTTACTCATTATTTATTGTGTTCTAAATAATTATTCTGTTTGGCTTTTGTATTTATTATTCATTGTAAATATGAAAAAACCCACATCTAAACCATTTTCATCATTCTCCATCTCATACCGTTAGTGTGGGTGTGGCCACGCTCACAGGTCGTGCAGCATGAGGGCGGGACCATGGCCTGGCTGACACGTCTTCATTCAATTGATTGGAGGCCACACTTGTCAATCATCCTGATTTTACGTTCGTGTCTCTCTCTACCTCTGAAGTGCAGCCTGGATTGGTTGGAAGAGGAAACTTTGTGGCAGCTGACGGATCTCTTTGTTGATTCTATTTCCTTTGATGGATTAATTCGAATTTATCAGGACCATTTCTTGGGTTAATGAACAGGAAGAGGAAATACTGAGGCCATGATCATGTATGTTACTTCACCGGTAAGTCCAAATCCTGTTTGTTCGTTTTTTATTATTGCAGCTTTCGCTTTCTGTTTCAGACGTTTCGCCTCCAACACTCCGAATGTTCTCAACTGTACAACCTAACCGTGACATGTGTACAGAGCCTTTTACACTAAGACAATAGCGGCGCCAGGGTCTAATGTGTGAGTGGCAGAGAGTATGGCCGGGCTCACACCAAGCGAAAAAAAAAACGCTTTCCGTCGCTCAGCTTGCTCTACTTCCTTGGCCAGCCCCCCTGGTGCAGGAGCACATGGAGGTGGGGTTGGAGACGCAGCTGAAGTGCATGAGCCGATTACGCACAGGCGTCTGTCAGATCCTGTTCTGTGGTTGGTGGTCGCCGCCGGAAATGGCTCTGTATGAAAAAATGTTATGCAAATACAGAGCTGCTGCGGCCGCCCGTATCGTGCCGCTCTCCTGTGGATTTCCGGAGGCTTCTTTACGGTCGCCAGGCAGCATAGGAATGAATGGAAGCTCGCCGCTCTCTTCTCTTCCGACGCTCTAGATGTGAGCGCGGCGTAAAGCGGGTGGGCCGATACAAATTTCATGCATGCGGCGTCCCCCTCTCCTCTCTCTCAGTGCTGCCGCCTGCTTTACGCTCATTACGCACATGCTTCGGCCATCAAACGCTCCGACCGAGGCCACTGTGATTGAATGGCATTGACCAGTATTTGCGTCGCTGTTTTATTAATGCAGTTGACAAAAATTCATCCTGTAGGCCCTATTTAATGAAAACGATAAGGAAGAGGAGTAAAAGAAACATGTGCCACACGGCCAGCTATCAGGGCAGACTTTACGCACAGGCATGAACTCTCTGTTCATCAGGCAAAACATAAAACAAACATGAGCAAATATATGTTCAGTTGCCCTAACAGAAAGTTAGCGGGCTGCTGTAGTAGTGTTCTTTGGAGCCACAGAGAGAGAGGGGGGGAAAGACGCGTCTCGCCGATTCATCTGCATCTGGGTTAAAAATAACTTTCAAACTATTGATCAATGATCACCAACTCATTCTGCTCTGCACTGGTCAGGAACATCGCTGTGGGATGACAAGGCACGGGTCGGGGACACAAGGAAAGGACGTTTTTTGGAGGAGAGCGCACAATGCAACAGACTTAAAAAATCTGGCCATCAAATTTGATTTGGAGCGAAAACATCTGGTAAAAATAGGCTGGCGACGCCGCTGCCTTGAACAGAACGGCTTTGTACCTTGTGTCCTGGATCTCGGTGCCTGGGACAGCGGACTTCATGGTGAAGTTGGAGACTCCGGCGTCTTGCAGCGAGTCCAGGAGCTTCTGCTGGGACGAGGCTTTGGGCGGGTTCAGGGAGCGCTGCACCGCCTCCTCACGCTCCTCGGATAAACTACACAACAGGAGGAAGATAAATGAAAGTGTATTGACCAAAATTGAAGTCTTTCTGCTCTAAAACGTATCAAAGGAAGTAGCAGAACTCCATATTCCAGGACACATAATGAAGCGATTTCAGGTGAGATGCTACTAACAACTTAATTTTAACTCTGTCAGAGTAAAAAACAGCCCAAGCTCTCTCATTACGATGTTTATTCTCTGACGTTTTATCGCTTTGAGCCAGAGATTTATCCAGGAAGTAACTCCAACATGTCTGTGTCGCTTCCTGGTCTTTCCCACGCTTATTCATTCACAAATACTGACATGTTTGGTATCCACGTGTAGCGTGGCTACCAAACAGAAAGGCTCACAGAAAGGCTGTGAGCGAGATGACGCTGTAATCCAAATATGGTCATTTCCTTTGTGGGAGACAGCAGCGGCTAAAGACGGGAGAAACATACACAGGGCGCATGCGCAGACAAAGGGACTGAACTTTAGGGATGTTTTCTCTTTAACAACATCTGCACTTTAGTCGCTCCATAAGACTCTACACTTTACACTCAACTACATTTGGAAGATTTTTTCACACAAGGATTTTGATAGATCTAATTCCTGATAGATTTATTGAGCTTTGAACCCAAAAATTTCTCGATGCAAATCTTTGGAACTAATTTGTCACAAAAAAAAAACATACATTTAAACTTCTCTGAACATTATTTGGATTTTGTCGTTGAAAATATTTCAGTTTTGGTTTGGAGAAATTCAATGGAAAAGTTTGGTTTGTAAGAGTTTTGAAAAGTTTGAAAAAGGTTTGGAAGCGTTTGGTTCGGATGATTTGGAAAAGTTTATTTTCTTTTTTATAAATGTTTTCACTAATAACTAATTTATTCTTAAACTAAACCAGATCCATAATCCCTCTGAGCAAATCTTTGTCACTAATATGTCACAAAATAAAACCACACATTTAAACCGGTCTCTGTCCATTATTTAGATTTTGTCGCTGAAATATTAGCAATTTGGCCATTGTTATGCACTTACCTTTATATGAAAAAACAAAATGACATAAAAAGAAAACTTGCAATACATTTTGTCTCATATTTATGCCAGTCTCTACAGCAGAAGTTTCACATTGATGTCTCTACATTTAATTTTGTTCCTTATTAATCTGCAGTGTCTCACCATAAACCTATGTGACAAATGTTCACATTGAGTATAATGGTAGTTTTATAGAATTTAGAATTTATAATGTTCTTCATCTTAAACATTTCTTATTCCCTCATGATCTAAAGCAGTGGATATTCTCACCGCTGCAGGAAGCTCTGTTTGGCCGTCTCGATCTGCAGAGTCCCTCCTTTCCACTGGGACTTGTTCAGGACACTCAGGCCTGGAGAAAAACAAACATCTCTTGAACTATGTGCTAATTTCCTCTAATCCATGGAGTTTTCGAGGTAACAGACACTCACATTTCTTTAGGTCGGCGTCTGAAATGGTGATGTTGATGTAGCCGAAGGTTTTGAAGGGAACTCCTGTAAAATTAAATTAAAGTTACATTGGATGCAGCTTTTCAGGTGGGCCTTTCTAGAGGAGGGAAATATATCGTCCACAAGGTCATATCGAAATTGCTGTTTGGGGAATAGGTTAAAAAAGAAAAAAGAAATAAAGAAATAAAGAACTCGCCCAGCAACCGTCCGCTGCTGTTCCACTGTAGACATTTCAATTTGGTTGTCCTATATTAACTTTGATCTTTGTTTGCTTATGTTATCTTAGCATTCTCTGTTAATAAATCTTCCTTCCTTCGACTCCACCGTTTAGTTGCAACATCACCTGCTATTGCAATACAATGTTTTTTAGCGATATATCGTGCAGCCATACTTCTGATTCTAGTGATAACAGACTGTCCCAAAGTCAGGCTTTAAAGTTTTCTTACAGCCTTATGGGAAACAGTTTAGAATAATTGTACAGATTTATTTGAGGTGAAAAAGTGAAGGTTTGTTCAAGTGAGACCTTGTTCATCGTTTCTGGTCTTTAGCTCCACATCCTCCACTTTCCCAAACTTCCCAAAACGATCCTTCAGGTCTTTGTCAGTGACAGAGTGACTGAGGCCCCCCACGTACAGGCGCTTCATCTCTGCTCACGCCGCGCTGCAAAGACGATACGAGAGTTTACAATCATTACCACCGCTATCTATATACAAACATGTGTAATGATGTTGTGGCTTCATGTTTGTTCCTTTTGCAGTTAATTTAAATGATATGTTATGAGGCTCTTTCAAACCGTGCCACTGAAGTTCACATGTTTTATCCCTTCTTGTTCTTTTTAGTTACTTTTAAGGAGTTGACCAAAATATCTGCAGAATTTAGTCACAGTTTTGGTCTCATTGACTGCTTTTAATTTTAGTTTAAGTCTCACTTTTATTGGGTGAAATAAATCTGTGCCACCAGGAATGAATTTAAATTGAATTCTGCATCTTAAATGAAGGAAAAAAAAAACATTAACTGAATTTACTTCTCCAATTTTATAGTAATCAACTAAAATATTTTGTTAGAATTTTAGTCAAAGTCATATTTAGGTGACACAATGTTAGTTTTGGGTCGAAACTAAATAAAAATGAAAAATAACTAAAAACGTGAACTATTTTAGGAGTTAACCAGTTTTAGTGTCATTCACAGTTTTAGTTGTAGTCTAATTTTAGTCACAAGAAGTAAATTAAGAAAAACATTGAACAACACTGTTACAAACTTTCACAAGTGGATATGAAGTTGTCATCAATATTCCAGCACAAAAAACAGACTCGAGACAAAATGAGACCCGTTACAAACATTAAACGGAAAGTACCAGTGAATTTAGTTCAAAGCTTTTCAGTGGGATATGAAGGTTTATCAAGACATGATTCAAAACGAGCCCGTTCCTTTCCAAATGAGAACTACACTCATTTATTTTTACAATTACATCTATACTGACATCTGTCCCGGAGATGAACTACAACGTAAACATCTCATTAATCCGAAAATACCTCTGAAATTCAGCGCTGGGAGATTTCAATCGTTAAAAACACGTCTCCGTCGCCTGTGTTTACCTCACGTGTGGAGTCGATGCTCACTCAAACACATTCCGACTCTACAGCACTTCCTATCAGCACTGGTTCCGCTGTTACAACTTCTACGTGATGTTTCTGTTTTAAAAGATGACACCAGCAAATAATTCATCAGACATTGGGGTTTGTGCCTATTGTTTAATTTGCATACCCACAAATTACGAAAAGGTTGTGTTTTTCTCGATCTCGGCAGAGCTCCCGGACCGGAATAATCCATTTTATGTCGCTCAGGCTAGACGCCAACAAATTAACCTTTTAAATTATAATAATGTGTGCATTTAAGTTGCTGCCATATGTATGTGAACATATTTATTATAATAAGTTTGGTTATATCAAGAATTAAGAGGTAACACAAAACATTATTCCGTTTTCTTCAGAGTGTCTTCCCCTCTATTACGACTTGGTGCGGTCCGTCGAATAGCGCGCCACTGACTGAAATGTTTTGGAAGAAGCGACAGGAAACATAGTTTATCTATTTTGTCATAAAGTAGGGCATAATTTGAACTTTTACCGCTTTTTATCATCAACATAACTCTAATCCTGGAATGGTAAGGAGACTGTCTTGTGGCTATATAATGCAAAAATATTGATTTTGTTCGTAAGAGTTGTCCTTCGAAATGTCAAAACTGGACAATTTTCCAACGCAGTTAACTAACCTTTATCAAATTATTAGGTCATTTTGGCGTTTCTAACTTAAGCCAACGCATGGTAAGGGATGGTATCATGTTTAAAGCACAGGGTATAGTTTTCTCTCTCATAAAAAACTTTTTGAACCCATAATTTGTCTGAAATATGTCGTGCTGGAGTCACGCACAGATGCTTTTAGAGCAGTGGTTCCTTGGGTTCGATCCTGGATGCTGTCGATGTGTCCTTGGGCAAGACACTTCGCCCAACCTGTCTCCAGTGTCTGTGTACATTGATATATGAACGAGTGTGGATGGGTGAATGGTTCCTTGATGTAAACCCAGGGTTTTGGCATTAAAATCATTAATTCAATGAGTTTATTATGGCCTTAAAAATCATTTAGTTTAGTTTAGTTTAGTTTAGTTTATTGTTTATTGAAACAATTATAATCTATAAATCTTATCTACAATAAAATCACTATATAAAATACATTATATGCTTTTTCTAAAAGTGTATACAGAAAACTAAACTAGACTAAACTAGCTTGATAATCTAAAATATACTTCTACAGACAATTTCAGACTGTCTGGAAGCTCATTCCACTGTTTAATGGAGCGAAATGAGAAGGCACATTGCGCAAAGGCCGAGGATCTTTTTGGGATTACACAGTTTTTATTTGCAGTGGACCGAGTGGCTCTAGTATTATGCTCAGAACAAAGTCTGACATTTAACCTCTTAACCCCCACCTTGACAAGAACATTTTCTCTAGTTATTATCCAGATATTCAGGTATTACCCAAATCTTAAAGCCTCCTGAAAAAAGTCAAATATGTGAAGCAAAATAACGACAATACAAAAACGCAACAAAAAAGAAAAGTGATGAAACAAGGGAAAAAAAGGAAAACAAATCTTAGCTCAGTATCGTAGGTCTTAGCTTTCAAATGAGGTGTTACACTGGCCCGTAGGCTGTAAGACGTTTTTAGATTTGGGTATTGCCTAACTGGAGAAATGTGCTCAGTTAAAGGAATAGGCCACCGTTTTTGCATACTGACATATGTTCTTACCTAAGCTTAGACGAGTTGATATGTAGCTGTCCAGTCTTTACACATGTGTAAAGGTGATTCTCACGAAATCTTCATTTGAAACGGATCCAACCACTAAATTTTAAAAATGCCTTTAAAGACTTTTTTCTTTTTGCACAGACCAGTCTGAGGTCTTAACTACAGTACATAATGCATTTTTCTTTTCCTTTTTCAAATTATCACTATATTTTTTTACATATGTGTGAGAAGGTCGGTACAAATTCTCATTACCGCAACAAAAACATATGGGATTATTTTTCCTTACAAGAAGGTTTTTAGATAGTTTCAAAAGTATATTACTAACACCCAAGCTTATGCCCAGCTCTGTCACTAAAAAATGCTTTTCGATAAGGTTTCTAATTTTATTATTTTATAAAATATATCTCATCACCGAAACACATCAATTGACTTTACAATCAGACTTTTAATATATTTGCCTCCCCAAAAATATTTTATATTATAAAAATTGCTTAATAGAATGTAAGAATTGAATTATCTCCTGTGCATACATTTCAAATGAAATAGAAAAATCTATTTATTCAGTATTTCATGATAAAGTGTGCATTGCGGTAATGAGAGCGCTGTGTCGGTAATGAGATTAATTATTTTGGAAATGAGGATTTTTAAACACTCACATCAAACAATAGAATATCTTTATTTTGACACCATGTCACACACACAATTTTGAAAATACATATTTATAACAAAACATTCAAGTAATGTTGAAGGGAACAAAATGAATTAAGCTGAATAAGCTGTAATAATTTGTTGAATTTTTTCTCCATTGCCGTTGTTTTTTTGTTAAATCCTTTGCTGTCTTAATTTTTCCGCTTTCCTTGCGCCTCTGATATCTAAAAAGGAAGAATAAATTAAAGCTTCATAAAGAAAAGCCCAAGCAAACTATTTTTACGCACTACTTAATACAAAGAACTCTCTCGTTAAGCAGTAACATTCAATAATGTATGTAAACTTGTAAAAGAACTCATATCTTCCACAGAGCCACTATTTAATGCCCCTGCTCACATTTGTCTTTTTTGTTAGCATATTAACATAAAAATATAATTAATAATAATCCACTTTCACTGTCCATCCCTGACCTGTCCCTTTCTTTTCTTCTGTACTCCTCAAGTAACTCTGGATTGCTGTATATTCTCCCTACTGTATGTTTTATCAGTCTCTCCTTTGCAGCTTCTCTTTTCTTTTTCACAAAGTCTTGCCTGTAACAAAACAGTGTATGGATGAACACAACATTTTTATTTTAATCAGAAAATGTAATTTACTTTATTTTACGATACAAATTTGACAAAAATAAACAGTCAATATTAAAATAAATTGGATAGTATTATACTACATTATGTTTTCTCATTACCGAAACACTGAGTCTCTCCTCCGCAACAGGCTCTGAATTGTTGCGGAGAGTGATAATAGTGTTGCGGAGGATGAGAGACCTTGAACTTTATAGCTAGCAATGTTAGCAACAAAAGGCTTAGCTAAACTTTTTCCCGCCTTTTATTTTCAGACCATAATAAGTTACAAAACGATCAAAAATCCTAACAGCAAACACTTTTAAAGAAGAAAAAAAAATCACATTTCGGTAATGAGAACATACAAGTTGTGTAGCTTTTTTAAGAAGCAAATATTTAACTTTTCAAGAGTCAAAAAAGCTGTGCCACTTACCTGGTAGCCATCTTTGCGTCACAGCCAAAATTGTCCCATACAACAGTCCTTAAAAATGTTTGTTCCTTGTAGATATAACTATGATTTAAAGTGTGTTGCGGAGGATGAGAAAAAAAAGTTGTAAACACGTTTCCACCACCCTTTTTCTCTCTAAATAAACTACGAAAAACAAAATGTGTGATGAGTAATAATGGCAACTAATTATAATATGCATCAGATGCACTGATTTTTATTTATATATTTTATATTTAAAAAAATTATATCTCTGACTAACTCGATTATGTTTGAAAACGTGTTGCGGTAATGAGAATTTTGCCCTTAAAAATATAAAAAAAAAAAAAAAATTGGAGTTACATCAAATTATGTCCCAAATAGACCATAGAGAGATGTATATAAATATATATTTATTATTTTTTTGCAATTTACTTTACCTGTTAAAATACTCGAAAACAGGTGAAAATCATATTTCGCGAGAATCACCATCATTAGTATAGCCTTTCCTCTCCCCTATGGGGCCAAACGGAGGTGAAGTTAGAAACGACCAAGCTCTACCACGTTTTCCCTATTTAAATACAGTTACGTGAGCCTTTACACGTAACACGATTTTATAAGTGAGTAAGAAGGGGAACTATATTGCAAGGCGTAGTAATATCTGAGGAGCACTTCGACATTACTGCGCGGAAGTCAAAATGCTCCTAAGATATTACTACACCTTGCAATATAGTTCCCCTTTATATCCACTTATAAAATCCTTTTTTTTCATTCATTTTCTTCCACTAGTCCGTTGCCGGGTCGTGGGGGCAGCCGCCAGAGCTGCCCAAATCACATTGCACCAGCCCCCCATGGCTCCTTCTGCAGGTGGTGGGTCCACGGAAGGACGGCCTCACGGTTCAAACCGGGCCTGTTGGTCTCTCCTAGGGGGCTACCAGTGTTGGCAGACACTGGAGGCAATGTGGGTGAAGTGCCTTGCCCAAGGACACAACGACAATGTGCACCTTCAGGAGGCGGGATTCGAACCCCCGACCTTCCGATCATGAGACGACCCGCTCTACCATCTGCGCCATTGTCGCCCGACTTATAAAATCGATATGTTTAATTTTGTGTAACTAGACTTGGATCGTGTAAAGGCTCACGTAACTGTATTTAAACGTGGAAGAGCTTGGTAGCTTCTAACTTCACTAGTTATAGCAGAGGAGAGGCTATATGCTAACACCGTCTGTGCTCTGTTTACGTAACTGAGAACATTTGGAAAGACCAGACAGCTACGCATCAACTCGTCTAAGCTCAGGTAAGAACATATCTCAGTATGTAAAACGGTGGCCTGTTCCTTTTCAGTTGGGGGATTACAATTTGAATTTAAAAGCATTAAATTCAACATTTTTTGGGGAAAAATAATGGTATTGCTCAACTATTATTATTGCATAAGTTTGTTGAAAGTCTAAAAGTTGTAGTTAAACTCATTCAGTTGCAGTTTTGGCAGAAATTGTCCAAAAGTGTTTGTTTTGTCCAATTTGCTTCAGAATATTAACATTTCCCTTGTTCCTCTGTTGGATGGAATGTTTGCAAATGTTGCGGTTGTGGCCTCTTAACCTCTTAACCCTCACCTGGAGAAAGGCCTCAAAACGGCGACAAAGAACGAGAAGAAAAAGACGACGTAAATGCAGCAAAAAAGTAACAAAAAATTGGTCGAATATGCAACAAAAAAGTGACGAAAAAGCGACAAAAACCAAAAAAACAGTATTAAAAGTGTTAAAAGTTTCAAAAATGAGATGAAAAAGAATGTGAAAAAAGTGACGGCAACAATGCGAAGAAAAAGATCAGTGTGGGTCTTAGCTTTCAAATGGCGTTACAGTGGCCTATATCCAAAGTGGAGAAAATGCATTTGGTTTATGCGGGTAGCATTAAAAAGCCTTACATTTGACTTGCTGCTGTCTGGAGAAACCCTGAAAGTGATTTGAGTGCTGAATAGGTGGAAAAGCTTGACATAAATAGAGACCATTTCCCCTTATCATTTACAAGTAAAGTCCTAACATTAAAGTGATAGTCTGGATGTTGTCAGAAAGAGAGAGAGAGAGGGACTCTTTTTGAAAAAAACGGCCCAAGCTCCCTCCCCCTCCCTTCCTGATTGGTCTTGGAAGCCACGCCTGTTTTCCCGTGCACGCGCGAGGTTCAATGGGCCAAGAAGTGACGAGGAGGAGACATTACGGTGACAGTGTCAACAATGGAGTTATCCGAGGTAACGATGCATTTATGGTACAAAATGTTTGTGTTTTTGGGGATAACACGTTTATGCAGCTAACTCTGTACTAAAACTAAAAGCATATCTAGTGAACATGCAGTTTGACATAGTTTAGCATGCAACATGGTTTACTTTTATGATGCTAACAGTTACAAAGTTAGCGTACGATTTACTGTCCGGTCCTGTCTGTCATCTTTTTTGTGTTTTAAACCACTTTAGATTTGGGCCTTATTGCTTATGTTTGTTTTTTCTAATTATGTTTTATCTTTTTTGTCTTCAAAACTCTGTGAGAGACTCCGATGATAAATAAACCCCACCTGCAGCATCAAGCAAACGATTCTAGATGCTCCAAAAGCATCTGTGGCCAGAGGCAGCTGGAGACCCAGCTTAGACTTTAGTGAAGAGGATTCAGCCCGTGTTCATAATCTAAGAATGCAGAGGCTACACTTCGAACGTGTAAGTCCCTTCAGACATCTGCATAACCATTTACATCAATTGTAATAAACTAACAAAACTACACTTTCTTTTTGTATAGGGAGTAGGACACATACAGAATATGACTCTGGAGATCAAGACGTGTTATTCAGGGTGAGGACAAAGACCCTGGTGTTCTGTTTGACATCACCTCTCACACTGCACCTCCTGGAAGACACTCACCCACTGAAAATCAGCCCCCTGGTGCAGATGTGCCCACTGCCGGGAAACGCCCACCTCTAGAGAACTTCATATCTAAAGTGCCACACGTGGAGACTAATTCAGACACATTTTCTGATCCTGATGGGCACTACATTGGATTTATACCACATCGATTGTAATTTACATTTCAATTGAAGTCACTTTGCTTTGTTTTATGAGAATAAAGAATGCAATATAATAAAGACTTGTACTTTCAAAGCACAACTAACACATTGCCTAAAAAAACTCTTGCACAGAAAAAGCATCTCATAACTTGTCAGGAAAACATTTGTTTACAGATATAAACAAACAATGGTCAACTATTTTTCAACAAAAACTTTATTTACAATTAAAATGACAAATTATTGATATTTCTGTGGCAATCGTTGACCTGTAAAAAAGCCAAGGATAAAGAATGTATCATGGATGTATGCAATTTCTGTATTCCATATTGTGATAATAAATGAGTCCATACCATCTCCTTGGGTGTGCTGGAGTAACTCCTGGGTTGTTGGGGCAGGGACAGCTAAAAGCAAACCCAGTTGTCTGAGGATCTCAGTATTGCAGGGCGTGGGAGTCTTTTTTTGCTGTTCAACCGTGCAGCAACAATCATTGTCTGGAGCTCTGGAATATATGAATAGTCCTTCTCAACCTTCACTGTATAAATCCTGCAGCACGTAGACTTATTATTGAATACTTTAAAAAGGTATCTGAAAGAGAGACAAAATAATGCTAAAAAAGTAAATAATAGAAAAGCAATGAAGATACATAGTTTACATAATGTGTACATACTGTATACAATTATACACCCATCAGCATCCTTTTTGCAGGTCAGTATACATGGTGAGGGCTGCAAGTTACATTCTTATATCCATAATGGCCGGGTCATAACTGAGTCTTTTGCTGGTGTACATAAGATGACTGTGCAATGCCTCCAGCCATGCAGTTGATCTACAAAATGTTTGCATAATTTATAGCTTCTATAATTTTTTTTTTTATGCAATACCTAAACTTCAGATACTTTGGTAGTTCTTTGAACCAATGTTCTTTTAGAATGACCTCCCTGAGAGTATTGCGCCGTTGAACCTTTCACTCTCCACTCTTTCTCCCGTCAATGTTCCACTGTAGTTGTGAAACATCCGTGTTGCTGGCCAGTCTACCCAGAAAAGAAACAAAATCAAATACATGTACAGTATAAATGCACAATAAGCATCTTTTACAAAGCTCACAATTTTACTTACTGCATGTAGCTTTTTGCCCAAGTTCTTAGACCCATGCTACATATCATGTGTGCTCCACACCTCTGTCTTTGTATATCCCATTTCCTGTGTCAGGTTTATACATTCAAAATTAAAACTATAATTGCTTTAGATGTGTCCAATTACAAGTTTCATAACATAAATACGGTGACACTTACTGAAAATAGCAGAAATCTGTGAGTGGGCATCAGTAAACACTTCTGTAATGTGGACCTCTCCCTGTGTCCTGCTCACTGATGTACTGAAGGTCATTCAGGTCTGTTTTCCTTCTCAGAGAGGCCCCTGTCCTGTGAACACAGTGTGTAAACATTAGCATTATAAATTAGCATTATGTACACAAGTTTTGGTTTAAACTTGTTTTTGTAAACACAAGCTCAAATCCTCACAGTGTGGTTGTACTCCTCCTCAGGAAAACAACTGATGGTAAACTAAACAAAAAACAACATTATTTTAATTTCATTGTCAATGACCAGTGTGACAACTACACAGATAATAAACATGTTTTACTTACTCTGCAGTTCTTGAAGAAAGGGCTTCCTCTTGCTCCAAGACGTTCAGTCCCTGTTCAAAATTGGTATCTCTACAAATACAAGAGAATAGCAGTTTATGAATAATTTTCTAAACCAATTGATTGTGGTTTTGTGGTGTTTGAGTATCTATTTTTCCATGGCTAGCATCAGTAAGGCTGTGCACGCCATTTCATTAGACTATTATCTTCAATCCACTACAGTTCACACATTGTTGGGGGTATGGGGCTTTGAATTTCAATAACATTTTTGTCTGCCCTTTACTGTGGTGTCGAGTGCTAATCTAATTTACAAAAAAACATTCTTACCTCTCAGATAAGTCCACGTGGATGCTCGATAGCGTTGGCACAGCAGGAAATAGTTGTTTTTTTATATATAGGAGTAGATGTTGTAGCCCCTGATCCGGTTTGGTAACTGGAAACATAGTTATACATATTTACACAAAATGTAACAACATTGTTCATTTCTAATTAAAAATTCTTACAGAGTAAGCTATATTTTTAATCGCATTTCCTTCAAAAAACATATGTAGCCCACTGGCCTTCAATCATTTATCATACAATAAACATCAGATGTTAGCACTACATTTAGAGTTTGGCATTAGACCTACTGCATGTCTGCACGTCTCCAAATCTCAATGCTACATTTGATGTAATGCCAGTATGCACAGAAATATACATAGTCAAGACACGTGCGTGTAACGTTGTGAAAACATCCGTGGTGACCAGCGTCATTGTTTACAGTAGGCTAACCTTATAGCTTTATAACGCGATGCAAACAGTTCATAGTTAGCTAGCGTATTAGCGCTTAGAATTTGCAAAAAGCCTAATCACGACGGACGCACTAAATTCAACAAATTGTCGCCATGAATACTTCAAAGTGTCATGCATTTACCTGTACATAAGAAACGTTGCCAACTCTTCATCTGTTCTGCAGTTGAGCTCACGAAGCTCCGTCCATCTGTTGAACGACTCTCCGATATAAACTCCACATCTATCTTGCATTAGTCTTTCTGCTAGATGGGCTTTTGAACCATTTAAATTTCTTTTGAGAAGTAGCAGGCAAGCAGTTGTAGCTTCTGTCCGTGTGCAGGTTGTTGTTGCAGGGGCGCTCCGGGGTAATGGCGGAGGATACAGGTAGCAGAAACAGAAACACTCTCTGCGGCTGCGCGTGCTCAGTTATCGGGCACGAGCCTACAGCGCGCATGAAGTGTCAATCATCGTCTTACTCGCATTTTATTGGTTAACGCCATCGGCGAGGGGACTCTTGAGTAGTTGCTGAGATCAGAGAAGGAGGGACTTAACAAAAATATAATAATAAATATTTTTACTTACTTTATATCAACACTTAAGGCCAGAAAGTCAATTTTGTACATTTCTTAAAATTTGTAATACATTTAGAAATCCAGACTATCACTTTAACATTAAATAGCATTCAATTTGACTTGCTGCTGTTTGTATAAATCCTGTGTCTATTATTGAAATATACACTGGTTATATCTTTATGATGTTTGAGGACGAACATTGCTGCTCTGGTTATGTGTTTTTCTGTGATGTTTCAGGACACGCTGGAGCTGGAGGCTGAGCTGCAGAAGCTTCAGGCCGAGGTCTGTGAGCTACAGAAACAGCTGCAAGATGAACAGTGTGTGATGGGCTTCGACTTCAGAGGGAACCTGCTGCTCGCTCTGTGAGTCTGGATCTATTATCAAATAAACCATACCTTCATTACTGGACTATAAGCCGCTATTCGCTTTGAACCCTGCAGCTTAAACAACAATGTGGCTAATTTATAGTTTTTAACAGGCATAACTGCCTCTAGGGGCGCTCTAGCAAAAAGCGCAAGAGTGAGACAGAGCGGTGAAAGAGATAACGTGCTGAGGAAGACACTAGTTTGACTTGGTGATTCTCAGTTCACTGGGCAGGGGGAGGCCTACAGCTGTGGATCTCCTGTCCTTCCTCCCCGCCTCTATAATAAGCCAAATCAGCATTATCAGTACGCATGCGTGGTAATGTTCCGGTCAAAGTTCACAACTACCCACGTTGTCAACAAAGCCCATTAAAACCATACTATCATAGTGGAACAACCGGCTATTTAGTGACTATTATGGCACTTAAAGTGGTTTTACTGCGATATGCCAGGTTCACATTCATTCTCCATTGCAGTGCGACTGTCCTCATGGGCTTAATCAGTGTATGGAAGAGTTTTGCCCTATTCACGAGTGCAATAAAGGAACCTCACAGTGTTTTATGCGAGCCGCCATACGCACTCATCAAATTTCCTACTAAAAGAAAAGATCCAGAACGTCGTGACGAATGGATTAATGTGTAAGTTTGACATATCGCTAACTAGTGATGCTATTTGTAACCAATACGTCTATTTACTTAATTCTCAAAGACTGTGTGTACGTCACAGTCACTGATTACTATGACAACAGACAGCATCATTTTAGCGTGGTTTCCAGTTGCCTGACATAGCCATGGATCAATCATGAAATACCCCACATCTGGCAGGGAAAGCGGTGCCAATTTTAGCTACTAAACGAAGCAAAGCTATAACTAGATAAACTAAGGCACAGCCGCGGTCTGCGGCAGGTCTGAGGACTAAACTACACTGGTTACAAATCAAGACTGAATAAGAAACTAGCGCTTTTAAACCAAGAGAAAAGCACAACACAGCAGTGACAACAAGAAAGATATAGGCTATTTACCTTTAGCGACAGACCCAGAGCCTGAGCTCACGTACTGTTGTTATTAAGTTTACTCCAGCAGCACCGGAGGAAATCAAAGATTTGTTTGTGGAAGAGTGAGTGCTCACTCTGTATTAGACATTTTTCGTAAAGTTTTGGTAATTTTAATAGTGACATAGTGAGTGCTCGTACTGTGTAAAGATCTTTGACGCTCCTCTCAGAGGAGCGCAGTGTGTTTAGAAAAGTTTAGCTTGTGGCTGAAAGAAAACGGTGTCATGATGTGGATCTGATCTGTCCCTGCCGCTCAGGAGGTAATACTGTCATTTCTCTCGTTTTTATCGCTGCTCAAATGGAAATTCCTCTCAAAACATGAAGTTAACTTACAAGTGACGCTGCTGCGGCCTGTTGCTCTCTGTTGTGCCAAAACCACGCTTAACTGGTTGCTACTATTAAAGGATAACATTAAATCACTATTTATCATACTGGGTCAAGCTGTACAGTCGTACTATCTCTGTCATAGCCTTGACTGTGGTGCTCAGGCGCCCACTCTCAGCCACTGAATGTTTTGCTTGTGTATCAGTATGACGCTCTTAGACAGTATTTATCTCTCTTCTGTGGAAGCATAGACAGACTTGAATGGTAGGACTAGCGCAATGTCTCAAGTTCATGTCTCCGGGTCCCGTAACGATGGTAAATAAACTCCTGTATAAGACATCCTGACTGCTGCCTATTCTTCATCAATCCTCTCGAACACCATTATTATTTCTCTAACAGCTCCGTGTTGTTATGTCAGACTACACAATGTCATACCTGATTTTGTCATGTTGTTTTCCATGCCAAATGTAGGGTAATTCTTGATTTATCCATGGCTATGTCAGGCAACGGGAAACACGCTAAAATGGCACTGTCCGTTGTCATAGTAATCAGTGACTGTGACGTACATGCCGTCTTCGGGAATACAAACTGTTCTTTTTATTTATTTATTGGTTTAGCAAGTTCTTTTTACTCTCCCCAGTAACGCTGTATCCCCGTTTTTTTCAAAATTCTTTTAAAACATTGATTTTCAACGCTCAAAATATTCAATATCTGTGTCACACTCATGTGACATGTACACAGTTTGGGATACGAGCTGGGTAGTCCTGACCTTTAACCTGGACCAGCATGCTTTGCGCTCGGTGAACTGCCGAATCCGCTTATTAGTTATTCTCTAAATATTATTTATCTGCTGCTCTGGAATCGCAACATCCCCCCCTGTCACCGCTCATGTGTATTACCTGTCTGCCCACGGTTGATTCGATGATTGAGTTTTTTGTTCTTCAAATATTTTATTTACAAATGTACAAATCTGCAATCAATTTTATATTATTAATTGTTGTCTGTATGTTATCAGCTGTGTCTGCACTACGTGCCCAGAGCAAATTCCCATGAAGAAATGCATATGATGATGATGATGATAGGGCTGGGTGATAAATCAAATTAATTTGATTAATTCATGCTTTTAAAAACAGACGAGCGACTGTTTTTGGAAATGACACCAGAGGAGAACCCAGCGACTTTCTGACGATCTCTGCTGCTTTACAAAGGCCGCATGTTGTGTTTTAAAAGTGCGCGATGAAGTTTTCATCCACTAAAACAGAGTTTCCCTTGGTCTGATCCTCTCCTGCTCTTCTCTCACTCTGAGGTTGGCCGTTTCTCAATCTGTGTACTTGTGTGGACTTGTGTGCTCGTGGACTCGTGAAACGTCATCACGCGCGGCCCAAGTCCTGTTCCAATTCAAAGTTCGCTTCTCAGCAAGTTCGCTGGAAATCCCCGGATGAGAACTTGCTCCGCCCGTTTTACCGAGGATGCTTCAGAGGAGACTTGTGCGTTCTCCGCCAGCTATATTTCCCACAATCCGTTTCGCTTTGATCACGTGGATCACCGCGAGCCTCCGCCTGCGGCGGCCCCTCCTCCTCACGCACCGAGCTCATTGACCGAGCCGCGCTCCAGCTGAACTACAGCTGATCGTGCGCATGTAAATAAATGCGGAGATGTGACCGGTTTAAGAGTCTTTAGTAGAGTCTTTAGTAGTGTCTCCAGCTCAAGATGGTTTTCTGAGCAAATGTGTTGAAACAACTTTGGCCATACTTTCATTTTCTCATAATGATCAGCAATATTAAGTCGTATCGTCATGAACAGGTTATTGAGGACAAATGCATTTTATTTTTACATCGTATTATTAAGGGGGCACTGTAGACAATTCTTTATATGGGAACTTCCAAAACAGTTTCATATTTTAAAGTTTAAATTGTTTGTTCGTTTTTTTCAGAATAATTTGCAACCCCCAAACAAATTAATAAATATTTGACCTATTTTTTTAATTATTGTTTCAGTTTGCACATCAGATATTTTTAATTACTTTACACATAATGCCTTATCTATGTAGGCTATCATTGTATAAATAATGTGAAATTGACTAAAATGTTATTTTTGTTTACAGTAAAGTTTGTAATTGATGTCTTTAAAAACATCTTTCCACTTCGCCTGCAGTGTCTCACCCTTTTAATTTCATATGAGGTTGTTTAATGTTATAAAAGCTCACAGCCCCATGTTCATGAGCTACTTCCTGTGATGTCATCGAGTTCACTCGTTCCAAACGCTGAAAAGCCGAGTCCACACTTGTGAACTCCTCAAGTCCGTTCTTCGAGTCTGCACCCGCAAGTCCATACTCAGGAGTTCACAAGTACAGAGTACGCATACTGGGGATTGAGAAACGGCCACTGAGTGGAGGCCAATGGGCAAGAAAAGCCCTTCTCTTTGGTCCTTATGGCCGGGAGCTAATATTGCTGTAATACCACCCCCTGATGGCCAGGGGTGACTCCAAAAGACACTTTGGAAACAGGATTCTTATGTAGCTTTGAACCTTGTTTGAACTGCTTAAAAGCAGCTCACAGACACAGGCTTTCCATCGAGCATTAAAAGTCATTTAGTTAATTTTGCCTAAAAGAATGCCTTAAATGTCATTAAAAAACATTCAATTAGATTCAAACTTGCATTAGATCTACATTTATTAGAAAATGTTGACATCGCTCAATAATCTTTACTGTATAAGTTCATCGAAAACAGGTTCAGCTGCAGTTTTGGCTGAAATTGACCAAATCTTTTTGCTCAAAAGTTTCCCATTTTGTCCAATTTTCTTTCATCTGTTTGATGAAATGTTTGCAAATCTTAAGAAATGAAATATGCACAGATTTTGTTCTGTGTTTGTGGCATTAAGATATTGTATTTGGACATTAAAAATTGCATTAAAAAGCATTAAGTTTAACTTGCTTCTGCCTACAAACCCTGAGACAAGTGCGGCCTATATAAGTACAATGTATTTTTTCTTTTTATATTGAGTTGGTTTGGCTTATATTCAGGTGCGCTCAATAGTCCAAACATTACAGTGTTTTTATGGACAATGCTTTGTAATGCTAACTAATTTCAATCATGTGTAAACCGATTAAAAGGTCTATATCTCCCTCTCCTGTGGTGCTTTGTCAGTAAAGTGCTGTGTGACCAGAGCTTGGCTGCCTCCTGTGGCCAGAGGGTGGCACTGCAGCTTCAGGAGGAGCTGGAGGAGCTGAAGGAGGACGTGGAGAGACAGTCTCAGATGAACGGCTACCGAGTGGTCCGCTGCAGCACCAGGAGAGTGGACTCAAAGGGGACAGAGGCCATCGCTGAGAGAGGTCTGTTTATGATCAGAATAAACCGTTATCTTTACGTCAAAGCTCCTCATAAAACATGGATAAAAGTAGATGAGGTCACACAGCAGATCAATAACAGGAGCAAATATGAATCATGAGCAATGTGAACACAGCAGAGTGAAAGTGGCAATAGAAACAGATCACATTTTGAAAATCCATTTGAAATTTAGCCTTAACGGCCTTAACCGAGCGCATTTTCTCCAGTTTAGAATTATCCAAATCTAAAAGCAAAAAAGAGGCATAAGAGCGACCAAAACGTGGCGGAAAAGCAACAATAACACAATAAAAAAAAGCGACAAAAACGCACAACTAAAGAGTGGTGGAAAAGGTGACAAAATTAGATGGAAAAAGTGACGAACAAAGTGATGATAAAGTAACAAAAAAGCAAACACAACAAAAATACGACACAAAAACACCCGACTAAAGAGTGATGAAAAGCAACAAAAAATCAATGAAAGAGCCACGAAAGAGTGTCAAAAAACTGACAAAAATGCGATGAAAAAGTGACCATAACACGACAAAAAAACTACGATCAGTTTCGCAGGTCTTAGTTTAGTTACACTGACCCTGTACCGCTCCAAACTCCACACACGCAACATCTGAGTCACTGTTCTCTCCTTAGTTCATGTGCTCCTTAGATTGAGGACATAAACTGACTGCATGAGCGTTTATATCATCGTCCATTATGATGCATGAACCAACATCACGATGGAGAGCCACCATCGTGATGCCACGCCCCCTCCTGTCAGAAACATGCACTGATTTTATGTAGGCATTAGGGTGTGTATCGCCTAGTCTCAGGCGATACGATACGTATCCCGATACAAGGGTCACGATACGATACGATATATCCCGATATTGAAGAATTAGACGATTATTGCGATTATTTTTTTACTACTTTGGAAACAACTATTCAGTAAACTAGTCCACCTTCATTAGATTTGTATCAAATACATTTGATCTATCTATCTTATGATATAAATGCTTTTCACTAATGTGCTTGTGACTGTGGTGTTTATGGTGATTATGTAACTTTGAACGGAAAACAGATTTCTTGGAAACCTAGTAATGAAACCAATTACTGGGGATGCACGTTTTCTAGTATTTCTATAGTTGGGAGTCCTTGGCGATCAGTAACTATTATGGGTTTCATCCATTAAAATATACAATAACTCAGACGGGGCATTTAAAATCGTGTCTACTCCACAACGGGTGTCACTCGTATATCAGGGACATAATGACACGGGCATCACGCGCAGCAGTAGCACACAACTGAAGCAGAGGGGAAACTACATACAGCAGGCTCTTTTTAAACTTGTGTCGTAGTACTGCAGTGGCGAGACACAGGTTTAACATGAGTATGCTGTATTTAGTTTCCCCTCGGCTTCGTTTAATTCCGTAATAAAATGCTACGAAGAAATCCATGCTACGAAGATAAATCCTCTCCAAACGCAGCGGCGACGCACTCCGCAATATGCACAAAGCTGTGGCTCTCGTAATAATCCAGGTCTCTGTCTTTGCTGTAAAAGCCAAAGCCAAATGTAGAGTTTTAAAAGAGCCCCGTAGCGTCTCATAGCTCATTCTTTTCCATGCTAAGCTCTTCCTGTGTTTCTCTAACTCTCACTAAATTCTAGTGTTACTCAAGCGGGCTGCGCGGTGCGCTGCCATCTAGTGGGCGGGAGTAAAAGTGCAGGACCAAAGAGAGACGCTGCAATGAATATTTCCCCAAAAATAGATGTTTAAATATCGATACGGGCGCTTTTGTATCGATACGAGAATCGCGCAACGTAATATCGCGATATATCGGCGAATCGATATTTTTCAACACCCCTAGTAGGCATAGTAAACCTAAAAACTTTGCAGGGATTGCACTGCAGACTGCAGGGCTTAATGCACAATTCCAATTTTGCAAGATCGTTCATATTACTCTCAAATGCGACCTGTCTGTGATCTCCTGTCTTAACGGGATGTGGCTCGAATGTGTCGCACATGCACAGTAGACGGCACAGCGCTCTGCTGTTTGAGGGAGAAAACCGGAAAAAGCACCGCATATCGAGCAGTGCAAAAGTTAGCGAATACGAAGTTACAGCTTTCTAATTAAAATAGTTGAAATGTATTGAACTTCTGACATTCAATATTAACACCTTATACCAAACAAAGTGCAAACATGCATTTGTCTCCTGTCTGTTAGACCAGTGCTTTTCAACCTTTTTTGAGCCAAGGCACATTTTTTTTCATTGAAAACATCACGAGGCACACCACCAGCAGACAATGTTAAAAAAGTAACTCTGTAGCCTATATTCACAATATAAAGTTGTTCTCATCAAAGTGTCTTGAATAGGAACACCGTATAGTCTCGCTAGCCACAATGCCACTGTCACCGCCACCTGTCACTAATTCTCTTGTCTCAAAGAAATTAGCTTCCTGCGGCCACTTACTGATATGGAAGAGTTTTACATGGTTACTCTGCCGATCACTAGACAGCACAGACACTCGACAATGGCACATTATTTGCGGATAAAATATATTTTTAGACCCACTAGGTGAAATTGGATAATTTCCCAAGGCACACCAGACAATATCTCACGGCACACTAGTGTGCCACGGCACAGTGGTTGAAAAACACTGTGTTAGACTATTGTAACGGCCTGTTCACTGGCCTTTCCAAACGAGCTGTCAAACAACTGCAGTACATCCAAAATGCTGCTGCTCGAGTCCTGACCAAAACCAGGAAATACGATCATATTAGTCCAGTGCTTCGGTCTCTGCACTGGCTTCCTGTCACTCAGAGAATAGACTTTAAAACAGCTCTGCTTGTGTACAAGTCTCTTCATGGTCAGGCACCGAAGTACATCTCGGACATATTACAGCCGTATGAACCACCTCGGGCCCTGAGATCCTCAGGGAGGGGTCTCCTGGTGGTTCCCAGAGTCACCACCAAACATGGTGAGGCTGCATTTCAGTTCCACGCAGCAAAAGTCTGGAACAGTCTCCGTGAAGATGTGAGACAGGCCTCGACCCTGACAATGTTTCAGTCCAGGCTGAAAGGACACCTTATTACTGCTGCCTATGGCAATTCATTGTAATTTAATGAATTTTAATATATATATATATATATACATATTTTAATGTAATTTTTAATGTAATTGTTTTTAATGTAATTTTATTGTGTTTTTATTGCATTTTTATTGTGTTTGGGTGTCTGGTGTTGCTGTGAGGCACATTGAGTTGTACATGTACATGAAATGTGCCATACAAATAAACTTGCCTTGCCTTGCCAAACTAGAAGGGTCGGAAAAAAATATCGTGGCAGGCCTACACAAGAGTGTGTCTGGAGGAGTGGAGTTATTTCCACTCCCAAAGCGAAAACACAACCTGAGCGCTGCCTATAATCTGGACGGCCTACGCCAAGCTAAATGTCTCCAAAATAAACAAGCATACCTCTGCTCTAAGGTAAGGCTAGGGCCTAGCCGCTAGGCTAACACCTTAGCATGCTAACATCTAGCTACTGACAGTCACATAACGTTACACAAACTGGCACTGGAGCTGTAACTTTAACTGCAGTGGTGACGTTTGACAACAGTGGCGAATAAGGACGGGTACCGAACCCCGGTATCAGTTCGGCCCGGGGCCACGTGTGCCAGTCCACCTGGACCAATAAGCTCCAGCCTTAACGGTCTTCTTAACGGGGGGGGGGGGGGTCTGCTGTGTAATCACACGCGCGCAAATAATCACAAAAAAAGTCTCTCCCTGCTCTCATTGACGCAATCCCTGCATCGGATCTGTTCATCCCGCTACCCGCACGAGAGTGCATGGTGTCGACCCATCTCCGAGTTCTTCCTCCCTCTGCAGCCGTGCATTCGGCAAGACAGGTGCGCGCGGTAAAAACATGCGGTGTTAGACATTCAAAACTTGCTTATTGTACTCACAAGCCCCCCGAGCTGCTGCCGCTAACCCGCTGTGAAAAGCAAAACGTAACAACCTCGTAGATGAGCCACGCGCACTTTTCTTCTTTCACAAATACCGGAACTAAAGAGTTTTGGGTGGAGTCTAATTTTCCGCATACGGTGGCCCGAACGCACCCACACGTTAGGGCTGAACGATATGGACAAAATTTCTCGATATTCATGCCAGATATCTCAATATCGATACGATACGATATAACTATGGGTTAGGTGAAAACTAAGCATTTTTCAGAAGAATAAAATCATAATACAAAAGAGTGCAGTTTTATTGATAAAAATCTATATCGTTTATATCTTGCTTTTTCGATTTTTATATTTTGAATGTTCATATCTCGATATAAATACGATAACGATATATCTTTCAGCCCTACCACACGTGCACGTGGGAGTCAATGCGAGCCGGTGTTGACCCACTGGACACAAGCTGAGAGTGACAATGAGGACATAAGAGGCTGTGGCTCTAGTTCATTTTTATTTTTAAGTTTTCATTTGAGCTCAGTCCCCTCAGCTACAGCCAAATCTAACTAACAGCCTGTGATTAACAAAACACTAATGAGGCTTAATCCTTCATTTACTAGATCATTTTCAAAAATAGTAATTGTTCGTTTTGGTCTATAGTTGTATTTTACCTCCCATAAATGTATGCACAAAAGGGAAATAAATAAGGTCCAAATGTAGAACAATAAAACATATATAGGCTATTTTATTTTTATTTTTTTTAAATTTTAAAGTACCAATTACAGTACTGTTAAAGTACCGGATCGATAAGAATTGTAGTATCGATAAATCCTTAACGATACCCATCCCTAGTGGCAGAGCCAGGAGCAAAGTCCTTGCCACCCCGATTGCCACTCCGCTGGAGAACCCAACTGTTATAGTATTTGTCCCGTTTTCCGCGTATTTGTGGAAAAAACTCGCCTTTCCCGCACTTCTTACTGACCCTGAATGCATCTGTGCCTATATGTTGCTATAATTTGTATTTGTGTTGATAGATTCAGTCAGCTTTGCCCGTGTCGCACGGTGACAGTAGCAGCATATTATTTTGTTTGGGGTTGAACTGGTGTGACTGTCCCATAGACTGCGAACGACTATTGCTGTTCTACAGTATATGGACAGGCCCGACGCTGGGGTGGTCTATTTGCTTTTTATGTAACCCAATTTGCCAATTTGCTAATAAGACTATATGAGAAGTAGGACAAATTATTTATTATTTTATCAATATGAATAGTTTAGGTGCCCTTCAGACTTGCAGTATAGACATGTATATAAGATTTTATAAAGCTGTGCTTCCCAAACAGTGGACCAAGTCCAAAACATGTAGTCGACACTTATTTAAAGACCTGCTGGTTGCAGCAATAGACAACAATAAATGCATCTAAAAGGAGTGATGTGTGAGGGTCCTAAAAGTGGTCAAGAATAACAATATGTTGATTGATAACCACACCCCCACTCCCCGCCTCAAGTTGCTACCACACTCTAGGTACTGCCACCCCTTTGCCACCACTGTGAAAAATGTCTGGTTCCACCACTGTTTTACAAGCCTACAGTCTCACATGTTTTTGTCTCCCTTTATGATAAATGTACTGTGAATTTTGTCTCGGTCCTGATAACTGACTGCAGCCTATTATCATTGTGGCACCTGTAGGTTTAGCTAGCATTAGCTAACTTTAGCAAACCGGAGCAATATTTCTATTTTTAGCAATAGTAGAAAAGTAAGAGAGTGGTGGGCAGCGCAAGAGCACGACTGGTCCACAAGACTGTGCTGTTGCATTTAAGGAAGAGATCTTGAGTTTTCTCTGATTTTGCTTGAGACCTGTCTATATGCTTTAGTGTCAATAGTTGTCCTTTATCCTTCGTTGGATTGTGTATTATCTTGAAGTACTTATTATCTTGAATCTGTTATTTTTCAAAAAATAGAAAAGTGAAAAGTGGTGCGTGCACAAGTATTCATACAGCATGACTTAATACTTTGTGGAACCCCCTTTTTATGCAATAACAGCAGCAAATCTTTTAGGGTATGACTACAAGGTTTGCACATCTAGAGACTGACATTTTAGCCCATTCCTCTTTACAAAACAACTCAAGCTCTGTCAAATTAGAAGGAGAGCGTTTGTGAACAGCAGTTTTCAGGTCTTTCCACAGATTTTCAATAGGATTTAGGTCAGGACTTTGACTGGGCCATTCTAACACATTAATATGTTTGTTTTTAAACCATTCCATTGTAGATTTAGCTTTGTGTTTAGGGTCATTGTCCTGCTGGAAGGTAAATCTCCGCCCCAGCCTCAATTCTCTTGCTGACTCCAACAGGTTTTACTCCAAAATGTCTCTGTATTTGGCTCCATCCATCTTCCCAACTATTCTTACAATCTTCCCAGTCCCCGCTGAGGAAAAGCAGCCCCATAGCATGATGCTCCCCCACCATATTTGACACTGGGGATGGTGCACTCAGGACGATGAGCAGTGTTAGGTTTGCTCCATACATAACGTTTTGCATTTGGGCCAAAAGTTCAATTTTTGTCTCATCTGACCAAAGCACCTTCTTCCACATGGTAGCTGAGTCCTCCATATGACTTCTAGCAAACTTCAAACGGGATTTCTTATGTCCTCCTTTCAATAATGGCTTTCTTCTTGCCACTCGTCCATGAAGGCCAGATTTGTGTAGAGTACGACTTATAGTTGTCCCATGTACAGATTCCCCCAGCTCAGCGGCAGTACGTCGCAGCTCCTCCAGAGTTATCTTGGGGCACTTGGTTGCATTTCTGACTGGTGCTCTCCTTGTTCGGTCTGTTAGTTTAGGTGGACGCCCGTGTCTTGGTAAGTTCGCAGTGGTGCTATACTCTTTCCATTTCCGAATGATGGATTGAACAGTGCTCCGTGAAATATTCAAATCTTGGGAAATCTTTGTATAACTTAACGCTGCTTTAAACTTCTCCACAACTTTATCCCTGACCTCTCTGGTGTGCTCCTTGGCCTTCATAATGTTGTTTAGTGACCAATACAGTCTGACCATAGCTCTGAGGCCCTCACAGAACAGCTGGAATTATACTGAGAGTAGATTACACACAGGTGGACTCTATTTAATGGTTAGGGCAAGGTGTGAACTGTCTGCAGTCATTAGGAATGTTATAAAGGCAATTTAATGCACTCCGGGAATGCTGTATGAATACTTATGCAAGGCCCACTTTTGACTTTCTATTTTTTGAAAAATAACAGAATCATGTATCATTTTACTTTCACTTCACAGTTGACTGTTACTTGTGTGTGAACCTTCAGTAAAAAATTCAAAATAAAATCTTTATGTTTAGGGTTGTAAACATGACAAAATGTGCAAAAGTTCAAGGTGTATTAGTACTTTCGCAAGGCACTGTATATGACCCTGTATTTGGAAAATGTGTGATAGCATTAGCAGAGGCGTAGCTTGCCATTAGGCAAGGCAGGCAGCTGCCTGGGGCCCCAAGCCAGCAGGGGCCAACAGATTTGACAGAAACGACCAAGAGAATACAGTCACTGCAGGAGCAGTGACGAGGTGCAATGACAATTCATCGCATACTCCCTGAAAAGGCCCCATGAGCCCAAACCTCCCTCAAAAAACAAAATGTGGAGAGGTTCTGCTTCTGGCTAGCCTGGCTAACGCCAGACTGCTGTGTGCGCTCGAATCTTTTCGAACTTCACAACAGCCTGGGGACCATGGCCGACATTTTTCCATGGATTTGGGCACCAATCACAGAACGAGGAGGGACGGTAAGACGATGACGCGCTATTTGACATACAGAAGCTTGTAGTTTGTTTAGGGATAAAAAAAATAAAAAAAATATTTACGGATCCAACATGACCGCAGCAGACGCGATGCATGTTCTAAATAGTTTAGCTCAAAAGTTTACAGCAGGTACGTCATACGTCATCTGATACCTATGGACAATCGTAAACCACACCTCTCCTACGAGAAAATGAATTGGTGGTCCCCAGACTAAATATCACTTGTGATTTTAGTCTGGCGTTAGCCAGGCTAGCTTCTGGCAGCAAAAACGAAAGAAGAGGAGTAGGAAGGAGAGCAAGACAGCAGGGAGTGTAATAGGTTACTGTAGTTGTATGTCTCTGAAGTGCTTTGTTTTAGCAGCCTTCATTGTTTGGCATGCAAATATCATCAACAAGCTAGCGCTCGTCACCGTGCTTCTCTGTGTTTCGGTGGGACATTAAACAGCGTAACACCACTTAACAACAACATAACAACATCTCATGGAAAACGTTTTGTCCGTGACTCGCGTCTCGTCTCTTCTGAAGATATTCAACCGAAACTGAGCGAGCTAAAGCCGGGTCTCTGCACCGTGACTGCGCCGAGACCCATCGCACGGCCCGCCTTTCTTTCTCTCTCACACACGGACTATGATCTGAAACTCTGGGGAAACTCCGGGGACCTAGAGCACGTTTGCTTCAGACGTTGGATTTAACGATGGTGATGATCGGAGGTGTACAGAGGCCAGGAGAGGAGGACCAGAGGACAACAGACAAGCAGAAGACCAAGGGGGGAAGAGGAGGACAGACGAGCGGATGATGAGGGAGGAGGAGGAGAGCACACAGACCAACTGTGGCTCCATGTGATGTTTCTTGAGGTGCAGGTAAACGCATAAACACTAAACATTCCCTAATAAATGAAGTTAAAATGTAGGAAATGAATGTAAGCTCTTATATTGCATTTTAAAGTCAGAAAGTAAGCTGTCATTACTGATTTACATGTGATTAAAGGCAACATTATTACATGACGGATTAAAGACGTACGGACTAGGGACCCTGTGTAAACTAGAATGCGTGATTTGACGTACGTAAAACGGACCGTGGATGTAACGTACTCGGTGTAAATGAGCTTTTACTCACATTCCTGCTTGGGGCCCCCTGGTACCCTTGCTACGCCACTGAGCATTAGATTCAAGGTAGTTTTTGAATATGGTGGAGGATTTTCGAATATCACTAGAAAAAGGGTTAAGTGAACTCAGACATATTGTAAAATGCCACCAAGTCAGTCAAATGCCCGTGATTTGCCATATTTATTACTTTTGTAAGGATTGTATCGCAATCTGAACAGGCTCCTGACGCAGGCTTTGCTCACACGCTACAGAACAAGAAGACCATGTCAGTGAGATTGGCTGATAGACAACGGTCGACACCATAATCATTCCGAACATACCGTGAAGTACAGATATACTGACACATAGACACAAACAACTGACTCACTGGTAGGCAGTCACCCTCTCTGCGTAGAGGAGTGCAAGACTAGGATAAAAGACAACTGTCGACGGGGGTCTGGACTTCATCTCTTCTCTTCTTCTGAAGTCACCAGCTGGTTATACTGCTTTGTAACTAGGAACAACGGCAATAAAGGCCTTTTCTTGAGACGACTTCTATCTCCAGTGTTTGCTTTGGTCATATCCAAATAACTGTTCTCGTGTGATACAAAAGAACCGAGTCCTTACACTTTGTTAAAGAAGTATTAATGAAACAGAGTTTTCTTAAAGAAAAAGGGTTTTCTTTAGGAAGCATCCTGGTCTTCCATAACACCTCAGTGTTATGAAACCAAGTACTAAGTACACATGCATGATTATAGTTTTCAGAGGGCCCACATTTCTCTGTTTAAAATCATTTTGCCTTGGCTATAAATGTTGTAGTGTGGTACATGTTTATTGTTCACACGTGTCCCTATACTATCAAATAAATGAATAAATAAATATATATATATTTTTTTACTGATTTCATGTAATATTCAAATTTTCAGAAATGTTTATTTAGGGGTTTTCACAAGCTGTAAGCCAACATTTTCTAAATTAAAACAAATAAAGGCTTGACATATGTCACTTTGCATGCCATCAGTCTATATCATGTTAGTTTCACATTTTAAGTTGGATTACAGAAATAATTAAAGCCGCAAGCGGCATCGAACGGCCCTCGCGGGCCGTGCCTCCATTGCCACGCCTATGTAACCCTACCGAGGGCGCTAACGCGCCCACTACATTTTATTGCCCTGATGTACCATTAATCTGTCAGTAAACACAGATTAAAAATTACATTTTAGCCTCTCCTTGTGAATAATAGCTCCAACCTGAAGAGGGCGCTAGCGCGCCCATAATCTTTTTTATTTCACAAGCAGCATCGGACAGCCCTAACGGGCCGTACTTCCATGACCACTGTCCGCATGCTCATTACAGAGGGCGCTAACGCGCTGTGATTTCATATAATGTGAGATTTATGTGTCCGTCCCATTAGAATAACATGGGGGCCCCCGCTCGTCCCCATGGCAACACCGTACAAAATACGGTATGGGTCCCCTTGGCTTTTTTGATCGGGATGCCATCAACTATTTTTGTGCCAAATTTGATCCGTTTCCAAGAAACAAATTTTTCGACTCATAATGCATTTTTTTCTGCACCTAGAGGGGGCGCTATCGTGCCCAATGTAACGTTTTTACATTTGTTGTGTCCGGGGGTGAAAGGTCAATAAAATGTATATTTCAGATTTTTTATCTGAGTTTGTATGTGCGAATGTGAGCATTTTACAGGCTATGGTAAATAGAGTGATAGAGCATTTTTCAAAATGGCGGACTTCCAGTTTGTCAGGGGGCGTGCCTCCATTACCACACCTGTGTAACCATAGCAAGGGCGGTAACGAGCCCACTACATTTTATTGCCCTGATATGCCGTTAATCTGTGTAAGTAAACATCAAAACTAAATTTTTAGCCTCTCCATGTGAATAATGGCTCCAACCTGCAGAGGGCGCTAACGCGCCCCAAATCTTTTTTATTTCACAAGCAACATCGTCACTGTGTCAGTCACTGTTTTACACGGTGAGTTTACGTTTGACATGGGGACAGCGCTGTTTTCGTGTGCTCCGCGCACCTAGGTACAGTGCGCTTCGCGCACTGCGTTGCGATTACAATAGGCCCTTGCGACGGCAGGCCGCTCGGGCCTAAATATTTTAATTTTACGAGTTTCACCTGTATAGGCTGTAACCTTTATGCTGCGTTTACACATAACGACGACGAGTCACGAATGCCACGAATCCATATTCGTGGCCGAGGATCACGAATGTGATGATTCGGGGTAGAGGTTTCACGCACCGCCACAAATTGTTGCGACCTGTTACTACGCGTTACGATTAATGGCACGAATTATTACGCACGGTCACGAACATGCGTCCCGCTCTGCTGCGGGCTGTGGCGCTCTGTTGCGTGGTGTTGCGTGGTATTGCGAGGTGTTGCGGTCTGTTACGGGTCATTGGGAATTGTCGAGTTCTGTCAGAAATCTGTCAAGAATCGGGCGAATGTGGACAAACCGCCTGCCGCACACACCGGGTTGGAGGCGGAGCAGAGGCGTCTTGGTCCGCCGTGCTCTCACCTGCCTCATTGGGCTCTTGCCAAATCGGGTTAAGCAAAAGCAAAGACCAGCTGAGCGTCGGGACTGTCCATATACTGTAGAATAGCAAACGTTTTTCACAGTCTATGAAAAACTGAACTTAGATCAAACCCAAACTAAGTCATATGCTCCTGTCAAACGCGGAATCTATCAAGACAAACTATAGCAATAAACACACGCGCTTTATGTCAAATGAGTCTGTGCAACAGCGGCACATTCAGCCAGACTTTACTCCACATTAAGCATAAAAACACTACACTCACTGCGCACTCGATCTTCTGGGGATCTGTCGTAGAACTCTTCACCTCTTTATCCATGATTCTCACTCATCTGGTTGATCATTAGCTCCATTTGGCAAAACTTCTTTTGCATAATCCAGAACAACAGGCCTGTCTCCACCTGCCCTACGCCCATCACCGCTTGTTTTACATGTCTAAAGTTGTAAATAAGTCTTAACACTTATCCATGTTATAGCTGCTGTAACCACGCGTTGTTGTTTGGGTCAGTGCGTATGGCAGCGTGGGAGATGCATTCAGGGACAGTAAACAGTGCGGGAAAGGCGCACTTCTTACTGTCCCTTTTCTTTTTTCCACAAACGCGCGGAAAATCGGGACAAATATATAACAGTCGGGTTCTCCAGCGGGGCGGCTATAGGGGTGGCAGGGATTGGCTCCCAAACATTAGGAGGAACGACTACAGGAAGAAAAGCCCGCGTAACAACTTCAGCACCTGAGGAGCGGCAGGAGCAGGTGCTGTCCCGGGCCTGGAGCGCGGACTGGCCGACTTTGTGGGACTTTTCTTTGGCATAGTGCAGGTACGAACATTAACTTTTCGGCGTAGCGTGTGTTTCTATCAATTCTGAGCGTGAAAACAGTGATTCTGCACTACGAATGCTTTACGAATGCTTTACGAATGCTCTCACGCTGAATTACGAAGCGCCACTACGCATCACGAAAGGACACGCTCTGTTGCGAACTCCACGAACAGAGGGTGAATCGTGACATTCGTGGAAGATTTTTTGACAGCCAAAAACTTTCTCCACGAACATCACGAATGTCACGAGCTGATGCGCTCTGTTAAGAATCCCATCAAGATGCGTTAAGTCAAGTCACGAACGTCACGAATGACGGAAAAATGCCATTCGTAACGCATCGTGCTTATGTGTAAACGCAGCATTAGATTTGGGTAAAGCTGAACTGGAGAAAATGCACTTGTTTAAGGCGGGGTTAAGGCGGGGGGGTTAAGAGGTTAAATGATATGAATACAAACCGTCAGTGGAAGTTTGGATTATTTTAGTCTATTCTTTTCATTTTTATCTAGTCATATTTTAGTTGACAAAAATATCTATATTTTAGTCACAGTCTCATAAACAACTTTTAATTTAGTTTTAGTCTAACTTTAGTCGGCAAAAATATTACTTTGACTAAAATTATGACTAAATATTTTAGTCGACGAACACTGGTGCGTTGTTTCCCTGTTGTCATACACCGGGCTATAAGTTTAATACGGTCTTGCCGTATGTAGATTATTCCAGCACTCAGTTAAATGGATCTGTCTGTACCTCGGGCCGTGGTAGAGGAAGGAGGTGAGTATGATGTGTGAGCAGCTGGAGACCTTTGATTAGAAGAGGAAAAGTGTCGCCGAACTGCATACATTTTGTGAAAAGGCCTAATAACATTATGTAGAGTAGTAGACTTGTAAGAATGAAACGCTCCTGGGCAAATGGGTTACGCAATTAGTAACATGAACTTCCCTAATGATCGCTTTAATTTAGAACCCTTCTGAATGTTTCTTCATGTATTTTTGAAACACTGCAGTTCTGTGACATTTGCTGTAAAAACTGAATGTGTGTGCTGTGTTTCTCCAGCAGGGGGCAGCAGCAGCTCTCAGCAGGTCTGTGTGTCTGGACTCTGCTCTGAGATCCACTTCCAGGTGGAGTTTAAACTCGCAGAACTCAAGGTGACACTTTTCACTTTCAAACTGTGACATTTTATATCACAAGTTACACTGACGATACTTAAACTGCCGTGCTGCGCTCCATAGTTTGGTGAAAAGATGAAGAGGACTGTCACAGATGTGAACATCGTGATGGAGGACAGTGAGCTACAGAGCTTCAGCAGCTTCCTCTCCAGGTGAAGCACAAACACATGATACATTCCACTGTGTCCAGCCCCACTTTTTCCCACCTGGACAGGGCCTTTCATGGTGGTGTTTGCATGTTCTCCCCGTGCCTGCATAGGTTTCCTCCGGGTACCACAAAAAACATGCCCAATAGGTGAATCCTCTAGCCATGTGTTTCTGACCACATCTGGAGATGGGTCCCCGGGCGCAGCACTGCCGCTGCCCACTGCTCTCTACGGGTCGTCCAGTGGCATTGAGGGATAGGTTAAATTTTATTGTACAATTCATGTATAATGACAAATAAAGCAACAAACAAACACACTTTTCAGTCTTTAAACCTTGGGCTGGATGCCATTAAAGCAGTCTTTTTCAACCTTTTTTGAGCCAAGTCACATTTTTTCATTGAAAAAATCACAAAGCACACCACCAGTGTATAAAGTCTCTCTCATCACAGTGTCTTGAATAGGAACACCGTATAGTCTCGCTTGCCCCAATGCCACTGTCACCGCCACCTGTCTCATCCATGCGTCACTAGTTCTCTTGTCTCAAAGAAATTAGCTACCTGCGGCCAGTTACTGATATGGAGTATTACTGAGACTGCGCACATTATTTCTGGATGATAATTCATTTGTTGTCAAAAAATATTTTTTTAGACCAACTAGGTGAAATTGGATAATTTCCCAAGGCACACCAGACAATATCTCTTGGAAAAACACTGCGTAAACGCTACCAGTGGATTCTGTTGGTCGTCAAAATTCAAAAGTAAAAAATAGTGAAACACAAGTTGAGAAAAAGGGGAAAAATTGGAACAAAAGTGGAAAAATGTTGTTAAACTTGGGAAAATTAAGGGAAAAATTTGAAAAAAATGTAAAAAGAAATAAATAAAATTGTCAGAAAAATTGGGAAAAAAATTGGAAAAATTGGTCAAAAATTGGGAAAAAATAAGAAAAATGTGGAGTGTGTTTTTTCTGCCCTTTAGTCGTTAAAGGAAGTTTCTTGGTTGTTTCACCTCAAACAAATGATACAAATGTAAAGAATTAAATTATTAACTTGTTTTATGGTTCTATATGACAAATGATTTAGTATACCGCTTCATCAAAATCACGAGAATGAATAAACAGGCAAGGCAAGGCAAGGCAAGTTTATTTGTAGAGCACAATTCATACACAAGGCAATCAAAGTGCTTCACAGTTGCAGAAAATTACAAGAAAACTGATTAAATCATCAATAAAACATCAACACAAAATTAATCAATTACAGTGTCTGCTATTCAACTTTGGGTCCATCAGTTCACTGAATATTTTTCCAGTAGTGCTGTGGAGCATCCAAGTGCTCTTTCACAAACCAAAGCTCTTTGGGAGGAACACACAACGTCATGTGTGGAGGAAAAATGGAACAACACACAAACATCAAAACCCTATCTTCAATGAAGGTTCTTGAATCATCTTTACTACAGTAAAGTGTACAGAAGATGACTCAAGAACCTTCATTGAAGATGGACAACACCTGTACGACTGAGAGCCTACACCAACATCAAAACCCTATGCTCACTGTGAAGTCTGGAGCAGGAGAATCAGGGTGTGGGGCTGTTTTGTTGCCTCAGGGCCTGGGCAACGTGATATCATCAATAGAAAAATTAATTCACAAGTTTATGAAGATATTTTGCAGAAAGACCTGAGACATTCACAGCAGTGTGTGAATAAGTAAGTGAACCCTTGTATTAAATATCTGGCTGATCCTTCTTTTGTAGCAATAACTGCTTTCCTGTAGTTGCAGATTAGACGCTCAAACGATCAGGATGAATCTTGGACCATTCCTCTTTACAAAACTGCTGCAGTTCAGCAACATTCCTGGGTTCACTTACTTTTTCCTTCCTGTCCTACGAATGTTTACATGTTAAAAATATGATAAAATGAAAATGTTTGGGTGGTATTAGTTTAAGCAGACACTGTTTACTCATTATTATGATTTTGATGAAGCTCAGACCACATTTTATGACCAATTTAGGCAGAAACGTGAGAAATTCCAAAGCATTTGCATACTTTTTCCTCCCACTGTAGGTATCAAAAAAAGTATTGTTCAGGTATTGCTATCGAAAACCAAGTATCATTAAAGTATCGGTATGGAAGAAAAATGTAACGGTACCCAGCCCTATTTAAACCACAAGTCCTTTTGGCTCTTTACTCGGTTCAGTTGGACACATTTAGTCAATAATTTTTAGTTGTATTCGACTAGATGTAAATGCATTGTAGTTCCCATGTCTCTGATTTTAACTAGCCTCCTGTTTGTTCTCCCACATAGACAAAGCACAGACCTGTTCCTTTGGCAGTGAATTTAAATGTTTTTAGTCCCTTCGTTTACTTTTGCTTTTAGGAGTCAATATCTGCAGATTTTAGTCACAGTTTTAGTCTAATTTTAATCACAAAAATATTACTTTGACAAAAAATTTGATGAAAATGTTTTGTTATGTAATTATTTATGACAAAGTTTTTATTTCAAAAATTAACAAGGTGGAGCTTACGACGGAAAACACCTGCAAAACCAAGAGCTCTCACAAAAACACATTAATCTCTAATGTTTTAAAGTCATTCTTCGCTCAGTAGTTCCATATGTTTCTCATTGCCACTGTCCCCAATCTTTCCTTCCCCTCTATCTGTATCTTTCCCCTTTCTCTCTCCTCTCTTCTCTCTCTCTCTCTCCTCTCCCTCCCCCTTCCTCTCTCTCCCCTCTCTCTTTCCTTTCTCTCTCTCCTTTCTCCCCTTCTCTTTCTCTCTGTGGTTGTTTTTGGAACGGTTCTGTCTGTTTCCATTAGGGCTGTAAGAGCACAGACAGGTCCAGTGGAAAAACTCCCCATTCCTCAAAAACACACATTTAGGCCTTTACATCGAGGTGAGATCAAACCCAGCTCCAAACAGGCTGCCCTTTTCTTAAGGCGAGACGTTGCAGGTGAAAACACAGATTTTTCCTGCAGAGGTCAATGTTGAGATTTGTGTTTAGTTTCCTCCTGAACATGTTTTTAACTCTGTCAGAGTAAAAAACAGCCCATCTCTCCCTTTCTGATGTGTATTCTCTGATGTGTTGTCACTTTGAGCCGGAGATCAGATTAGATTTGAAAGTTTGGAAAAGTTTTTAAAATTTTGGTAGAGTTTTGGAAAACTATGAAACATTTTGAAAAAGTTTGAACAATTTTGGAAAAGCTTAAAAAAGTTTGTAACAGTTTGTAAACGTTTGTAAAAATGTACTCCAACATGTCAACAAATGTGTCTACAACTTTATGTCAACAAAGCAAACCCATCAATTTAAATCTGGCTTTATCCATTATTTTTTAGATTTTTGATTAAACTCAAATTTGACAGTTTTTTTATATGATAACATAAAATGACAGAATTCTTGCAATACACTTTTCCCTAGTATTCGCATCAATAATAAAGTTTCAAATTGATTTCTCTAAATACTTTTTTTTATATGTAATTGAAAAGCATTCAATAGCATTACAGAGGATCGGGAGGCATAAACAAAAGTGAAGTATGTTACTGAGTCGTGTTTCAAACCCAAACTTAAGTGTGTGAATCAGGCCTGAACAGACGTCCAGCACAATGAGTCTCCAGGAGTTTTCCAGCTTAAGAGCCAGATGTTCAGGCTCCTGTGGGAAACGACCGACGCTAAACACAAATGCTCTCAGTCAACAAGCTGCTCATGAGTCGCCAAATACAAGACCTACTCACTCATTTCATCATTTATATTCACCTTATTCAGAAACTTGGCGTCAATAGTTTATACTATTGATATAATATGTAACATTTCCGACTTTACGCTGTGCAAATATCAATGCAGAGACACAACAGAAAGTACATGAAAATATCAAAAAATTTGAGGTAGGGATGCACAATGTCCCAAAACAAGTAGGCTGCTGGAGATGACAGAGAAAAAAAAGAGATATCCTGCCTTTACAAACAGAGAGCATGGAGCATCGTGTCGGGTCCTTTTCATGAAGTGAGTGAGATCAGGGAGAAAGGCTGTCTTTAGATCTGCCCATGAACACAAGGAGCGCGAAAACATAAAGCTAACGAAAAAATGACCTGACATGTTGTAGTCGCAGTGATATAAACACTAATTTGATGACTTTATGTCCTCAATCTAAGGCGCACGAGAAACTAACGCGAGTTGCAAGGAGTCCATTTTCAGTGCGTTGATTTAACACTTAATTAACTGTACTACCGCAGCACGGTAGTACAGCAGTTAGAGCTCGTGCTTCACAGCTAGAAGGTCCCGGGTTCGATTGCCACCTGGACGGGTCCTTTCTGTGTGGAGTTTGCATGTTCTCCCCGTGCCTGCGTAGGTTTCCTCCGGGTACTCCGGTTTCCCCTACCACTAAAAACATGTACAATAGGCCAGGATGAATGAGAGTGTGTTTGAGAGTGCACATGGGGGACGACGGATGAAAATTAGCACAAGGCTACAATCCGGTGTGGCTTGTTTACATGCATGAGACCCATGTATGTTCATTAACATGCACTGTCCCGACCAAATAAACCAATAAATAAATAAATAAATAAAATTGATTATTAACAGTTAACCACGTTGACTATCAGTTAATCTCTTAACCCCCACCTGAATCAAGCACATTTTCTCTAGTTTGGCTTTACCCAAATCTAAAAGTTTATTGAAAAAAGCATCAAAGTAGGAACAGAAAAGTGACAAAAAAACACCAATAATACAATAAAATAAAAAAAGCTACAACAATGTGACTAAACAGTGATGAAAAGCAACAAAAAAGCCACAAAAATGTCACAAAAGCAAACAAAGAGTGACAAAAACGTGCCTGAAAAGCAACAATAACACCAGTGTTGGGAAAGTTACTTTTAAAAAGTTACTTTCTCGTTAGTCGTTACTTCTTTTAAAAAGTAACCCGTTACTTTACTTAGAAACTAAATTATTACGTTACTCGTTACGTTTACATTATTTTTGTAACATAAAATGTCACAGGTTAGAGACCCTTTTCTGAAGAGCTTTGTGGTGGCCCTTCTGGGGCCCTAAGCAAAAATCCACACGGGGCCCTACAGTACCTATGCATCCCATGGTTATTCGACGAAGAGCTAACCCGTTTACGGTCAAAAACAGTTCCACTGTGCAGTAGTGCAGAAGTGGAACATAATGACCTCAATTCAGTCCCTGCCCTGCCACTGTCAGACTGGGGTTTAGGACTACTATTAGTCTATTTTCCCCACTTTTTAAAATAGTAAATGACAAATGGTCACATTCTCTCACCTCTGGTCCCTGACCCACAGTTTAGGAACCGCTGATTTAAAACTAACTGAAACCTGCACCTGACGGTTATTTCTGTCTTACCACTGAGAATATGCCTGACTGTAATTTGTTTTAGACTGTGCACATTCAGAGAACTAGAGTTACTGAATGTAACTGCCCATGGGAACCGTGTGGATTCAACTCCCCTTTGAGACAAATAGGCCACGGACAACGGCTTTACTCTCGTCTATTTGCCAAACTACTGTCCTGATACTCCTCTAGAGACAATAAGACTATAGTTTAAATGAGTGTGTGTCCGATGCAGCCAGAGGCCGCGCAGAGAAAACATGAGAGCAGCCGCGCAGGAGCCGTGCAGGAGGGGAGGCGGGCACCGGGAGACAGGCAGCCAAGCGGGGACGCGAAGGGAAGAAGCCTTAGGAGAGACGGGGGGAAAGCGGTAGGTCTCTCCTGCTCATCCACTTCAGCAGACTGCTCCGTTTTGGTGTTATATGTGACAAAGCAGGCAGAGAGTGAGTGAGCGCTGTCAGAGAGCCTGTCGTGTTAACAACGCGTTGATTCACAAGCAAAACAACACCGTAGTTTGACTGAGATGCGGGGCCTTTGCGGCTGTGGGGGTCCTACACAACTTGTGTAGCCTGCGTAAAGGAAAAAATGACTCTGATTGTCACGGTCACATCTGCCCATGGTAAATAAAAAGTAACGTTGCGCGTTTCTTTGTAACTCGTTACACCCAACACTGAATAACACAATAAAAAAGCAACACAAACGTATCAAACAAGTCAAAAAACAACAAAAACACACAAAAAAACTATGAAAACACAGCAAAGAAGTGCCAAAAAGAGGCGAAAAACACAACAAAAATGTGAGAAAAGGTTAAGATCAGCTAAAAACAATAATGTAGAGAATTCTTCTTACCTTTTAAAGCGCTTTGATAAAGAGTCCAACAGCTGTAATCTAGAGCGCTAAAGTATGTCTTTATGTTTACGCATTTTAAGTAGCCATGTGTTACTGGTGACGGTTAGCCTGGGAATCCCCATGCTGCTGTGTGCGCTCGAATCATTTGGAACTGCACAGCAGTCTGGGGACCATGGCCGAAATCTTTGCATGGATTTGGGACCAATCACAGAACGAGGAGGGACGGCAAGACGGGCATGACGAGCTATTTGACATACGGAAGCTTGTAGTTTGTTTAGTGATGAAAAAAAAAAAGTTTATTTACGGATCCAACACGATCAAGCTTTAGACTGTGTTCTGAATAGTTTAGCTCGAAAGTTTACAGCGGGTACGTCATATGTCATCTGATACGATGATACGATTGGCAATATGATAGACATTCGTAGTGGCCAATAAACAGCTATGGACAATCGTAAAACCACACCTCTCCTGCCACTTAGTCTGGCGATAGCCAGGCTAGGTGACAGTGAGAGTTACATATAATACTCAGTGACGTGCGGTGAGGTTTGTTTCTGGTGAGGCACATGTTGTATTGACTCCAATATAGACTAACTATATCAAATGTTACTTGCTTTGAAATAACATTAATTTTCCAATTACAAAAAAAAACATTGTCACGATTTTTGCAAATAAAAATTAAAAGACAACATAGCGTACTGTACATGGCCGGGACTCGTACCTTGCCCGTCTAATTCATACGTTATTGACAATCCTGGTGTGCCACACGGACAGTGCATGGTGGCACCAATATTTGCACTATAAAGACTCGTCTACGCCATAAAATGTCAGTCTAATAAGTTTTCACTTTACTTACTCCTTTCCGTTTAAATTGCCTCTCCTTGACTGTGCAGAGTAATAAAAAGGACTGGTTTTCACTTGTAGTCCAGATTTTTTGTAGAAATGTGTAGCGCTGACACAGCGTATCGTTAGGGCAGTTTTTAGAGGCAGGCCTCACTTTGGGTCTTTCACTAAGCTGTTTAAAGTCAAATGAACCGGTTCAACTTGTCGTTCTTATGCCTGATTCTTTATCCAGATGATAGAAAACCAACGTGCCCAACAAAAACCCATTTACAAATGTATTATACTATTGCGGGGCGAAAAACGCACCAAATGGGGCAGAGCGCTGAGTGAATGAGCCGAGGGCAAGTGTGTGCGGCACTCCTGAGGCTTGCCGCAGCTCCGCCCTCTTTACGCAATATCGACAACTGATAAAACATTTGGGCATTTTTTAACCACGAGATTGATTAAAATCATAGGAAATCCCTATCATCTTCAGAAAAGGGACTTGTTTTTATAAACAACATTAATTGTATATTTTTTTTTTTTATTTAGATTTTTTACATGATGACAGGTGAGGCACGGCCTCACTTGCCTCCCCTGACCGCACGTCACTGATAATACTGCATCTGCTGCTGTGGTTTTTAAACTGGCTTCAAATGCTGGAATAAAACTAACCCCTTAACCCCCACCTGAACGGAGCACATTTTCTCCAGTGTGGCTTACCTAAATCTAAAAGCTTCTTGAAAAGTGTCAAAATAGCAGAGGTGTGCGTAAGTCACTAAATGCAAGTCTCGAGTCAAGTCCAAGTCGTAAAGGTCCAAGTCCCAAGCAAGTCCAAGTCAATTGGTCATGGGGTCAAGTCAAGTCGAGTCGAGTCATAGCTTTTATCAAGTCTTTCTTTAGCCAGCAAGTCACCTCAAGTCGCAAACGTCAGCGTTAAGCCTAATTCTTCTTTTCAAAATGTGTTAAATCTACTTGAAAATATAAAGTGCTTTCTCAAGATTTAGCGATTTAGAAAATGTAGGCTAAAATCAAACTTTTAGAATCGAATGGATTTGGATTTAAAGTCTAATTAATATTCAAATCGCTACAAAATTAAAATATATATATTATAAATGCTCCAGTCTATCTACAAAATTACTGGGACAGCATTTTAACGAAGGAGGCCCAGGGGGCCTACTTAAAAACAAAATGGAAACAGAGTCTTTTAAACATGAGCTGCTTTTCCCTGCAGTCTGAAAGATAAATATAAAATAATATTTTTATTTTTGTTAGTTTCTGGCAGTTTTTCTGTCAGTGGTTCCCCTGTAATGTCCCAGCCCCTGTATACTCGTATTCGCCCCTGCTCAAAGTAGATTCCGTGCAGCCTTCAGTCCCGCTGTCACTGGGCTCTGTGTGGCTGCGGAAAATATCCTCTAAATGCTGTAACTTTCATGAGAACGCCTTAAAACACCGAAAAGCCCCCCAAGATGTTTGTCATTAATCCAGCTCTTACGCATCGTTGTTCTCGAGGCTGCTCGTCTGTGCCGTAGCTTCAGTCCATTGTTTTGAACGTTTTCCTGTCCTTAATAAATGTCTATGAATCTTCGTCTTTGACTCACTGTAGACAACTTTTAATGCATCCAAAGAAACACGTTGTATTTCTGTGGCGGGAAGCCGAAAAAGCATGTGGCTAATTACCATAATGTAAACATAGATGCGCCACTTTTACACAATGAATCCTGTTCTTTCAACAGTTTCACTCAAATAAATAATAACTATAAAGTCACAGCAAGTCATTGAGAGTCATTGGCCTCAAGTCCAAGTTAAGTCTCAAGTCACAAACAGCAAGTCCCAAGCAGAGGTTACATTAACCGAAAATTCTCCGTCATTTACGGAATATTATAAGCTTTGACGGAACATTTTAAAGGCCGTCTGTCATTTTGAAGGATTGAAAATCAAGCCATGATTAAAATTAAGACTGCTGTTTTGTTTGTTTGTTTGTTTGTTTGTTCTCTCTCTCTCAAAGCAGCTTCACTGTTTCACGTGTATCACTGCCTAGCTAGCTAATTTTCTGGGCGCTAACAACAACACGGGGAAGAAAACCATGATGCAAATGCAGTTAAAGGCTAATAATATCCTTCTCATCTGGAGTCGCTCTTTAACTTTAACTCACGTAAGTTTCAGGACGAGCTCATCTATTTCTCCCCCTCTCTCTCTTTCCCTCCTGCGTGTGTGTTTCTGTGCGTGGCGCACAGCGCGTTGTGCATTGACGCGAACTGGTAAATTGTCCCGTTCACCCGCTGTTTCTTAAACATAAAATCGAGAAAATGCAAATAATAAGCTCCACTTTACATTTGTGTTAGTGTAATGTGAGCCCTGATATTGATGAGCTGATGACGCTCTGAATAAGTCGGCCTCCACTGAGAGTTTTACGCACGAGTTCATACACATTTCTGTAGCAAAATTTGTGTTCCATGATTGTTCAATGTTTAGTTTAACTCCATTTATCCAGTGGGCTCACATTTTTACGAACATGCACAATATGCAGCCTAGTATGCAGCTATGTAAACGGGTCTTTAAAAATTGCTTATGATGCAAGATTAATTCATGAAGGATAAAAATAGCCCATGACGGATTTTTTACTGTATAACCCTGCCCGTCAAAATGAAGGAGAGAAATTATCCCTAGCAAAACCACTGGTCTCAAGTCAAGTCTTTTTACAACTTTGGTCAAGTAAGTCTCAAGTCCCGAAAATTGCGACTCGACCCTGACTCGAGTCAAGTCATGTGACTCGAGTCTCCCACGTCTGCAAAATAGCAACAAAATGAGGATTGAAAATACAAAAAAGTAAAAAAAAAAAAAAGAGCGACAAAAGAGTGACAAAAACAAGCGACAAAAACACGATTAAAAAGTGTTGAAAAAGCAAAAAAAAGAGCCACAAAAATAAACACAAAAGGCAACAAAAAAGCGAAATAGGAGCAACAAAAACGTGCTGGAAAAACAACAACCCAATAAAAAACGAGAAAAACACGACTAATAAGTGATGAAACACGACAAAAAGCATAAAATAAGCAAGGTAAAAAGCGATGAAGAAAGCAACAAAAAATGACACAAACAAGACCAAAAAAACAGCGAAACATGACAGAAATGCTTCAAAAATGTGACAAACAAGTTGCAGTGAGTTTTGTAGGGCCAATTTAGGGGTTACTCAGGCCTATAGGCTGTAAGCTCCCGTCAAGAAGCTTTTAGATTTGGGTAAGCCGAACTGGAGAAAATGTGCTTGGTTAAGGCAGGCGTTAAGAGGTTAAACTGTTTATGTTGAATTCTGCTTGACCATTGATGTTACGACCCAGCTCTGCTAGGTTGAAAGGGAAGTAACAAAACCAAGATGTAAAATGGTAAAACTAAAGTTATAATTTATTTTAACTGGGATGCAAAGGTAAATTGAACAAAGGTTGCAAAAAGGTTCAGAACAAAGCTCAAACAGAATAGCACACAAAACCCAACTAATAACTAAACAAGGTACAAAAAAGCCTAAACCAGTCTCTAACTAAGTCACAAGGACTACAAGTGTCTCTACAAAATTCCTTATAGGAACACACACAAAGAGACACAAAGCAAAGTGGCATGCTGTTCACATCAAATCCCAGCAGCCCCGAATGGCAGGGTGGCAGGTCCTTTAAAGGTGTGGCAACTCAGGTGGAATCCCAGGGTTGGCCAGACTCTGGGGCTGTGCACCAATCACAGGCGAGGGAAGCAGGATGACCATTAGCCAATCAGGAGCCAGGCTCAGAGACAGTTCACCAATGGCTGAAGAGGACTTCCATAGCCACATTTAAATACAAAACAAAGAATGGTTCAGCACACAAGATGACACCACACAGGGATATGACCAAAATGGAGGAGCTGGTGGCCTGGGGCCGTAACAATTGATTAGAGATGTAACGATTCATCAAAAATTGATTTAAAATCGATTTAATATGCTTAAAATATGAATCGATGTAAAAAAAACTAAAAGAATCGATGTTAAAGCCACCCTCAGCTACTCCTTTTTTCCGGACTGGAATAGCTGTATTCTCACATTGCATCGTTAGAAACAGCGAGCTAAGTTTTACTCAAGACAAGCTCCACACCTCCCCCCTCCTCACCCCCAACACATGCCACACCATGTAAACACATACACGTGTAGGCATTGAAGCAGCAGACGCAGCTAAAGTTTGCAGCTACACAGTCAGAGATTAGAGTTAGCGGCTAACGCAGAGTTTACCATTATGACAGAAGTTTACCAAAGATGGTAAACTGACAAACATCTGACCAACCTGCCCTGATGCAGCTGAAATCCTCATCATCGTCCGTTTGTCAAAAAATCCAATATCTACAGGGAGCTGTCATGTTTTTTCCTCCTTATGATTACGAAGCATAGACATATTATTAATATCAATCAATCAAAACTTTATTTATAAAGCGCTTTTCATACAAAGTTGTAACGCAAAGTGCTTTACAGATTAAAAGCAGTTCCCGCCCGCCCAACCATCCACTCTTCCAAATAAAAACAGACAATAATACTGCTCACACCCCCCCCCACACACACACACCGTAGCCACTCACACACACGCGCACACGCACACACAGAGAGAGACACTCCCACACAGACGCACACAGCAGCCACAGGGCACCGCCACAGGACGTCCAGCAGAGGCGCAGCAGAAACACCACACCTTAATCGGGGCACCCAGAGGACAGCGCCCACACAGCCACAGCCAACCGCCGCTCCCGGGGCAGAGGGCTCCCTCAGAGGAAACACTGGAGATTCTAAAAATGAAAAAATGCAATATGCAAATAATAACTTTCAAATAAGATAAATAAAAACAAATATAAAACTAAGAACCAATATAATAAGCTAATGATAAACATAAATAATAATAAAAATGACTGAATAAGTAAATAGATATCAGCTAAAAGCTATGCTAAAAAGGTGGGTCTTGAGCCTACTTTTAAAAACATGAATGTTCTCTGCGCACCTGAGCTCCTCCGTAGTATTGGAAAGACGCCTCGCCGTGAGTCTTTCTGTTGACTTTAGGAATAACTAGGAGACCTCTGCCGGAGGAGCGAAGGGGCCGTGAAGGTTCATAAGGTAAAAGCAGTTCTGAAAGATAAGAAGGACCAAGACCATTAAGACATTTAAAAACCATTAAAAGAACTTTAAAATCGATCCTGAAACACACGGAGAGCCAATGCAGCGACTCTAAAACCGGTGTAATGTGGTCCCGCCTCCTGGTCTTCGTCAGGACACGAGCTGCTGAATTTTGTAAAAGTTGTAAACCTGAGATACTCTTTTTGGGAAGACCGGAAAGCAGGGCATTACAGTAGTCGATACGACTGGTGATAAAAGCATGCATTAGCGTCTCCGTGTTGGCCCGAGAGAGAATGGGGTGGACTCTGGCTATGTTCTTTAGATGGTAAAAACCTATCTTTGTGATATTCTTAATGTGTGGAATAAAAGTCAGAGTCAAAAATTACGCCCAGGTTCTTCACCTGTGAGGAAGGATTAAAAGACAATGACTTTGGTTTGGGTAAATGTTTCTCTCTCTGGGCCTCAGGACCGATGACTAAAACTTCAGTTTTGTCCTGGTAAACTGGAGAAAGTTTTCTGCCATCCAGGATTTGATATCTAAAATGCAGTTAAAAAGTGGATCCATTGGCCTGGTGTCATCAGGAGACATGGAGATGTACAACTGTGTATCATCAGCATAACTATAAAAGTTGACTCCTTGTCTCCCGATGACATCACGAACAGGGAGCATATACAAGTTAAAAAGCCCTGGGCCTAAAATCGAACCCTGGGGCACACCACATGTAATTTTATGGACCTTAGAGGAGCAGGTATCCACACTTACCATGAATGGAAGTAAACCATTTGTGGACAGCACCGGAGAGGCCGATTTGTTTTAAACAAGTTCAAGCTCAGATCCAGTAGAACCAACACTATCAGCTTTTTAGAATCATAATTTAATCTAAAATCGTTTATAATCTTTAAACGGGCTGTTTACCCTAAAGCCAGACTTTAACAGAATTTTTCAAGGACATTATGTGCATTAATAAAATCACCAAGCAAGCAGTTTTTGGGGGGTCTATAAATAGTGACACATAAAATCAGGGGGTTGCTCAAAAGTTGTGTAGTGATCAAATAAAATAGGTTTGGTGGCAAGAGTATTTGTACATATAGAGGCAGTGCCACCTCCCCTTTTACCATTTCTGGTAGAAAAATGACTGCTAAAATTAGGTGGAGAGGCCCCAGGTTTCAGTTAAAAACAGACAATCAAGATTATTATCTAAAATCAAATTTACAATAAAAGACTTATTCAGCAGAGAGCGGACATTTAAAAGGGCCATGGTTATTGTTATAGGGGAGTGGACATTAACAGAAGTGTGTGGTGGTTGTGATTTGGGAACAGGTCTGAGGTTACTGGTGTTAACATTGCGAGTGGTGGTTTTACCTTTGATCCGCTCTCTGCTGATTAAAGCTGGAATATTCATTCTGGTGGGTGTGGAGGGGACCTTCATGATGATTCTATGGTGAGTTCAATGTTCTGTGAGAGGAGGTGGGATCCGGAAAGGTTGGGGTGCAGGTCTGTCTTGTTTAAAAAATTCAGGTCTGTTTAAAAAAAAAAATAGACCATCATTCCTCACTCCTCCCCGTTTACCACAATGACAACGTTCGAGGGGGAAATCATGGCAGATTTACAGACTCCTCCCATGCTCTGACGAAGCATGTTCCTAAAAAGGGCATAAGGGCGGGATCTTCACTGTAGACTCGGCCCTTGCGTGACGTGTAGTTTGGTCATAGCCGCACACCTCCAATGCTAACAGTCCGGCCCTCATTAAGTACGAGATTTCTAAAATGTTTCATGCGAAAACCAGCCTGGTCCCTTTAATTGTAACTAACCCATTGTTATCACAGGATCAATATCTAATCGTAGAAAATTCGAAAAAATTAGGCACCAGGCTCTAAAGTTGTTTTTAACGTGTCTAAAGTGCAATGCATTCCAATTGGGGACTAGCGGCTATATGGAGATACTACAGCAATGGCGGAGCAATGGCGGCCCCTAGTGTTGTCGTCGTGAATCTCTGCTACAAGCGGCCATTGTTACAAAGACTGCACCGGGAGACGTTCGAGGGTTGTGGGGAAAAAGAACTGCACTGCAAAAAAAGTTTTGTAAATAAATATAAATAAAGTCTCAAAATGTTTGCTTTGCTACATATCTTATTTATGCTGAAAACATGTAAATGTACAAGCACACATGTCAAAATGATTATTGTTCATTTTCATGTCTTGTAAATTTTGTATAATGTAAAGTTCTCTTACTGAGACAGTTGTGGTTTGTTACAAGGACAAAAATGCAGATGTTAAAACAAAAGAAACATTGGTATTTCATCATTTTCTTAAAAAAAAAAAAAGGTAAAAAAAATCGAAATCAGGAACTTAACATCGGAAATCGAATCGAATCGGGGCTTGAGTGAATCGTTACATCCTTAGCAATGATGGTAATGAATTTTGATTTATCCCAATAATATGAATACGTTTGGCGGTGGGGGCTTGTCCAAATGACCGGCCCAAACGCCAATGACATCTCAATCAATCAAACTTTATTTATAAAGCGCTTTTCATACTGAAAGGTATCACAAAGTGCTTGGAAAATCTGGCCCAGTAAAAGATCTAATTGAATAGCCCTGCCCTAAAGTCTTCATTTGACTGAGATTGACAATTTTTTTACAAACTCGGCCTCAACTCGCCTGTATTGAATACATTGTAAGTTTTATCAGTTTTGAGGTCACTTTTCGATCATTTCATCGCCATCTTTCTGTGAACAACCTGAGGCGTCGCAAACTTATTACATTTACATTTATTCCCAGCCTTTGCTAAATCAGTAAATGATAAATAAATATGTGTGTCTCAGGGTGGAGGAGACTCAGGACCTGTTGCTGTTCTTCCGGACACTGAGGACCTTCTGCGACCGATGTGATGAGCGTCGCAGGACCTTCACGCACTTCCAGGTAACACTCACCTGAGACACGCCCATGTGCTCCCACTCCTCATGCTGAGATGTTATTCATTCATCTGTTTGATTGTGAAAGTAGTTGTGGGAACGTGTGTCAATGAGTCTTGTGGCAGTATTTCAAAGAGTAGACGGTAATCTCAGTTTGGTTTTGCCAGATTGATGTTTATTTGCAATGTAATGGTTTTGCACCAGGCGTCACAATGAAGCAAATGAGCTGATTACTTAAGATGTTAAGCTGTTATTTGCTCTGGTCGTCTTTAGGCGAGTAATTCTGTCTTTGTTTTAAAAGTGTGACCTCAAGGCTGGGTACCGTTAAACAATACCAGTATGGTAGCAAAAAAAAGCTTTAGGCACTACCTGTATCAAAAAAATAAAAGAATCAAAAGCAGCTACCAAAACAGTTTTTATCTTTAGATGCTGTTGGTCCAGAGACAGGATTAAAGGAAGTGACATGGTTGTTTCAGCTCAAATGAATGATAATAGAATATTATAGATCATAGTATAAATGTTACATACATATATGTACTGTATGTAACATACATATATATATATATATATATATATATATATATATATATATATATATATATATACACACACACACACATATCGGAAATCGGGCCCGATCACGTGGTTACAGACTCGATCGGAATCGGACATTACAGCCCAATCAGGACTCGGATATATACGCATTTCCATTCTCCTTACTTTTAATCAAATTTCGAGCTATCGCGAAACACTCTCTGTCCTCTTCCCCTGGCCCAGCGCCTCTGTCACTCACTCTACCTGGCTGCGTCAAACCGCTCGCACCATCCGCTCAGTCCGTGTGTCCCCCTTCATATGAGAAATTGCCAAATCCCCATGTGCCAGCGCGGGAGAACAATAACAACATCCCCAATAACCCGTGCTACTGTAGGCTAAGTGAGGAGTGAGAACAGACGGGAAGACAGAACAGGGAGAGAGTGGTGAGAAGTAACAAACAGCTGTTTTATCACTATTACACCGCCACATGTGATTGAATCGTGGCTACTCAGACCCGCATTTCTGCAGAGATGTTTAAAAGTCAGTGATGGACAAAGACGAGAGCCCGGCCTGCTGCGCTCATACGTGCGTAAATATGCTGAAAGACAAGGGGAAACTTCTGTCTGTATTAATAACCTAAACCACTGCCTCCTCTCTTCGCTCACACATCCCAGCGCTACGTTCAGTAGGTGAAGTGAGGAAGAAGCACTTGTCCTCTGGTTATCTTAAGCCTTTAGTAAAACACACGCACTCTGTACACGCCCACAGTAGATGATGCGCGTTCACGCCACGGTGAACGGCGCACGTGCACACAGCTCGGTGGACGGTGCACTGCAAGCGCAGACCTCGACCCCGTCCCGGTTTTCAGCCTGGGTCAGGGAAATGTGGTCACCCTATCTTAATTTAAAGAGACAGTAATCAAGTTAAACTGGCACATTTAGCTTTTGGACAAATATATTGTGTTATTTAACTGTTTGGCCAAAGTACTGCTGTGTTTTTTCTGTACTGCAAGACAGTTTTGTACATTGTAGTGTACAAAAAGGTTATTGCCCAAGTTTTGTTTTCATTGCCAATCAACAAACACATTTAATAACGAATGGGATTTTAGATCACCCTCTCTGTGTAAAATTATATTACACTGTACTTGAGAAAAACAGACTAAGTAAAGTTACTCTCTATATCCAATACCATAAATGAAAACAAGTTGAATATAATATAATATAGTTTTTTCTTAATTAAAAAAAATATATATATTAGGTATCGGATCGGGACTCGGTATCGGGCAATTCTCAAAATCAAATGACTCGGACTTGGGGGCAAAATAAGCTGATCGGGACATCCCTAATATATACAGTGGTATGCAAAAGTTTGGGCACCCTTGGGCACTTTGTGGAAAGTGTGCAAGAACTTTTTAAACAAAATTAGGCATGTGCATAAATTTAGGTACCCTTGTCATTTTATTGATTTCAATACCTTTAGCACTAATTGTCACTCAAATTGGTTTGGTAACCTCAGTATACACAGTTAAATCCAATCATGAGAAATGGTATTTAAAGGATCTGTATCATGCTATTTTAGCTATTCCAAAGTAAACTATAGGTATAGTATATGATATATTGTACCTCTATCACTATGGAGTACTCATTTTTGAGAGAAATATAAGTAGTTTCTGGGGTATTATCCAAACCCGGAAGACAAGACACTTCAATTCAGTTTGATTGATTGATTGGATTTATTTGAGTGATTATTTACATTATTTACATTAACATTGTTGCAGTGCAGAAAATAAATAAAGTAACAAAAACTCAAAAGGAGTAGGCCGAAGCAAGAAAGTTATAAGTGCCTACCCGCATATTCAAAATTAATTTACATTCCGGATACAGTGATACAAGCAGCATCTCGTGTTTTCATACAATATAACACTTTACATTACAAATTCCTGAATTACACAATTACAATTGTCCGCATTAACCTTACGTATAGCAGCATTGCTAAAGAAAAGCATTAATTTTTTAAAAGAAGAAAATCACATGTTTACAAGACCTCCAAAGTAAGAAGACATAAGACGAATATAGAAATGTATGAAGTTTACCAATATATATAAACATTTATTTTATTTTTATTTTTATTATTATTTACAATTTGTACTCTTTTTCTTTTTCCTCTTTCCCATTCACATAATAACAATATCCAATCATTACTTATAAACACCAGTCACCATTCTATTAATGGATCATTGATTTAGTTATTATTAAGTATTACATAATCAACACCCATTGTCATTCCCATTTCCACTGTAATAATATTGGTTGTGATTGTTTTATTATTTTTATTGTTTGCCTTGTTTAGGGAGGTGCCTTAAAAAGCCAGGGTGTAATATGACCAGTTAACTCCGCCCCTCTCTCCGCTCATTCCACATTTGCAGTATTATAAATATAAATATCGCTGCAAAAAGTTAAGTTACTTCACATGATGCAGTTGGGCTCCCCATCATCGGGTGTTTACGTTATGGCACTCGCGTTGGTTATAAAAGTTAATCCACTTTGATTCTGGCCAAGGTTCACCAAGCATCCATCAGGTTGGTTGATATAGTCGCTGAATCCCAGAAAGAAATTCCAACTTCTGGCGAGTGCACTCTTCTTTAGGAAGGTTGAATAGTCCTGTTCCTCTCGTAGCCAAACGCGCATCTGTGACATTATCGTTGGGTAAGAAAAAGAACAGGCGGTGTCCAGAGTAGGTTAGAAAGAGCTCCGTCTTCACACACAAGACTTCTGTTCAGATCCTCCGGGGGTGCGTTTGTTTACTGTCCCGGGACAGCACAGATGCGTCGGGGACTTCCTTTTTTATTTATTTATCTATTTATTTATTTTTTCTTTTATTTATTTTTTCTTTTTTTTCTTTCTTACAACAGAAATAATGAAAAAGCTGTTTTATAAATTTAAATCAGGCCGTAAGGCATTACATTACAGAGGTCTGGCCCTTCCTGTTTGACACTATGACGTAAAATACGTCGTTTTCCAGGAGAGGGGGGAGCAGCTGCTCAGAGAGCAGGATTCAAGAGGATTGCTTAGATCTGCGTGAATGAAGCCAAAAAACACTCTGGGGGTGTTTTTGATAAGGAAATAGGATAACAACATGGTTAAAAACTCCAAAAAGTCGATTTTGCATGATATAGGACCTTTAAGGAGGCTAATTCTAAGCGTTTCTCCTCTTTGCGTCTTCTCTGAAGAGTGGCAACATGGGAGCCTCAAAACAACTCTCAGATGACCTGAAAACAATGATTGTTCAACATCATGGTTTAGGGGAAGGATACAGAAAGCTGTCTCAGAGATTTGAGCTCTCAGTTTCAACTGTGAGGAACATTGTGAGGAATTGGAAGACCAGTCACAGTCAACCCATAGACCAGCTCCAAAGACCTACAACATCATCTTGCTGCAGATGGTGTCACTGTGCATCGTTCAACTATTCAGCGCACTTTACACAAGGAGATGCTGTATGGACGAGTAATGAGGAAAAAGCCTTTTCTCTGCACACGTCACAAACGGTGTTGTTTGAGGTATGCTAAAGCACATTTGGACAAGCCAGCAAGAACACAGCATTCCAAGAAAAACACTTGGTACTTACAGTAAAATTTGGTGGCAGTTCCATCATGCTGTGTGGCTGTGTGGCTGGGAATCTTGTTAAAGTTGAGGGTCGCATGGATTCCACTCAATATCAGCAGATTCTAGAAAACAATGTCCAGGAATCAGTGACAAAGTTGAAGTTGCGCTGGGGCTGAATCTTTCAACAAGACAACGACCCTAAACACTGCTCAAAATCTACTAAGGCGTTCATGCAGAGAGGAACAAGTACAATATTCTGGAATGGCCATCTCAGTCCCCAGACCTGAATATTATTGAACATTATGGTGTGATTTAAAGCGGGCTGTCCATGCTCGGAAACCATCAAACCTAACTGAACTGGAGATGTTTTGTAAAAAAGAATGGTCCAAAATACCTTCCGGCAGAATCCAGACTCTAATTGGGAGCTATAGAAAGTGTTTAGAGGCTGTTATTTCTGCAAAAGGAGGATGCACAAAATATTGAGTTAATTTTTCTTTTGTGGTGTCTAAATTTATGCACATGCCTAATTTTGTTAAAATATTTCTTGCACACTTTCCATAAATCATATAGAATTTATTTCACTTCTCAAAAATCACTGTTTGTTCTGTTTTATGGTTCTTGATGACAAATGTTTTTACAGTGGCGAAAAAAAGTATTTAGTCAGCCAACAATTGTGCAAGTTCTCCCACTTAAAAAGATGAGAGAGGCCTGTAATTTTCATAGGTATACCTATACTATGAGACGAAATGAGAATTTTTTTTGCAAATGATGGTAGAAAATAAGTATTTAGTCAATAACAAAAGTTAATCTCAATACTTTGTTATATACCCTTTGTTGGCAATGACAGAGGTCAACGTTTCCTGTAAGTCTTTCACACACTGTTGCTGGTATTTTGGCCCATTCCTCCATGCAGATCTCCTCTAGAGCAGTGATGTTTGGGGCAGGCGCTGGGCAACACAGACTTTCAACTTCCTCCAAAGATTTTCTATGGGGTCGAGATCTGAAGACTGGCTAAGCCACTCCAGGACCTTGAAAAATGTTTCTTACGAAGCCACTCCTTCGTTGCCCGGGCGGTGTGTTTGGGATCATTGTCATGCTGAAAGACCCAGCCACGTTTCATTTTCAATGCCCTTGCTGATGGAAGGAGGTTTTCACTCAAAATCTCCCGATGCATGGCCCCATTCATTCTTTCCTTTACACGGATCAGTCGTCCTGGTCCCAGAAAAACAGCCCCAAAGCATGATGTTCCCACCCCCATGCTTCACAGTAGGTATGGTGTTCTTTGGATGCAACTCAGCATTCTTTCTCCTCCAGTTTTTACCAAAAAGTTCCATTTTGGTTTGATTGACCACATGACATTCTCCCAGTCCTCTTCTGGATCATCCAGATGCTCTCTAGCAAACTTCAGACGGGCTGGGACATGTACTGGCTTAAGCAGGGGGACGCGTCTGGCACTGCAGGAATTGAGTCCCTGGCGGCGTAGTGTGTTACTGACGGTAGCCTTTGTTACTTTGGTCCCAGCTCTCTGCAGGTCATTCACTAGGTCCCCCCGTGTGTAGGGCTGGGCAAAAAATCGATTTTATCGATTTATCGATTTTGTAGCTAAAAACGATTTTTATTTTGCAAACTCGAGTTTTTTTTCCACCACAGTTTTTTTGGACTTTTTCGCGTTTCGTCCTTGTGGGTTACCGTAGTGCAGTGTGAGCCATGTCCCCTCCCCCGCCTAACACCGTCAAAACAACAACATGCGCGATGGAAAGTGATTACAGAATGATCTGAATGAAGTATGTCCCTTGAGTTGCTCATATTTGCGAAGAAAGGGCTCAGGATTTGCGTCTTGGATGAACTCTGACAAGTTGAACCACTGCCTTACTAGCTAGCTAACTTTCCTAACTTTAGCCTGACGCTAACAACAACACGGTGAAGAAAACCACAATGCAAACGCGTTTAAGGCTAATAATATCCTTTCATCTGGAGCGCTCACGTAAAGTTCAACAACTCATACGTACTTCTCTCTCCTCTCTCTGTCCTCCTGCGTGTGTGTATCTGTGTGTTGTGTGTGTGTGTGTGTGTGTGGTGTGTGTGTGTGTGTGTATCTGTGTGTGTGTGTGTGTGTGTGTGTGTGTGTTGTGTGTGTGTGTTGTGTGTGTGTGTGTGTGTGTGTGTGTGTATCTGTGCGCCTGCCCGATCGGGAGAGAGACGTGCAGACGCGAGAACTAGGGAATAGTGGATCCTTTGAAAACTATGAAAACTACAATACATTTGACTCATGTTGCAGAAGCAAGCACATGCCCCAAACGCGTTAATTAACTTAATACCCACAACTCTATCCCCAGCCTGACAATAAACACAAGTAAACTGCACAGAGGCAGGTGAACATACAGGAGCATTTTACTGTGATGGAGATGAAATAATATTGCTACAGTTGTCTGCACCTTCATCTCATCTTCTGTGTTCTTCCAGGTGAAGGTAGAGATTTAAGATGAATAAAGAGAATAAAATAGCTATAATGAATTTACCCCATTGTATAAAAGGCTTTGATTTTGAAGTATTTTGTCAGGTGTCATATCACCGTGCCCTAATGCCAGAGGCTCATTTACTTTTTATTTTGGGATTGTTTACACATTTTAACTCTTGAGGACAATAACAGCAATAAAGTGGCACTTTTGACAATATATCTGATCTGCAGTCATTTTTAAGTGCATTGAAAAAAAAAAAATCGAAAATCGAATCGAAACTCGAATTTTTCTTTAAAAAATCGGAGATTTTCTTTTCAGGCAAAATCGCCCAGCCCTACCCGTGTGTTCTGGGATTTTTGCTCACTGTTCTTTTGATCATTTTGACCCCCTCGGGGTGAGATCTTGCGTGGAGCCCAGATCGATGGAGATTATCAGTGGTCTTGTATGTCTTCCATTTTCTAATAATTGCTCCCACAGTTGATTTCTTCACACCAAGCTGCTTACCAATTGCAGATTCAGTCCTCCCAGCCTGGTGCAGGTCGACAGTTTTGTTTCTGGTGTCTTTGGACAGCTCTTTGGTCTTGACCATAGTGGAGTTTGGAGTGTGACTGGTTGAGGTTGTGGACAGGTGTCTTTTATACTGATAACAAGTTCAAACAGGGGCCATTAATACAGGTAACGAGTGGAGGACAGAGGAGCCTCTTAAAGAAGAAGTTACAGGTCTGTGAGAGACACAAATCTTGCTTGTTTGTAGGTGACCAAATACTTATTTTCCACCATAATTTGCAAATGAATTAATTAATAATCAGACAATGTGATTTTCTGGATTTTTTTCTTCTCATTTTGTCTCATAGTTGAGGTTTACCTATGATGAAAATTACAGGCCTCTCTTTTTTAAGTGGGAGAACTTGCACAAGTGTTGGCTGACTAAACACTTTTTTTCCCCACTGTAGTATTGGCATTAGAAAAAGTTGTTCAGGTTTCGGTATCGAAAATAGTATAACGGTACCCAGCCCTTGTGACCTGCTTCATGAATGCTGATCAGCGGATTATTACCCGATCACACCCAGCAAAGGAGGAAGTGTAGATTTTCTGTATTACATCCACAAAGCAGCAGGTGCGTGTGTCATTAGCACTTAGCGTTACCGTAGAGATGTCAGCTACTCGTCTGCGCGGCGTGGAAGTTTATTTGACGCTGGTGGCGGCAGTTTCCATGGCCCCCCCCCTGTGCCACTCTTGCTTCCCCCATGGTCCGCAATTTCAAACCACAAGTGTAGGCGGAGTTTGGTCTTTAGTGCCACTTTATAGTGACAGTCAAGTCTATATTTAACACATTTAATAGACTAATTAGACGAGCAGGGAACGAGGAGGCGCTTGCTGGTCCAATCAGGAGGGGGGGGGGGGGGGGTTGTGTTAGATTGTTTACTTCTAAAAATATTTCTCTCTTTCCTCATTTTGAAATTTTACAGACTTCTATTTGAATGCCTGTGTGCTTTACAAAGGCTTTTCTGCCATTTACTACTCATTATGTTTCTTATTCTGTTTCTGTGCACGAAACTGGACCAGTTTCTCTTGACTTCCCAGAGTAGAGTATGTGAGTGCAGCGCTGTGTCCCGCTCTCCGTGTGGTTCCGAGGGCCTACAGATCCCACTGCTCCTGTTCAAAGTGCTTACTTTGCGTTTCTGTGCCATTAGAGTGTCTGCTGCAGCCATCAGCTGCTCCAGCAGAATGATGGCACATGCTTCTGAGGCGATCTGCAGCGTTGGCTTTTATTGAAGTTGGAGCGAAAATGCGGCAGCGCAACAATGGCCAAATGGCAACGAGGCGCATACTTCAGTGCTCTGATGATAGGAGTGGAAACTACATTCTTACACGAGCATTTTTCAACATTTTTCATCTTTAACTATTTTACTGAAGGAAATTATTCATACAAAATAGTAATACTGTATTTAAAAAGTTGGGCTTTTAGCAAAGTGAGTGATTGAAGAAGAAATGGTTTTAGCTTTACAAATAACAGCACTTATGTGGGACACAGGATAATTACTATATCAACAATGACGGATAGAAAATAGATTTTTAGCTCAATATTTATTGTCAGGACATGTATTTGGATTTTTCCCCATTTTTTTTTCTTAATAAGGTTATGTTCATTGTGGGATATTTTAAGATAGAAGTACTTCGAACAGAGCTTAACTGTCATTTTTAGGCTTTAAAGTTTGTTTCTGTTGCATTATAAGGTCTTCAATAGTGTTGTTTTTCAACACTATTGAACACTATAGATTTCGTTATTGTGACAGGCTTCTACACTTCCACAATTTCCTGTGGCGCTGTCCTTTTTGACAAGGCAAATTCTAAGAAGGGATAATGTATATTCTTTTACTCTGTCCTCAACATAGACATATTATTAATAGACCGTCAATACTCACTCCTCCCCGTTTACCACAATGACCACGTTCGAGGGGGAAATCATGGCGGATTTACAGACTCCTCCTCCCCTGCTCTGACGAAGCATGTTCCTAATAAGGGCATAAGGGCGGATCTTCACTGTAGACTCGGCCCTTGCGGGATGTGTAGCTCGCGCAGCTCCAATTCTAACAGTCCGACCCCCGTTAAGTACGAGATTTCAAAAATGTATCCTACCATAACCAGCCCAGTGCTTCTGATTGTGTCTAACCCAGCGTAATCACAGGAGGAATATCTAGCCGTAGACAGTTCCAAAAAATTAGGCACCGGGCATTAAAGTTGTTTTTAACGTGTCTAAAGTGCAATGGATTCCAATGGGGGCCTAGCGGGTATATGGCGATACTACAGCAATGGCGGCCTCCAGTGTCGTCGTCGCAAAGCAGAGCAGCCAGCGGCCATTGGTCCTCAATAGGACTGGGTACAGTTAAATGATACCAGTCTGGTATTGGAAAAAAAGTTTAGGTTCTACTGGTATCGAAACATTTTTTGAAAAGTTTTGAAAGCAGGAACCAAAAAATAAGCTTCTATCTTTTGATCCAAGTAGGGGTGTCACGATTTCAATTTTTTGAGTCACGATTATTGTGAAAGAAATATTGCGATTTTACGATTATTCACGATTATCGACCGAATGAAAGGAAAGAACTGATATTTTTAGTTTTTGTCTTTAAAAAGCTTTTAAATACTTAAACTTGTAAACATTCACTGTTTCTAAAAATGAAAAATGCTTTAAGATAGTTTTGCATTAAAATTAATAGGCCTACATTGAATAATAAAAAACAATGTCAACTTTACTTCTTTATAATGACCATAATTATAATAATTATTTTACTATATATTATTAGGCCACAAGCTAGGCTAGATTTCCTGTTCTCAAAAGTTCTGCTGCTGCTTAATTATTTTTCAGATGTTTTGATGAACAGAGAATGAAACGTGTTTCTTTTGAACAGCTGATTTCCACATGTGCGCGGTTTCACTTTCCTTTCTGTTACGCTGAAGCAGAGCGGAGCGCGTTAGCTTTTTCTTTACATCCTGAGCCAGTTGTGGCGGCTACAACAACAACGCCTTGGTCATGTTTTGGATCCTAAAGAGGTCCCACTCTGCTGACTTCAGTCATTTTTGGGTGGATACAACACTGGAGGAGAGCGTCCTTCTGCCTCGCTCAACTACCGCTGAGTTTACGCTGTTTATGGCGTGCAGAGGCTCGTGCGTCAGCGTGAAAAATTTCCGCGGTAAACCGTGGCTTCTAAAATTCTTACGGATAACCTACCGTGTCCTTTTATAATCGTGGTCATCGTAAAACCGGTTAATCTTGACATCCCTAGATCCAAGTTTTGATGCTGTTGGTCCAGGTACAGCATTAAAGGAAGTGACTTGATTGTTTTAGCTCAATTTGCCTATCTTCCAGACATTATTGTTCTGTTTTCTGGTTCTAGACGATAAATATTTAGTATAGGCAGGGCTCGAAATTAACTTTTTTTCTTGGTAGCGCTTGTGCTCCTAATTCTGAAATTTAGGAGCACAGTGAAAAACTTAGGAGCACAGTCAAAAAAACAGGGACTCTTTTAACAGGGATGAAGGGAATTTAAACATATCACATGCCACTTCCAGCCTTCTGTTGCATTTTAGATGCATTAGGGTAAATTTTTACTTTATAAATGGGACACCAGATTTTGTGCCTCCCAAACGCCCCCAACCCCCGACTTGCTCCGCCCCTGCTTCACTGCACTTCATAGTCTCCTCTCTCTGCGTCTTCACTCTCCTCACTGTGTGCTGTGGGGACAGCTTCATAGATCACGCAACACACGCCCTTTAAGGTAGCACGAGAAGGTTTGCATTTGTTTGCAGTCGCAAACATGCCAGTGATTCTATTTTGACATCGCAAAGGCATAATTTTGGGAGCATATGCGACTAAAATGGTCGCAATTTCGAGCCCTGAGTATAGGTATTAAAAAAAAATTAACGGGACCCAGCCCTAGTCCTCAACCTTCCCCCCCCCCACAAACCAGTTACGTTGGATATTTATAAAAAGTTTATTACAATAACATTAAGACGCAGTCCTCTGTCACTCTAGATTCACAGAGTTATAACATTCTTACAGGTCAGATACATGGGCTCACAGTGTCTCCTCCCGAGGAGATAAATTAAACATAATATGACTTTATTTACACTTCTATAGACACTTCAGACAGGTCTCATCCTGCCTGTGTTTCAGACATTTAAAACATTCCCGTTTCACTAAATACAATACTGTTAACCCCAAAAGTCAGTCCGGGACACAACTGGACGGAAGAGGCATGAAGTAAAAGGTCGACCGGAGTCAGAGGCACAGAGAGGAAACCCAAACTAGGACTAAACCCAAACTAGGACTAAACCCAAACTAGGACTTCACCCAAACTAGGACTAAACCCAAACCAGGACTAAACCTAAACCACTACTTAACCCAAACCAGAACTAAACCCAAGCCAGGAATAAACCCAGACCTAAACTAGGACTTGACCCAAACCAGGACTTAACCCAAACCAGGACTTAACCCAAACTAGGACTTAACCCAAACGTGGACTAAACCCTAACAGGACCATCTTTGAGACAGTGAAGTATGGGTCAGAAGTTTCCTACAGGGACAATGAACCTTAACCTTGGCCTCATCAGTTTGAAACAAAAGAATAAAGAAAAGTACATGTTGATCCTCCTCCCCATGGGTCACAGTCCAGTTGGTGGATCGGTATTCGTGGTGGCCTTTTAGTCTTCATAGTTGTCGTTTAGTCCATTGAATTAGGCTTAACATGAACCTGGAGCTAGTTGAGAACATGCTGAGGTGGAGAACTTCACTTCCTCAGTGAAATCAGCCGTTGTTCGCTTACTCCAGGCGTCAGGCTCAGCGGCGGTATTGTCCCACCGGCAGCACGTTGAGGCAGGTGAAGGTGTCGGGGTTCTTGGACAGCACCACAGGGTTCCCGTCCAGGCGGATCTCCGTCAGTCTGGGTCTGAGGTAATATGTGTCGTTGGAGCGACAGAAGGTGTCCACACTCACATCCGAGATGTTGTTGTTCTGTTGAATACAGTTACACATAAGGCTGGGCGATAATGACAACAATTAATAACTCAATATTTGTGGGGACTTTCTCGATAACAAAGAAGCGATATTTTTGCAAACCATCAGACATATGTAATAATTTGCTGTCAAACGCCTTAATTTACACCTCAAAATGATATTTGTTCTGAACAGACTACAAGTGGGCAGAAAAACACTTTTCACAGTTTTTGCCCAATTTCTCAACTTTTTCCCCACATTCACCTCAATTTTTTCAAATTTGTTCCTAATTTTTTAAAACTATTCTTTCCACTTTTTCCAAAATTGTCCAGATTTTCCTAATTAAAAACAGATAAATTCCTCTATTTTTTTTAAAACTTTTTCTTGACATTGGAGATTTGCATATCTTCCAAACAGCAATTTCAATATTATCTTGTAAACGATATATTGCCCAGTAGGGTTGGGTGATGTCCCCTTAATTGGCAGTTGACGATGTTTACAGTGAACCATCGTGATGGTTCTCATTATAAGACATTTACATAGCCTATGTATATGCTGCATATTATTTATGTTAGGAAAAATGTGAGATTGCAGGATAAATTTATCTAAACTAAACATGATCTGAACAGTCATGGAACACGAATTTTGCAATAGAAATGCGTTAAAAACTCAACTTATTTAGAGCGTCATCTGCTCCTCAATAACAAGGCTCTTATCACACTAATACAGCTGTAATTCGGAGCTTATTTGCATTTGCTCAATTTTAACATAATGTTTAAGAAACAGTGGGTGAACGGAACAATATTTAGAAGTTTGCGTCGTAGCCTACGTTATTGAAGCTGCTCCACGCGCCGCCCGGTCCGTGTGCTCTAACCTCGCACCTCCGCGCCTCTTTCTCTCCTCTCTCTCCTCTCTCGGCCCTTGGTGAAAACATCCAAACCCATGTGCTCTCAGCTTCGATCGCGGCATTTTAAAACTGTTTAGTTTCTGTACGAAAAGCAAAGCGAAACCACGCGGTGTTAAACAGTAGCTGCTTTTAGAGAGGGAGAGAGCCCCGCGCGTCAGAAATAGAGCAGCGCTGCGTCTTTATTTTAATAATTACGGTGAACACATCATGTCTTCTGGCTTCTAGTAGGCTACTTAAACTAGCGTGCATATTAGCTATATTCGAGATTTAATTTACAGTGCAATCCCAGCAAAGTTTGTAGGTTTACAAGGCCCACAGAAGATCAGTGTGTATTTCTGACGGGAGGGGGCGTGGCATCACGATGGTGGCTCTCCATCGTGATGTTCGTCATCCATCACGATGGACGATGATATAGTCCATCATCCCAACCCTATTGCCCAGTTCTAGTTACACAGGTTTATTACTAACTATAACCCCACAGCCCTGCAGTTCCTCCTCTAACCTGTAGGTGCAGGGTCCTCACGTTCTCAGGGATGTGCGGCACTGCCTCCAGCTGGTTGTCAGACAGGTACAGGTTAGACAGCTTTGACAGCTTCTGTTAAAACAAATAAAACACCATATTTTCATCAAAGCTACTCCCCTCGAGCTGGGAGTGGGGGAAGAAGAGTCTGTAAACCTAAATAGTATTTATAAGCATGGTGGCAGGAAAGCTGAAGGACCAGATCAGCTGAGACGGAGCAAAGTCTGTTGTTTGTAGAGCAATTTTTTACAGCCGCCCTTATTTGAAGAACACATAAACACTGTCATATTCTTTCTGCTGAAGACTCCTGCCAAATTAACCCTGTCTTCCTGGGGCTGATTTTGAAAGAGCTAGCCACACATTTCTAACCTTGCGTTTGGATTTTTGTAATGCCTTGTATGTTGGATCCAACCAGAGCCCGCCTCCTAAAACCCAACCTGTTCTATGCACCTTACGTTGGCTTTGTCAGTTGTTTTTTTTTCAATTTGTTTTTCAAAGTAATGGTTTCGTTCATTGTTTTTAAGTATCTGCACTCTTTGGCCCATCTTATCTAAGTTGTTGCGACCTTACACTCTGCTCAGAGCCCTGTGGTCAGAACCTGATGGTAGCCAGGCTAAAAACCAGAGGTGAAAAAGTATTCTCTTTGACATTCCTCTGTCGATCAGCTCTCAGGCGTAGCACAGTTCAAGTCTAGACTGAATTTCTCCCTGGCCGTCATTGTGAGAGCAGTGTATGTTGGCCGGTATTTATTTGTATGTGATTCATTGTACTGAAATATTGTTCTCTTGAAACACTTTGGTCAGCTGTGTCTAAGATGTGATGAAGGAGCAGTTTTCTCAGAACAGTAGTAGCCCTCTGGTTTGGTTTGAACAATATCTCTTTGTCTAGCAGTCTAACAGTGCGCTGTGCAGTTACCTTGAAAGCGTTGGCCTTGACTCCTTTGGTCTTGAGCCTGTTGAAGTTGGCGTTGAAGGTGGTGAGTTTGGCTGGGAGCATGGGTAGTTTGACCAGTCTGTTCTCAGCCAGAGAGAGCTCCTCCAGAAGAGACAGTTTAGAGAAGGCTCCGTCCTCGATCTCTGAGATGATGTTTCCAGTCAGATCGATCCTCTTCAGCGTCACTGACGAGGTACTGCACAGTTAGTTATGGCACATTCTGTGGCGTGGGCTTTGATCGGTACTCACGTATGTCGGCAAAGTCCTTGTTGCCGATCTTTTGGATCTTGTTGAAGCGTGCGTACAGATAGGCCGTTTCTTTGGGCAGCGCTGGGACCGTGGTCATGTCCGGACTCACCTCCTCACAGTAAACGGACCCAGTGAGACACACGCACAGCAGGCAGGTCGGCAGGTCTGTGAACACCACGAGAATGTCCAAACACGTCCAAAAACAGGGATAATATCTGAATCACTGACTCACCAGAGGCCTCTACCGTCATGGGAGAGATATCTGGATCATCAGCAGCAGGCAGCGCCCTCTACAGGACACAAACACTGGTCAACAATAATTCAGGAGAAGGATTTAAAGAGCTCCAGGCTCTGCTGCCACCACCAGAACTGCTGTGGGAACATTGGTCCTAAGTAAATACTGACTGTGGACCACAGACCAGAGTGAAATAACTGAAGCTTGTGAAGCTTTAAAATGTAAACTCTGGGTTTCCTCTGCGGTTCTGTGGAGGGAGAAGCTCATACTTTACACTGATCTGAACGAGCTACAATAAAATATCACCTTTATAGAAAACTACTTTCTTTGGCATGTCCTGACACTGGAACAGAGTGGTTTTGCATTTATTCTTATTATGCCAAAAGCCTCTGACAAACGAGCCCAATCAAACCAGAGCGAGTAGAGCTGAAAACCCAACCATTATGTAAATTGCTGAAAAAAATATGGGTAAAAAAGAACCAGAAAATGAAATAGACGCCACATGATCACGAACAGACCAGATGGTTCTGATATACAGCGTCTAAACTAGATTTATTTCAATGCAGTTTGATGGAACATTCCATCCTTCTCCATTTGGCTGTAACACTGCTCGAGTGAACAGAGCTGATCTATTAGAATGACAGTTTGTTGGTTTAAACATCTTGGAATACCAGGCTTTTTGTTTTCGCAAGTTTTTATGTTTCCCTTGACAGAAGCACGGCAGCCCCACTCCCCGCTCCTGCAGCTCCGTTTAGGAAAGTCCTGGTTAAGGTTAGTTTCACAGCAGTTTGAGTGAATCCAGACTTTAGTTCAGTTAAAGATAATCATTTTATAGCAGCTCCGTAATCTGCCCTAATTTGACGGAAAACCTGCCAATGAGACACTTAAATCCACTGTGGCAGCTCAAGACAATTCACTGCTTTAGAGATGGAATGCGCAGGTTTATAAGGGGAATAAGACCTCTGTAGGGCTGCAACTAATGATTATTTTGGTAATCGATTAATCTACAGATGATCTTTTACGATTTGTGGATTAATCTCTTGGCTGTGAAAGTTGTATAAAAACTGTATGTATGTTTTCAAACTTTTTACCACTTAAATTAAAAGTGAGGACATGTTGATGAAGTAAACTTTTAGTAAATGTTTGTAGGAAGCTCGCTCACTAATTCTGCTTTCTGATTGGATGATACGCAGACAGTTGTTTGAAATTTACAATGTACAAAACACTACATAGCAAAACAGTTTTTCATAAAAAATACAACATTTGATATCACTTTTGCTCCTTTTAAGTCTGTGTTTACCAGAAATTGATTAATCGATTACTAAAATAGTTGTCAACTACTTCATTAATCGATTAGTTTAATCGATTAATGTTGTTGATAGCATTACTTTGCCGGCACAGCTTTAATTTGCTCCCTGAAAAACTCATCCTTGTGAAGAATCAAGATGCTTGGATGGAGTTAGCAAAGTTAGGAATGAGCTGGGACTTTGACAGTTTCTTTGCTTCCGAATTGTTTAACGTTTTTGAGTCTCTGGCTTGTATTATGTATGTAGGCAGGATGTATGATATGTATGAAATGGCGGGATCAAAAAATATGCCTTGCCTATTTAATTGGTCACAACATTAGGGCTGGGTACCGCTAAATTATTTTCCGACCTGAACCTAAATGTCATAAAACAGATTAATATTGTTAGTTTATTCTTTTCCTTCCATTTAATTTCTTTTACATTTGTATCATTTATTTGAGGTGAAACAACCAAGAGACTCCTTTTAACTACAAAAGGGCAGAAAAAAAAAAAAAAAAAACTCCAAACATTTTCTTAATTCCCCCCCCCCCCACACACACACACACACTTTTAACCCTTATTTAATTTTTGTTGTTTAATATTTTCCCCCAAATTCTGCCACTTTTTTCCTAATTATTATTTTCTGTACGTGCTTTTCGATACGTACATTTTCCCGATACCAGTAGTATCTAAACTTATTTTTTCCCAATACCATACTGATATTGTTTAATGGTACCCAGCCCTACACAACATATTTTATATGAAACTTAAAAAGCAGCGAAGAACGAAGGGCTGCTGTTCCAGACTCTTAGAATTTAACCACTCAAACAGAGTAGACTTGAAATTAGTCCCATCTACAGCCCCTGCCTCCCCAGCCGCCCACAGCTCAGGACATGGCCTTGTTTCCAGAGCGGCGCTGGTGCAGTGACTTTGAGTGACTGTGGAAACGGCAGCCAAACACTCATTACCAGTGAAGCAGAATGTTCCACAGAATGGCAGACGCTTCAAAATCATCTGACTTTATGAAATACATGTGAATATCCTGCACTTCTATTGAAACCAGCTGCTGGAGTTATGTCTCTGTCACAGCTTAACCCCATCTATAAATCTGTATAAAACATGTGTTACAGTAAAACTCAGTGCTGGTTATCAAACACATAGGAACAAATGGCTCGGTAAAATATCGCTGTAACATGTGTAACATCTGCAGCTGTGAACCAGAGGACTGTAAGGCCTAATAAGCCATGTAGTGACAGTGTACTACTACTATTACACCATTCTTGATGTAATCTATTGAACTACAGGGTTCCCCCCAGGAAATTTGGTAGTTAAGGTGGTGTCTGTTGAGCATTTGATTCCAGCAGGCGTAAAATAAACATTTCTTTGAAAATAAACTTATTGGTCAACTTGATTTACTTCATCATTTCAACAAAAAATGTCCTTCAAAACATACTCTAATTTAAGTTTCTGTAATATTAGCTTTGCTTAATTTTTTTGCTCAAAAGTTGCTTGTCCAATTTACTTTTGAATACCGAAATGTACCCACATTCCTTTATTTGACGAAAAGGTTACAAAACTTTAAATTATAAATATATAAATCATTTGCACCTGACGGGTTTAACCGCAGCTCCACCGAAAAGTCCACATGATGCAGGGCTGGCTCATATCATGGTTGGACTGCTGTATTGTTGGAGGCCATGTAATTTGCATGAACATTTGCACTAGATTTTATTGTAAACATGAGACAGAAAGACAGTGAAGCTAATACTACAGCTAATGCTCAGAACAGGGATATAGGCATTTTGAATGTATCAGATTGGATCAGATACAGTACATCCATCCATCCATCCATTTTGTTCCGCTTTATCCGGAGTCAGCAGTCTCAGTAGAGATGCCCTGACTTCCCTCTCGACACACACTTCCTCCAGCTGTTCAGAGCAGATCCCGAGGCGACACCAGGCCAGCTCAGAGACATGGTCCCTCCAGTGTGTCCTGGATCCTCCGCAAGACCTCCTCCCAATACGCCAGGAACACCTGTGATCAGGAGGCATCTGAAACAGATGGCTCCTCTCGACGTGAAGGAGCAACGACTCTGCTCTGAGCTCCTCCGGGTGACTGAGCTCCTCACCCTCAGCCACCCTGCAAAGGAAACTCATTTCGGCCGTTTGTATCCGTGATCTTGTCCTTTTGGTCGTTACCTAGATCTCAACCGTAGGTGAGGGTAGGAAAACTCCCTCTTCACCACAACAGTCCAATACAGCGGTGCATCACTGTCCACCCTGCGGCGATCGGTCTATAGATCTCACGCTCCATCCGTCCCTTACTTGTAAGGCTGGGCAATTAATCGAAATTGCAATCTCTAATTTGGTCAATCTCAACAATCGTTATGGGACTTTATAATTGACAGGTTTACGACCATTTCTTTGGCACAAACAGTACCTAGTTTGGGAGTTTGGATGAGACATTGGAAGACTTTTGTGCGTTAAATGAGACTTGATGAAAGCATTTTATTTTGTTTGAGCTGAGGTTTGAATAAAAGCTGTGTCTAATTTTAGCAACATGTATTTAATTTATTATGAAAAAATAAAATAATATCGAAAATCAAGATAAATCAATATGGGGAAAATAAGCTTGATTATTTTTTTTCCAATATGGCCCACCTCTACTCACTCGTGAACAAGACCCCGAGATACTCGAACTTCTCCACTTAGGCAAGGACTCTCACCTTTTTCCTGAGGAGAACCATGGGCTTGGATTTGGAGGTGCTGATCCTCATCCCGGCCGCTTCACACTTGGATCGGATTCAATGGGTTGCTAATGCTACTGCTAAGGTACTACCGGTAATGGCAGCAGTTTGAAAACACACTCTGAAGCCGCTAAAATCATAATGTCGGAGAAAAGACCCTTTTTAGCTTTGCAGTGCCTTCATTGAGCCTTTAGAGTGGAGAGTAATGATGAGAGTGTTCACTTAGGTACATACTTGTGTTTATGCAGAATAATTAGCCATGCGCTCCTATGACCTTTACACTGTAAGCAGAAAGAGTTGAACCAATAATAAAGAGTGAAGAGGCTTCAGATGCTGCCGTTATAAAATGTTTTGTTTGATATAAGATGCATATTTGGCCTTAACATTGCTTAACACCCACCTGGAACTGCCACCTTAACGTGGTGGAGGGGTTTGAGCCCGAATGATCCTGGAGCTCTGTTGTCGGGGGCTTCGTGCCCCTGGTAGGGTCTCCCATGGCAAACAGGTCCTACTGTAGGTGACGGGTCAGACAAAGAGCAGTTCAGAAGCCCCTTATGAGAGACCAACAGGCCCGGTTAGAACCATGAAGCCGTCCTTCTGTGGACCCACCACCTGCAGGAGGAGCCATAGGGGCTGGTGCAATGTGATTTGGGCAGCTTGAACGGCTGACCCCACGACCCGGCAACGGGAAAGTGGAAGAAAATGGATGGATGGATGGAACATTGCTTGAACATTGCTTACCTTGTTATTTAAGTTTCAAAGCTAAATCCCCAAACTTTTGTTTATAGAAAGACACAGGCCTGTAATAGGTGCAACAGTCTACAGTTTGTTGTTATTATAAAAGATTATAATGCAAAAAAACATATGGGTCAGCATGAAGTGTGGATGGATTGGGAGGACATTCTAGTTCAAATGTAGGAAGCAGATCTTTGGGATATTGTGCTGTGAAGTCTGACCAACAGCAATAATTCACAACTTTGTTTATTTATGCAGAGTAGTCATGTGCTCTGGGGCTTAGCTCTTTTTACAGGAACCAAATATATCTTAAACCTGGCCCGGTGTTTGAAAATAAAGAAGAAAGTGATGTGTAGTTATGCCACTAGTTATATATTGTAGCAGATTTTCTCTCCAATATTATCATACATTTTATGTCATACCTCGTTATGTCCCACTTTACCACTTTGAAAATGCATGCAGTCTCTTCATAAAGACATCTCACTCATAGGAGTTGGGGATAGTGTTGAAAATGAATATCTAAATTTTTTGAGGACTTTATCGATAACAAAGCAATTTTTTTTTGCCAACTATCAGAAATATGCAAAAATGTGCTGGGAAACATCTTAATTTCGTTGGCTTTGTCACTCAAACAGACAAAACGATAAAAGCATTAGAAATAATAACACTCAATACCCCTTTTTGGGAGACTACACATACAAGTATAGTTTATTTTTATACACTCAATATTTGTAAATTTTCATATCTTCCAAAGAGCCATTTCCATATTATCTTGTAGACGATATTTTGCCCACCTCTGCTCTCTCATTTGTTATTGCGTATTTCTACTGCTTGATCAGAATAACGGAAGCGCTCACCACTGCTCGGCTGTAGGTCCTCCTCACGCTCAATCCGGTATCGTGGGTAAGTCCTGGTCCAGACCTAGTCCTGGCTGAACTCAGGCCTAACCACAGCAGGAGCGCCGCACAGGGCAACGCCAGGGGCTTCATGTCTCTGAGGGCACCGCCTGTCGGACTCTCCTCCGGACTCTGTGTGACAGTGAACGCTCCACGCTCCACACTGACTCCGGCAGCTGAGAGTGTGGTTTTAAAGGCGGCTCAGCGAGCGCTTAACCCTTTGCTGACTGCACTAAGGGAAGGGAAGGGAATTATTATTTGTATAGCGCTTTTCATATGACACAAGTCACACCCAAAGCGCTTCACACATGAAAGGGAGGGGGTTCATTCACTCCATGCTGATGGGTAAGCTACATTTGTAGCCACAGTTTCCCCTGGGGTAGACTGACAGAAGCGAGGCTGCACACATCTGCGCCAACGGTCCCTCCGACCACCACCAACCACTCATACATAGGCATTGGGTGAAGTGTCTTGCCCAAGGACATAACAAGGAGACGCTGAGGAGACTGTGTTTTATGGTGATCACCTCTGACGCAGCAAAGAGCTTCATGCATTCACTCAAGGCAAATGTGTCTTCCCCAATTCTTTAGTTTCATTTATTTTATTCATAAGTGACATTAAAATATACACAAGAAAACTAAAGTCAAATCAAGATGTCTGTGTAGGCTCTCAGTTGTACAGGTGTCCATCTTCAATGAAAGTTATTGAATTATCTTCTGTACTCTGTCGTTGAAGTGTCGAACGTTTCACGTCTCATCCAAAGGGCTTTGCCAGCGGGCTGAACTGAACTTAAGTGCGCTGACGAAGCCTTTTGGATGCTTCGACACTTCAACGACAGAGTACAGAATGTGACTCAAGAACCTTCATTAAAGTCAAATCAGCTTGAATGAGGGTGCAGCGTGACCCTTACAATCATTTTCAGTTCTGTTTTATCTTTTCAGTATTTACAAAATATACTTTATTTGTCACAAACAATGTTAAAACATGGTTAATAACATGTAGTGAAATGTCAAGGAACAGTCATTGTCTTTCTGTAAAAACAGGACAAGAAAAGCTAGAGCTCATCAGTGTTAGTGAAATGTAGAGCCTTTTTAAGTCTCTCAGTATTTGCCCAGAGAGAGCGAAGCCTTTCTTCTGAGTGAAACCACTGGAACAGATCATGATGAGGATGTGCCCTACTCACCTTCAATACAGAGCCTCGGGGTGAAGCAGAGATTTCCGTGTGTTGCCTCCTGAGCGCTTTCTTACCCCTCTTTGTGGGATTTCCGTACCACAGTCAGACGGCCAGAGAAAACCCATTCCACTTTAGCAGTTCTTCTGCAGCCTCGCTGAGATGTTGAACTGCCTCAGCTTCCTGAGGTGATACAGCTGCAGCCTTGGCTTGGAGATGTGCTTGTGCCATTTCATGTCCTCAGAAATGTTAACTCTCTCTACGGTGGCCCCATTAGGCGTTTTTGCACCAAACAGTTCTTGGGACTGACCCTGAAACCCCCAGTCCCTTTTTTGTCACGGGAACCCCGCGTCCCCTCGGCTTCTGTTCGCACTGACTGACAGCAGCAGGGGCTCAGTGACGTCAGCGCAGTGCCGCCTCTATACGCACTAACTTGTTATTGTGGCATGTGTCTGTAGGCTCCAGATCATACTTCACATCGCTGAAAATTCATAATTGAGCAAGAAATACTGCCTGCAATGAGCTCCTTGTCCAAGATTAAAGCGGCTGAGTCTAAAGCTGAGCACAGACTACACCATTTCAGTCTTGAAAGATTTAGTGAAGAATGGGTGTGTCCGCACGACTGGATTTAGCGCGATAAAGGAACGGCTGGGGGTTCACACATAATGAGTGAGAATCGAAAGAGCGGACTCACTACATCAGTCTGTTACAGCTGCTGCTGTTTTATAACGCAGTCTCTCCTGCTCCATTTCTCTGGAGGACAAAACTGACCCCAGATCAGCAAAGATAGGCTTCTGTTTGTGAGCGTGAGAAACACGTGTGTTCCGATTGGCAGTGTCATGTGATCACTGTTGGCACAAACACAATTCAGTGCAGCAAATTCGAGTCCTGAACTCGTCTATAGTTCTGTCAAATGGAAATAAAGGTTGACGACACAAAGAAGCTGGACGTATTGCAGTGGATTAGATAAGAAAAGGAGATGGACCTCAGCCCCGAGACAAAGGAGACAGCAGAGAGAATCAGCTGAATAGAAGTCTGACTCCAAACTCAGTAAGAGTCCCTAAAGGGACTGAAAAAGGAGGAGCTGCAGTGTTTTTCTGTGTGTATTCCACTCTGTCATTGGCCGCTGCTTTGTGTCACATTTGAACGGAACATGTTTGATTTCCTGGAGTTTCTTTGTCTATCTGCCATCCATGTTGATGTGCTGTTCCATTTGTTCTCCACACATGATGTTTGTTCCTCCTAAACTGTTCAACTTTGATTTGCGAAAGAGCTCTGGATGTCCACTGCACTACTGGATAAATACAGTGCATCCGGAAAGTATTCACAGCGCTTCACTTTTTTCACATTTTGTTATATTACAGCCTTATTCCAAATTGATTCAATCCATTTTTTCCCTCAAAATTCTACACATAACACCCCATAATGACTATGTGAAAAAAAGTTTGAGATGTTTGCAAATTTATTACAAATAAAAACAAAAAAATCACATGTACATAAGTATTCACAGCCTTTTCTCAATACTTTGTTGAGGCACCTTTGGCAGCAATTACAGCCTCAAGTCTTTTTGAATATGATGCCACAAGCTTGGCACACCCATCTTTGGGCAGTTTTGCCCATTCCTCTTTGCAGCACCTCTCAAGCTCCATCAAGTTGGGTGGGGAGCGTCGGTGCACAGCCATTTTCAGATCTCTCCAGAGATGTTCAATCGGATTCAAGTCTGGGCTCTGGCTGGGCCACTCAAGGACATTCACAGAGTTGTCCTGAAGCCACTTCTTTGTTATCTTGGCTGTGTGCTTAGGGTCGTTGTCCTGCTGAAAGATGAACCGTCGCCCCAGTCTGAGGTCAAGAGCGCTCTGGAACAGGTTTTCATCCAGGAGGTCTCTATACATTGCTGCATTCATCTTTCCCTCTATCCTGACTAGTCTCCCAGTTCCTGCCGCTGAAAAACATCCCCACAGCATGATGCTGCCACCACCATGCTTCACTGTAAGGACTAAGGAGCGGCTTCCGTCTGGCCACTCTACCATACAGGCCTGATTTGTGGATTGCTGCAGAGATGGTTGTCCTTCTGGAAGGTTCTCCTCTCTCCACAGAGGAACGCTGGAGCTCTGACAGAGTGACCATCGGGTTCTTAGTCACCTCCCTGACTAAGGCCCTTCTCCCCCGATCGCTCAGTTTAGATGGCCGGCAAGATCTAGGAAGAGTCCTGGTGGTTCCAAACTTCTTCCATTTACGGATGATGGAGGCCACTGTGCTCATTGGGACCTTCAAAGCAGCAGAAATTTTCTGTACCCTTCCCCAGACTTGTGCCTCGAGACAATCCTGTCTCGGAGGTCTACAGACAATTCCTTTGACTTCATGCTTGGTTCGTGCTCTGACATGCACTGTCAACTGTGGGACCTTATATAGACAGGTGTGTGCCTTTCCAAATCATGTCCAATCAACTTCATTTACCACAGGTGGACTCCAATGAAGCTGTAGAACCATCTCAAGGATGATCAGTGGAAATAGGATGCACCTGAGCTCAAGTTTGAGCTTCATGGCAAAGGCTGTGAATACTTATGTACATGTGATTTTTTTGTTTTTTATTTGTAATACATTTGCAAAAATCTCAAAAACTTTTTTTCACGTTGTCATTATGGGGTGTTATGTGTAGAATTTTGAGGGAAATGGATTGAATCAATTTTGGAATAAGGCTGTAACATAACAAAATGTGAAAAAAGTGAAGCGCTGTGAATACTTTCCGGATGCACTGTATGCTGTGGACTGTTGGACCCAAAGTTGAACAGTGTAGGAGGAACACACAACATCATGTGTGGAGGACAAATGGAACATCACATCAACATCAAAACCCTATGCTCATTCTTAAGCTTACTTAAAAATGAGCACTTACTCACTTACTTTTTCCTCCCTGTCCTGTGAATGTTTACATGTTACGGCCAAAAAAAATATGATAAAATGTAAATGTTTGGGTGGTATTAGTTTAAGGAGACACTGTTTATTCATTCTTATGATTTTGATGAAGATCAGACCACATTTTATGACCAATTTAGGCAGAGATTTGAGAAATTCCAAAGTGTTCACATACATTTTCATCCCACTGTATTAGTTTCACATTTTAAGTTGAATTACAGAAATAAATAAACTTTTTCACGATATTCAAATTTTCCGAGTTTCACCTACAGTTGAAGGAAAAAGTATGTGAACGCGTTGGAATTTCTCACATTTCTGCCTAATGCTGGGTTTACACATAACGACGACAAGTCACGAATGCCACGAATCCATTCGTGGCCGAGGATCACGAATGTGAGTGGAATGTAATCATCACATTCACTCCGGGGTAGCGGTTTCAAGCACCACCACAAACTGTTGCGACCTGTTACTACGCGTTACGATTAATGGCACGAATTATTACGCACGGTCACGAACCTGCGTCCCGTACTGCTGCGCGCTGTGGCGCGCTGTTGCGGGTCATTGGGAATTGTCGAGTTGTGAGCGTCTAATCTGCATCTACAGAAAAGCAGTTATTGCTGCAAGAGAAGGATCAGCCAGCTATTTAATACAAGGTTCACTTACTTATTTCACGCTGTTGTGAATGTCTCATGTTTTTCTGCAAAATATCTTGATAAACTTGTGAATTAATTTTTCTATTGATGATATCATATTGTCCAGGCCCTGAGGCAACAAAACAGCCCCACATTCTCCTGCTCCATACTTCACAGTGTTGATAGGGTTTTGATGTTGGTGTGCTGTTTCATTTTTCCTCCACACATGACGTTGTGTGTTCCTCCCAAACTATTCAACTTTGGTTTGCGAACAAGCACATGGATGCTCCACAGCACTACTGGAAAAATATTCAGTGCCTGAGACCTGAGTCCGACTCGGCGGTGCTGAGCCAGAGCGCGGCTCGGTTGCTCGTGTATCTGCGGGCGTGAATCTGCAGTGGCTCCAGTCTTCAAGTTTAAACACTAAGGCAGCACCTAAGTGCCTGAACATGAAAACTTATCCAAAGTTATCTTTCCTTTTTTAAGTGCTGATCAGTATATTAAGGGCACACTGTGAGAACTATTGCCTAAATATTCCCAAAGGCCCTATAAGCGTCTAGCCTGGAAAAATGGTGGTGTCCAGACTGATTCCCGGCTGTATAAAAAAATACAGAGGGGAATCATTCTGGTCTCACCAGGCTAATAAGCGTCTACCGTAAGTAGGTCTATATCTAAATTGCAGCCTATAAGAAATAAAACAAGAAAATAATATCACGACATTAAGCTGCTATTTTGACTGCAGAAGTTCACTGAAAGTACCAAAACTTGAAACATTCAGATGCAGTTTGAGCTGAAATTGTGTCCATGTTTTGCATTTGTGACATTAATGTGACTTGATCTTGCGTGTAGAAACCATGTCCTTCTGGTATTCAAACTCCCTTTTCACTGATCTCTAGGTCAATTTTTGTGTAATTTAATGGTAATTTCTGCTTGTTTCACTGGTCACTGGCTGTTTTTGTTTTGCAGACTGTGTTGCATCATTAGTCTAAGTCCAGAGAGGACGAAGTGGAAAGCGGCAGCTCCAGAGTGAGAATAAAGTGCCCATTTTTCTTGTAAATGTCAGAGGGGAGTGTGCTGCTGACAGCGGGTCTGTGGCCGGTCTGTGGGACTGTGAGAGCGCGCCGTAATGAGCTGAAACTGGGCTCATCGCAATCTTTCCATCCTGCCGCTGCAGCAGTGCGCTCTGACTGGGCACAGGCAGTTTCCATTGGGCCATGGAGCAGTGACAGCTTGGACAGAGAGGGCTTTATGTCAGAGCAGACCGCAGAAATCAGGTGTGGCTGTGGAGCAGTTAATTAAGTGCCTTTGTGCAGTATCAGCTGTAAAACAAGTACAATTGAAGCTGTAAAAGTGTTCAAAACCACATGTTGGCAGCAGATGAGTCCGACGCTACAGGGATTAATGTGGAAATGTATCAAAGTGAAGCTTAGAGGCTGTAAAGTTGGACTGCACAAATTTGGAAACACGTCCTACTGTGACTTTACAAAAGCAATAGCTTTTTAAAATCAAGATTAGTTCACTGCACACATTCATACGTCCAGAAGCATTTACTTTTGAGAATAGAATTGGATAAAAGCATTACTCTAAACTGGAGATATTCACAGTTTTTAAACATATGGAGACAGTAGAGACGTCTGGTTTTCATAGTGAGTCCTATAAGTAAGTGTTTTGATGTTGTTTTTTCTACAGCCTTGTTTTGAGATGTCATTTGGAGTTGGCAATTTTTTGTATAAAGTCAAGGTTTATAATTTAACACCTTTTTTTTTTGGCTTCAAGTTGCCTGATCTCTAGAAGCTAACCACTCCCTCGCTGCATGGCCTTGCAGAGTTGTCTTTGTAGAAAACGGAAACTCTCAAACAGAGATGAAGCCTAGATTTGGAGGTTAACCCCAGTTTAAATCTTGGTTTACTCTTTAAGACAGGGATTTCCAATCTGTAGCTCTCCAGCCCAGGTAAGTCCCACGCCACAATAACTCCTCCATTTGGTGTGAGCAGCTAGTCTTCTCTCGGGTCTGTTTTATGACAGATTAAACACAAACGCTTCGTCTAAACTCACCTTTTACACCAGATAAACACAAATGATCCAAGTCTGTGGCAACGCAAAAGTACAGAAACCTGCAGGGACATCGATGTCAGTGTTTCGCTAATAGCAGCAAAACTCTCCCAGCAGCTGGGAGTGTGAAAGAGTCAGAAGAATATCAGTACGACAGGAGCAGCAGGTTTAGGCCGATTACAGAGGATTGACCACCACTCAGACATGACTAAAGGAATATGTTTAAGAACTTTAATAAATCCGTGAATTATAATTACATATTGTGATACAAACTAACAAATATTGTGATACATGCTTAGATCCATATCACCTAACTCTATCGCCAAACTCTTTTTACATTTTTACATATGCTTGGTGACTCACATTTGTGACCCGCCATGGATTCCAAGGACACAAGACGGCAGCCCGTGTCTCGAGAAAAACGCAAACAAAGATTTTTTGGGGGAAATTGGTGATTTTCACTTTTTGGCAGAATCGTTCAGTTGAAGTCACGAAGTAGCCTCTCCATGTTTAAGCTAGCAGTATTAGTATATTTAAAAGCATAAACTTTTAGGTTCAAAATGACTAGTTTGAGGTGGGTTTCGGAGCGTACAGTAGGGGCGTGACTTTGTCTCTGTTTATTTACATACTCAGTAAACACCGCGGAGGAGGAGAAGCAGAGCTGCTTTCAGTTGTGTTGTTGACACATGCTTTAGCAAACAAATGCCACGCAAAAAGGCTGTTTTATACATACGCCTATTGTCGATCAGTTTACAGGTTGAAAAAGTCTTGTTTTGTCAGAGAAATAGCGCATGCCGTCGGGGCGTGTCATTGTGCGTGTGTGGCTTCAGGAATCTAAGCTTGCCCTGTGTGGCTCTCAGACTCAGACATGGATCTACTATAATATCAGAGGCCGGCGCTACTTACGCTTTAAAGTGGATTTACGACGAGTTTTTCTGAGCAAAAGGCAATGGTTACTTCAGACGGGTGAGTGAAAGATTGTTTTTTATCGCTGGTGTGGTGGTCGCCGTGCCCATGTGTGCTGTGCTATTGTTAGCTAACATGCCGGTGTTAGCATGCGAGACAATGATCTAGTCACGAGGAATTAACCTGCTATTTACACAAAATCAAGATCTCTACAAACTTAAACTACTCCATAAATGTAGTCAGCGCATCCCTAGCTTTCAGCCACTTCTTATGTGAGAGAGATCTGCTTCATATTTTCGGTTTTATGGCCAGATAAAGTTAGATGTTTTTTTGTTGTGAAATAAACAATCTGGAACCGCGCGCGGCGATACGTCGCGATGTCGGCCTTTTCTCTCCTGTATGTGCATTACTAAAGTAGTACAGGAGTCTTTTCTAAAGTTTATAACTTCAGTTATGTCAGGAGTCTGTAACTCTCTCTCAGCCTGAGGCTGGAGCTGACACAGGGAGGGACTGGGGGGAAGCGCGCACTGCGCAGCAGCATTTTCACTGTCACATGTCATGTTTACAACCATAAACATAAAGATTTTATATTGAATTTTTTTACTGAAAGTTCACACACAAGTAACAGACAACTGTGAAGTGAAAGCAAAATGATACATGCTTCTGTTATTTTTGAAAAGTGGGGAGTGCACAAGTATTTATACAGCATGACTTAATACCTGTGCTTTACTCCTTTGAGGGGGAGTATGGCTTATCCCAATGAGATGTTGTCCTATTGTCACTCCCAACAGCAGAGAGGTGAGAATGGCCCAAAACTTTGGAGAGGTTTTTCAGGCCTTTGGGCTTTTTGGAGTTGTTAACTTCAAATCACCGCTACACCTTCAAATATGATCAGATTTCCATGTGTTACACATCGTTGGAAAGCTTGGAGACTACACTTTAATAATCTGTGAAAATCTAAAAATCCCCAAAATCGACTTGTGTCCCCCATTCCTGTGGCTGGTCACATTTTAGATGCCTTATTTTTCTTCTGAACATGCAGCTGTTTGATAGCCTGGCTAACGCCAGACTGCTGTGTGCGCTCGAATCATTCCGAACTTCACAGCAGTCTGGGGAACATGGCTGAAATTTTTGCATGGATTTGGGGACCAATCACAGAACGAGGAGGGACGGCAAGACGTCCTCGTATATAGTTTGTTTACGGATAAAAAAATAAAAGTTTATATACGGATCCAACATGACAGCAGCAGACACGACGCCATCTTTCGAGCAAGCTTTAGACTGTGTTCTAAATAGTTTTGCTCGAAGGTTTACAGCGGGTACGTCATACTCGATTTTAAAGTTCTTTTAATGGTTTTTAAATGTCTTAATGGTCTTTCAGAACTGTTTTACCTTATGAACCTTCACGGCACCTTCGCTCCTCCGGCAGGGGTCTCTTAGTTATTCCTAAAGTCTTTATTTAAGTAATTTATTTAATCCTAATATAATATACAGTATATTGTATATTATGTGTATGTATATGTATGTGTGTGTGTGTGTATATGTATATATATATATATGCTGCTGAGACTGCTGCCTCCGCGACCCGGCCCCGGATAAAGCGGAAGAAAATGGATGGATGGATGGATGGATATATATATATATATATATATATATATTGTGTATATGTATGTGTGTGTATATATATATATATATATATATATATATATATATATATATACACTCACCTAAAGGATTATTAGGAACGCCTGTTCAATTTCACATTAATGCAATTATCTAAACAACCAATCACATGGCAGTTGCTTCAATGCATTTAGGGGTGTGGTCCTGGTCTAGACAATCTCCTGAACTCCAAACTGAATGTCAGAATGGGAAAGAAAGGTGATTTAAGCAATTTTGTGCGTGGCATGGTTGCCGGTGCCAGACAGGCCGGTCTGAGTATTTCACAATCTGCTCAGTTACTGGGATTTTCACGCACAACCATTTCTAGGGTTTACAAAGAATGGTGTGAAAAGGGAAAAACATCCTGTATGCGGCAGTCCTGTGGGCGAAAATGCCTTGTTGATGCTAGAGGTCAGAGGAGAGTGGGCCGACTGATTCAAGCTGATAGAAGAGCAACTTTGACTGAAATAACCACTCGTTACAACCGAGGTATGGAGCAAAGCATTTGTGAAGCCACAACATGCACAACCTTGAGGCGGATGAGCTACAACAGCAGAAGACCCCACCGGGTACCACTCATCTCCACTACAAATAGGAAAAAGAGGCTACAATTTGCACGAGCTCACTAAATTGTACAGTTGAAGACTGGAAAAATGTTGCCTGGTCTGATGAGTCTCGATTTCTGTTGAGACATTCAGATGGTAGAGTCAGAATTTGGCGTAAACAGAATGAGAACATGGATCCATCATGCCTTGTTACCACTGTGCAGGCTGGTGGTGATGGTGTAATGGTGTGGGGGATGTTTTCTTGGCACACTTTAGGCCCCTTAGTGCCAATTGGGCATCGTTTAAATGCCACGGACTACCTGAGCATTGTTTCTGACCATGTCATCCCTTTAGACCACCATGTACCCATCCTCTGATGGCTACTTCCAGCAGGATAATGCACCATGTCACAAAGCTCAATCATTTCAAATTGGTTTCTTGAACATGACAATGAGTTCACTGTACTACAATGGCCCCACAGTCACCAGATCTCAACCCAATAGAGCATCTTTGGGATGTGGTGGAACGGGTGCTTCATGCCCTGGATGTGCATCCCACAAATCTCCATCAACTGCAAGATGCTATCCTATCAATATGAGCCAACATTTCTAAAGAATGCTTTCAGCACCTTGTTGAATCAATGCCACGTAGAATTAAGGCAGTTCTGAAGGCGAAAGGGGGTCAAACACAGTATTAGTATGGTGTTCCTAATAATCCTTTAGGTGAGTGTATATATATGTACACTAGCCGTAAGGAAGGAGGCAGAGGACTAGTGAGCGTGAGAGCCACTATCCAGGATGAAACATCCAAGATCCACAAGTACATCAAGGACAAGGCTCCGACAGATGACGTGCTCAGTGAATGTCTCAGACAATGGGGAACAGAAGATGAGGTGCTGGAGGTCCCGTCATGGGAGGACAAGCCCTACACGGCATGTACCACCGAAACATAACTGAAGTGGCAGATATCAAGAAATCCTACCAATGGCTGGACAGAGCTGGCCTGAAGGACAGCACAGAGGCACTCATCATGGCTGCACAGGAGCAGGCCTTGAGCACCAGAGCAATAGAGGCCCAGATCTATCACACCAGACAAGACCCCAGGTGTAGACTGTGCAAAGAGGCCAATGAGACAATCCAGCACATAACTGCAGGGTGCAAGATGCTGGCAGGGAAAGCTTACATGGAGCGCCATAACCAAGTGGCTGGCATAGTGTACAGGAACATCTGTGCAGAGTATGGGCTGGAAACCCCAAGGTCAAAGTGGGAAACACCTCCAAAGGTGGTAGAGAATGACCGAGCCAAGATCCTGTGGGACTACCAGATACAGACGGACAGAATGGTAATGGCGAACCAACCGGACATTGTAGTGGTGGACAAAGCGCAGAGGAAAGCCGTGGTGGTTGACATAGCAATACCAAGCGACTTCAACATCAGGAAAAAGAAACACGAGAAACTAGAGAAATACCAGGGGCTCAGAGAAGAGCTAGAGAAGGCCTGGAGAGTGAAGGCATCAGTGGTGCCCGTGGTCGTTGGGGCACTCGGGGCAGTGACCCCCAAACTGGAGGAGTGGCTCCAGCAGATCCCAGGAAATACATCAGACATCTCGGTCCAGAAAAGTGCAGTTCTAGGAACAGCAAAGATACTGCGCAGAACCCTCAAGCTCCCAGGCCTCTGGTAGAGGACCCGAGCTTGGAGGAAAAAGAGACCGCCCGCGGAGGGTGAGGAAGAGTTTTTTTTTTTTATATATATATGGATGTATGATGCAGGGCGTATTGTTTTAAATGTTGTAATCTGTGAAGCACTTTGTGATACCTTTTGGTATGAAAAGCGCTTTGTAAATCAAGTTTGATTGATACGTGTACAATTGATACGATTGGCTATGGCTACGTGCAGATGCATATGATAGACTTTCAGCCCAATAAACGGCTATGGACAATCCTAAACCACACCTCTCCTACCAGAAAATGAATTGGTGGTCCCCAGACTAAATATACAATTTTTAGTCTGGAGTTAGCCAGGCTAGCTGTTTGGGTCAATATAATAAAATATACGAACAAAACTCTTTTTAATACTTCTGAAGTAGTGATGTTTTACAGCTTGGTCACTTTGTAGTAACTTTGGATTAGCCTGTGTCTCTGCCCGTGTCTCTGTCGTTGTGTCCTCATTAGTTGTAACAGTTGTGTAAAAGCCCCGTTTAGTCTCGTTTATAGACTGTGTCCTCAGGCTGTTCCATTACATCACTCAACGCAGCACTTTTCACCAAACACCACACACTTATCCAACTGTTAAATGAGTTTCTACCACACCTGTCGGGGCTCTGCTCGACCCAGTGACTTCATTAGTTTGCTGCATCTGTATCTGACAGGGGCATCACCTGGAGCTGGGCGATATTCACAAAAGGAATATCTCAACATTTGTGGGGATTTTCTCTATATTTTTGCAAGCCATCATAAATATGCAAAAAGGTGCTGAAAACATCTACTTTTACATCGCTTTGTCGGCCAAAAGATAACTGTCCTGAACAGATGACAAAAGGGCAGAAGAAACAGAATTGTTTCTCTTTGTTTTCCTTTTCTCACTTTATGTCCCTTTTTTTTAACCCAATTTTCCCTATATTTTTTCCACCTTTTCCCCAGTTGTAGGGCTGCAACTAACGATTATTTTGTAATCGAATAATCTATCGATTATTTTTACGATTAATCGATTAGTCGCTTGGCTGTGAATGGCGTAGGAAAATTTCATTTTTTCATTTTTTTTATCATATAAAACTAAAGTGGCGCCGCTTGAGGACATGTTGATGGAGTAAACTTAAAGTAAGTGTTTGATGGAGGCTCTTGGTGCTAATTCTGCTTTCTGATTGGATGAGACACAGACAGATATTCATTAAATTTACAATGTACAAAACACTACAGACCCTAACTATAAAAACAAAGTAGGTTTTCATCAAAAATACTACATTTGCATGTCATTTTTGCTCCATTTGAGTCTGTGTGAACCAGAAAACGATTAATCGATTTCTAAAATAGTTGTCGACTATTTCAATAATCAATTAGTCGTCGATTAATCGATTAGTTGTTTCAGCCCTACCCAGTTGTTCATGTTTCCCCCCCCCCCCATTCTTTCCTTATTTTTCCCCCCACCCTTCCCCTATTTTTTCCAATTTCCCCCCAATTTTTCTTCATGAATTTTCCCCAGAATGTGTACTTTTTTTATTTTTTGTCCCTATTTTCCCCCAAACCTTCACTGTTTCTTCTTATCCCCTGTAATTTTTCCCCTTTTTCCCCTTACTTTTTGCTAGTTCTTTTCACTTTCTTTTCCCCATTCTTTCCCCATTTTCTACCCATGTTTTACCATTTCTTTCCACATTTCTTGACATTGGAAGATATGCAAATTTACAATAGTGAGTCAATCTTCAAACACCTATTTGGATATTATCTCCAGATCTAGCATCACAACATTCTTGTCATTTTTGTCCTCGTGGCTCCTTTCCTCTTGCTGTGCCTTGTGTTGTATCTGCATTGTTGAATTACGCTGCCTGTGGTACGTTTTGCCTTTAATAAATCCCTCCTAATGCGTTCATGTTGACAGTGGGCTCCTAATGATCGGTCTGAGCTGGAGTCCGTGAGGTTTGCGGCGCTCGCGCTGAGTCTGGGCCAATAACAGAGCTGTAAATCTGAACAAATGTGGCTCAAGCACAAAACCGTCTCCAAAACAGCACACACCTGTTTAACAGCGCAGCTCTGGCCCCACATTCTTCTGTTTTACATTCAAACCATCATCTGTACTGGACTGTTTAGGCTTCGTCAGCAACAAGCGATCTTTTAGCAGCTGCCCATTGCTTGGATTAGTTTGAGTGTCCTGTGTCCTGTTCTTTAGAAAAGCGAAATCAGTGGAATATTTTGTCTCCTAAAGTATGGTGTGTTGGTTTTAAGTGTTGGTTTTATTTTAGTTCTTACAGTTTTTAGTTTTAGTCAACATTTAGTCAAATAATAGTTTTAGTTTTAACTAAAGTTGCTAGTAGTTAACTAAAGTTGGGCTTACACTGATTTTCAGCGAGATTTTGGGATACATTTTGATCGCATGACATTTTTGGTTTTCTGACATGTTTGATATTTGTCGTGAGGTCCAGGCGCTATGAAGCCAATCAAAAGCAGTGCAGACACAGTTAAATACAGTTGCAGGCGCTAGGAGGAGGGAGACAGGGTGCACAGAGGTGAATGAGGGCAACACACTCTGATAACATCTTCCTGAACACATCACCGCAGACACGAAAGTCTGTTAAGTTCCTTTTTTTTTACAGTTACCTTTTTGACATCAGAACAGATCGTTTTACGGATGATGAGGACATGTACTGCCTGTGCCGGATGTTATAAGCACAAGCGAATGTTCCGTTATGGAAATTGTCCTCATGTTTTGTAGAGGTGAATTTAGAGCTGACACAGCACATCTGTGGGTGAACCATGGACCAGTGCCCGTGATCTCTTTGTGTCTAATCGAATAAATACATTGTGTGCTGTGTTAAGAAACCTGATGTCTAAATGCCTGTGTCACCTGAATGATTCAGAAAACATTGTTATCCTTCTGTTGCAGTGCGTGCAACAGAAGGATAACCTCACAGCGACAAAATATCGGATCGCAATCCTTTGGGCTCCAATACCAAGTATCGATCCTTTTTCAAGTATTGCAATACCTTCAATACTTTGTTTGGAGGCATTTTTAACATGCACTCCTTTGTTTTCCAGTAACAGTTACACAGCACTTTGTGATTTTTGTGTTACTGCACTTTTCAATCTTAACACTTGAATGAATATCAAATGGCATTTAGTTGATAAACTTTGGATACATGACTTAATACACATTTTAAGGTGAACATATTACTTATCATTATGGCTGGGCAATTAATCGAAATGTAATTGAAATTGTAATCTCTACCAAGGTCAATCTCAATAATCGTCATGGGACTTTGTAATCGACAGGTTTACAGACATTTCTTTGGCCTAGTACCTAGTTTGGGAGTTTGGATGAGACAATGGAAGACTTTTGTGTGCTAAATGAGACTTGATGAAAGCATTTGAGTGGAGGTTTGAATAAAAGATGTATTTAATTTATTATGAAAAAATAAAATTTAATCGATAATCAATATGGGGAAAATAATCGTGATTTTTTTTTTCTCAAAATCGCCCAGCCCTACTTATCGTCATCACTTATTGTATCACAATACGTATCAAATCAGACCCTGAGTATCGTGATACGTATCGGATCAAGACAAAAGTGGATCGTCTCAGCCTTAGTTTTAATCAGTTTGTGGTGTGGTCTGGACCATGAGTCTGTAATAAATCTTATCTGTCTATTGGTCCTAATTTGAGCTTGGCTTGTTATCATTTTTTGCAGAAGTTAGCCTTGGCAAAGTGGTTGTAGCCCAAGTATATGCATGATAAAACGCAGTGTTTGAGTAGATGGAAGGACAGACCAAACTTGTATTGCAAGTTTGTGTCGAGTGAGTTGACGATTTGTTTGGCTTGTTTAAAATAGTCTGTGAGAGCGCACAGTGAGAGCTCATGTCTAACATTTATTTAGTCAACATTACATGTTTTGTTAAATACAATTATTTTGATCAAATCACATATAATCCACTGCTTCATGTTTGTTCTCCACATGGACAAAGCGCAGACCTCTTCCTTTGGCAGTGAATTTAAAACTAAACTTCACATATTTTTAATCCCTTCTCTTTTATTTAATTTTTATGAGTGGACCAAAAATATCTGGATTTAAGTCATAATTTAGTCTCATTAAGTACTTTTAATTTTGTTTTAGTCTCTGTTTAGTCGACAAATTAGCTCTGTAAACGGTTGATGCTTATCGGGCCTTGTATTTCTATCTCCAACTGTGCGACAACTGTGTAACATTTCAATAGATTTGTAAAATACAGAGACATTCCCGCACGACTTCAGAGAGTGGGTTAAACCGAAGCACATGAAGAGGCCCAGTCCTCCGAGTGGAACCTGAGCCCGCGCTCTGCAGGTGTGTTAGCAATTATCCACTGCTTTCAACTTTTACAGCTCCGGGAAAATGACCAGCAACTCCAGAATGTTTTTACACACTCATTCTCTCCAGTGTGGGTTTACAGGTGTTCCACTAAAGAGGGAAACCACCCGTAACAGCAACCCCCACACAGAGGGCACCCCACACAACAACGTCCAAGACACAGAGGGCACCCAACACAACAACATCCCCCACACAGAGGGCACCCCACACAACAACGTCCAAGACACAGAGGGCACCCAACACAACAACATCCCCCACACAGAGGGCACCCCACACAACAACGTCCAAGACACAGAGGGCACCCAACACAACAACATCCCCCACACAGAGGGCACCCCACACAACAACGTCCCCCTCACAGAGGGCACCCCACACAATAATAACCCACACACAGAGGGCACCCCACACAACAACGTCCCACACACAGAGGGCACCCAACACAACAACATCCCCCACACAGAGGGCACCCCACACAACAACGTCCCCCACACAGAGGGCACCCCACACAACAACGTCCAAGACACAAAGGGCACCCCACACAACAACGACCCACACATAGAGGGCACCCCACACAACAACATCCAAGACACAAAGGGCACCCCACACAACAACGTCCAAGACACAAAGGGCACCCCACACAACAACGACCCACACACAGGGCACCCACACAACAACGACCCACACACAGAGGGCACCCCACACAACAACGTCCAAGACACAAGGGCACCCCACACAACAACAACCCACACACAGAGGCACCCCACACAACAACGACCCACACACAGAGGGCACCCCACACAACAATGACCCACACACAGAGGGCACCCCACACAACAACGACCCACACACAGAGGGCACCCCACACAACAACGACCCACACATAGAGGGCACCCCACACAACAACGACCCACACACAGAGGGCACCCCACACAACAACGACCCACACACAGAGGGCACCCCACACAACAACGCCAAGACACAAAGGGCACCCCACACAACAATGACCCACACACAGAGGGCACCCACACAACAACGACCCACACACAGAGGGCACCCCACACAACAATGACCCACACACAGAGGGCACTCCACACAACAATGACCCACACACAGAGGGCACCCACACAACAATGACCCCCACACAGAGGGCACCCCACACAACAATGACCCACACACAGAGGGCACTCCACACAACAATGACCCCCACACAGAGGGCACCCCACACAACAATGACCCACACACAGAGGCACCCCACACAACAACGTCCAAGAAACATGAAATGATATGTTTACAAATTATTAAAAATATGGAAAAATTTGACTGAACATCTTAATTTACATTGTTTTTCGCTCAAAAAGAGAATTGTCCAGAACATTTTTCCCCCAATTTCTCCGTAAAAAAAAATTATATTTTTCCCATTTTTACCCCCACAGTTTCCCCTATTTTATTTTTCTTCAGTTTTCAGTTTTGTTTGCCCTTGTGGTTTTTTTTTTTTTTTTACAATTTTCCCCAAATTTTCAATCATTTTCCCCCCATTCTTTTCCCCATTGTCCCTATCTTTTCCCAATTTTTTCCACATTTCTTGACATTGGAGATAAACTCAATATTGTAATTTTGCATATCTTCCAAACAATTTCAATATTATCTTGTAGACAATATATTGCCCACCTCCAGAGAGCACTCCACACTGCCCACACACACAGGCGGAGAGAGGAGAGGGCACCCCACACTGCCCACACACACAGGCGGAGAGAGGAGAGGGCACCCCACACTGCCCACACACACAGGCGGAGAGAGGAGAGGGAACCCCACACTGCCCACACACACAGGCGGAGAGAGGAGAGGGCACCCCACACTGCCCACACACACAGGCGGAGAGAGGAGAGGGAACCCCACACTGCCCACACACACAGACGGAGAGAGGAGAGGGCACCCCACACTGCCTACACACAGGCGGAGAGAGGAGAGGGCACCCCACACTGCCCACACACACAGGCGGAGAGAGGAGAGGGAACCCCACACTACCCACACACACAGGCAGAGAGAGGAGAGGGCACCCCACTCTGCCCACACACAGGCGGAGAGAGGAGAGGGAACCCCACACTGCCCACACACACAGGCGGAGAGAGGAGAGGGAACCCCACACTGCCCACACACACAGACGGAGAGAGGAGAGGGCACCCCACACTGCCCACACACACAGACGGAGAGAGGAGAGGGCACCCCACACTGCCCACACACACAGGCAGAGAGAGGAGAGGGCACCCCACACTCCAAAGACTGAAGGTTTAGTTAGCGCTAACTTCTGTAAAAAGGAGAAATCGAGAAGCTGAAACAGTCTCTGTGGAGATAACTGTCTTCTTGCTTTGTGCTCTTTAGCTGAGATACAGCAAAAAGAGGGAATAGTTAGGACCAAATCAGTCTTTAGAAAAAATGTGAACGCCTGCATTATTTCTTGTTTGTAAAACAAGAAACCACAGTAGTAAGATGTAACTATTCATGTTTTATTGCCACGTTCATGTGGTCCTCTGGAACTGGGGAAAATGCACATGTATGCTTGCTCAACTGTGGAAAGTGACTGGGAAACTTGGGTCAAAACGAGCTTCCAATCAGATTTATCATCTAATGTGTAGCTTTTTAGTTGCTACATTCTTTTAGTGTGAGCTGTGTTGTCCCCGGAGTAACGAAATTGTGAGTGAAATGCCCGTCATCAATGTGAGCAAAAAGTAAATTTATGCAACAACACATTAACAACACATTTAAAGCAGTACTAAGTAACTCATGGCCCTAGAGGCCATAAGCGCCACTGCAGGTGTCGTAGCATGTTGCGTCTTTTTATTCAATAATTGTCCGTGACAGAAAAGACAAAGGGACAGAGGATATTGTACATCCAATTACACAATGGAGATCATTTTGTCACACAAACTTGACTGTAAATACTGTGTAAATGGGTTAGCCCGCAGTTAGCTTTTCCCGTTAGCCGGTTAGCTTCTTCTTCGTGATTCTATTAGTGTGTATTGGTGTCTCCGACCCGTAGGCAGACAAGTTGCAATTGTGGTTTTCTGGCCAGAGACACTGGGGGAGATGAAAGACCCTCAATCATCCCATTAACACTTGTATTACCCCCAGAGGACTACGGAAAGGATTTATTAAGGTAAATAAGTTACTTAGTACTGCTTTAAATGATTAGCTGAATTAAGTACTTATCAGTGATACTAGACCATTTTCATTTGATCACATCAAAATCCTCACACCACATAAAAAGCACATGACACAAACAACTGGGGACAATGATGTCACATCTCGGAAAGCCGAGCTTCACAGTTCACGTGAGTGCAGCATATGTGATAACTGACTTCCCAATGCACTGCTTTGGCAATAGGGGTGTCTGCTACGCTAGCTCTTCTTTTGATGGAAAACCAAGTCAGCACGGCACCAGCCCAGAACCAGTGCCTTGGTTATTAACGGCTAATAGCAATGGCACCCCACTCTGCCCTCTCTGATGCGTTTGTGTTCGTACATTAATTTAATCTCAGTTAAAACTTTAACATTCTGCAGTTTGTGCCTGAGAGTCAGAGCTAAGTGGATGGATGTTTTTGAGTTTGACATGATTTTACTGTCAAAGGTTGCACTCAGACTGGAATCCTCTCCCTGAGGATCAGCTGATGGTTTCCACAGAACTCACTCAGCTGCAAAAAATACTTTACTGTCAGAGTCACGAGATTCAGGAGCAGGAACTTAACTGAACCAGAGCCTTCAGCCAAAAGTTTAGTGCAGGTGGATTTACTCTGTGCTCTGTGTCTAGCTTTGTTTATTGACCAAAGATTTGTCAAACGTTTGCCGTCTACTCATCCCTCCTGATACTGATAGTATCAGTGTAAATGCTAAAAAATAGCAAACAAACTTGCATATCAGGTTCTCTTGGGACAAGAAAACTTTGAAGTGAATGAGAAGGAGCTGAGGCACTCCGACATTCTCATTCGCTTCAAAGTTTACAGTGCCCCCTGACTGTCACAGGTCAGAGACTTGTCTGTGTCACCGCAAAAGGGCAAAAAGTGTGTGTTTCTCTTAGCAGCGCCGCATCTCTGTGTGTGTTTCTCATTGAAAATAATATAGATAACTCTTTGGCTGTGCGTCTAAAGCCCTATCCGTACGGGGTCAGAATTACCTTGTGACCTCAGGTAAAAAGTAAATATTACTGACGTCCTCGGAGTTTCTATTCCCATGTGAATCTGCTGTCAGTAACTGGAAGGTAAAAAATCCCCAGACTTTTACCTTTAGGGTAATTCTGCAAACTCCTGAATCTTGAGGTGATTATAGTCCCGTGCAAATCGACATGGATAAGGAAAAAAGTAAAAGTATAAATAAGGACAACATCGATTCAAAACCTCTTTATACCAATATATTTATGTCCACATTTAAGCTATAGTAATAATATCATGCATCAAAGCACTACTCAGGACCAAAATTCAGTTTTTTATCCAGAGAGAAAAAACTACGACGTTACAGACGTAAACCAGAAGCACAGCCCCGTTGTTGGGGCAATGTTAGACAGACCAACACGGAGGCTCTAAGCTTAGATGTTTTTGGTGCAAAGTTTAGGCGGAGGAGGCTGTTTCAGAGCGAACGGATTAAAGGAGAAAGGAAACTGCTGTTTTAAGAGAAGCAATCCCACAGATGTGACGCTGATGTCGTTTTTCATAGCGTGTGCCGTGTGCGAAAGCAATGCTCTCAAACAAACCTGAGCATCACGAATAAATAAAAGGTTTGTCATCATTAAGTGTTTATTATCTATCCATCATCTCCATAAAAAAATCCCTAAAATATTGTGAATTGCTGACATTGCTGATCCTGTGTGAATCCCCATAAAAATTACAGATGTCCTGGGGTAATGTCAGTTTTACCGATGTCTCAAGGTAATTCTAATCCCGTGCAAATAGGGCATAAACGTCTCGGTGTGCGCTGGCCTTTAATCTGAGGCGAGGGAAGCTCTAACTGCCGATGACTGAAAAACCCCAGTTGCTTTGGAGCGACTGGAGAGACTAGAGAGACTGGAGCGGCTGGTCATAATCGTGTTTTCTATAATGCTCAGATGTGCTGCAGATGTTCCCCTGGTCTGGGCCTTCGACTGTTTAAACCGGAGATAATGGACTCTTCCACCGCCGCAGGAGACTGTCCCTTCAGGAAACAGACACACACGGCTTCAATCAGAGCAGCTCAGACTAAATACAGCCTTCACCAAGTAAGACACAATAAGGCACTGGATCTGTGGAAAGCAAAGCCCGACTGATTGCGCCATGCGCAGCCACATTTCTGCCACTCTGCCCCGGGTCTAAATGCCTCCAGCAGCACGACATTAGCCCTGTGAATGATTACACTCCGGTTACAAAGCAGTTCTAAACGACAACTCTGAGAACTTTACTCGTCAAACAGAGGCTGGACCGAGTGGGTTTTCACACCTTCTCCCTCAGTAAAAGTCGGGAAATACCATGAAAAGTTTATGGGACATTTGAGAGGCCTGCACTGTCTCTGAACCAGACCCTGAGCTCTCCAGTCTGTTTACGTTAAAACTGAACAGAGGCAGACTCTGAGGTCCACTGTCCGTCTGTTGGACTGAAATGAAACGTCCCTGGTTCCATTCCAGGCCCGTGCATGTTTTTGCATGTTCTACCCGTGTCTTGACCTGTTAAACGATACCAATAAGGTTTCAAAAGATAGGTTTAGTTACTTCTGGTATTGAAAAAATAAAAGTGGAATGAAAATGGCCCTAAAGTTTAGTAACTTTGTCTGCCCTGTGTATATTTCTCTCGTCTTTAGCCGCTGCTGTCTCCCACAAAGGAAATGACCATATTTGGATTACAGCGTCATCTCAGTCACAGCCTTTCGTGCTAAATGATATATCATTTAGACGATAATATCGAAATTGTTGTCTGGACGATATGCAAAATTAGGATATCGGATATTTCTTTCTTTTTTTCATCACAGTTTTTTCGGACTTTGTCGCGTTGTCCTTGTGGGTTACCGTAGAGCGCCAGCCGCCCCCTTCGCTGCGTAACACAGTCAAAACAACAACATGGCAGCGTGGAGCGATTACAGAGATGAAGAATCTAATGATATGAATTAAGTTTGTCATTTTAGTCGCTCATATTTGCGAGGAAAGGCCTCAGGACAAGTTGTAGCACTGCCTTGCTAGCTAGCTAACTTTCCTAACTTGTAGCCTGGCGCTAACTAACAACACGGTGAAGAAAACCACAGTGCAAATGGGTAAAGGCTAATAATATCCTTCTCACCTGTTTTCTTCAGTACTCGCGTAAGTGACAAAGTGTCTCTTTCCCTCCTGTGAGTGTATCTGTGCGTTGCCCCGGCCCCCCCGCGTGCATCGGAAGAGATGCGAAAAGGAGAGGGAAATAGTGGATCCTTTGAAAACTATGAAAACTACATTTAATTTGACTCTTGTTGCTGGCGAACACATGTCCCAAACGCGTTAATACTCCAGGTCTATCCCCAGTCCCCTGACAATAAAACACAAGTAAACTGCCAGAGGCAGGTGAACTTACAGGAGCATTTCACTGTGATGGAGATGAAGTTGCAGATATTGTAGCAATATTATTTGATCTTATCTTCCATGTTCTTCCTGATGAATGTCGAGATTCATTTTATGTTTATGTTTATTGGTTTGAATTGGTTTGAAGTATTTTTTCAGGTGTAAATTATATCGCCAAATAGATGTTTTTGTGATATTTCTTTTTCATACTGTGACATAAATTTTCATATCGCGCTGCCCTAATGTTTAAATCAATAATGTCTCATATTTTTATGTACTAGTAATTCCATACAATAATAAGTCAGATACAGCAAGTCAAAAGACCAACTGGACCTTCTTTGCCAGTTTGCACACATTTCTTTGAAGGATTGCAATAATATCGTCTGAATATCGATATTGAGATATTGAAAAAAAAAATCGAGATATTCATTTTTGTCAATATCTCCCACCATGTCAGTATTTGTGAATGAATAAGCGTGGGAAAGACCAGGGAGCGACACAGCCATGTTGGAGTTACTTCCTGGATAAATCTCCGGCTCAAAGTAACAAAACGTCAGAGAATAAACATCGTAAAGAGAGATTTTAGTCAGATATTTAAGGGATGTTAAGGGAGATAACTAGCTAAAAATCTCAACATTAACCACTGCGTGAAGAAGCAATGTTTTCACCTGCAGCCTCACGCCTAAATAAGCCTATAGAAAACCAATCACTAACAAAAGATCATGTCAATAATTATGGAATATTCCCCACATTTCCCCAGTGTTGGATATATTTTGCGGAACTTTCCAATAAACTGTTTAGTAATTGGTCTCCTGTTTCATTCTGAGAACTCGAGGTACAATGTTGAGGTTAAGCTGTTCTACAGCGTCTTAAATTCCCTATAAACTTTACAGAAGCTTTTCTCCGGTTTAAACAAGAGGAGACTGAGCTCTTCCTGGTTGTAGTGTCCAGCACGTCGTGTCCATGTGTTTTGTGTTGGATTGTGGCTTTAGAGAAAACAAAAAGTCACAAAGATTTGGACAAATGTGCGTCAACGTGACTGATTTGTTTGTCCATCCTCACTGTGTTTCAACTTTAGCTTGAATTGTGTTGCTGGCTGCGGTTAAAGGCAGAGGGAAACTTTGTGATTAGGAAAGATGGAAATGAAAGACTATAGTTAACTGTTAAATCAAACGAACAAACCACTGAAGGTCTAAAGTAACGAAAACGAAACAATTTTTCGGGGGAACGTCCCTCTCAATATTTATACACAAAAAAGAAAATGCTCTGTTAACCCCCACCTTAATCAAGCACATTTTCTTCAGTGTTACCCAAATCTAAAAACTTCTGGACTGGAGAGCTTACAGCCTGTAGGCCAGTGTGACTCCTCATTTGAAAGCTAAGACCTACAAAACTCATCTAAGCTTCTTCCTTGTTTTTGTCATTTTTGTCACGTTTTCATTGCTTTTTTGTTGCATTTTTGCCACATTAAAGGAATAGGCCACCGTTTTTACATACTGAGATATGTTCTTACCTGAGCTTTGACAAGTTCATTTGTACCTGTCTGGTGTCCACGTGTGCCTTCAGTCACGTAAACACAGCACAGACGGCGTTAGCATTTAGCCTCTCTCTTCTCCTCTATAGCTCCAAACGAGGTGAAGATAGAAGCTACCAAACTCTTCCACGTTTTCCCTATTTAAATATGGTTACGTGAAGTGTTACACTACAATTCGGCATCCGCGCAGTGATATCTTCACTTTACTGTGCGGATGCCATATTACTCCTGGTATTATTACGCCTTACAATATAGTTCCCCTTTTTATCCGCTTAGAAAATTCACATTGTTTAATTTTGTGTAATTATACTTTGTAGTGTAACACTTCACGTAACCATATTGAAATAGGGAAAACGTGGAAGAGCTTGGTAGCTTCTATCTTCACCTCGTTTGGAGCTATAGAGGAGAAGAGAGAGGCTAAATGCTAACGCCGTCTGTGCTGTGTTTACGTGACTGAAGGCACACGTGGAGACCAGACAGGTACAAATGAACTCGTCAAAGCTAAGGTAAGAACATATCTCAGTATGTAAAAACGGTGGCCTATTCCTTTAAAATGGTTAAAATGACTTGACAAGAGTTGTTTTAGTAACAATTCAATGCAAAAATCATCAACAATCTGTGGGAAAATACATTGAGGCCTATTACAGGTTCTATTAAAGCAGCTTTTTGTAACCCGGGATTTACTTTTATGCAACAAAAATAGTGAATGAATACTATTCATTCGTCAAATAAAAGCGTGTTACTGGTCTTCCTAAAAGTTTGTAGTGTGTGTGCATCAGTTTCAAAGGAAAAATATAACACATCTAAAATTGATTAAGCATACAGTATATTATGTAAATGTAGATAGCCACTGGGAGCTTCTTTGAAAGGGTTGCCGAGTTTAGTCACGGTATACAGCCTGTTTTAACTTTATTTATTTCAATTTACGTCTATTCTAGACCCAGTTTTCTGCCGATTGGGTCTCAATCTCGACCTGGTGGGACTTAGAAGATCAAATATGTCTGGGATGGTATTTGGCGTGAAACCTTTGAAAACCAGGTTTGAATAAATTCTGATTTTGGTCGTGGCTTGTCATACTATGGTTAGGTCCCAATGCCAACCAGTCTTTGGTCAGTCTGAAACTGGATTCTTAGAAGCAGAGGATCCAGAGTAATCCTCTCCAGATGTTTCTCTGTCCACTGCACTTAGCAATGTTTAAATGTGTTTGACAGTTCAGACTGCGCTCACACAGAGCTGAGCTGCTCCTCTGTCACTGGAGTCTACTACCTAAACTTTAGGCTTAAACTCAGTCGTTACCGGGACCAACATAGGTCTTTACAGAACTAAACTAAGGAAGTAATTTACTAATCATATGCTCAGGTGCAAAAGTGGTTCAGCAGCCGAGTCATTTAGTATTTCATTTACATATCAGATTTGGGGCCGTAAAACTTTACCACAGGCAATGTCTACTTGTAAATAAATTAGGAGCAACATGCCCTCAAGTAGTCATTTACTGTTTTCCAGCTTGCTCTTGCTATTTAGCACCTCTTTGATGATCCCCTTATCTTTCCCAGGAATCAGGATGAGAGCAGATTTAAGCAGAACTAAGACGCGCCAAAATACACTGGCCCTTTGTAATGTCATTTGAAACACAAGCTGCAGCCTTTGGCTCTTTGGTCCAGCTTTTGTTTTTTCCAGTGTATTAGAAATGAACTTTCTTTTGCAGTAGTGGCGCGTTTCTTATCTTAAAGGCACTATACCTGTTTTTTTTCTAGTAATGTAACAACATTTGATTGATCCTCCTTTAGTATAATGTGAAGTCGAACATTTGTGGAAAAACACTGTGCATTTCATCATAAAGCATTTCGATCAATCTCAGAAACTTGCAGGCTGGTTTGCATCTCTGTGAAAATGACCCTGAAAAGTGACCCTAAAGTTGTGAAATGTGTCTACAAATTTGTCTCTGTGAAGAATTGGGATGCTACAAATATGTTACGAAAGTTAGGAATGAATTTGAACTACCATTATCATTTAGTGGCTTCCTCATTTATTTTTGTAATATAAAAATCGGGGCCTTTAATGATATAAGACTGGCTTATTTGAAGTAATGCTGTTTTGTCTCTAACATGATCCGAGCCAGGGCTCAAAGTAAAAGAGAATAGTGATGTGAATTAGTCTGCAGTAGTAGTACATCATCTACTGTATGTTTGTGCATCACATAAGAACAGCGCTGCAGTTATGTTGCAGTGCATACATGGACCTAATCTTTTTTCTTTTTTTTACTTGCCGTTATCCCTAATTTACCGAGACAATTACTGGCCACTGCTGGAACAAAACGAGATTCTGTCTGTGATTAGGCCTGATAGTTTCCCAGAAGTTTGGACTCCTTTTCCATGTTAAACACAGAGGCTGGGTGTGAGCCTCAGATACTCGATGTGTGGGCGCCAACTGTCACAGCTCTACCCCTGCTCCAAACCTGTTTCACCACTGCCCCAAACCTGTTTATACCATGCCAGCAGCCGTGTGTCCTTCCACTCGGCCCCTCGAGCGCCTCGGTTTGAATTCGCTTCTTATTTTCCTCATTTCTTGCCTGTTACATAAGAGCGTCGCAGGAGCGTTCCTCCGTCTCAGTGATGACTTTTACAGAAGTTTTCCATCGGACTCTGCTCATGTTGTTAAAACGTCCGGACTCTGAAAACTCAGGGGGTCGACCGGGACTAAAGGACTCTCTCATTTATGCCTCTCACATGACATTTATCCTGTCTGTGATTTGTTGCTTCTTTTGGACCCGTTGTTTGTCAATAGCTATTTTCCACTTGCACAGTATCTGGGATCTTAGGCTTCGAGTACAAGGGACATGAAAGAGAGCCATTCAGCAAACTGTTCTGCAGCTCTATAGCAAAAATGTGTAAAAAAAAAAAAAAAGGGGGCAAACATTGGGGGAAAAATAATTTATTTGAGCTGAAACAACAAAGAGTCACAGTGGCGCTCGTGCTAGCGTTTTCATCTTCCAAAATGTGCATTCATGCTTATTTGCAAAGATCAAAAACCACCTCAAGCGATTGGAAACTGGTGTTTCCATCACCTGTTACTTATGTGAAGAAGAAGAAGAGCTTTATTTGTGAAGCTTCAAAATGTGCATCAAATCAAGTGATGGGAAACTTGTTTTCATACTAGAGATGCACAGATGCAGCTTTTTTTGCTTCCTATACTGATCCAGGAGGTTTGAGTATCTGCTGATATCCGATATTAACCGATACCAAGAAGCTTTCTTAAAAGTGACTGGTGTGAGTGAATGTTCCTCTTTTCTCCAGCGTCAGATCAAAAAAGTCTTATCTTTTCTTGCAAACAACATGTTACATCAGCAATTATCTATGAATAAACTAATGGGAAAACATTACACAAGGATCAATGCACTTTTCTACACTAAATATCCTTGGGTATAAGACAGGCTTTAGGTTACATTAATATAAACAACTCCCATAAAGATCTGATCATTACAACTTGTGCATTACAAATAGCCTATGTTCGATAAGTTATTCTTTAACAGCATTTCATAAACTAAAATACAAACACTTGGCCGTTCCAGCAGTGGCTTCTTTAGTTCTTTAGGTGATCCAATCATAGTTTCTGTCCCAGCTTTGATCAGTTGACTTTAGCATTAGCATGCTGTTGCTACATTTGCAGGGGTTAAAAACTAACTCAGTGACTGATTTCTCAGGTTCTGAGCTTCAGAATGAGGTACAGCCCATATTCACTGAGTTTAGTCGGTGAAAGTGTTTTTAAAGTGGTGGGAGCCAAAACTGGTATCAGTTCAGTATCATATACTTGTAGCCAATACCCAATATTGTATTTTTTCCAGTATCGGCTCCGATATCTGATACCAGTGTCGGACCAGTGTATCCCTTGGTCATAGGGCTGGGTGATGTTGACAAAAATGAATATCTCAATATTTCTGGGGACTTTCTGGATAACAATGATGAAGCCATATTTTTGGAAAAGCATCAGAAATATGCAAAAATGCGCTGCAAACATATTGATTTACATCGCTTTGTCACTCAAAAGTATAATTGTCCTGGACAGACTACAAAAGGGCAGAAAAAAACACTAAAATTTCTTCCCTATTTATTTCCATCCGTCCATCCATTTTCTTCCACTTTTCCGTTGCCGGGTCGTGGGGGCAGCTTTTGGAGCTGCCCAAATCACATAGCACCGGCCCCCTATGGCTCCCTCTGCAGGTGGTGGGTCCACAGAAGGACGGCCTCATGGTTCTAACAGGGCCTGTTGGTCTCTCATAAGGGGACAGAAGGATGTAGCGTGGATCAAACTCTACATTGAAAATAACTGAGCGACGAAAATGGATTTATCATGAGTTTGCTGAGCAGAAGGCACGCAGAGGTTTACTTCAGACGGTTGAGTAAAATGTTTTTTTTTTTCCGTTTGTGGCCGCTGTGCCATCATGTCTGTTTGCTTTTTGATGAAGCCATTGTGCTGTAAGCTAACATGGTGTGTTCAGTGGGTTGGATTTGTTTGCGTTTTGTTTTTGGGCGTAAGCTGTGTGTTCAGGTTAAGGATAATACAACGTAGTCATTGTCCATGGCACTAATGATCGTGTGTGCGTTCTTCTTTCCCTCTGGTCAGATGTGTATGTGTTGGGATAATGTTGCTAGTTGTCATTGTGTTGCTAGTTGCTGTAGAGGTAGGCTCTATGGGAAGTGGATTTATGCAAGAGACATTTATTTATATAATACCTGTTTACAAACTTTTTTTTTCTTTGATGGCACATTTTTCTTGCTTTTAGCCTTTTTCTTCCCCCTATGCTTTACAGCTTTATAGGGAGGAACGGGTATGGCTTATCTAAATGAGATGTAAATTAGCCCTATTGTCACTCGAGCAGCAGAGAGGGGTGAGAAAATCAGCCCAAAAGTTTAAAGGCCGTTTTCTCCCCTTTGACATACTGTATTTCAAGTTCCTAAATTCAATTTGCCACATCTTCTCCAAATATTATCAGATTTCCATGTGTTACACATCATTGGACAGCTTGGACACTACACTTTCATAATCTATGTTCCACTCAAAATGCCCCAAAACAGAGTTGTGACCCTGGATTCCACGACTGGGCGCACATTCCTTGACATTGGAGATAAACTCGATATTGTAAATTTGCAGATCTTCCAAACAGCAATTTTGATATAATTTTGCAGACGATATTTTCCCACCTCTAGTTCAAACTCATACCTAACTTTCCTCACACTTTTCTAACTCCTAGTTCTTCAGAGGGATGAGTTTATTAAGTTTTTCACTCGTACGGATTAAAACTTCTGAGAAAATAGTGACTTGTTGTCATGTGGTGAAACACTTATTAAGGCACTTGGACTGCCAGAAATAACTACCATTCGTAAACATTATTCAAGCTTTATATCTAGACCCGTTTGACCCAATACTAAAGTTTTACTGTGGAGTTTTCCTCCTCATAATCTGAAGAATCCTTTCGGACAAACGGGGAATAAATGGAACTGAAATTCAACAGTGAAACGTGGCACAGTCTGAGGCCAAACTCGGCGATCTGTTCCATATGTTTCCTTCATAATCACACACAAAACAGAGACGAGAGGAGACTGCAGACGAGAGGGGGAGAGGGAGAGACGAGGGAAAGAGCGGCAGACACATGAGAGGATAAAGAAAATAAACGAGTGAAAGCCACAGCTGTGAAGCCAAACCATTGATAGTTGGACACTAATCAGTACAAACATTTACTGTGTGCAACAAAAGCTAATGAGTTTGTTCGCTATTGTCCACTGGAAAAGAAAGAAGGAAGGTCCAGGCATTTATGAAGTGACAATAGCTGGCAGGTGTTATTAATGAAACAGCCTGGCCAGACTACTCTCCACTTTTTATGCTGAATGGGTCAGCAGTCTGGACTCAAAGCCAAGAGAAGCAGCTTCATACGAAGGCGGGATCAGAAAGTGTGACAGTGGCAGTGCGACAGAATCAAACATGGCGGCGCACTAATGAGAGAAGGATTTGCAGCAATTTTTTCACAAAACATTGAAAAGGACACTATGTCATCAGTGTGTTCTTTTATCTTTTTCGAAAGATGAAATTGAGAAGTCCAATTATAAAAACTTGACTGAAATTGATGTGGAAATTTGGGTACAGTGGCTCAGCGGTTAGTACGAGGTCCCAGGTTCGATCGGATGGATGTGTAGTTTGTATGTTTCCCAGTGTCTGCTTAGGTTTCCTCCGGTTTCCCCTACCACTAAAACCATGTACATTAGGGTAAATGTGTGTACGTGAGAGTGGCTGATGGCGCCGATTTCCTTTCCTTGATCGTTTGTCAGCACGTCAGAATGATTACACTGGTTTACAAAAGAGAATGTTTGAACTGATTTACAGTGGTCCCTCGCTATAACGCGGTTCACCTTTTGCGGCCTCGCTATTTCACAGATTTATTTTTAGCACAATTGTGTATGCTTTTTACAGTGTATAAATGCCATACGCGCATTGTATTCTGCGTCCTGATTGGCTAGTCGCACAGTGAGCCTCTCTCGTTGCATAGGGGATCTTTGTGCGTCCCGTCAACACATCAGCGCACACACTACACACCGCAGAGTCACAGCAGCACAGGCCGGGCATGAGCAGGTCCAACTCCGCGTTCACTTTCTCTGAACTTTTCCGCGAAAATAAACACCGCTAGCATGTGGCGCTCACCTGAGCTAAAGACTCGCCTTCTGAAGACTGAAACTGCTACGTTAAAACTTTGGTCGTAGCTACGATTGTCTCTTAGTTTGAACAAGCGTACAGCGGAGATGAGAGCAGCTCACGATGTTTCCATCCCCACGTCTGTAATGTGGATCTAAAAATCATATATGACCAAAAAAAAATCACACAGTGACACCAGGCATAAGTGTGACAAAAGTGTATAAAGTGTGTGGTCAGGGGTTTTACTGCCTTAAACATATAATTGTAAAAAATAAAGCTGACTACTTCGCGGATTTCGTTTATTGCGGGTTATTTTTAGAATGTAACCGCCGCGATAAACGAGGGACCACTGTAGAACATTTTTGCAGAATCTGAAAATGTCATACATTTTTCTGTATCAGGTCAGGTTTTGTGCCAAGTGGATTTTTCAATCTCTGTGCTCCATGAGGCTCATGATTTTGACTTTCTGTTGTTCTGTCAAAACTAAGGATTTCACCCCAACAACATTTTACTGTAATTTCTAACAAGTTAAATTACAGAGCTACTCGTTGTACCAAAATATTCCAACCAGTCTCCTCTAAACTGTGGACTGACATTATAAAGAGAATACCCTTCGGCAACATTTGGCCGAGAAGGTAAAAAATTGACCTGATTGAACAAAACCAATGTGATACAGCATCTGGATTAAGCATATCAAACTTGTCCTATATCAGCTACAAAACTCAAACCAAATTTGTTGTAAACCAGTGTAATCATAAGCTAGCTCAGTTTAGCTGCGCAGCTCTCTTGTTTTCGTTCAGTTTTCTGTAACCTGTCGCTCTGTCACTGTCGATGTCAGGCAAAGGCAAAATATCTTACAGTTGCTGAAATTTACATGTAATTGTTCAGGTCACAGAAGCACAACAAGCAAACCCCACTGTAGCTGCTCTAATTGGCTAACCAGTCTCCATCCATCCATCCATCCATCCATCCATCCATCCATCCATCCATCTTCTTCCACTTGTCCGTTGCCGGGTCGTGCCGTCCGAGCTGCCCAGTGCACCAGCCCCCTATGGCTCCTCCTGCAGGTGGTGGGTCCACAGAAGGACGGCCTCACGATTAACCGGGCCTGTTGGTCTCTCATGAGGGGCTTCTAAACCGCTCTTTGTCTGACCCGTCACCTAGGACCTGTTTGCCATGGGAGACCCTACCAGGGGCACCAAGCCCCCGACAACAGAGCTCCAGGATCATTCGGGCACTCAAACCGTGGAAAATAAACTGCGAAGAGGCTCTTCTTTGTTTTAAAATGTGTGATTTTAATCGAGCGTACGTCCTCCAGATCTGACCCTGAACCAGCCCTGAAGCCACATGGGACACATCCACAAAGTCTAAGCTAAAGACTAAAGTCGGTGTTTGTCAGTTTCATCGTAAAACTTCATGGTTCTGCAGTAAATCGACAAATAAAAACCTCTTACTTTGGTGTAAACAGAGCTAAACCCTGACTCTAAATGATCTAAAATGGCAGTGCTAGGATGTGGTTATAGCCCCGTCTGGTGGTCAGTGTGGTAACTACAACCCAGAGACATCATTTCGAACCAATTCATTTTTATTCAAATACAATAAATACAAGGCACATTAGGAGCTGATCTGTGCTCGTCTCAAGCACAAAATCTGCATTTAAGTAACAGGGAAACATGAAAAAGGCTTTACATTTTAAATAAGCTGAAGCAGAGTACAATAAACATGCTCTGTGTCTAAAAGTAACTGGTCATTATTAAAAAACAAAACACAGAGTAAGATATTAGCAATTTTACTAGACAAGATCAGAAAAGATACTTATTGCACTAAACAATGGCAGTTTAAAGCTTCAAATAAGGTTTAGGTTTAAAAAATGTGGATTGTTTTAGTGGTTCAAAAGCAGTTACAATCATAGATATGATCATTTTTGTGTAAAGGAATTAGATACAAAATGAAATTCATGAAAGATTAATCTCTTAACTCCCACTGAAACCGAGCACATTTCCTCCAGCATTACCCAAATCGAAAAGCTTCTTGCAAAAAATAGAGTCAAAAACATGTCGGAAAAGCAACAATAACACAATAAAAGTGGGGGAAAGCCAAAAAGTGACAAAAGACAGGCAAAAAAAGAGACAAAAACACGAGAAAAAAAGTGACCAAAAAGCAACAAAAAACTTTAAAAACATGACCAAAAAAATACAAAAGCACAACAAAATCACTCAAAAATGTGACAACGATGCAACAAAAAAGATCAGTTTTGTAGGTCTTAGCTTTCAAATGAGGCGTTAGAGTGGCCTATAGGTTTTAAACTCCAGTCGAGAAGCTTTTAGGTTTGGGTAAAACAGAACTGGAGAAAATGTGCTTGGTTAAGGCGAGAGGTAAGCGGTTTAAAAATGTGAGAGGCAAAGGTGAATAAAAAAAGAGTAACATTTTGAAAAGGCTTTCCAGTACAAAGGAGTTTTGTTTCCAGAGTGTCCACTAGAGAGAGCTGTGCGTCTGAAGGAATACTACGAGAGCATGAGCCGATAAAGTTACAAGCACACATTACCAGTCTTGTTTAAAATGGCCTGAAGGGGAGCTCCAAATGAACAATATAGTGTTCATTTGGAGTGTTATTTTAGTGTTTGGAGTGTTATTTTAGACACCTGTAACTTTAGATTGCACTTTTTTCCAAAGACTTAGATACGAGGCAACAGGAAGGAAGGAGAAAATCACAGTTCAAGCTCGATCTCAAGGGCTGGGTACCATTACATTCTTTTCAACACCAGTACTTTAACCATACTTTAACGAGATGGAAAAAAATAAGGAGAAATTGTGGCAAAAATAAGAAAAAATAAATAAAAAGAGGTATAATTTGGGGAAATTAGGAGAAATTGTGGCAAAAATAAGAAAAAATAAATAAAAAGAGGTATAATTTGGGGGAAAATTAGGAGAAATTGTGGCAAAAATAAGAAAAAATAAATAAAAAGAGGTATAATTTGGGGGAAAATTAGGAGAAATTGTGGCAAAAATAAGGAAAAAAAAGTGGAACAATTTGGGGGAAAAATAGGAGAAATTGTGGCAAAAAGAAATTGGTGGGAAAAATTTGCAATAATGGGAAAATTTGGGAGAAATAGGGAAAATATGAATACATGCCTGCTTTCGATACTTTAATTTTTTGATACTGGTAGTACCTGAACTTTTTTACGATACCAAACTGGTATCGTTTAACCCAGCACTATTAATCTCACACTTTTCTCACACATTTTTATTGAAACAGTTTGGTTTTTGCAGGCTCTCATTCAAACTCAGTCCAGTCAGTGCTGCCGTCGAATAGCCTTAATGCTGTTCTGGTTTAGTCCTGGTCTAGTCCTAGGCTTAAAGCTGGGGACACCCTATACTGTAGGAGCTTTATCCGATTTAGAGTCAATTTGACTTTCCCAGCAGTCGGAGAGGCGTGGCCTGATAGAGTTCCCCTTTGTGGTGGAGTCACAATTAAGGAGTAAATATATTGCCATTTTGCAATTATTCACAATCATCAAAAAATTAGGAAAGAATATTCCTGCAATTTCTCAAAGCCTGTTGTCATGGCGAAGTGAAAACTCTCCTTGTGCAGCTGAGTTTTTTGCCATTTTCAGCGAACTTGCGGTGGTTTCTGTGTTCCACATTGTTTTCTGGATACTTTTGTACGTCTTTGCCGTGTTTTTGTGGAGGTTTGGTGGATTTGTTTACTTTGAGAGTCTAAAATGGTCCTGAAGAAAGCAGCTTTTTAAAGGTAAACAAAATGCTAGCTTATCAGCTAAACCCATTTGAGACCTACAAATTTCTTCTTCTGAGACACTGAAGAGGCACCAAGAGCCCCCACAGCTGCAGCACAGAGGAGGCGTCACAAGAGGAGCTACAGGAAACAAAAAAGGACAAACGAGAGATGGTGAAATACTGTTGTGATGCGGAGGGAGGAAGAGGAAGGAGGAGGAGCTGATCAGTGCAGGACACCACGCTCGGAAACAGGGACAAACCCAGGAGGCGCGGCACCATTTCAGAGGATCAGAGGAGACAGAGGGCAGCCAGCCAGGTTTCTTCCGAGTGCTACAGTTTCCCCGACCTCCGAGCTCATGCGGGTCAGGTTGACACACAGTGGCAGCGCGGCTCAGCCGCAGCAGCTCAGGACTAACACCTGAACACTATTTCGTTGTACAGTTGTAGAATGACAATAAAGCACTTACTTACTTACTTTACAGTTCTGTCAGAAAAAAAGACATTATATGAACATTTTTATATTTATTTAAGGGTTGTTTTAATTGAAAACCTGTTGACACAAGCTGGTGTGAATGTTTTCAAAAGATTTTCTATAATAAGATCTTCCTCTGATCTGTCTCATGAATTGACTGTATTTACAAAAGAATTCCTAAACAATGGCTGATTTCCATTTTTCACACAATTTCACTTCCGTTTTTAATGTGACAAATCAGAATTCTTTTGGGACCCTTACTTTTGGTAAGATTAGCTCTGCACATTATCGAACCTGCCGCTGGCTTCATTTGGGTGGATTTAACACTGGGCTGTTTCTTCCTTTACCGGTGAGTGGCACTGTTTTGCACAAATACACTATGGCTCATGAGATGGGACAGCGGTTTCTAACATTCTTATGATTAACCTGTCATGAGCTTTTTTAACTGTGGTCATTGTTAAACTGGTTATTGTGTTACAACTCTTTGTCGGGTCTCATTCTTCGGAACGTCATATTGTAACAAACATGTTTAATATTTAAAGTGGACATATTCTGCAATATCTACTTTCTTGAGGTTTAAACCATGTTTTAACGTTGTTCCTTGTCAGACAGACCTGGAGTAGTATTCCACTACATTCACGCAGTTTTGAGTTAATCCTCGGACAAAGCTGTTAAATTTAGCTGTTTCTTCTTCTACGGCGATAGCGCCTCGTTCTGTACTTCCTGATTACACTCGCGTTATTGTTCAAACCAATGGCCGCTGGCTGCTCTGCTTTGCGATGACGACACTGGAGGCCGCCATTGCTGTAGTACCGCAGTACAGCTCTTTTTACCCGTGCATATGAAAACTGAAAGTATTATTTTATCTGTACTCTTGCCTTTTGCTGTAACTGATTAACTTTATGTTGATGTTTTATTGATTGATTTTTATCTGTTTTCTTGTAATTTTATGCAACTGTGAAGCACTTTGAATTGCCTTGTGTATGAATTGTGCTCTACAAATAAACTGCCTGCCTGCCTGCCTGCCTGCCTACCGCCATATAGCCGCTAGGCCCCATTGGAATGCATTGCACTTTAGACACGTTAAAAACAACTTTAATGCCCGCTGCCTAATTTTTTGGAACGGTCTATAGCTAGATATTCCTCCTGTGATTACGCTGGGTTAAACACATTCAGAGGCACTGGGCTGGTTATGGTAGGATACATTTTAGAAATCTCCTACTTAACGGGGTCGGACTGTTAGCATTGGAGCTGCGCGAGCTACACGTCACGCACGGGCCGAGTCTACAGTGAAGATCCCGCCCTTATACCCTTATTAGGAACATGCTTTGTCAGAGCTGGGGAGGAGGAGTCTGTAAATCCGCCATGATTTCCCCCTCGAACGTGGTCATTGTGGTAAACGGGGAGGAGTGAGTATTAACGGTCTATTAATAATATGTCTATGGTTCAAACCCAAAAAACTGTCCTCCACCTTTTTAAAGCCCATATTCCAACATTATCGACTCTGAGCCGTTCTGTACTCGAAGTGTGTTTGTCATGCACTGCTGGAGCTGCTTGCCGCGCCGTATCCAACCTGAAAGTTATGCCAGCAGGAGGAGCCCCAGTCAAGATTTTCACCTGATCTTTTGCCTGCATTTCATTGTTACTATTTAATTCTATCTACTATTTAATTTTTAAAATATCAAAGCTGAGGCTCCAAAATAAGGTTTTTATGTCTATTTTTAGGCTGCATGACATGTCCACATTAATATTGTTGCTGCGATTTGAGTAATGCTACTGTGTTAACGGCCAATCAGACGACTGGCTACCACCACCTCTCTGCTCACATGTTTATTTGGGTCCTGACGTTCCGAGCCTCGCGCTCGATCACGTGAGTCTTACGATGAAGTGTATGACTTTCATGTCTCACACTTGCAGGAATGGTTTAGTCCGTGGTTTCCTACAAGTGAGAGATTATTCATTGTGGGAAAATGTCAGGTCTGTGAATTTTGTATCACATTTCTAAATCACAAACTATTTTAAAACCCTCTAGTGTGTCCCAGGCCTTAGTCCGTGTTTTTCTCCTGTAATTCTGCATATGGATGGCTTTGGGACTGGTCTTGGTTTAGTCTTTCTTTAGTTCGTCTTTAGTCCTCATTTATCTCCTGTAGTGCTGCAGATGGATAGTCTCGTTGCTGGTTTATCTCCTGTAGTGCTCCAGATGGATAGTCTGTTGCTGGTGTATCTCCTGTAGTGCTGCAGATGGATAGTCTTGTTGCTGGTTTTTCTCCTGTAGTGCTCCAGATGGATAGTCTCGTTGCTGGTTTATCTCCTGTAGTGCTCCAGATGGATAGTCTGGTTGCTGGTTTATCTCCTGTAGTGCTCCAGATGGATAGTCTGGTTGCTGGTTTATCTCCTGTAGTGCTCCAGATGGATAGTCTGGTTGCTGGTTTATCTCCTGTAGTGCTCCAGATGGATAGTCTCGTTGCTGGTGTATCTCCTGTAGTGCTGCAGATGGATAGTCTCGTTGCTGGCTTATCTCCTGTAGTGCTGCAGATGGATAGTCTCGTTGCTGGTGTATCTCCTGTAGTGCTGCAGATGGATAGTCTCGTTGCTGGTTATCTCCTGTAGTGCTGCAGATGGATAGTCTCGTTGCTGGTGTATCTCCTGTAGTGCTGCAGATGGATAGTCTCGTTGCTGGTGTATCTCCTGTAGTGCTGCAGATGGATAGTCTCGTTGCTGGTGTATCTCCTGTAGTGCTGCAGATGGATAGTCTCGTTGCTGGTGTATCTCCTGTAGTGCTGCAGATGGATAGTCTCGTTGCTGGTGTATCTCCTGTAGTGCTGCAGATGGATAGTCTCGTTGCTGGTTATCTCCTGTAGTGCTGCAGATGGATAGTCTGTTGCTGGTTTATCTCCTGTAGTGCTGCAGATGGATAGTCTGGTTGCTGGTTATCTCCTGTAGTGCTGCAGATGGATAGTCTGGTTGCTGGTTTATCTCCTGTAGTGCTGCAGATGGATAGTCTGTGCTGTTATCTCCTGTAGTGCTGCAGATGGATAGTCTGGTTGCTGGTTTATCTCCTGTAGTGCTGCAGATGGATAGTCTGGTTGCTGGTTATCTCCTGTAGTGCTGCAGATGGATAGTCTGGTTGCTGGTTTATCTCCTGTAGTGCTGCAGATGGATAGTCTGGTTGCTGGTTTATCTCCTGTAGTGCTGCAGATGGATAGTCTGGTTGCTGGTGTATCTCCTGTAGTGCTGCAGATGGATAATCTCGTTGCTGGTTTATCTCCTGTAGTGCTGCATGTGGATGGCCTTGTGGCTGGCTGCACAGCGGAAGGCCCCGGGACGGATTTCCCAGTATTTGACGGGGTTGGAGAACAGGCTGATGGTGGTGTAGAGTCTGTGATGGTCCTGATCCCGGATTGGACAGAAGTCATTTATGCCGACACTCCGGATCTTGTTGCTGTGCAGAAACACCACCTTTAGCCGGCCGCGGGAGGAGAGCAGTGTTAGAGAGATGTTTTTAAAAGGTAAAGGTCTTATGTTTTACCTGGAGATGCTGCAGAGCGCTGAGACCCGGTGGGACCTTCTTCAGACGGTTATGGTCCATGTGGATCACTCTGAGGTCAGGAACGGTGGTCAGGCTGCCATTTTCTACAGTCTTGATCTGGTTAAAGCCAAGCCCCAGCCTGACGAGAGCAAGAGACATTGTTAAAGAGTTTATGTGAAAAGAATAGAAATGGTGCCACTATAAACTGAAAGGCTGACAAGGACTTACAACTTTCAAAAGGTACATGGTAAAAGGTCATGTTTTATCACATTTATTGTTGTGTTTTTGTCGCTTATTTGTTGTGTTTTTGTAGCTTTTTTGCGATTTTTGTGCTCAAAAATATTATTTAAATGTGCCTGCGCAGATGTGGCCTCAATACGAGGTGCCGGGATCCTTTATTTGGGGGATTTCTCAGTTACATATAAATGCCATATCCCATTAACTGCCATAACCATAATACTCGGGCCAGGGTTTCTGTTAGCCGGCTGTAGCCGGCTTTTGGCTGGTTAAAATAATTTCCATCTGCAAAATTGGCCGACAGTAAAAAAAATATGGAGAGAATATAGAAAAATATATTAAATTGACCTAAGTCATTGACTAACATAAAGTGTTTTTGAGACCGCCCTAAATATTAAAAAAGGTTCAATATTTCTATCAACAAAATTTTTATTTACGCCCTTAGCCCATTTTACAAAGCGTATTTGAAGCGCCATCGTCGCGCTGGAAAGTAAAGGCTTTTCTCTTTGTGCTTCGTCACATTTTCCAAGAAAATGGCGAACTACAGGTACATTTACTTTTATAAAACTGTGTTAAGAACTCCGCTGCTAATACTTTTGATTAGGATATTCTGTAAACTGTCTCACAGCGGCTCTTCCGGGGAGAGTGGCCGGGTGTAGAGGCGCTTCCCTCGGTCAGTCTGCGCAGACGCCTCGGCTTAGTTACCGGTGTTCAAAGCCGCTCAGTGTGGCAGAGCTGGGTCCGTGTTGAATTGCTCAAGACTGACTTTTGATGACTTTAGTGCTGTCAATGTGTCCCTCTGTAATTTCAGTGGTGAGAGACTTAATCGCTAATTTTACACCTGAAGCCTCATTAAAGCGCGGAAGGGCATCTACAGTACAGCCCAACAGTCGCTGTGCAGCTGATGCGGTCAGATCTGGACAGCGTTGGGTCGTAGATATCTTCTGTTTGAGTAGCGCAGATGAGTGGGATACATCCGCGGGACGCCTGCCGCTCTCCATCGTCTCCACGCACACAACTTTATGTTTGGATTTGAGCTGTCGTTGCATTTTTCTCACGTCGTTCTTTCATTAGAAATAGACGTATTTTTGGACCCACTAAAGCACTCGTGTAGCGCTTGGTCTAAATGTAGATTGTTATTGATAATAAGCCACGTTCATTATGTATATATTTTTTAATGGCCGGTGATTCTTGTGAATGGCTGACATTTTACGACCCAGCCGGCCAAAGTGGCCAACAAAAAAAAAGTCTAGCGGAACCTCTGACTCGGGCGCATGTAAATACACTCTGTGACAGTCTCTGAAAGTTGTAAAATGTGCATCTAAACTCAACTCTGTGAAGAAATGGGGTGTTAGAAATGTGCTAGGGCCATGTTGTCTATTTGTTTCCCCACATCCTTCATGTTTTTTGGGTTAAACCTGTCAGGAAAAGGGAGCAGAATGTGGTCGGGATGTACCTCTGCAGGTTCTTGTATCTGATGAAATCCTCCACCTCCACCTTGGAGATCTGGTTATAATCCAGGTTCAGCTCTTTCATAGATGATGGGCAGTCTGCGGACAAACAAATTATTAACTCCTCAGTCAGTCCTGCTGTTCTTCCGCTTCAGTCCTGTTTTTACCTTTGGGGATGGTGGTGAGTTTGGCCTCTGACAGGCCCAGATACAGCGTGGACATTCCATTAAACGCTCCCAGCGCCAAGCCGCTGTTGGACAGAGGATTCGCCCCCAGCTCTGACACAAAAATAGCAACATAAATCAACACAAAAAGAAAAGAACTATCCAAGGAAGCACTAAACAACACTGTCACAGGTTCAGCAACAAAGGCTACAGCCCGATTCACATGGAAAATGATCCCAGGATGTTGGTTATCTTTATGGGCTTTCGCACCAATCAGCAATATTTGTAATTCACTCGAATTTACAGACTTTTCCAAAAAATGACAGATAAATGATGACAGGAAGCTTTTATCTTATTCGTGTTTTGAGCACTGACTCTAAGGTTTGTTTGCATGAGCTTTGCTTTAGCGACACAAGTCATTTCTTAACCACATGCTACAACTAACCACATCTGCATCATGTCTGTGGGATTTAGCTCTTTTCATGAGACAGACGTGGGCTTTCTCTTTTAATCAGTTCGCTCTGATACAGACCTCCGTCTAAACTTTGTTACCAAACGCATCCAAACTTTCCCTCAGAGCTGCCATGTTGGTCTGTTGGGGTCATGCTTCCAGTTCATTGCTTATTATTACTACAGCTTAAATGCGGACATAAATATACAGTTAAAAAGAGGTTTTGAATAGATGTTGGCCTTATTTAGACATTACACTGGTTAAAAACTTTCCAAACTCCGTCATGTTGATTTGCACAGGACTAGAATCACCCGACGTTTGCAGATTTACCCTAAAGGTAAAAATCGGGGGAAATTCACCTTCCAAATCACTGACATGGCAGATTTGCACTCCAAAGAATGTCAGTAATTCTTACTTTTTACCTGAGGTCCCTGGGTCAGTCTAATCCCGTAAGAATAACGGCCAGATTCCACATTCTCCGTGTTTGCCCCGTTCCACTCCTCCCTGACCTCCGCAGCAAATACGTTGCAATTTTAACTAAGAAACATTCCACATCATCCACTACGCTCTGAAGGGCATCCGTCACCACTCGCCTCTCCGTCCCTCCCCGAAAAAAATTATGAATCAAGCTTCACATCAGACCACACCACACATGAAAGAGAACGAACAACATCCAGGTTTTCAAAGTAAAAACTCCACACAGACTTTATTTTAACGAAAATGTTACTATTCTACACAATATGACCTGAATATTTCCCTCTGTTGGAGTTTGTTATCACAAAATCAATCACATGACCCGATTAAGCTTCTATTTCTCTCATTCACCTAACTTTTGTTCTGCTTCTGTCCCTTGAGCAGAAGAGGGGAAAAAACTACTTGTGATAGTGAAAGAGAAGTGGTCTAGCTTCAACACGATCTCCTCTGTGACCGGAGTTTACAGCTCGCCTGCCCATAAATAGTTGTTTATTATTGTATTAGGAGTTTTATTTCTCAAACTCATTGCTTTGCACGGCTCACTTAGAGCTCCTCATGGAGCTGCAGCAGCGGCAGAGAGGACCAGGGCGGAATGAAGAGGAGGTAATGGGTGATGTCGCTGCCTTTCAGAGGCGGCCAGGAGCGGAGCGAACAAGCAGAAGATGTGGATTCTGGACATAAGGCATAAAAAGTTGAAAAAAATGTTGTGGTTTATGTCCAAAAGTGACAGTTTGGTCCAAGAGCAGCGCAGACAGAAAATGCAACTACTACGGTGGGAATAAGTTGTTGTTTTGTAAAGTAAACTACAGTTTTTATTTTTATAAGATACAAAGTTGTAAAAGCTCAGGTATGAGCTGCAGTCGCTGGGGAAAGTTTCTGCTCCTGCCGTATCTGTCTCTACAGTTCGCACATGCTCAATAAGTCAACAGCGTCAGAAACCAAAATCCAGGATACTTAAAATCCCATTAAAACTGAGTGCATGTAAACGCACTCGTAGAGCAGGGAGACATTCAGCCGATGGACTTTACACATAAACATAGAGACTTGAATGTGCGTCTCACCCAGGACGTTGAGTTTCCGCAGCCCCTTGAAGGCGTCCTTCCTGACGCTGTTGATCTTGTTCTCGTGGAAGCGCAGCTCGGACAGGTTGGGGGGCAGGCTGGAGGGCACTTCTGTCAGGTGGTTGTAGGACAGATACAGCAGCTTCAGTCTGTGCAGGTCCCTGAAGGCGCGAGGATGGATCTTAGACAGCTCATTGTTGTTCAGGAACAGCCCCTGGGTCAACGACATCATCATCAAATGTGCACAGTGCAATTCCTAGATGTTGGGTAACTTTCGTCTGTCTGTTTGGTAGTGTTCACTTCGATTACATCTTTTCATTTAGGTTTAGTCTAAATGGAATATAGTTTTAGTCAAGATTTCGTCAATAATTTCTTGCCAAAAATACATGTACATGTCAACAAAATCTAAAATGACTTTTTCATTTCCTGTGGATTGAACATATTTTATGATTTTCTGTGCGTCATGTTTGTTCTTCACATGACCAAAGCACAGAGCTGTTCATTTGGCAGTGAATTTAAATGATATGAGGTTCTTTCAAACTGTGTCACTGAAGTTCACATGTTTTTAGTCCCTTTTACTTTATATTTAGTTTTAATGAGTCGACCACAAATACCTGCAGATTTTGTCATAGTTTTAATATCATTAACTACTGCCAGCCTAATTTTAGTCACAAAAATATTACTTTGACCAAAATAACACTGCTGCTTGTCTGCAAAAGGTGACCAGCATTGTTCAAAAATCAAAACTTGCCTTATCAAAAATGTCGTCTTTGTTTTTTACTCAATTATTGAAGAAGGGTTTCCATGGGGCATTAAAAGTCATAAAATGAATTAAAATTAAGGCATTAAAAGTCATTAAAAAGCATTAAATTGGATTTAAATGGTCATTAAATCCAAATTTCAAACAAAACATATTTTTCCTTAGAGACAGAACCCACAACAATAACATTGCTCAACTAGTTTTACTGCATACATTTGCCAAAACACAAAAACTATAATCTGCTGCAGTTTTGATTGAAATCTGACCCAATCTTTTGCTCAAAGGTTTCCGTTGTGTCCAAGTTGGTTTTGAATGGCAACATTTCCCATCATTCCCCTGTTTGATTGAATGTTAACAATGGCATTAAAAAGCATAGAAACCCTGTTGAAGTGACTTGTCTTCTAGCGATTTGCCGTTAAGGTCAGGTTTAGTCAAGTCCCGTTCAGTTCTTACATAAAGCCCGGTGAGGCCTTTGAGGTCGTCCTCTTTGACCTCGGTGATGTCGTTGTTCTGCAGATCCAGCATCACTGTGTCTGGAGGGATCTTCTCTGGGATGGAGATCAGACCTGTTCACACACAAATCTTTAAACTCCGGCTCTTCCTTCTTCCCAGACACTTCCTCCAGCTGTTACCCACTTATTTAATCCAAACTACTTTATTTCTACAAACTGCTGCACATACTGTAGTTGATTTGTCCTGTATTTAGCTCTGCCAGTCCTGATTAAAATGCCCAATACTGTTGTGTCCTTCCGCTAGACACTTTACCCACCGTATGTGTGTTTGTATTGTTTTTGATCCCCAATAGCTGTATGAAGTACAGTTACTGTGCCTGGAGTTAATAACTAGTGGGAGGGGCTGATGGTGGTGATTGGCAGCCTTGCTTCCGTCAGTCAGCCCCAAGGTCGCTGTGACTACAATAGTTGTTCACTACCGCCGAGTGTTGAGTGAATTATTGACTGCTGCACTTTGAGAAACTTGTCCACACAGGCTTCCAGTTGCTGGGTTTCAGGTGACATCACAGCTTTCTAAAGGCCTATAATATTATATAGAGGTAAAATTATTTAGTTTTTGAGGACCTTTTGGTCTTGTAAAGAGAGATCATGGACCCAGCCATAAATTGTGTGAAATAAACATCAAATCCAGTGGAACTTGTGATATTTCCAAGAAACTTCCAAGAAAATGGTAGATAATACAGAATAACAAAATAATTCTAAACAAGGAGAACGCGATGAACTACATCTATTCTATTCGTCAAAATGAAGCATTTGCCGCTTAAATATTTACACCCAGTGGGGAAAGTAACAATTATTTTTACTCGAGTAAGAAACCAAGACTTGATAATAATTTTACTCAAGTAAAAGTAAAAAGTAAAGTATAAGAAAACTAGTCTAAGAAGTACCATTTCTTCAAAAAGTTACTCAAGTACATGTGCTTAAGTAACTGTAATGCCATTATTTCTGAAAATAGTCAAACTAAAAACTAAAATTGACAAATCCAATACTTGGAAATAAAAGAAGAAGAAAAAGGTAACAAACTAAAATATAGTACACTGAATGTTCTTTCTTCCCACTGACTGACCCATTATTTTATAAAAAAGAACACTGCAAAGACACTAACTCTTTGACCTGAGCCTTTGGGCCTATACAGTCGTCTAGGACCAGAACTTCAGCTAAGATCCTGATCTAGCTGAGGGTTGGCCACTGGGAGCGACACTGGGAGCCCCTCGTCATGTTTCCCACTCAGCCATGGAGCAAAAGATACCTTTGTCTGAGCACTGCACCACGCCAGGAGCACATCTGCATCCAGAGGGACAGTCATCATCATCGTCATCATCATCGTCGTCATCATCATCATCATCATCATCATCGTCCGCCATCATGGGCTGCTCCTCCTTTAATGCAAACTCCTCCCCTGATCCGCCATCAGAGTCTCATAGTCTCGGATCAGGTCCAGGACCGAGCGAGGATCATGTGGGCTGGACCGACCCAACGACAGAAGCACCAGGAGAATCAGCACCCTCATCTTTACGCACCAAAGGGCCGCTGTGAGAGAGACAAGAGCTGTTAACCTCATCTTCATCCATCGAAGCGCCGAAAATAGTCAGGAAAATGTGTGATCGTACAGGATAATGTGCAAACAAGTAACAGTAGAGATATCTCAGCGGACTAGAGCAGGCTAGCAACTACTGTATGTGTCAAATATTGGGAAGGAAAGTTGACCAAAAGCGGAGGAAACATCTGCAACGCATGATATCGATAATCTCCAATCAGCTTCATCACTGCTGACCGCAGAACTACAGTGCCTTGCGAAAGTATTAATACACCTTGAACTTTTGCACATTTTGTCATGTTTACAACCCTAACCGTAAAGATTTTATTTTGAATTTTTTACTGAAAGTTCACACACAAGTAACAGACAACTGTGAAGTGAAAGCAAAATGATACATGATTCTGTTATTTTTCAGAAAAGGGAAAAGTGGGCCGTGCATAAGTATTCATACAGCATGACTTAATACTTTGTGGATCCCCCTTTTGCTGCAATAACAGCAGCAAGTCTTCTGGGGTATGACTACAAGGTTTGCACATGTAGAGACTGACATTTTAGCCCATTCCTCTTTACAAAACAACTCAAGCTCTGTCAAATTAGAAGGAGAGCGTTTGTGAACAGCCGTTTTCAGGTCTTTCCACAGATTTTCAATAGGATTTAGGTCAGGACTTTGACTGGGCCATTCTAACACATTAATATGTTTGTTTTTAAACCATTCCATTGTAGATTTAGCTTTGTGTTTAGGGTCATTGTCCTGCTGGAAGGTGAATCTCCGCCCCAGCCTCAATTCTCTTGCTGACTCCAGCAGGTTTTCCTCCAAAATGTCTCTGTATTTGGCTCCATCCATCTTCCCAACTATTCTTACAATCTTCCCAGTCCCCGCTGAGGAAAAGCAGCCCCATAGCATGATGCTCCCCCACCATATTAGACACTGGGGATGGTGCACTCAGGACAATGAGCAGTGTTAGGTTTGCTCCATACATAACGTTTTGCATTTGGGCCAAAAGGTTACATTTTTGTCTCATCTGACCAAAGCACCTTCTTCCACATGGTAGCTGAGTCCTCCATATGACTTCTAGCAAACTTCAAACGGGATTTCTTATGTCCTCCTTTCAATAATGGCTTTCTTCTTGCCACTCGTCCATGAAGGCCAGATTTGTGTAGAGTACGACTATAGTTGTCCCATGTACAGATTCCCCCAGCTAGCGGCAGTACGTCGCAGCTCCTCCAGAGTTATCTTGGGGCACTTGGTTGCATTTCTGACTGGTGCTCTCCTTGTTCGGTCTGTTAGTTTAGGTGGACGCCCGTGTCTTGGTAAGTTCACAGTGGTGCTATACTCTTTCCATTTCTGAATGATGGATTGAACAGTGCTCCGTGAGATGTTCAAATCTTGGGAAATCTTTGTATAACTTAACGCTGCTTTAAACTTCTCCACAGCTTTATCCCTGACCTCTCTGGTGTGTTCCTTGGCCTTCATGATGTTGTTTAGTGACCAATACACTCTGACCATAGCTCTGAGGCCCTCACAGAACAGCTGGAATTATACTGAGAGTAGATTACACACAGGTGGCCTCTATTTAATGGTTAGGGCAAGGTGTGAACATTCTGCAGTCATTAGGAATGTTATAAAGGCAATTTAATGCACTCAGAAAATGCTGTATGAATACTTATGCACGCCCCACTTTTCACTTTCTATTTTTTGAAAAATAACAGAATCATGTATCATTTTGCTTTCACTTCACAGTTGTCTGTTACTTGTGTGTGAACTTTCAGTAAAACATTTATAAAATAAAATAAAATAAAATAAATAAAATCTTTACGTTTAGGGTTGTAAATATGACAAAATGTGCAAAGGTTCAAGGTGTATTAGTACTTTCGCAAGGCACTGTATATCTAATCACTAATTTGCACGATAAGAAAAAATACAGAGGTCTACGCTCAGTTTCCCAGCTGTTATCGCCGTGAGGTCAGTCCACAGAGAAGGAGCCAAGACACGATCGAGCGTCAATAAAAACTGTGGAGAGGACACGCCCACCTCCGACATAATCCCTTTTTTGGAAATGCACCGCCTTGATCTGTGTTTAAGATGCGAGGAAACGACTGAAACGCAGAGCTGTTAAAAATCCTATTCTCTGAGCAACTGAAGCCGTTGCAGAGACCGGAGCGCTGGACTAATATGGTTGTATTTCCTGGTTCTGGATGTTCTGCATCTGTCTAACAGTGAGCAGTCGTTACAGTCGTCTAACCTGCTGGAGACAAACATATGGATAAGTCTCTCTAAGTGTCCACAGTAACTGAGCCATACTCAGAGTGACCCTGGATTATACAATCCAAATGACAACAAAATAATCCAACACTCATCTTCACTCTATCACGAAATAACATGATCTGTATCTTATTGGATTGATCATCGCTGAAGTAGGAAACCTACAGTTGTGATAACATCACTACTGCGTCAATACACTGTGCTGTTCGGAAAAATATATTTAAACTTTTTTCATCCTGTGCTGCTGTTTGTGAACGAGGCCCATAAAGTGTTCAGTGTTTCCACAGAGCAACATGGAAAATACCACATCAGCCAAAACGACAACTTCTTCTGTTAAATAAACCTGTGCAAGGTCATATAAATGTAGAAGTTGTACAACTTCGACTGTTAAATAAACGTTTACAACTTCTACATTTACATAAACTTCTACAACTTTTACTGTTAGATAAACTTCTGTTAAATAAACTTAGTTAAATACAGGACCAGGTCTAAACCCCATTTTTCTGAACGCGTTGTATATTTTCCGCTGCTGCAGTCTGAGGTCTGGTTAATGATGATCTCATGATGAAGAGAGAGACTGTGGCGAGAGCCACAGGAATCTGCCTCAGCAGCAAATACTTCACACTCGCCCCACACACTTACCTTGTACCCAGACACTTACCCGTACCCCAACACTTATCCAAAACATCCCTCTTTTTCCTCTCTGTCTCAAGGAGCGCCACACATGCACTGACACAGGCAGAAGGTGCAGACAGGCAGAAGTAGACCAGTTTTCAGACTTTTGTGAAGCAGGCCACAGGTGAAAGGGTCTCATTATTTAACCACTTTAGCATTAGGTTTTCTTTATCTTGTTGTCGCTAAGGAAAGTGAGTATGCTACAACTTGTCAGAGTTCCTCCAAGAGGCAGAACCCTTTCTTTGCAAAGATGATCAACTCAAGAAGCGCCTCAAGAATGGAACCGAGTCTTATTTTTATGTACAAATGCAGCCACGGCTGCCTTTTGGTGCAGATTGACTTTGTTTCTTCTCGTTTAGATGACTGTAACAGTTTATTTTGTTGTCTAAACAATAAAGAGCTGTCTTGCACTGACAGAAGGGCTTCATTGGCTCCCTGTAACTTTTCATTTCAATTTTAAAATCCTTGTGCTGGCCTTCAGGGCCTTGCCTTGTTATGTGTCTAAACCTGCCCTTGGAAAATTGTTGTGTCCCTAAACCCGCTCTCGGAGGCTTGTTATGTCCCCAAATCCGCTCTTGTAGACTCGTTATGTCCCTAAACCCGCTCTCGGAGACTTAAGTCCCTAAACCCGCTCTAGTAGATTAGTTATGTCCTAAACCTGCTCTTGTAGACTCGTAATGTCCCTGAACCCCCTCTTGTAGACTCGTAATGTCCCTAAACCCGCTCTTGTAGACTTGTATGTCCTAAACCCCTCTTGTAGACTTGTTCTGTCTCTAAACTCGCTCTAAGGTACTGGTTATGTCCCTAAACCCCCTCTCGGAGGCTAAGGTCTTTGGATCAGAACCTTCTTGTGGTCCCTTGTACTCGTTTTAGGACCACAGGAGATTGCTCCTTCCAGCCTTTTGTGCCGATGCTCTGGCACGATCTTAAGCTTTCCTCACGTTTTCTTGATTCTGAAGAACAAACTAAAAATCCACTTGTTCTGTAGAGCATTTTATCTCCAGTGGATCAAACCCAGGACCTTCTTGCTGTAAAGCACTGTATCGACCAGAGACACTTAATTTTATCGTTTTGAGCAAGCAGTGTTCATTTTGCTCTAAGCGTCTGCCCATTGCCCTGACTCCAGACAAAATCAGCTGGAGTTCACATGCAAACTATATTCAAAATTGTTACCAAAAGTAAACCATTATTATCATGGACAGTATGACATGGCCCCGCTCCATACCCCAAGTCCACTCCACTTTGCCAAAATTAAACACTAAACATTTCCCATAAATGTGAGTACTCTGTCCTGATACTATCCTATATCTCCTCCACTAGCCCCTGAACCACTGCTCCCCAGCTCCAGAGTCTTCCCCTCATTCCTCCCGGACACCCCACTGCCTCCTCCACTGCACCAATGTAAGCCAGCACTAACACCCTTCACTTTTACCCACAATGCCTCCCTGTTTCCTCTGGTGTGTCCTGCACACTCCACTTCTCCCTTTGAGCTCTTCAACACACCACTCAGAACTCTGCCCCTCTATCTTTATTATGTTGCAAAACTTACTTCAAATTAGTTCTTTGTACCCCTCCTGGAACCACCACCTTAACGTGGTGGAGGGGGTTGATGCTGGGGGCTCTGTTGTCGGGGCTTCGTGGCCCTGGTAGGGTCTCCCATGGCAAACAGGGCCTAAGTAACGGGTCAGACAAAGGTTCAGAAGCCCCTTATGAGAGACCAACAGGCCCGGTTAGAATCGTGAGGTCGTCTTTCTGTGGAGCCACCACCTGCAGGGGCGCTATAGGGGCTGGTGCAATGTGCTTTGGGCAGCTCCAACGGCTGCCCCCACGACCCGGCAACGGAAAAGTGGAAGAAAATGGATGGATGGATGGATGGATGGATGGATAGTTCTTTGTAGTTGATAGATTGTGGCGTGTCTCCAGTTTTTTAGATGATATTTTACCCAAAAGGATCCATTGTGAGATCAATAAAGGCTATCTTATCTTATCTTATTCACCCATATTGAGCTACATTTATCCAACCATTCCATAAAAGAAAGAGAAAAGACACAAGTTGCCTAAAGTGCTTCACATGAGGAAAGCTTACCAACTCCATAGTTGGTAAGCTACGCCCTAGGGCAGACTTATACGCCAACAGACCCGTCCGACTGCAGCTAGGTACCGTTACATTTTCTCCGATACCGGTACTTTAACGATACTTGGTGTACGATACCGATACTTTGTCATCTAGAACAAAAATGTTTGGAAAATATGCAAATCTACACTACTCCAAAAATTGGGGAAAATTGTGGAGAATATAAGAAAAAAAATTGTAAAAAAAAATTTAAACAGGAGGGGGTAATGGGGCATAAATTCAGAAATAACATGGGGATAAAATACAGAAAATATTAGTAATAAAAAATTATAGCAAAAATATGAACAAAAATTATAAAAAATAATAATAATAATAATAATTGGCAAACTTTCAGGGGGAAAAAATGGGGGGGAAATCATTTATTTCAGCTGAAACAAACAGGTCACTATTTTTTCTCAGTACCTGCTTGCTGCTCCTTTTTCCGATACCAGTAGTATCTAAACCAGACTGGCATCAGTTAACAGTAGCCAGCCCTACTTCCACCAGCCACTCACTCACACCAGCCCTGGTGTTTCTGGCACTAACCAGGCCCTATAGATCTGCAAAATGTTAGCCATTCATAATCACAAACTCATAATGTCCACAAAGACTGGGCTGGCAGCAGTTTGAGTGTGCAGCATACATTTCATTTCATTCTGTTCCCCCATAAAACACAGTGTTGTCCAACTAAACCCACTCAGGAGCGACTGCTGTGGAACTAATCAGTGAACTCAGAAACAATAACAGAAACGCTAACGTTCAGGATGAAAATCAAATGAAACATTCCATCTGTGAGGCTCAGGCTTTTGGAACCTGTCGATAAACGGACGATGTCTCTCTGATGTGTCGCTCTATGTGCGACACTTGGAGAGGCGGATTTTTAATGTGGAGGTTCTAGAAGTCCCTCTGTTGTTCTAGGTTTGGCTTTTTGTTTTATGTAGTTAATCTCTTAACCCCCACCTGAACCGAGCACATTTTCTTCAGTTTGGTTTTGATACAAGGATGAAAACGCAACAAAAAAGCAACGAAAAAGGCGACAAAATAAGTGATGAAAAAGCAACAAAAAGTTGATATAAATGCATCAAAAATGCAACAAAAAAGTTACAAAAACACAACAAAAAAGTTACAAAAAACGCAAAAAAAAAGTGACCTAAAAGCATCAAAAATACAAACTTTTAGATTTGGGTAATGCCAAACTGGAGAAAATGTGTTCAGTTAAGGCGGGGGTTAAGAGGTTAAATGAAACTTGCACAGAATATTGAACAGTTTTCACATGGTTTTCTCATAACGTTAGTCATTTGGGTTTGCTTTTCCAGTGTTGCCATGACAACATGATTACTTGCAGGTCGTTGCTCAGAGCTATGGTTGCGTGTCGTAAGAGAAGTGTCAACAATGTAAAGTCTATTTCATTCTCATCATTGAGGCGCGTCGTACAGTGCTCCCCGCGGCTGCAGTAAATCACGGAGCAGTTGGATCTAGAGAATTTATGGTTCATTTAAAGCAGGAAGTGGCTTATAAAAGTCTTAATGAGAGAATTTGGTTTCACTATTAAATAAACAAATGTGGCACAGCTCAGAGAAAGCTGTGGACATGGACATGTCATGCATAAATCTAGACTAAATTAGGTTTAAAACAAATATAAATCAGATATGAACTAGATCCAAATCAGGTATGAACCGGGGCAAAAAACATGGCTAAACTGAGAAATCAGAAATAAAATATCAGTTAGGCATTAAGGCGAGACGCTGCAGGTGAATAGAGATATCAATGTTAAACTTTGCTGTAGTTTACTGACATAAATATGACATAAAATGTATTGCAAGTTTTCTGTCATTTTATGTTTTCATATAAAAATTATAAACAATAATTTGTTTTATGTATGAAAATGGCTGTGACATATGAGTTACAAAGATTTGCTCAGAGAGATTTTGGATCTTGTTTAGTTTTTGAATTAAGTTATTCTCGAAAAATTCAATTTTCCCCTTGTTTTTTGGGGTGCAATATCGATATTATTGCGATATTTCACTAAACCATTTCAACATGATATGTTCCATTCTAACTAAACACAAATTGTAAGTAACTAGTTTTTCAGCAAATTGAGTCAAGACAAGACTTAAAAAAATAATAATAATCAGGACCAAAACAAGACTAAAATCGAACTAAGTTAGTAAATGTTTAACTAAAACTGAACTTTTACACGTTTGTAAGTGCTAAGATTTTTTTGAAAACACTGCCAAAACAAACAATGCAGTCGATCTCAGTCAGAGGAAGACTTTAGTGATTCTTGCGATACGGATCTTGCATCACCTAATATATCGCAATACGGTATTTGTTGCGATATATTGCGCAGCCCTAGTTCAATAAAGCTCTGTTAATCTGCCAGGAATTAGATCTGTAAAAATCCTTGTGTGAAAAAGGCTTCCAACTGTAGTTGAGTGAAGTCTGTAGATGTTGTTAAAGAGTGGAATTAAAAACAACCCTAATGTTTAGTCCCTTTGTCTGCACATGCGCCCTGTGTATATTATTTCTTCTTTAGCCACAAAGGAAATGACCATATTTGGATTACAGCAACATCTCGGTCACAGCCATTTGTACTACACGTGGATACCAAACATGTCGGTAGTTGTGAATGAATAAGTGTGGGAAAGACCAGGGTGTTATTTTTCCTTATTTAAACTTTGAACACTGGGTGCGGAGGGTAAGGGGTTAAAATGTTTACAAACTGATTTCACTAATGAGGAACGCTAAAGCTAAAAAAAAAATACTTTGAAGAAATTGCATCTCTTGGGTTAACAAGCCCTAGGTCTCCACAATAAGAGTTGATAAATAAAGATGGAAGTCCTTACCTAAGACGTCCGTGTTCAGAGCAGCAGCTGAGACTCAGTCCATCCCAGAATCTGAACCAGGACTCGGGCAGAGACCCCTCCCCCGGACCTGCCCCCACTACTGTACAGACGGGACGCAGAGGAGAAAGGAGAGAGCGCAGGAGGCTGGGAGGTCTGATGTCATTGCCCATGATGTGAATGAACCACAGGAAAGAATGAATGAAAGTCCGCTCCGAGCCAAAGACCTGGGAGACACCCACTGCCCACTGTGTGACCGCACTCACAGACGCACTGTGGGAGCGCTGGTTTATTATTTATTAAATCTGAATCATGGTCGCTTTGGTCTCTTTGGTTAGTGTCATGGGACTTACTAATGGTCAGGTTTAGAGACAATTCTTTGGCAGAAACAGCTTTAGATTTTGACGTTTGGATGAGTAAGTGGAAGACTTTTGTTTGATGATGGAGTGGAAAGGATTCGTTTTTTGTTTGAGTTGAGGTTTGCATGACGTTTATTATATATATTTTTTGCCATATTGTCTAGCCCTAGCTCCGTCACATCACTTAAAACACATTTTGGGTTCATTTCACTTATCTTCAGGCAGTGAAGCTCAAATAGTTGCCTTAAGGAAAATGTTTGGTTGATTTTGTTTATGAGTGCATATAGCTAACTGTTTACTCAGCAGAGTGTACCAGGGTAAAACTATTTTCTTCATGACGTACTTGACAAATAACCAGGCCTTTCTTTCGAGTTGTATCCGATATAAGTTTTCTCCTTTCTTTCATCGCGCTGAAACTTAGGCTAATCCTCCGTTCACCACAGCAGCTCCCCTGCAGTATCTCGCCTTAAAGATACTAGAAGGGTCCAGCTGGGTACTTCTGACCAGGTTGTTGGCTCAATTCAGTGATAGATACAGTACATTACAGATACATTTGTCTCGATGGGCTACACACATGGCATGCGACAGCAGTGGCATGCGACAGCAGTGGCACACATCGCACACTGGTCTAGCATTGATCACAGATTTGAATGAATGAATGGTTTATTTTGGTTGATTGATGCATTTAAATCAATACAATTTCCAAACGGTAACCATAACAACAAATATTCATCAAAAAAAATAAAAGGATTGGGCTGTGTCCGAATGTCCACACTATTCCCTATATAGTGCACTATATAGTGGTCACGCCATTTTGTAGGGGCGTCCGAATGTCCAGAGAGAAAAAAGTAGTGCACTCAAAATTTCCCACAATGCATTCTGAAAAGTAGTGAGCAGCGGTGTTCACTACACGGGTCAATATAGCCCACAATGCATTGCGTGAGTTGGAAAAAATGCCTGACAGCAACAGGTCTTTGAACTAAACAACATGACTGAATGAAATCAGCTGTCTCAATCGAGTGTTGCGTATTTATCATGAATAAAGACTTGAATATAAACGGTTATGGTGAAAAATGCTAGCGTTAGCTGCTTACCTTTAGCTTGAGCTGTTAAATGACCGATAGCTTCCTCTCGAATAATCCAAGCCATTCATGTAAAATCCATGTTAAATATAACGTATCTGACTCGTATTTATCCATAATTAGTCCCCTGTCTCATGAGTTTGGTTGGCTTTATCGCAGAAATACATTTTTCCCGGAGTTTAGCGAACTTTTAGCAGATGTAGTGCACTCATTCTGCTGGCGCTCCGGACACCGGCCTCTGACCTACTTTCTGCACGTCTTCTGGAGTGATTTTTTAATTTATTTTTTATGATAGTTTTAATTTTAATTTAAATGTAAAATAAAATTCCTGTAAAAGCACCAAAACTGTCGTTCTGTTTAATGAAATAAAAATTTGCAACAATAAATAAATTCAGAAAGAAAAGAAAGAAAAAAAAATCTGCACGCGGCAGCGCGCATGACGTCACGCAGCTCGGAGAAAGTAGTGGCTTCTGTCCGAATTGCCAACAGAATCAGTGGACTATATAGTCTACTATATAGTGCGGGCCTATGTAGTGAATGAGGGGTTAGGGACTAGAGTGGACATTCGGACACAGCCATAGTCTGAAGCAATGCTTATTTATGCCTGTCCTTGTTCAAACCACTTAACTGATTCTGAATCAACTTATCACATTAATATTATACATTATCAAATAAAAATAATTAATCAACTATTTGGTGACTTACAGACAGAATAACGAATGATATACACATACACATCTCCATTTTATTCATGCTTGACATTATCACTCATAGTCTTCTGCTTAATCATTCTTCTAAATCCGGTTAAAGAAGTACACAGTTTGAATTCACCTTTTACAGTAGTCCATTCCATAGCTGAACACCCTCAACTGAAGCACATCTGGACTTCACATTGGTGCTTACTTTAACATTTTCAGATATAAATAGACCTCTTAGGTTGTAACAGCTTTCCCTTAATTTAAATAAACTCTTAATAGAATTAGGAATGTTATTGTTTTTAACCCTGTGAACAATGTCTAACACTTTGACGTTGACAATATCCATACATTTTAAAGTTTTATTTTGAATAAACAAATTATTAGTTGGTTCACAATAACCAACCTTATTAACAATCCTTATAGCCCTTTTTTGTAATTTAAATAAAGAATCTATGCATGTCTTACCAGCATTCCCCCATATCTCTGCACAATATGACAGATGGGACATAACTAAAGAACTATATATCAAAAACAATCCTTTTTTATTCAATAAATTCTTTGTTTTATATAATATTGTGATTGACCTTGACACCTTATGCTTGACATATTCAATGTGTGGTTTCCAACAAAGTTTATGATATATGATATCTCCAAGAAATTTAGCTTAAAAAACGCTTTCAATTTCCATTTAAGTGTAATTTTACTATCAATTTTTGTGTTCCCTGCAAATATCATAAATTTAGTCTTGTTTTAATTTAAAGATAGCTTGTTATAATCAAACCACTTTTTGATAAACTAATTTAGTCTCTACAAATTGCAATAAATCATCCAGTTTCTTACCAGTACAAAAAAAGTTAGTATCATCAGCGAACATGATGAATTACATTCTGTTGAGCTGTCATCGATAAGGTTAAGTTATATTTTATTAATCCCCGTAGGGGATCATTTGTTCTCTGCATTTGACCCATCCTCATTGTCGCTGGAGCGAACTGTAGGAGCAGTGAGCAGCCAGTGTACAGTAGCTGCTCATGGACCCACCTCCAGATGTGGAATCAGAAACTCCTGGCTGGAGGATTAACCTATTGTACATGTTTTAGTGGTAGGGGAAACCGGAGTACCCGGAAGAAACCTATGCAGACACGGGGAGAACATACAAACTCCACAGAAAGGCCCTGTCCAGGTGGGAATCAAACCTTGGACCTTCTAGCTGTGAAGGACGAGCGCTAACCGCTGCACCACGCTGCTGCCCATAACTGATAATTGTTTTAAATGGGGAAAAATATTGAATGTTGTTCATTAGAAGGAGATATACATTTTCTAACAGGCTCAATAATGTTGGGGAATTTAAGTCTTAGCAATCCCCTGCTACTACTACTTTTTGTCTACTTCTCCACAGTCCATTCATCCATCCATCCATTTTCTTCCACTTGTCCGTTGCCGGGTCGTGGGGGCAGCTGTTGGAGCTGCACCAGCCCCTATAGCGCCCCCTGCAGGTGGTGGGTCCACAGAAGGACGGCCTCATGGTTCTAACCGGGCCTGTTGGTCTCTCATAAGGGGCTTCTACTTCTCCACAGTCAAAAGTTAAAAGTGTGGGAAAATAGGACAGGCTTAAAAAATGTATTTTTATGTTTTTATCAATTACGCAAACCTCCCATGAGCCCACCTTGCCTCCAGTGTCTGCGTACACTGGTGTATGAATGAGAGTGTGAATGGGTGACTGGTTCCTTGATGTAAAGCAATTTGAGTACCTAAAGCAGGTAGAAAGGCGCTACAGTATATAGATGTGACCATTTACCAAACCATGGTCAGGTCGACCAACAAAAATTTCAATAACAACTGGCAGGAAAATTGTGGATGAAAAGAAAAAAACAAGAGATAACTTCACCTGAAATACTCTCGGAATAAAAGTTATGCAGCATGGCCAAGTCGCCAAAAGAAAGCCATTACTTCGCAAATGCCACAAAGTATCCGTTTACAATATGCCAAACAGCACAGAGACAACCCTCAACATTTCTGTCAACAATGTCATTTGGAATGATGAAACCAAAATGGAACTTTTTGGCCATAACCATAAGCGTTACATTTGGAGGAGTCAACAAGGCCTGTGATGAACGGTGCACCATTCCTACAGTGAAACACGGAGGTGGATCACTGATGTTTTGGGGATGTGATGTTATTAAAGAATACTGGAGGAAAAGTGTCATCAGCCTGGAAGCTGCACATGGGTCGCACTTGGACGATCCAAAGCACAAGGCCAAGTCGACCTCTCATTGCAGTTCATGCAAGACAGCCCAGGAATTTACAGGAACTGGAGGATTTTTGCTAAAAAGAATGACCACAACTACCACAAAAGACTTGCTGTCATTGATGTTAAATGGGGCAATACATTTGGTATTAAGAACTCGGGTATGTAAACTTTTGATCAGGGTCATTTTGGCAGTTTCAGTTATCATGATTTAAAAAAGAGTAAACTCTTTACAGTATGAGTGAAAAAAACTTTTTGTGTTATCATTCATATTCTCTGGAAAATGGCCCAAAAAAAAAAAAATTCTGCCAGTGTAACTCAGTGCTTTTCCTGTAGAAGGTTTTGATACAGCTCCCCCACAGGCGTCCAGAGGAGCTCTGCATTTAGAATGTTGGTTCAATTAACAAAACAGAGGTGTGAACGCAAACTGCGCCAGTGGGAAAGTTGAAACAATGTTGCAACTTTGGTCCCCAATCGAACCGAGTCCCAAGTGTGAATGCAACCTTAGTTTTAACTTGCGCAATGCTAGCAACAACTAATCAAGTCTTGAACAGAAACTATGATTGGATCAACTAGTAATATAAAGAAATGGTCCAGTGTTGGATCCTCCCAGTGTTTGTGTTTTAGTTTTATGAATTAACTGATCTCTCTAACATTTTTGTAATGATCAGGTTACTTTATGTGAGTTGTTTATTTTAATGTGACCTAAAGCCTGAGTCATGTACCTGAGGATATTTAATGTAGAAAAGTCCAGTGATCCTTGTTTCATCTTTCTTTTGTTTATAAATTGATATAATTGATAAATGATCTGTAACGTCTTGCTTGCAAGAAAATTTAACACTGTATTGATTTCACACTGGAGAAAAGAGGACCATTCACCTTTTCACTCAGAGAAAGACACTTTTAAGAAAGTCTATTGTCTATCTATCTGTTAATATCGGAGCAAAAAACCTGGATCAGTGCACCTCTAGTACGAACTAAACATGAATGTTTTAAATCAATCAGACCTATGCTTCTAATAAAGCGTCACAGTTCAACAAAAAAATCGGCTGTGCATATATATATGGCTGGATCATGTAGGGAGAGGAAAATACTTAATTTAAACATTTTTAAACTCCATATAGTCCCTTTAAACTTGAGTGACTGTGAGAAGAGGCCCAGTTTCTCTGTGCCTTTGCTGTTAATGAGGCGGTAAATGTCAAAGCTGATTTCCGTCTGTAATATCTGAGTAAATGCCCCTCTGAGCTCAGACAGCTCTTCAGATAATGGCCAGTGCCTCGTTAGCGCTCCGAAGTGTGAACATCTTTACTGCATTAGGACACTTCTCTCTCTCTCGCTGCTGCCTTTGTCGGAGAGACTCGGAAACTCTGAGTCCCCCCGGAGCCAGCCGAGCCAAACCAGGACATATTTGAGCGCTGCTTCACTGAACTCAGCAGAAACCAGTGGAAAAGTGGACGGAAAGGTCTTGAACAGAGTTTACAGGAGGATGAGGAGGGGGTTTGAGTGATGTCACCGCAATAAATGTGTTCACGGCAAGGACAAGTCCAACTGCAGGAACATATGCCGCAGTTTGGACAGACATGAAAAGACTTGGAGTGGTAGTAACAAACTCTGCGCCTGAACTTTTTGAGATCCAATCCCGGCTATACACTTCACTGTTCCGTCTATGCCGTTTACTGTTACTAATAACTAAACTAGTTAAGACGAGACGCTGCAGGTGTAAGTATTGATTGTTCCCGCGGTGATCAATATTGACATTTTTACCTAGTTATCTCCCTTAACATCTTAGTCTTAATGTCTGAGTAAAAAACAGACAAAACTCTCCATTAGGTATGGGACGATAATGAAATTTTGGGTAACAATTATGTTGGCCAAAATATTATCACAATATTTGCCTATGGTTTGAAAATGCACCAAAACTGCAGAAATTACACAAATTATTGGAATTTGGTAATGAAATATTCCTCTTCATTGTCTGCTCTAAATGTCATATTGAGTGAGACCAAACAAATTCAACTCAAAACTCATCAAAAAATGTTTTTGCAGTAAGTTATAAGTTTAGAACGAAAATCTTTTCATGGCCACAATCGAGAAAAAGTAATTCCTGGTTATGTAAGACGGCCCTTTATGAACGCAGAAAAAACACAGGACATTCAAAAATATTGCAAGACTTAGGTCGTGTCAGCAGCATGTTGATAATTATTTACAACATATTATAACACAGTAGAGCCATGCATGCAGTGCTACTGGCTAGCATCAAATTAATCAACTTTGCATGTTTAATTCAGTCTGTTATGTTATGCTAAGTTTGTCTGTAACTTTGTAAATGCAAGTGGTTGTCTCTCGGATGAGTGGAGCTGCGTTCCCACACCACTCCTCAGACTTGGTACACGAATCTAAACCATAACCATCCTGTGACTTTGAATTTCTTTCTTGAAGTCCTTGTAAAATTTTAAGAACTTCTTGCTCTGAGACCTCACTTAAGTGAAACACTGGTTTAGTTGAATCTACAGATTTCATTTCTGGTGTTCTGTTACCAAAAACAACAACCAAATCATTAATAGAATCTTTGAAAAAACTATTAAAAGCACTAGCTACCTTTGATTCATCTTGTGTTAAAACATTGTTTATTTTGATTTCACAACATTTCTGAGAGTTTTTTCTGAGAAATAGTATTAATGTGCTTCCAGATTGTTTCCTTTAGCTTGTGTTATCAAATCAATAAAAAAGTTTGCTTTCGAAGTCCTTAGTTCTTTCACTACTTTATTCCGATAAACTTTAAATAGACGCATATCATTTTCAATGTTAGATTTTAAAGCCTTTTAAGAAGATAATCTCTTCTCCTCATCAATTTCCAAATGTCCTTTGTCAACTAGGGTAAATGTGGCTTTTTGTTCAAGTTAACACATTTTTAAATACATTTCTCCTTAACATTAATAATTAGATCTAAAAAGCTCCCACAAAATGAGCCTATTTCATCATTAGAGTTCAAAACATTCCAGTTCTTCTCCAATTCTTGGTCAAAATGTGCCAAATCTTTGTTGGGTATTTTATATAAGGCCTCTTTCTTATTTGTTCTAAATGTAAATCTGCTTTTGTTCAATTTCGTGCTATAAGAACTAAATTGTGATCTGACATTCCTGTGATAAAATTAAAAGATTTTATTATTCTGTCAGATTTATTTGAAAATACCAGGTCCATTTGCGTTTTTGATTTTTTGGTTATCCTTGTCGGTCCTTTTATTAGCTGTTCAAAATGATAAAGCCCTGTTATTTCCTTTAACCTTTCCTACTATTTTTATCGATCCAATTTACATTAAAATCCCCGAGTACAATTACTTCTTTACCAAGAGTATTAAATTCTTTTAAAATTTCCTTCCTTGAAGTATAAAATTTGGCATCAGCAGAAGGTGGTCTATAAATACCAAACAAAAATAAATGACGTCTGAGCTGACACATTTATAGTTAAAGCAATACATTCAATCTCTACATCCAATTTATCTTGCACATTTATCTGCATTGTAAATGCTCTTTAACATAGAAAAGTAGTCCACCACCTCTACCAGTAGACCTATCCCTTCTGAATATGCTATAGCCTGGAATGCAGTAGGCTGCCTGAGGAGATGTCTTTGTTAACCAGGTCTTTTATAGACAAATAAAGTCCAAGTTCGAGTCACTTAGAAGTTTTCCCACCTGGTCGGTTTTAGAGGAAATACTCCTAATATTTAAATGTCCCCCCAGCAGACCTTTAGGTTTTGATTTAGAGTCCCAAATAACTTTAGCGTGGTTGCGTGTATGAAGAAGTGTCAAGTCATACCTCCGTGACAGTGTTTTGAATGGATTGTTCTTCATGGAACCTTAATATTTCAGCAGCGGATAGTTTATTTTGTTTCACCGCGATGTGGATTACTTTTCAATGGTTTTCAAGCAACAGTAGGTCTACAGTACAAGATAAAGGTTAGATCAGAAAGTTTTTTTCTTAGGATCCCCATTAGCCACTGCAAAAACTGCTGCTATTCTTCCTGGGGTCCATGAAAGTGACTGCAGCAGACAGTGCTAAAGCACACGGGACTTAGCAGGGGGGGGGAAAGTCACCACTGTCTTGCTGATTCACAGTCACATCTGTGTACAAGAGCGATCGTCACTCCCCCGCGGCCAGGGCCAGTCTCCCCAGCCCTGGTTTATCCAAGTTTTGTCCTGAATGTGTCACAGTTGTAACTCTTCTGACTCAGGGCTTTATTAAGTTTGTTTGTGGCATTGTCCCAGTGATTAACTGTACATTTGCTTTTGGTTATAGACTTTCCTCTTCATCCCTCTTTCTGAAGTCTCTGAGAGGAAAAACTTAGGAATGATAGAGTCTGACAGAAACGGCCACATTAGACACATTTTTATGAATAATAACTTTGGGTTGAGTTGATTTCATACGTCTCTGAGGAGCAGTTTGTCACATACTGCAGTAGCCCGCAGCCTCATAGACATTAACCTCAGTGTAAAGAAAGCATTAGTCTGTGTCTGAATGAGCCTTTGGTGCCAGCTCTCAGCTCTGTGTGCTGGAATGCCTTTGTTTAAACGGTTTGTTAAGTGTCTGTCAAATCTACATCAGGCAGCAAAGACCAGAACAGTGCAGCTGTGGAGACTGGAGCTAAAGAAAAATCACGTTTCCCCTCATATTGATCAATGTTGACTTTTATATTTAAAAATATGAATGAGATGTTTCAACAAAAAGCTCAGCCACTGCAGTACCATTTCATGCACTCGTAAATGTGGCACGCATAAATCAGTGATAATTTTGCAGACTAAAATTGGACTAAAACTAAATTAAAAGTTGATGTCCTGATGTATTTTTGTCGACTAAAATAAGACGAAATAAAAATGAAAAGAAGAGACTAAAATCATCAAAACTTCCAATGTCAGTTTGAAAGAGCCTCATGTCATTTAAATTCTCTGCCAAAGGAACAGCTCTGAGCTTTGTTCATGTGGGAGAAGCTCTATAAAGCGGAGAACCTTGATTATTAGGGGTGTAACAATTAGGGATAGGAATCGAGAACCAGTTCTACAAGTAGACCCAGTTCTGTTTGAGCAAAGCATCGGAACCGTACGTCTACTTCATTATCGATCCCTCTTATCGATGCTCTCGCTCTGAAAACACTCTTTTTGCTCCGCGGAGCTAGACGCATGTGCGTAATAATGTAGTTCTCCGAGTCTGTTGACGCTGCTTCGAAGTAAGCAGGGAAACATGGAGAGGAAGGCCAAATCTCAATTCTACCCCTTAGCCCCCCGCTTAGCCCTTCCCCTCCGTTTTGCGCATTCACATGTCGTGAATTAAAACAGTCCATTGTTATAAACGTGTCAGTTCTACGTTTTCGCTTTGCTGCTGCGAACACTCCGTTTGTTTTCGCTGGATGACTTTGGAGTTTCTTTCCAAACTTTCGATACGTTGCTATTATCATGACACACGGGTTCAGTGCCTAGCTGCTGCGCTTGCTGTCTCCCCGTGCCGCTGTGCTCTGAGCGCGGGTCCAAGACTGTCTGTGCCCGGTCTGAGGGCACCTCAACAGCCTCCGCTCAGGCCCGGGGGCCGGGGCTCAGAGCGGAGGCTGCAGCTGCCTGTCCCCGCCCTGAGCGCACTGTGAGCTACCCGTCCCCGCTATGAGTGTGCTATATGAGCGGATCGGCTGATCTCTCGCAGCTCTGGCTAACGGGCTGTAGTAGAAGTAGTTCACACAGACAGGGGAAGGAGAATGTAGCGGATGAAGCAGAAATGGATGAAAATTGTAGGGTTTGGGCTGAGACCGAGTCCTGTTGTTTAGGTGTTACAAAACAGCATCAGTCTGTTACAAGTTACAGATACTTGTTGAAAAGTACAAATGTTACCATTATATTTTAGAGGATGCCAGGCAGGCTGAGTGCCAGCAGGAGCCACAGTATATTTGGAAACTTGCTTAATTTAATGAATATTTTTTCTTGGGAAAACTAACAATGTGTCTTTTTGATATAGTTGATCAAAAGCACATTCATTCCTTGCTTTCCCCAACACACAGACAAGTCAGGCATCGATAAAAGAATTGATAAAGAATCGAATCGATAGGTAAAATTATTGATGGCATTGATATCAATAAAATCTTATCAATTCCCATCCCTATTAACAATGCACCGTGCCGTGGTGCAAAAATCAGACGCAATGCACCGTACGGAAGTGACGGTGCAAGATTTTGTCTATATTTCTTAATATTTAAGCTACGTGGTGCCAGTCATGTGTGGATGCGTGCACCTAAACACAGCGTACATGTGTGTCATCATCACTTACCACTAGACTCTCCACACCTGTATCGTTACATCCTCCAAAAACACATGTCCTGCAGAGTGCAGACGACCAGGTTGCGGTGAGTGAAGCTCCAGTGCGCCAGACAAATGCGTAAGATCCAATCTTGGTCATAATCCGCCTCAAAAGCTTTGTTTCCTATAAAGTCCAAGCGTAATGTTGTCCAGGAATAGCCCAAACATGTTTTATGGATAAAAGATGTGCATGACTTGGAAAAATACAAAAGAGGTAATGTGCCCCATTGACATCCCCTAAGTCACTGTTATGACTGACAGTACCTACAATGAATCGTCATCTGAAAATGAGTCGCGTAGAAATGATTCTATAAATGGAGACTTTGAACTAAATACACCCATCTTCGCTGAACAAAACATAAACCAAATAACTGATGATACTGATCCTGATACAAACTTCTATAATAATATAAACAGTATGTGCAAATACTATAAGGACTGTGAAATACAAAATCAAATGAACCGGAAGGAAACCTTATCTGTGATTCACCTAAACAGTCAGAGTCTGTATGCAAATTTCGAGAACATAACCGAGTACTTAGACAATTCAGCACCCCCTTTGATGTTATAGCAATTTCAGAAACATGGCTAAATGATAACAAACCTGATAACTTCAACATAAAAGGATATGACATGTTTAAAGTAAACAGAAACCACAAAATAGGGGGTGGGGTTGCACTATATGTTAATAATGGCATGCAGAAAAAAGTTGTTGAAAATGTGACTGTAACTATGGCCTTATGGAATGTCTTACTGTGGAACTGTGTTTTGAAAAAAGAAAAAACATATTAATAAGTTGCATCTATAGAACACCTGGATCCAAAATTGACACCTTTACAGATTATATAGAGGGATTATTTTCAAATTTGGGACAAAGGGAAGTGTTTCTTTGTGGATATTTTAACATTGATTTACTTAAAATAAAACCTCACAGGCCCTCAGAAAATTTCTTAACTACTCTATACAGTCTATCTTTGTTTCCTAAAATAACCAGGCCAACACGAATAACTCCACACAGTTGCTCACTAATTGATAATATATTTACAAATGTTCTCAGCAAAGACCTTCCAAGTGGGATTCTAGTAACAGATGTAAGTAATCACCTACCTGTTTTTGTTCTGTATAAACGAAAAAATAGGAAAACTAAAGATGAAAAAACTCATGTTACTAAATTTATTAGATTGCTAAATGATAACGCGGTAGAGCCTTTAAAGTCAGCTTAGCTGAAACAAACTGGAAATCTCTCTTGGAAGAAACCAATGTAGATGCAGTTTATAATATCTTTCTAAGAACTTTCATGACCCTCTATGACCTGCACTGCCCAAAAATAGAAAGCAATTGTAAAAAGAAAAAGATAATGAGTTCCTGAATGACTACGGGTTTAGCAAATGCATGTAAGAAAAATAATTCAAGTCTTTTAAACAAAAAGAACAAGTGAATTGAAAATAAGTACAAAAGATACAAAAAATAAACTTACTAACATAATAAGAAACTGCAAAAACAATGATTATAGCGCACTACTCGAAAAAAATAAGACAAACACTAAAGCTCTCTGGTGTACAATAAATGATGTACTTCGAAGGACTCCAAAAGGAAATGTACTACCACAGAGCTTTATGTCAAATTGTCAGAAAATTGAAAATTCAAATGAAATTGTGAGCGAGTACTATAAGTACTTCATAAGCATAGGACCCCAATTATCCTCCTCAATTACTCCACCATGCACAAATTATAATTATGATTGTGTCCAGGAAAACCCAAATACAATGTTTCTTACGCCAACAACAGGACAAGAAATAACCGATATAGTTAGAAATTTCATAAATAAGAAATCCTTGGTCTGTGACGAGGTAGATATGAGTATTGTTAAACAGGTCATCGATCACATTGTCATACCGCTATCCCAGATTTTTAATTTGTTTTTCAAAACTGGTAAATTTCCAGATTTAATTAAAATGGCTGAAGTTATTCCCATCTATAAAAATGGTGACAAAACTCAATTCTCTATTTACAGACCTATCTCAATACTACCTCAATTCTCAAAAATATTAGAAAAGCTCTATATAACTCGACTAGACACATTTATAGATAAATACAATATTTTAAATGACAGTCAATATGGCTTTCACAAAAGCAGATCTCATGCTCTCCCGTTAATGGAACTTATAGAGGAAATCACAAATAATATCGACAAGGAAAAGTATTCAATAGGTATTTTCATCGACCCTAAGAAGGCTTTCGACACTATGGATCACAATATACTCTTGAACAAACTACAAAAATATGGGTATGTTTAAATATGTTCAAATGGGGCAGTGCAGATCCATGTTTGATACCCTAGTGTGTGGTGTCCCCCAGGGATCGGTGCTGGGATCTAAACTATTTTTATTATATCTCAATGATTTGTACTTGGTTTCCAAGAAGCTTAAACTGGTCCTTTTTGCAGATGATACAACAATCATACTCTCAGGTGCAGACTTACAGCAAATGATGATCGAGACAAAAGAAAATGGATAAATTGAAAGATTGGTTCTGCGTAAACAAACTGTCTCTAAACATTACGAAAACCAAAACAATGTTTTTTGGAAATCGTGTAATGAATGTACAATTACCAGTTAAAATTGGCAACGAAACCATTGAAAGAGTCTATAAACATACTGTACATTTCTTGGTGTAACACTTGATCATAAAATCAGCTGGAAACCTCACATCATAAAAATTAAAACTAAAGTTGCAAAGATTTCAGCCCTAATGAATACATTTAAATATATTATTGATAGCAAAGCTCTATATACTATATACTGTTCACTTATCCTTCCCCATTTAACATATTGTGTAGAGATCTGGGGAAATGCGTATAAAAGTAATCTTGACCCATTGGTTAAAGTTCAGAAAAAAGCAATAAGAATTCATTTAGCTGGATACCGTGAACACACAAATCCATTATTTTTCAATCAAAAACAATGACATTTGAGGACCTTACTGAATTTAAGATGGCTCAAATCATGTTCAAAGCCTCACAAAAGTCGTTTCCTGAAAGTATACAAAATATGTTCTGCAAACGAGAAGTCAAATACAACTTGAGAGATAAGATGAGCTTCGACAAACAGTACTCCAGAACAACCATGAAAAGCATGTGCCCCACGAGACGTGGTGTTGAAATGTGGAATAATCTAGATCAAAACATCAAACTTTGCAATAACCTGGTACATTTTTAAAAGTTTACAAAGAGTTTATGTTTTTTAGATATTAGTTGTAGCACATTCTTTTGTTGTTTCTTTATTTTGCTGTTTTTTTTTATTATTGTTCTTCATTATTTGTTGTTACTTTGCCCTATGTTCCTTTGTTTATGATTTGCTACCCTGTAAATGTTAAATGTAAATGCTTAGTTTAGTTTTAGTTTAGTTTATTTATTTGTTTGAGCAGTTAACCTGCTCAAAGGGAGTGGGCTGAAGCCAAAGGCTTATAAGCGCCCACCCCGAAATAAAAATAATAACATTACATTTAACATTTACAAGGTAACAAATCATAAACAAAGGAACATAGGGCAAAGTAACAATAAATAATGAAGAAGAATAAAATAAAAACAACAGCAAAATAAAGAACCAACAAAAGCATGTGCTACTTTTATGTTATAAAGGTGCATTAATGCATATTATACTCTGAGATCTTGCTACTTCCCAGTTGTCATTACCATCCTCAATATAATTTAATTTGGGTTTAATTATCATTAATATTATATTTGTTTAATTGAGTTATATGTGAAGTATGATGTAAGCCCTGCATAGTTAGGTGCATTAAAAAGCCAGGGTGTAGAGCGGACCAGTTGAAGAGGGCAGTAACTCCCCATCAACAAACCCCCACCCAGCTGCCCTAACAGCTGATTTTGTAGATGATGTTCCTATGCTGAGTGGTGCATTAAAAGACAAGGTTTTGAGCCCGTTGGGAGGGTCCCTCTCAACAGATTCATAACTTGCCTACCCTAATTCTCAATTTGTAAATTTGAGCAATAGAATGACAACCGTTCCAAGCAGCAACACTCTTCCTTAATTATAGAGGAAACACACATAATTGATCCTACTCCGCCTCCTAGTGGCAACACATTTCTTCTTCTCTGTATATTTCAAAAAGTCTTTTGTTTGTATTTATATTTGAACAGGTTGATGTTTGGACTTCGTTTCAACTCCATTTCCAGTTTATTCCACAATTGTACACCATTAACTGTTGGGCTAAAACTTTTCAAAGTTAAGCTATGTTTCTGAGTCCTAAAGTTTAATTCATCACGTAATTCGTAACAACCAGTACGTTCTTGGAACCTTCTTTGTATTTGGCCCGGTAACAGTTTGTATCTTGCTTTGTATAACATCTGTACAGTTTGGAACTCAACAATGTCACAAAACTTCATGATCTTTGATTTTAAAAATGAGTTTGTGTGGTCCAAAAACCCAACTTTATGAATTACTCGGATAGCTCTTTTTTGCAACAATACTATTGGTTTTAATGTGTTTTTATAAGTACTACCCCAAACCACAGTACAATAATATAAATATGTCAAAATCAGAGAACAGTATAAGATATGTAGAGCTTTGATGTTTAAAATGTGCTTTGCTTTTGCTATTACTGAAATACTTCTAGAAATTTTCGTAGATATATATTTAATATGAGCTTTCCAAGTAATTCTGTCATCTATAATAACACCAAGGAATTTGATTTCATGCACTCGCTCTAATGCTATTGTTTTTTTTTGGGGTGGGCGCTTATAAGCCTTTGGCATCGGCCCACTCTCTTTGAGCAGATCAACTGCTCAAACAAATAAAAAACTAAACTAAATTGTAGGATGAACATTTGGCTATTTTATTTCTAAACCATTTTTTTTTTTTTTTTATTGCACTTGAACCGTGATGCACCGAACCATGGGTCCTCAGTGTTTCCCACAGGTTTGAAGGCAATGTGTGGTGGTCGGACCGCTGGGGGTGTATGAGAGTTGTCGCGGTCGGGAGGGATATATATATATATATATATATATATATAATTATTTTTTTTTTTATTCACTCTATCGTATTGGCGCTAGTGATGGGACTTATGGCTCTTTGATGATTTTTTTTTCTTTTAAGAAAATAAATACCCTCTGAATTGACTTTATTTTAACGTAAATGTCACTATTTTACCCAATATAACATCGATATTTCCTGTTATGGAGTTTGTTATCACAAAAAAAAACAATCACACGACCCGATTAAGCTTCTGCTGCTCTCATTCACTTTTCCTCGGTCCCTCTCTCCCTCTCTCTCCCTCGCACAAGAGGGGAGAAAACAACGCAAGTGAAAGAGGTGTTTTGCTTCAACGCGATCTCCTCTGTAAACGTGTTTATTATTTCATTAGGTCTTTTATTTCTCAAACTTGTTGCCTTATGCTCACTTTGAGCTCCTTGTGGGGGTGGAGATGACCGGGGCAGACTGAGGAGGAGACAGTGTGCGGTGATGTCGCTGCCATTCGGAGGCAGCCAAGAGCGGAGTGGAGCTGAGTGAACAGGTGGAGGATGTGAGTGACGGGGCTCCTGTAGCCACCTCGTCACTCACGGACCCCGCGCGCCTTTTTCGTCTTGCTCGTCAGAGGCGTCTTGCTCCGCCGTGCTCTCACCTGACTTATTGGGCTCTTGACAAATCGGGTTACACAAAAAGCAAAGACCAGCTGAGTGTCGGGCCTGTCCATATACTGTAGAATAGCAATAGCTTTTCATAGTCTATGGGACTGTCACAACAGTTCAACCCTAAACTATCCTGTCACTGTGTAACACGGGCAAACGCTGAATCTATCAAGACAAACGATAGCAATAAACACACGCGCTTTATGTCAAAGGAGTCTGTGCAACAGGGGCACATTCAGCCAGACTTTACTCCATAGAATAAGCATAAAAACACTACACTCACTGTGCACTCGATCTTCTGGGGATCTGTCGTAGAACTCTTCACCTCTTTATCCATGACTCTCACTCGTCTGGTCAATCATAGCTCCATTTGGAAGCATTTGCATAATCCAGAACAACAGGCCTGTCTCCACCTGCTGCGCTCATCGCCGCTTGTTTTACATGTTAAAAGTTGTGAATGAGCCTTAACACTTATCCATGTTATAGCTACTGTAACCACGCGTTGTTGTTTGGGTCAGTGCATAAGGCAGCGTGGGAGATGCATTCAGGGGCAATAAGAAGTGTGGGAAAGGCGCACTTCTTACTGTTTTTTTTATTTTATTTTTTTACACAAATCGTGGAAAATCGGGACAAATATATAACAGTCGGGTTCTCCAGCGGGGCGGCAATAGGGGTGGCAGGAACTGGCTCGCGAACATCAGGAGGAACGTCCTCAGGAGGAAGAAAAGCCGGAGGAACAACTTCAGCACCTGAAGAGCGGCAGCAGCAGGTGCTGTCCCGGGCCTGGAGCGCGGACTGGCCGACTTTGTGTGACTTTTCTTTGGCATAGTGCAGGTACGAACATTAACTTTTCGGCGTAGCGTGTGTTTCTATCAATTTTGAGCGTGAAACAGTGATTCTGCACTACGAATGCTGTACGAATGCTGTACGAATGCTCTCACGCTGAATTACGAAGTGCCACTACGCATCACGAAAGAACACGCTCCGTTGCGAACTCCACGAACAGAGGGTGAATCGTGACATTCGTGGAAGATTTTTGACAGCCAAAACTTTCTCCACGAACATCACGAATGTCACGAGCTGATGCATTCTGTTAAGAATCCCATTGAGATCCGTTAAGTCATGTCACGAACGTCACGAATGACGGAAAAATGCCATTTGTAACGCATCGTGCCTATGTGTAAACCCAGCATAAACAAATCTGATTGCACGGGATCGTTTTAATTTTCTGATGCCGCCAACGGGGGTGAGGAGTCCAGACTGATCCCCCTCTGTATAAAAAATATTGAGGGGAATCATTCTGATCTCACCAGGCTAGTAAGTTTGAAGTCTTATATACTATATACTATATACTTGATTAAACTTTACTTTTCTTGACTGGCTCTTGGGTGCATTTGTGATCACAGACTATGTAAATACATGTCCGTAGGCTGTACGCAGAAAAACGAACTTCTGTAGTAGTATTCCAGCGTTAGCATTCGGCTATTCAGAGCGTTAGCAACAGTGGCCCGGCCTCCGTGAGCTACAGGGGAAGCGTTGCATAATCATGAGCCACACACACACAATGACAGGACCCCATGGCGTGCGCTATTTCTCAGACTTTTTCACCCTGAGATTTCACGCTTTTAAATATACCAATACTGTTATCTAAAACATGGTGAGGTTTCTTCGTGATCTCAACTAAAAGATTCTGCAACAAAGCGAAAATTAGCAATTAAAAATAAAAAAATCTTCTTTCTCGATTTGTGGGAAACTGAGTCAGCCGACTTGTGTCAAGCGACGGGGCACAAATATATCGTGTCCACAGCGATATAAATAATTACAACAATATTTAAAAAAATATCGTGATAACGATATGCGATACGATATGGCCCACCCCTACTGTACATGAATTGAAAAAAAGTGCATCGGGGTCCGCCATGGTCTGGTGAGGTGGCTATAGCCGGCTCCAGAAGCGGTCAGCTGTTAATAAATATGCAACTTTTCTTTCTGGAATCTCTTGTTTGAGCAGTGAGGAATTTATTATTTTATGTAGTGACGCAAATAATAATTGCTTGCTACTATTGATTAACACAGTGACCGGAAGTTCAGTAGTCATTAGGTAGAATGCGGAAGTCGTCAACACATAACCCGTATTGGAAACATAAAGTGTCGAATCTTAATGTGTGTAACAATATGAACGTGAATGAATATGTTCCCCCGCACATTCAAACCTTAGATACTCCACTACTCACTCAGCCATTGTGCCAATAAAGACATGTATTTTTCAGAATTACGCGAGTAGATACAGCTGTTGACCTTAGGACACATCAGTGAATTGACATTCCAGCGGCTCAGCCTTGATGCAGCAGGAATTTGTCAATTGTTAGTGGGAAAAGCCAGTGGGCTGTGTTTAAAAAGACATCTGGCTTTAAGTTGATGTCGAATTAATAAGCTGTCGATGGAATATCACTGGTGAAGATGATTAAGCTCCAGAAGCACAAGACCAAACAGAAAGACAAGAGTGATATCAGATGTTTGTACTGGAGCGTTATCAGGTTGTTGTTAATGGAACTTATTAATAATGTGAGACAAGTATATGAGTCCCTAGTATTTACACAATGTTGTAGCCAAGTGACCAGTTTAACTCATTCTCAAGTTCTCATTTTTGTAAAGCAAAGTCTGACTGGGCCAGCTACGGTCAAGGTGTTGTACGTCAATGAAAAATCAACTCTTTATTCGGCCCCGTCTGCAGAGGCATTCCCATCAGCCCTGGGTTTATGTCCGCTCATGGGAGTGGATCTCTCCTTCTGTGGTTCTCCCTGAGGTTTCTCGTTTCTCCTACTGGGTTTTGGAGTTTTTCCATTCCCTGCAGGAGAGTCTAAGGACGAGGAATGCTTTTGGCTTGGTCCCATCTGCTGCTGACGTTTAGTTGGACACTACATTTGCTTGGACATTGCATTGTTTTGTTTTTTATTGCTTTAATATTTGTTGCTTGTGAGACAACTCCTGTTGTGATACAGTATTCATCTATACAAAACAATTGACTGATTGATTGATTGATTGATTGATTGATTGATTGATTGATTGATTGATTGATTGATTGATTGATTGATTGATTGATTGATTGATTGATTGATTGATTGATTGATTGGTGTTTACCGAACACCAAGTTTCACTGAGTATGGAGCATTATAGAACAAGTCAATATACAGTATATAAGCATGGTTACATTCACATTATGTCTATAGAACGTTAGGGACACTCTTCCAGACAAATGACATGTGCTCATGGTTTGCCTGTTTGACAATGCACCATGCAACCTGTCTTATTTCACTGGTGTTTCCCATAATCTTCTTGCAGTTCAAAATTCCATGGTGGTAACTATGGTAACTGTCGAACTGCAGGTTTGTTTGGGTTCGTTTTTGGCTTATATTGCCGTCATAACTGGGTGAATCCACATGAACTGTCACAATGTTTATTGTCTTATCTGTCAGCACGTATAAATTAAGGTCCAATTATTTTCTCTTGAATGTGTCCAAAAGTGGAGACAATTTTCAAAAACATGTGCGTGATGTTGATTAGATTAAAGCAATGAGGCAGTTTTGTGAATCCTGTCACAACCAAACACTAATGAGGTTTGTCAATTTTAATTTTGGAGATTTCTTGCAAAAACTGTTTCTCTCCCATAGAGTTTTATTGGCCCCTGCTCCATCTGAGATTATGACATCACCACATTGTAGAACATGAACGCAACCTATTCTGATATTTCTAACACATCTGTTGGAAACCAAAACAGATGGAAATTAGATTTCTGACACTGAACTACCAAGTTCTGACCCTTTTCTTAACCCCCACCTGAACCAAGCACATTTCTTGGATTACCCAAATTTATATTTATTTATTTAAGTTTATTTGAATAGGGACAAGTATGTTACATAAGCTCATGTTACATACAACAACATTTTAGCCAAAGCTAATTCTCAATGTCCGTCCCTAGTTGGGCCTTTACCATCCATCCATTTTCATCCGCTTTATCCGGGGCCGGGTCGCGGAGGCAGCAGTCTCAGCAGAGATGCCCAGACTTCTTGATCCACGCACACCTCCTCCAGCTGTTCTGGGGGGACCCCGAGGCGACACCAGGCCAGCTCGGAGACATAGTCCCACCAGCGTGTCCTGGGCCTCCTCCCAATAGGACATGCCTGGAACACCTCCCGAGGGAGGCGGCCAGGAGGCATCCGGAACAGATGCCCTAGCCACCTCAGCTGCTCCTTTCGACGTGAAGGAGCAGCGACTCTACTCCGAGCTCCTCCCGGGTAACTGAGCTCCTCACCCGATCTCTAAGGGCGTGCTCAGCCACCCTGTGAAGGAAACTCATTTCGGCCGCTTGTATCCGCGATCTTGTCCTTTTGGTCATTACCCAGATCTCATGACCATAGGTGAGGGTGGGAACGTAGATCCATCGGTAAATCGAGAGCTTTGTCCCCCCGACTCAGCTCCCTCTTCACCACAACAGATACAGCGACGGCATCACTGCTGACGCTGAACCGATCCGTCTATCGATCTAACGCTCCATCCGTCCCTCACTCGTGAACAGGACCCCGAGATACTTGAACTCCTCCACTTGAAGCAAAGACTCTCCACCGACCTGAAGAGGGGAAGCCACCTTTTTCCATTGGAGAACCATGGCCTCATATTTGGAGGTGCTGATCCTCATCCCGGAGTCCAGTTGGGCCTTTTCATAAAAATTAAACAATACATAGTTAAAACAAACGTAATAATACAGAAGAACATAATACAAACAGCGGACGGTCAGTGGTCACATTTCTGACCTCTGATCAAAGAGTGTTTAAGTTTGTGTTTAAAAAGGACCCAGTTTGATTCTCCTTTCAGTTCAGTGGGTAAAGGGCCTGTCACAATTGGCACATTGACTGCAGCGATTTTGTCCCCCATTTGTTCTGCAATGGGAAAATGAAATTGCCATCAGCCGCAAAGATCGCAAAGTAGACTTTTAAGAAATCGCAGTCACATTCACAATAGAGTACGGGCTGCGACTGGATGCGGTTGATTTGGATAGTGTCCAAATGCGAGTGGTGCAAGGAAGAAAGGAATGGTGAGCGGCTGGTGAGCGAGTGTTTCAAGTGACACCCGTAACGGTGATTAGCGGTTAGCATTCGTGCCTCACAGCAAGAAGGTCACGGGTTCGATTCCCACCTGGACTGGGTCTTTCTGTGTGGAGTTGGCATGTCTCCCCGTGTCTGCATAGGTTTCCTCCGGGTTCCTCGTCTGCGTAAGTTTTCCTCTACCACTAAAAATATGTACAATAGGTTCCCTCTGGGGCCAGGACTTCCCTGTAAAAGAGATTCTTAATCTCAGTGGGTCTTTCCTGGTTAAATAAAAGTTAAAAAAAATACTTAAAACAGGCCTCTATGTCATAATAACCAGCTGTTTGGATTTATATTGTGTAAAATGTTAAATCTGCAGTAGTATTACAACATGAGCCCCGCCATGACTCTTTGATTGTAGCCTCCTGATCTCCTAAAAAGGAGTCCAAGTGATGATGTAAATAAAATCCGCTCACTTGTAAAGAGCAGCCGATGGCCTTGTGCAGTGAAACATTGTAAATATTGCAGTTTTGTTTTCGGGAGGACAGGTCAAACAGATTTACGGCACTGAAGCAATATGAAGTTTTTCCAGTGGCGTTTTTGTCTGAGAATCTTTTCTTTTCCACTGACGTCTGAATCATGAGTCACTTACATCAGCGCGGCTTGGGCCAGAAAACAGCAGTGCACCTGCTTTAAGTATTACTGCTGCTGACGGATGACAGAAACACTGCAGGGCTGGGACATTACATTGTTTTGCATCACATACGTTTTGTTTCGGAAACCATGCATCGCAATAGCATATTTTAAAGGAGACATATTATGCTTTTTCCTGGCATTTTGTGGTTTTCTCGTAGACACATACAACTAGAGCTGGGCAATATATTGTCTACATGATCATATCAAAATTACTCTTTGGAAGATATGCAAAGGGATAATATCAAGTTTATCTTCACTGTCAAGAAATGTGGGGAAAATGGGGAAAAACATTTGGGGGAAATGGGGAGGACATGAGGAAAAAAAATGAAAAATCACTTCATCATTGTTTTTAAAGAGTAACTAAACGGGCGTGCCAAAGCCTTTCCCTACCCACAAACAAAAGTCAAAAAGTGCTGTGAAAGAGGGGTCTCTGAGGTTTGGGGGTGACATGCGGGGGTGAGTGTGTGGGCCTTTGCATTGGCACAATCACAGCAGACTGATTACGTGGGAGGGACTTGGTTATAAACCACAGGTACAGGGGCAGGACAATTGGCAGCACCTGATGACGATGTGTGGAGCTGGTGCGGCTTATGACGTTCTGTGGAGGCCGTGGACACTCTCCAGCCAATCAGGAAATTCTAATTTAGTAGCAGAGTTTACCCTGAAGGGGGCGCAACCCATTCGTTTTCAGGCCAAAGTTAGGATTTTACACATGTTTGCGCTATAATGTCAGAATAATGTCAGGGACCAGTGGACAACACTATGAGACACACATTGAGACAGTTTATCAGTAAAAAAAACTTGATTTGGTGTTTAGTTGCTCTTTAAGAAAGTCCTAAAAAATATCGATACATTAATTTTTGTCAATACCACGCCTTACACACAAAATTATTTAACACTTCAAGAGGCGATATTGACCTAAAACAACGTAAAAATAGAATGATTGAGCAGAATTGACTCAGGCCTGTCCTTAAGCAAACATTTTCAAAGTCGTCATCAAAACATAGCGTCAGAACTTCTGACTGTGAATAAAGCACTGCCCTGTTTCATAAGGAGAGCTTTGTTATATTATGAGAAGTTACTGGCACTTCATATTCCATTCTCCAAATGGAACCGTTGGAGCACCGTTAAAGTCTTTCCGATAATGTTACTTAAAGAGTTAAAAAAAATCTACCTAAATGCTATAACTAATCGCAAACCTGACAATCGATTTGAAAATACTCTCTCGCTATTCCTTCTCCAACTCGCTACGGGGGCGTGAGCGAGACTGGGCCGCTTTTATAGCCCAGAGCGGCAGGGCAACTGACGTCAGGCTTCACGCCTGCGCAAATACTGGCGCCAAATTCAAAAATCAAATGCAGTAAAGACCGATTGCCTGTAGATGGCGCCTCACTGACGGTTTTAGGCATAAAGTTGATCTTTCAATTAATTTGCAATAAAGTGTCAAAATTATGACCAGGATATGTAGACACCACTTTTGGACACCCATTTATACAGTTTATCAGCAAAAAAAGTGGATTTGAGGGTGAGTTTTCCTTTAAGCAATACTTGGTTTATGATACCAATACCTGAACTTTTTTTCGGTACCTATACTAGAATATTTTATTCCATAAAAATCTATTTATTAGAAATTTGTATCATTTATTTGAGCTGAAACAACCAAGTCACTTCCTTTAATGCTGCTCCTGGACCAACAGCATCAAAAACTTGGATCTAAAGATATAACCTGTGGTACGTGCTTTTGACACTTTTATTCTCAGTAGTACCTAAACTGTTTTTCTGATGCCATTCTGGTGTTGTTAAATTGTACCCAGCCCTTACTTGGGACTGCTTCAGGTTTGACACAAACTGTCCAATAAGTCCTTGTTTACGAAGCGGTCGTAAGTGAAATGCCAAACTAAGGACTGTCACCACAGACTTTTCTCGCCTTGTGCCGTCTCCTGGAAACTTGAAAATGGGGCTTCTCCTCGACATCAAAGAAACATTTTCCTCATGGAGATTTTTTAATAATCCAGAAATGAAACTGTGCAAACCTTTCCACAACCGCAGGGAATAAAGTTAGCGGCATGTATCCAGCAGATTTGTTTCTTTTCTTTAAACCACCACCAAGTTCTAACTACTCCGAAAAACCACCTTAACTAGCTTAAAGCACCTCAAAGCTCACAGAAGTCCATTTTGCAGCTCCATTATGTCACCTTTAAAGTGCATATGACACATTAGACTACATTTTCACAAATACGTAGTTAACACAATTACATTCAAGATTCATGTTAAAATTTTCCCTAAATCTGGCAAAAAAAGACCTTTTTATTTTGGAAAAGAAAAACACTTCCGCATTAGCCATGGAGCCCCGGAAGTGACGTAGAACAAAACTGAAAATTGTTAACGGTCGCTGATCATTTAGCGAACCACAACTATATCACCCTAAACCTGGGACAAAATGTGACAGGCTAAGGACCAACGATAAGAACAAATGTTGAGCTCTGACATTTAAAAAGGTCTTGATGCAATGAATGGAGATCAGCGCTGATAACGCAAAGAAGCTAGCAGGCTAAAGCTAACTAGCCCGCCGGCTGCAAGCAGATTCATTCAGGATTAGTTTGTTTACGTTCACACCACTTTTATGTTGTGCTTTGCATTAACGGGAGAGCAATTCGCTCACGGAACAGATGTAAAATGACAGTTGCTGATGATAAACTTGGCCTCTACACTGTAGCACAGTAGCCAAAGCTAACACCAGGAGACGACACCTTCACGGCTTACAAACGCAGAACAAAGGCTCACAAACACAAACCGATCCATCAGATCAAGTCTGCAGAATGAAAGCACACGTGGATCTGTACCGTGACCCTGCCATAAACAGCAGGATTTTACTCTGGAAATAAAAACGGCGCTAGCATCGTTAGCATGCAGCCACACGTTGTAGCCTGATATTGACAAACATCGGCCGTAGCCACAATTCTCTCTTTGAACCATCGCACACTGGAGACAGAGCAGCTCACGATTTTACAAACCCCACTTGTGTCAAGTGACAACTAAACATCTTAGACAAAAGTAAATCACCAGCCTTAAGAAGCTAACCACCACAAAACAGCATTGTATGTTATAGCCAACTGTTGATTCACTAAACATGCAGAAAAACAAAAAGTTACAGTACTCACCAAACGCAGACATCGCTTTTCCATTGTGTGAAAGCCTTCAGTCCTCAAAGTATCCCATAAATAATGTCCAAGTTTTGGAAAACATCGGCTCTTTAGCCACTGGGTAGGCCAGCCACTGCTCCACACGCAGCTAAAATATCCATCCTGGTATGGATATGGAAAAGCGTAATCGTCCCGCGGGCAAAATAAAGTCCTTGTGTGCACAGATAAACTCCTGTAATTCCGCTGTTCCTCAAAATGCCGATGCACATGTGTCCTGTCAGCATGGTGGCTGTTTTTGTTTTGATGCAGGCGGCGCAAAGTGAAGGAGGAGCTTATTTCCTGCGTGGAACCAACTTTTTATAAATATATTATTTAAAAAGAAACTAAATAAGTTGCATTTCTAAATAAGCAAACTTTTAATGACTGCAAAGAATTGTATAAACATTATAAAATAAAACGAGCTACACCTGAGCTGAAGAAAACTGCACCAGAAGTGCATTTATACAAATGGCTGACTCCACGCACACAATAACTTATTTATTGAAGTAAATTACCAATTCAGTTTAATATAAATATAGCTAATCATACAATCTGATCAAGAATATAAGAAAAGACTGTCAAATACCTACAAAAAAGAGCGCCATCTGCTGTATTTTTATTGCACATACCTTCAGCGAGAGAGGGCAGCCAGCCAGGTTTCTTCCGAGTGCTACAGTTCCCCCGACCTCCAAGGTCATGCGGGTCAGGTTGACACACAGTGGCAGCGCGGCTCAGCCGCAGCAGCTCAGGACTAACACCTGAACACTATAAAGCACTTAGGTTAGGTTAGGTTCTTCTACGTCAGCACTGAAGAGCGTTCTACTGTTGCTAAGGAGTTGCTAAGGACATTTCCCTGTTAGATTAACTACAGTTTTGACTTTTTAATCATATTTTCTCCACAAGCTGATATTTTATGGGTGTAAAACTGTGATATTTTCCTTAACACAGGTATTATCCCACCAAATCAAGAAGAATTATAAAAACTTGATAACCTGTCATATGCACTTTAAATCTAAATGGAAACAGAACCTTCAACAGAACAAATTGAGTGGCAAATCAAAGAGTAACATTGTAGTCTTGCCAATTTGCTGCTGTTGCCGTGATGAAATGCTAACTGCATGCTGTTGCTATGTTATCACATAACACGCATAACCTCCATTAATAAGGCTGCAGAGCTCCACGGCTTTTGTCTAGTTCAGTTGTAATCAGTAATGTTTATACACAGCCTTTACATCACTTCGTTTAAGTGCAGTTGTTTTTAAATGGACTAGACAGAGTTTAAAAATGTTAAAATTATGTATTTTCTACCCCTTACTTGCTCCTGCAATGTCCTAATGTGTAGAATGAGCCCAGACCTATTCACCACAACTGGCTCTAAAATTCTTAATATAGAAACTGCAGTTACACGTAAGACCTGGCAGTAGCGAGTATAAAAATAACAACTTCCATCTAGTCCCTTTAAGGCGATACATGGCAGGTTCAAACATAGATGTCTCATGCAGTGGTCAGTGTTGAAATTTTTAGCTAGTTTTCTCCTTTTACATTTTAGTTTACATGTCAGAGTATAAAAAAGACCAAACTTACCCTGTATGATGCTTATTTTATGACGTTTTGTCTCAAGCGAGGCATTCCCAGAAGAAGAATGTTGTATTTGCCCTCTGGCATAAACTTATTATTGTAAAAAATAACCACACCGGTGTAACTTCAGGTCTGTTTACTCAGCCATATTGGATCTCACGTGCATGTATATAGTCTTGCGGTACTTATTACAATACATCATGCGACATTGTAACAGCGCCTCTAGCGTTAGAATGTTACATCTCCCTTCTTGAATGAGGGTTCACAATCAATGTTTACATGTATCGTGCACAGACTATAAATGTATATAAACAACATGCATTGGCATTTCAAAAGCATACACAACCTGTTTTTTACAGCTTATTACTGGCCTTCCATCCATTTTCTTCCACTTGTCCGTTGCCGGGTCGTGGGGGCAGCCGTTGGAGCTGCCCAAATCACATTGCACCAGCCCCTATGGCTCCTCCTGCAGGTGGTGGGTCCACATATTGGCCTCTAAACAAAATTACCAGTGCTTAAATTCAAGTGCTGAATGGCATACATGAGTATACTGTAGCTCATGCTTAAAACATTTTTAATATCTCTTTTCATTTTTTTTCATTTTAGCAACTCATTTTAGCTTAGTAAATACAAAAATTAAAGATCAAGTATTTGTTTTGGCTTGATGGCTCGGCCTGATCTTGTAACATAGCTAGACTCGTGTTGGGACTGGTCGGTTTGAGGTTGGGCAGGTTCGGGCGAATTGTCTCTGACTTGTGGGACAAGTTTGCGTTCTTCGGTTGTGCCATGGGTCTCTTTGGTTTCGCGAAGGTGGCGTCTGTTTCGCCCGCCGAATTGACTGTCCTTCCTCAGTTTGGATGTGATAACTCCGATCAGTGTGAGCAGGTTGAATCACTTTTGCAGCGCTGCCGACGCCTCCAAAGCGTCAGGTTTACATTTAAAATACATGGAGGATGCGCCTCAAGAGGTCCCGCGGCGCCGCATGCACCTCCTGTGCGGCGCGTTTTGAAGATTTTTGCCTTTGACGCGCCGTTATTTTCAAGTAGATTAAACACATTTTGATAAGAAAAAACGCTGGCGTTTGCGAGGTGACTTTCCGGCTAAAGAAAGACTTTACTTGCACACATGCACAGGTAAAGTGTCTTGCCCAAACACAACAACAGCCTGTACTGTACCTGCAGGAGCATGGATTTGAACTGCAAACCTTCCGGTTAAAGGACAACCCACTCTATCACCCTAAGATACTGTATAATTCTTGCTATATCACTTAACATAACTGTTATCATTGGGGGTATAATCTGGCCTGGGGGATAGGAAATAGCCTAGCCCATAATATACCCCGGGGTATATTATTATGGCCTAGGCCATTATATACCTGGGGTATAAAATGGCCTAGGCCCCTTTAACCCCGGGTGTAGTCCAGATGGGGGGTATACTCTGGCCTGTTACACCGGCTTTCCCTCGCACAGTCATTCACAAACTTTCCAGTCTTGGACTTAACAATGTTTTGTTTTTCAGATGGATTTTTTTTTCATATCTAATTCTTAGCCTGATTTATTAAATTCACTTATGGATAGCTTATTAAAAACTAAACAAGTTCCAAAATCCCCACTGACAAAATCTTAGTAACAAACATATAAACAAAATAAAACACCTTACAGTAGGAGCACTTCGACGTCCGCGCAGAAAGTGAGATATTACTGCGCGGACGTCGAAGTGCTCCTAAGGTGTTATTACGCCTCACAATATAGTACCCCATTTTATCCGCTTAGAAAATTGATATGTTTAATTTTGTGTAACTACACTTGGATCGTGTAAAGACTAACGCAACTGTATAGGGAAAACGTGAAACAGCTTGGTAGCTTCTAACTTCACTTCTAACTTCACCCCAGTTTGGCACTATACCTTAGCTGGGGAAGGCTAAATGCTAACAACATTTTTGCGTGATCAGACAGTTACACAACTCGTCTAAGCTAAGGTAAGAACATAATGTTTGGAAAAACGGTGGCCTGTTCCTTTAAAGGTGCCCCATACATTTGACTTTGAATAGTGGACATAAATGCTGTACTCAAAACAATAGTTCTTTAATGTTTTATATTACATAAGGACACTGCACACTTGTGGTGACTTAATAACAGACAATATAAAATGTTTCTGACTTTGATTGACGTTGGTGTTTTTAATCCCAGCTTTGGCGCTGATTGGTTCAAATAAAAGGCAGGCCAGCCATTTTGTGTGTGTGTTTGTTTTCTTTTTCATAAATGTCATACTAATTTATACTTCCTGACCAAAAAAAGTCGCCACAAAAAATCGTGGTTGTTCCGCCTTTAGCTTTGATTCCTGTTCATTCTCTGTGGCGTTGTTTAAACTTCTGCGATGTCCAAAGATCCAGAGTTAGATCTTGTTTTGACAATGGGAGAGTGTGACCTCTGTGCAAAGCCTTCTCCAGCACATCCTAAAGATCCTCAATAGGGTTAATATCTGGACTCAGTGGTGGCCGATCCATCTCATGCTCCCTGATCCACTGTTTCACAATGTGAGCCCCATGATTCCTGACTTTGTTGTACGGTAACTGAAGCGAATGGTCTTGGCCTTGCAGACAGTATTTTACATGCAGACTCTGATAAACTGCTCTGTCTGAAATGTTCCGACGTATTTGGCTAAGTTTCAGACGATAATCACGCTATAAACTGCAGCTCCAGTTTATCAGCAAAGCATCAAGTTTCCCAAAGAAGTTTAACTGTTTTCTTTGAGGCAACAGCTTCCACATCTTTGCTTCGTTAGATTGTACCGACCGAGCAAGATCTATAAGGATTAGGTTTACTGTACCAGACCTGGAAATGCACCTATAAATACAGTACCTAACTCACCTATCTGTGCCTGGTTCTTCAGATTGGCTCAGTTGGAGCGGGTTTGTGAATAAAACCGTTCAACAGAGAGAGATTGTGCTGCAGCTTCATACAAATCTAAGAGTTCATTAAGCCCTTTTAGGCCAACATTGTAAATAAGAATTTGATCTTAATGTTTTGCTTGATAAAATAAAGGAAATAAAAATAATAATAAATGTAGACATGGGCATAAAGCTGAGGACACATTACACTTTTAAGTCTTAAGAGATTTTGCAAAGACTAGGGGGGAAGTCCATAATACACAACTGAATTTAGCACAATTATAGAGCAACTGGGGGTTCACATGTAACGGGTGAGAATTGTAGGAGCAAACTTGAACTTGGTGGTGGTTTTAAGAAAAGAAACAGAGTTGCTGGAATACACGCCGTTAACTTTATTCGCTCCAGTTGTGCAAACGTTTACCGGCTCAGTTTCATTTCTGGATTATTGAAATGTCTCCACAAGGAAAATGTTTCTTTGAAGTCAAGGAGAAGGCTTCTCCTTGACTTCAGAGAAACATTTTCCTTTTTGCAAGTTTCGGAGCAAGGGCACAAGGTGAGAAAAGTCAGTTTGTCTATGGTGTTTTTTGTCAGTAAAGGCATTTTACTGACAAAAACCTAATTTTGAGAAAACCAGCCCTAAAGTTTTGTACCAAGTGCACATTTGCGGCACAATTCTCTGCTCTTCCGTACCGGGTGTCTCGCAGAAGGAAAAATCCCATATTTTGGTTATCACAGACACCCTTCGTAGGTCATGTGGATGTAAAATCTGTCAATATTTGTGAATGAATACCAGCTTTGTCAAGCGATGTAGTTGCTACTTCCGGGATATCTCCGCTTCGCTTTTTTATACTCCGACATGAAAACTAAGATGTTAAGGGTGGAAACGAGCTAAAAATCTCCACTTTGACCACTGCATGAATAATCAATAAAATGATAGTTATTACCTACAACGATGTTACAGTAAATAAGTCATATTTTCAAAAGCATTAAAACCTGTCATATACACTTTAAAGCTGCCCTAAGCAATGTCTTTTTGTTTTTTTATTTTTATGTCAGTAGGTGTAGTAGTGAACCCTGCTCTGCTCCACCACCACCCCCCTCCCCTCACCTGGCTCTCCCCCGTCACCCACGGTCCTCACTCCCCTCCACACCATAGACCACACGCTGCTCTGATTGCATTTAATGAGATGCGGTAATCTCATTCATCTTGTGTGAAACACATAAATAAGATATGTGCAAAGTAAACATTTCGAGACTTACATTTATTTGCTAAACTGCAGCTTTCATGTAAGTCTCTTTTTGTTTTTTGTCATTTAGAACATAATACTTCCATATAGAACTAAGTTTACAGTGCAGAACTTCACCCGCAACCCTTGAACGCCTCACACTGTGCTGGTGTAATCATGAGGAGGAAAAAGACCTGTAGATATTGGATTATTGAACAAACGGACATTTCATGAGGATTTCAGCAGCATCAGAGCAGGTCGGTCAGATGTTTATCAGCTCACAATCTTTTTGTAAACTTCTGCTTTAATGCTAATCTGTTAGCCGCTAACTGTTGCTGCATCTTCTGCTTCAAACATTTGCGATCTCCGAGTCTACACGTGTTTGTGTTTAAATGTGGGGGTGAGGCATGTGTTGGGGGATGTGTTGCGAGGGAGGTGTGGCGCACATGGTGGCGCTTCTAGCGATGCTTGATGGGACTGCAATGTTGCCGGACTGGCAAAACGAGATTGCTTAGTATAGCTTTAAAGTACTGGTATCGAAAAAATTTACGGTACCGAGCCCTAATAAGTTGAGACCATTTACCGTATTCTGCTCTGTTACTGGCCGCTGCTTTCCATGTGTCACATTTTGATCTTTGAAATCGCCCATACTTTTCCTATGCGTCAAAAATCTGCTTTAAAATTCAAACATGTTTGATTTACCGGGGTCTAGTTTCGTCTTTATGGCGCCACATTTCACCATTCGAAAGTGAGTTGTTGACTCTTCCACACTACGAGATACGAGCCACAGCGACTACCTTTGATTAATATTGCTTGGGAAGATTCACCGCAACGAAAAATGTGCATAACAATGGTATTATGTGTGCTCAGCTTTAGGCCTGAACCATGTCCCTTTTACATCTGATCGGAGACACATTCTCAAAGAGCTGCAGTTTGACTTGGTCCTGGGAAACAGAGACTGAGCTTTAGTCTTGTTTCAGTTTTCCTTTGGATCATGGATTCCTCCTCTTTATTGCCTCCCTGTGAGTGTTTATGCGGGAATTCTTTCCACTGTACATTATTACAGAACATTAATGCGGCTGAGGTCCAGGCTCAGTCTGGTTTATGGCTCTTTGGGAGAATTCGCTCATTTTCCTTCAGCAGCAAAAAAAATAAAAACTCACACTTCAGATTCTGAGCGACGCCAAAAAATAAGCTCAAACTTAAACTGAAAACACCACAGATAATGCATCTCTTCCTGATCTGATGGCATTGTAAAATCTATATATTCTAGACAATTTCTCTGAGCAGAAGTAATCATTTATAATTTATTTCAGGTGGGACAAGTAAATAAGTATTTCTGGTTTCCCCTGCTCCATCTCACATATTTTATTGAACAATTTCATAATGACAAATAAAGTGCTTTTATCTTTCGTGCTGTGTCAGAACAGGCATCAAAATGTAGTATCTTGAGGAATTTTTTTGTCATACCAGTTTTCAGTCCTAAAACTATTCTGTCAGTAATGCATTCAAGAGTACGTCAAGAACAACAGACTTTGTCTGTTGACATCAGTCTGGCCAGGGTCTGCAGGTGGAAATTAGCACAAGCTACATCCTCCCCTTTCTGAGGTTAATGTATATTGTACACTGTCCCTGTTCAAATAAATAAAAATAAACTATAGAACATTACGTTGATCAAGAGCTACCACCAATTGAAAATAATATCCTGAGGACTTAAAGTTAAACTGTTTAATATTAGACTATAAGCATATTATATGACAAATTCATGCTTTTAAACAATTACTGAGTCTCAAGACACAAATAACTGTATTTTTAATATCAAGATTATATTATTTAGCTACTGTGGATACCCCAAAGGGCACCTGGGTGCCCGCGGGCATAGGGTTGGTGACCTCTGGTATAGAGAATAATAACAAATATCCAAAAGGATTCAGAAAGAAAAGAAACGCAACTGGTCTGAAAAAGACATCGTGAAGCATAATCGCTGGAGGATCAAATGAAACCTTTTGGACTATTACACTTTCCAACGCAGTGACTTTAAAAAATTAATTTCGCCAGACCCTCTTCTTTCTGGTGTAAAGAAAATGTGTCTGGGCTCGACTGGCAGCTCCCACAACCAGAAGTGACTTATCTGTAAAAAAAAATCAACCAACAGTGGAGTGTCACTTTTGAGTGTTTTTGTAATTTTTAAACGCTCTGCGCAGGCTGGGGCTGGCTCTGGGCTTTGCTGTGTGTATTGTGCTTATTTGGCTTGAGTTTTTTCATCATTTAAACTCCAGCAGCTGACGACTCTAGTAAACATCACAAATTATATATATTTTAAAATCTGTTTCATTCCAACTGTGTAAATAACAAAACAGACATTAGAGCTGTACTTTCTCTGTCACTTTATGAAACGTCCCACTGGACCTGTCTTCAGTTTCTCGCTGATTAAATCCAGAAACATCTCAGTTTTAAAGAAATCCCTCATGCCGTGTGATTGTGAAATGACACTGCAGTTAGACAAACAACAGGCTGGAGATGGCTTTATTTTCCCTTTTTGTGGCCCAACGTCAGAAAATCTTTACATGTGACAGTGAAAGGACTGTCTAGTTAAGTCGTCTGGTTCAGTGGAAGTGTTTAGCTTTATCCTACAGTGATTTCCTAGAGTCTTTACCCCATCAGTTCTCCATGTTTCCCCACTAATTGTGTGGCTCTAGTGCCAAGGACGGCGTGAAGTCCCAGCTCCGCTCACACATGTTGTCTCCGTGGCTGTTTCTTGGCTTCGTGCTGCGGTTTGAGCACCACACTGGACGGGGCTCTGACACAGGAGAAGGCGGAGGGAGAGATGGTGTCCGGGTCGATGAAGTTATTGTCCAAACGCAGCGCCACCAAAGTGCCCTCTCCGTTTAGCCCTGGGTCACACAGGCTGTCCTCTGGGACCGTCCTGGAGCAGAACACAAGAGAGGGTCAGAAAAGTCACTCACAATCCGCTCATGAACGCATTATCTCGGATAGTGCGATTGAACTGCGGTATTGTGAACGCGCAAACAAACTCTGGGTCCTGCATTTGACCTGTGAATGTAACTGGATGAGAGAAGAACAAAACCCGGAAGTGGCCATCGGCGTGAAACAAACGGCAGAAGAATGATTGATATTGGGTCAAATGAGTCACGTACAGATGTGATGTCAGTAGGAGATGATCTTTCACCGTTTCTGGTGTCCACTTAGAAAAACAACAAAGTAAGAAAGCTTGGCTCTGGCAAAATGAACCAAAAACATGTTGACTCTTGTGAGAGAAACTGGCCTTATTTTAGGATTAGAAGAAGCTAATAGATATTCCCCAATTCCCCCAATAGTGTGTCCGGTTTTCATTAAGTACCTCATTTTCCTGCGAGCCAAATCAATTCTTCTGATTAATCTATCATTTCAATACAACTGCTACTCTCTAACTGCAGCATCATACATGCTACACAAACGTGATCATGTCGTACCTTTCAGTGCCTGTTTAATCCGGACAGACACCAGTGGTTTATCTATGTCTGGGGCTGGTCTATTGCCTTGGCGTTTGGCGCTTTCTCTTCTGATCATGGCACTACTTTTCCAAAGTGGTGAGGGGCGGGTGCGGTTAAAGAGTTTTGTGAACCGCACCAGTTAGGGTGACCATTTGTCCTGAAAAATTGCACGAGAGCTGCAGTAATGAGGCATAAAAGAACTCCAAACGCCAGTGTTATAAATCATATCTATCTTTCTCTCTCTCAAGCTCAAAACAGCCCTCTGCCTGATGCCGATGGGGCACGCAGCGCCCAGGGACCCACCTCCAGATGTCGAGCCAAGCTAATGGTCAGAATCACTTGGCCGAAAGAGAAGTTTATCTTACTCTTAACCTCACATTTTCTACAGTTCATTTTTACCCAAATCTAAAAGCTTCTCGAAGATTTTCCTTGCATTGTTGCTGTGTTGTCGTCGGTTCTGTCGGTTGTTATGTTGTCACTTTTTGTTGCGTTTTTTGCTGCGTTTTTGGCTCCTGTTTTATTGCGTTTTTTGTTTTGTTTTTGTTTTTACTTTTTTGTAACCGATTTGTTGCTTTTTCATCACGTTTTTGTAACGTTTTTGTCGTTTGATGCATTTTTATCCTCATCCTTGTTTTTGTCGCTATTTTGATGCTTTTTTCCAAGAAGCTTTTAGATCTGATGAAAATGTGCTTGGTTATGGCAGGGGTTAAGAGGTTAAAACTAAGATGTTAAGGAGAAGAATCTATGTTTTCACCTGCAGCCTCTCACCTTAGATAAAGGTAAAATACGTAGAAATGCAGCAGCAGGTTGGGATATTGTTTGTTTCAGTCTCGCTCCAAGATTAAACCTATTTCTTGCCTGTTTAATGGATTTGTCTCTGGCTTGGACCATGTGTCGTCCGTGAGTCTGTCCTTGAACACTTTCCTCTGAAATTATTTGCAAATTGCTGCTTTGAACCCTGTCCATATCATTGAGAGACAGAACCATGTCCTTGATGATCCACGGTTTGCTTTGGGGGTTAGAGTTTTCCTTGGTTTCACAGAGCGATACATCAGAGGCTCTGGTCTGGGCTCGCGGGTGTTGAATGGAGCGTGTTTGGGGCTGACTGCAGTGGAAACACAGGGAAATGGAGGAAATACTGTCCACAGCTGCTAAAGCCATCAGCCCCAAACAGGAGCTGAGACTCCAGACTCCAAAGGGGCCGTCTGGGGCACAGAACAGGCCCCTATTGTCTACAGGCCTGTATCACTGTGGCAGAGTGGTTAGCCTGTGTCTGACGCTCTGAGGTGACCCCTGTCTGCAGCTGCTCTCTTTGTCAGGATCAGGAAACTACAACTATAGTTAGTCACCACATGGAGTCGTGAGGATTGGGGATTTATCGTCCTTATTTCAAAATCGCTGTTTGGATTATGAAAATTGACAGTATCGAGTTATTTCCGATGTCAAGAAATTGTTAAAAAAAAAAAAAAAAAAAAAAAGGGGGGGGAATGGGGGGAAAATTTAGGAAAATTTACAAAATGGGGAGGAAAAATAATGTTTAAAAAAGTGGGAAAAATTAGGAAAAACTGAAAAAATTTAGAAAAAAAAGTGGATGAAATTGTAAATTACAATGGAGGTGGGGAAAAAAGGGTAATGGGGAAAAAGAGGAGAAATTGGGAAAGTGTTTTTTGTTTCTGTCCTTTTTCTGTTCAGGACCATTATCTTTCTGAACGACCAAAGCGATGTTTCCAGAACATTTGACATATTTCTGATGTTTGCAAAAATAGTGTAAATATAGATATTTATTTTCATTATCGCCCAGCCCTAGTTTTCCATACTAGATTTAGCCTCAGGATTTTACAACAATAAGTTAAGGGCTCGGCTCATTCTGCGTCTGATTGGGTAATTGTGTTGAGATTTTTCTTACCGAGTCTGAAAATACCAGAAACATTTTATGGATTAGTAAAATGTTGACAGCCAGTGTTGTTTTTGGCAGCCCTTTTAGTTTTAGTTTTAGTCTTTTGGACGAAAATGCTTATAGATTTAGTCACATTTTAGTCATTTCTAAATGTGATAGTTTTAGTCACGTTTTAGTCAGACGAAAATTTAAAAGGTTTTAGTCAAGTTTTCGTCAGTTTCATTATAACAAGTTATAATTAATTTAGATAACTATTGGAAATACCGATGTGTTCTCCCGCTCCGCGTATAAACTCTGTTTGTGAACGATCTGACGAACCACTTTCTCCCATTTTAGTCTCGTCTCGTCTCGTTGACGTAAACTCATAAACGTCTCGTCAGGTTTTAGTCCCCAAAGAGCTATTTTTAGCTCGTCATCGTTACGTTATCATCATTTAAAAAGGGGCGTCAACGAAATGATATCGTTATCGTCTTCGTTGACGAAAACAACACTGTTGACAGCTACAGTATTTCAATAATTGATTCATTTCCGTTTCGCTCATATGACGTCACAATATTGTAAACAGCCAACAGTTTAAAATAGAGCTGGTGCAGCTAAGAATTCTATTGTGGAGAACGGTATTTGTATGGTAACGGTCAAAATGCAAAATATTGGACTTGGTTTATGGTTAACTCTATCCACATGGAACAAAAACTGTCCCAAAGTCCAGCGTCTTCTCTCTCAGCACATGTGAGCTAAGGTCACATGACTGTCTCAGAAAGGCATCCAAAAGTAAAGACTATATTCAGAAAGATGAAAGGACTTTCAACCATAAGATGAAAGTGGCAGGTTTGTGAATCCGATCAGGGAAAACATTTTAACATCTCTTTCCAAAACTGTGTTCCTCCCATCGGCCTCTGCTCCAACTTACACCTTCACATGACACTCTAGAATGGTGTCAACACAACCATCATCAAATCTGATCATTTCACTGACAGCAGGTGGTGTTGTTTATTCCTGCTTAATTCAGTGTTGGCTTAAGTCTGCCTTGTCTAGTTTAGCACACTATTTTTAACTCATTTTTTCAGCATTGGATGGGTCTTCTCTTTTTGATACGTTTTGGTCTTTGCGAGTTTAAGGCCAGTCTGTACCTGATTTTGTTGTCGTTGAGCCGGAGGAAGTGCAGGTTGCTCATCTCGTTGATTCCCGATGGGACGTTGAGCAGCTGGTTATGGTCTAGACACAGCTCCACCATCGAGCTGTACGTCCCAAAGAAAGACTCGGGTTCGAAGCCCTCGCCGTCCAGTCTGTTATAGGAGAGATACAAGTACTCCAGGCCTGGGGACATGTGCGCGAACACGTAACCTGCAGGAGACACACGAGACACACGGTTAAGAATTCATTTAAGTCCAGATGCTGATTTCTCCTTAACGTCTTAGTTTTAACTCTGTCAGGGGAAAAAAACAAAAAAAACAGCCCAAACTCTTTCTTTACGATGTTTATTCTCTGAAGTTTTGTTGCTTTGAGCTGGAGATTTATCCAGGAAGTAACTCCATCATGGCTGTGTCGCTCCCTGGTCTTTTCCACACTTATTCATTCACAAATACTTGACATGTTTGGTATCCACGTGTAGCACAAAAGGCTGTGAGCGAGATGACGCTGTAATCCAAATATGGTCATTTCCTTTGTGGGAGACAGCAGCGGCTAAAGACGGGACAAATATACACAGGGCACATGTGCAGACAAAGAGACTAAACTTTAACAACATCTGCACTTTAGTCGCTCCATAAGACTCCACACTTTACAGACTACACTCAACTACATTTGGAAGATTTTTTCACACAAGGATTTATACAGATCTGATTCCTGACAGATTTAATGAGCTTTGAACCAAAAAAAACAAACAAGGAGACATTTGATTATTTCAAGATTATTTCACTAATAGCGAGTTTACTCAAAAACTAAACCAGATCCAAAATCCCTCTGAGCAAATCTTTGGGACTATTATGTCACAAAATAAAACCACACATTTAAACCAGGCTATTCCCATTATTTAGATGTAGTCATTTTGAAACATAAAGCACCTTACCTTTATACAAAAACACAAAATGACAGAAAACTTGCAATACATTTTGTTCCATATTTATGTCAGTAATCAAGAGCAGAAGGTTTGCATTGATTATTACGTTTATTTTTGTTCACTACTGACTTTCAGTGTCTCACCTTGATCTCTCGTTTAGTCTTTGAAACTGGTTTAGTGTCAGTCTTTGATAAAGAGATTCGCACACAGGATTGTGAGCTCAGACATTTTTAAATCTATCTTTTTTTCTCTTCTGTTCTGTGTGTGAGATGTTGTTGGTGAATAAAGCATCCTGCAGCCCCACCTGCTGCTCGGAAAATGCACAGTTCAGTTTTTTTTGCCCTTCCTGGCCAAGTACGTGGTTTCCACAACTCAATAAAAGCATTAAAAGTCATTAAATAATGCCTTAAATGTCATTAAACTGGAATTAAGTTAACATTACCTGGACAAATGGGACATGGAGTCACTATTTTTACTACATAACGTCATTGAAAATACATAATGAGCTCTTGCTCAAAAGTCCTGTTGTCCAATTTGCTTTTGAAAGTTGAAGGAGCGTTTCTGACTCTTAAGATATGAAATCTGCATGTTTTTGTTGGAATACTAGCTAGTGGAGGTGTGTGCCCCAGAGGAGGTCCATGACACATGGCGGTCTGGGCTGAAATGAGGCTTGTACCTGGGATCCTCTCAATGCGGTTTCCCACCAGCACCAGATGAACCAGAGACTGAGGCAGGAACGACGGAACCAGGTGCAGATCGTTATGGGACAGGTCCAACGACTCCAGGGACCTGAAAGGACGATACGCAGACAGTTATCTTAGAGTGACCACATGCCCTAACTTTTGGTTACGATGCACAGACATTTACACCTTTGTCCCCCGTCCCACTTATTTAGATAATGTCCCACCAGTTTTTTTCAAGGACTTATGCCAAAATTAAGGACTTAAATGTCATTGAAAAGCATCACAGTTGTTTCACAAAGGCATTAAATCTACATTTCTTCATATTTTATGCCATGACTCCAGTTTTTATTTTGTCCGTTTTACTCAATTATTTTGCACCGTTTGTCGAATATCCAAATGTGACTCCGTTCCTTTATTCCTTTAGATTTATCTAATGTTTCCAAATGTGTAGAAATGATAAATGCATAGATTTGTTGCGTTTGAGGTATTAAAAAATTCATTTAGCATAAATTCTGCATTAGAACATTTTGTGACCTGTTTGTATCTGTGTTTGTGAGTTTGGGCCAAAACGGCAAAGGAAACGCTTCAGTGCTGAAGTGCATATAAATCTTAGTTTGAATTCCACACGTCTATCCATCCGTGTCCCACGGCATCATTGACTTGTCCCACCTTCACTGCGATGCACCTGTATATGAAAAGCGCTTCATAAATATGGTTTGATTGTTTGATTTATGGCAGTAGTAGTAGCAGTAGTTGTGTATCAGTAGCTGTAGTTTCTGCTCAAAAGCAGGACTATCTGGAACTTTGCAAACAGCCAGTCCAATCTGGAAAAGTTTCATATCGATCAAATCACACAGTGTCACGACAGGAACTGAATTTACCACTAGGAAAATATTTTTTTAAATGTGCTTAACAAGAATATATCTGCTTCATCTTCTCTAAGAGGTTTTTCTTCTTGTTGCCGGCTATGAAAGCAGGTGTGAACTTTCGCACAGAACAATATAGTGCAGTTTGCACCAATGTGGCATTTAAATGTTTTCAAATGCTTGTCTTTGTGGATACCGCTGGATGAGTGCGTGGAGGGCTTGGAGTTATTTTTTCTGTTTGTTTTATTTTTCCTGCGCCAACACGTGTACGTACACAATTAGATAATTAAAGAAAACAGACACAAATCACAGGCAGAAGGCTATTTCTTTAAAGCCAAGATAAGAGCAGCAGCAGTTTCACACAGACTGTTCCCCTCCAGTAAACTCATTTGCATATCACATTTGCGGCACTAAAACACGTTTCTATTTGTAAATCGGGTGCAACGCGCCACCAAACAACACTTGCTCATTTTTAGTACTACGCACAATTCAGCACCAGGCTTAGTAAATGATCCCCCCTTGTTAAGTTTTTTGTGTGGCAAAAACTAAATAGAGGTTCACGGGTCCATAGGTTCACATTAGTCTCCGCTAACTTCCTTTACAAATTAAGCCACATGCCTTTTGTGTCATATCCAGCTTTTTTTTAAATTCGTTTATATGCTTGTCAATCACGCCTGGACGACATATCTTTGTAAAGAAAAGGAAAAGCGTGTAGACTGGCTGGCCAGGCTTAGTAGTAGTAGTAGTAGTAGTAGTTGCAGTTGCAGTTGTAGTAATCAAAATAGCACCTGTGATGTATCCAGGCCATTGGGGCGATGCGCGTCTCCTCCAGTCGGTTGTTCCTCAGTGAGATTAAAGTCAGACTCTGAGTTTGGTTAAAAACAGTTTCAGAAATTTCCTCGATCCTGTTGTGCTCCAGATACAGCTCCTGTAAACACAGACATACAAACGCTCACTACAAACTCCCTCTAAACTGTCCTGTCCATAAAAACCCATGGGCAGGACAGACTTTAGTACACGCCAGGACAGAAACCTAAAGCCATGGAAATTTAGTGAAAAGGAAATGTGTGAAGAAACCTGTCCTTGAAAACCACTGGGGCGACCCGTCAGGAGCAGAGGGAGGCTATTGTACATGTTTAAGGCTGATGTTCAGAGTGGTCTCACACCTGCAGAGTGGGGGGTAGTCCCTGAGGCACAGCTCTGAAGTGGTTTCTGCCCAGTCTGAGGTACAGCAGGTCCAGGTCGCTGAACGCACCGTGGGCCACGCTGCCTTCACTGAGCCGGTTCCCCTCCAGCTCCAGAGTCACCAGGCCGTTCAGACCTGTAACCACAGACATGGTTCAATGGGGAATTGGGAATCTCTGTTGAAAATTACCGTAAAGTTAAATTGGACAACCTTATCGAAGCAGCAGAAAAGGAAAACTTCCACGACACGGGGAAGACAAAGTCGCATCATATTGGGCCATGCTATACGGTCATATCATCTTTGTAGCACAGCCTATTCAATAATAAATAAATGGGCTAATCGCAATACACTCACTAATGTTATATTATATTAAGTAGCCATGTGCTCCAGGTGGTGTTTTGAGTTGACACAACTTTTTGGATGACGATAGCGTAACGATGACGAGACATTTACGAGTTTACGTTAATGTAGATGTTCGCAAACAGAGCTTGTGCGCGGAGCGGGAGACCACACCGCTACACATGACATAGAGCGGCGCCGTCAGCTCACATGGACTCAGATTCAGCGCCCCCTTTCTCCCACCGCGTCAGATGATGAGCTGCGGCTCGCTGCGTTCTGATGTGCACTGGTCTTAAGACTAAAACTGAAAGTGCTCTCATAAACAACACTGCTTCAAAAAAAAAAATACAATAAAACTGGAAAGTCCTCAGTGAGAGTTCTAGTAATTGTATCTGCCGTACACTGAAAATGTAAACCACATTCCACTAAACGATTGAATAACTCTGGCGCAGACCTTTGAGGCTGGTATCCTGGATCTCCTGCAGATGGTTCTCGTTGATCTTCAGCTCCTGTAAAGTCGAGGGCAGTCCAGACGGAATGGTCTCCAGTAGGTTCCCGTCCAAGTACAGCCGTGTCAGGAACTTAAGCTCCTAAGACCCAAACATGAGAGCGTAACCATGAGAAGAAGACAAACATGGCGGCGCAGCGGTCAGCGTCTCACCCTGAAGGCGTGTGGGTGGATCCCCGCTGTCGTCAGTCTGTTCTTCTTCAGATTGATCCACTCCAGGTTCAGGATCCCATTGAAGGCGTCAGCCGGGATACTGCTGATGTTGTTACCTACAGATAAACATGCTTTTCAGCTATGGCTGTTGTTGTTTGCACAATTCATGTTATTGCATTTGGGAATTTAAAAGCTTTATGTTTGTCTGCTGTTTGTTGAAGCCATGTAATAATCCAGTTTAGCTATATAAGTTGAGTCCATGGACGTGCCGCCCATGGACGTGCCGGCACCGTAGCGCAGCGGTTAGTGCTCTCGCTTCACAGCTAGAAGGTCCCGGGTTCAATTCCCACCTGGACGGGGCCTTTCTGTGTGGAGTTTGCATGTTCTCCCCGTGTCTGTGTAGGTTTCCTCCGGGTACTCCGGTTTCCCCTACCACCAAAAACATGTACAGTAGGCCAGGATGAATGATGTGTGTGTGTATGGTGGTCAGAGGGACCATTGGCCAGATGTGTGCAGTCGTGACAGCGCTTCTGTCAGTCTCCCCCAGGGGAAACTGAAGCTACTAAAGTAGTTTACCACCACCAAGTATGGAGTGAATGTAAAATACTCTCATATAAAGCGCTTTGTGACCATGTCTGTGAAAGGCGCTATATAAATAAAGATCTTCTTCATTTTAAAAATGTGGAGTGACCAAATCAAGGGAAATAAAACGATGGAGCTTCAGCCGTAGAAGAAGAAACGATGAAAGTAAACAGGATTTGCCTGAATCCTACTGCGTATCGTACTTTGACGATGGAACATAGAAGCTCCAGATTAGGACTGAGTAGTAATGAAACAATTTTGCAAACCAAAATATGCTAATATGTGCTGCAAACATCTAAAATTAGGTTAGACATTTGTCGTGAACAACAAAAGTGTAGAAAAAAAAGACTTGACATTGGAGATAAACTCGATATTGTAGATTTGTATATCTTCCAGACAGCAATTTCTATATTTTCTTGTAGACGATATATTGCCCAGCTCTTCTCGAGATTAAAATAAAAAATGTGTATTTCTCATGACGAATAATCCCAAAGCCAAAACCACGCCTCGTCTTGATTGTCGTTTTCATACACAGAACTACATTTTGGGCCTTTCCACCGGCAAAACCCGCGTGGCACAGCTCCCATCTGTTGTTTCGACTAGGCGCAACTGTGTCCAATGAAGGCTAACCCAGGTGCAATTTTGGCTTCACAACATCATTCTGCGTTTAACGAAGGTGAATTTGTCAATTTTAGCTTTTATCCACTGTTAAAAAAACGTTAGATGATGCATCACATCTGCACGTAGCTTACATTCATACTTCGTCTTTTAGCTGCTTCTTTCCTCTAGTTTTTGGCTTGATACCTTAGAGTAATTTCGAAAACCTCATCAACCTCATCAAGATTTGAACATCTCACAGAGCACTATTCAATCCATCATTCAGAAATGGAAAGAGTATAGCACCATTGCGAACTTACCAAGACACGGCCGTCCACCTAAACTAACAGACCGAACAAGGAGAGCACTGGTCAGAAATGCAACCAAGTGCCCCAAGATAACTCTGGAGTAGCTGCGACGTACTGCCGCTGAGCTGGGGGAATCTGTACATGGGACAACTATAAGTCGTACTCTACACAAATCTGGCCTGGACGAGTGGCAATTTGGCAAAGAAAAAAAAACATATAAATTATGGAAAGAGAGTAGAGGGCTGGAGAAAATTGCATGGGGGGCCGTATACAGCCCTTGGCCCGCAGTTTGCCCACCTTGGGTGTACGTCATTGTCCCCATAGGGAAATCTGACCTCTCCATTTGACCCATCCTTTGATGCCGCTGGGGAGACCGGTCAGTGCAGCGCATGGGGGCCCATCTCCAGATGTGGAGCCAGGCTAATGGTCAGAATCACCTGCTGGAGAATTAACCTGTTGTGCTTGGAAACTCCACCCTGAAAGGCTCACACGCCCTGGAATCGGAACCGGGACCTTCTTTCTGTTAGGCAAGAGCCCTAACCGCTCAAGGTGCCATTGTATGACATAAACCACCGCTGCAGTAGGACACTGACCTTCAAGGCTCAGCGACTTCAGCTCTGGGATGGACAGAGGAGGGAAGTGCAGCAGTTGGGCGTTTTCACATGAGACGGTGACGTCGGAGATATCGCAGCCCGGAGGGAGTCCACCGCGGTCATAGTCAAAGTCTAGACCCTCAAAGACCTCCTCCAGACCCTCCTCGTTGACTTTGGACGCCTCCGAATCTAGATCAGAGTCTAGAGTTTGGAGCAGAAGGAGAAATAAGACAATAACTATTTGAAAGCAGGCGTCTAACCCAGGCCTTACCGTCCAGCGGGTGCTGGGCTCTGGGCGGTGTGGGGATCGGAGCAGGTGCAGTCATCTCTTCTTCTTTGTTAGTTTTCATCTCGAACACGTCGCCACGGAGCCAGACTTTCTCCTCCGCCTTAAGAAGCGCTACCGCCTCTTCCTGTCCCATCAGCTCCGCCTCCTTCTGTTCCATAAGCTCCATCTCTTCCTGTCCCCGCAGCTCCACCTCTTCCTGTCCCCGCAGCTCCACCTCTTCCTGTCCCCGCAGCTCCGCCTCTTCCTGTCCCCGCAGCTCCACCTCTTCCTGTCCCCGCAGCTCCACCTCTTCCTGTCCCCGCAGCTCCGCCTCTTCCTGTCCCCTCAGCTCCTGTCCTCTCAGCCCCGCCTCTTCCTGCCCCCTCAGCTCCGCCTCTTCCTGTCCACGCAGCTCTGCCTCTTCCTGTTCCCGCAGCTCCGCCTCTTCCTGTTCCCGCAGCTCCACCTCTTCCTGTCCCCGCAGCTCCGCCTCTTCCTGTCCCCTCAGCTCCTGTCCTCTCAGCCCCGCCTCTTCCTGCCCCCTCAGCTCCGCCTCTTCCTGTCCACGCAGCTCCGCCTCTTCCTGTTCCCGCAGCTCCGCCTCTTCCTGTCCCCTCAGCTCCTGTCCTCTCAGCCCCGCCTCTTCCTGCCCCCTCAGCTCCGCCTCTTCCTGTCCACGCAGCTCCGCCTCTTCCTGTTCCTGCAGCTCCGCCTCTTCCTGTTCCCGCAGCTCCACCTCTTCCTGTCCACGCAGCTCCGCCTCTTCCTGTTCCCGCAGCTCCGCTTCTTCCTGTCTCCTTAGCTCCGCCTCTTCCTGTCTCCTTAGCTCCGCCTCTTCCTGCCCCCGCAGCTCCGCCTCCATCTGCTTCAATTTCTTATGTTCATTTTTCACCTAAAAATTGAATATTGTTAAACAGAAACAACGCTGGAATTTAAATGTTATTTTTATATAATATATACAAATATTTTTTAATATATATTTTATTTTATAAAATAAAAATATATAATTTATATATTTTGATGCAATTTGTTTGCATCAAAACCCTGATGCAAACAAAGACCATCTTTTAAGATATTTCTTTAAAGATGCTCTTTGTTTGCATCAGGGTTTTCTCAAATTTAAGATTCTAAATCTGTGATATGTGAATAAATGCAAGTAATTCTTTTGTGTTTTGGGCATTAAAAGCATTAAATGTGGCTTGCTGCTGCCTGTGTAAACCCCTTGCAGAGAAGTTAAACCAGACCTGAATCCTGAGCGCCTGCTCTTCTCTCCGCCTCTGTTTCTCCAGTCGTTTTCTCTTCTTCCGCCTTCGAGCCTCGTCTTTCCTCTTCTGCTGCTGCTCCCACTTCTCCACCACGTCATTGGGAAGGCTCTGCTCGCTGAACGCTGCATACATAATTAATTGAAAGGAGCATTATGCAACTTTTAATGGGGTATTTGAGCTTTCAGTGACCCAGCAGCTGTATGAGTGGTCAGCATGTGGCCCTTTACTTTCCATCATGATGCTCCAAGATCAATTGTTTCAGAGTTTTCTCTGCTGACGGACCTCCTCGCCAGAAAACCCACAAAACCATTGATCTTGTAGGGTTGTCGAGGCCACTGTGATGGAAAGTAAAGACACCATCTTAACCTGGTAACCCCTGCCTGTATCGAGCACATTTTACCCAAATCTAAAAGCTACTTGAAAATAGTGTCAATATAGCAACAATGATGAAAACGCAACACAAATGTGACAAAAGAGTAACAAAATCTAAAGCTCTTTTGTGGCTCTTTTTTGCTTTTTCAATCAACATAATTGTGTTTTATGTTTTTATCGTTCTTTTGTTGCTTTTTAATTATTTTTTGGGTTGTATTTTCATCCTCGTTTTCATCGCTGTTTTGACGCTTTGTTCAAGAAGCATTAAGATTTGCGTAAAGCCAAACAGCTGGGGGTTAAGAGGTTAAACTACTCCAAACTAGCCCTAGCCCTAATCCTAACCATAAGGATAGTGGAGTTTACTAAAGGTGTCTTATTGAGATTAAGTCCGAAATGTCACGGGGGGAAAAAGTGATGTCATATCCTGTAGCGAACTGGAGCTCCACTGCATTCAGCCCACTGTGAGTTACACTGTCCACAGTAACAGAGCGCATAGCGATGGTCTCGGTTTAGTACAGTAAAGTGTCTGACCTACCACTGACTCACCTTATCTTTCTAACACTTAGGGCTATTTTTTTGTGTGTGCCATTTTTAAGTCAAAACATAGCTTCTGCTGGATCCAGAGGTGGTTTTTTATACAGATTTCCAATCAGTTTCTAGATTTTTTTATTTCAACTTTGAGTCATAAGGTGCCCAAAAGTACAATGCATGATCTGGGACAGTGAAGAGGAGTTTAGTTCCTGTGTGAGTCCCAGCTGCAGCCTCTTATCTCCCTCTGCTCCTCTATTAGCTCCTGTCCTGCTCCTAATAACTGTTCTGCGCCTGTAATCCCAGCAGCAGCGTGTGGCCTCCTGTTATCGTCCGCTCCCTCTGTCATCTCTCCCTCAGCCTGTGTGTGTTCAGTCTGTGGACATCAGACCCACTTCAGCCCCGCTTTAGTCCCGGTTTCAGACGTGTTATTGTCCCCTGAGTCTGACCCAGGTCTCTCCCCTGTCTTTGTGTGAACCCTCTCATCTTCCCGTAGACTCTGCATTAGTCTGTCTGATCCTCGGAGTCACACTAATCGTTAAAAGGTATATGTTGTCCCTCTGCTGCAGGAGTCTGATTCACTCACTGCACTCGTCTTCTCTGTCATTTCCCCGAGTCCAAGCTCATATTTGTAACCTCCGAATGAGAAAATGTTTGAAACAGTATAAACCAGATTAATATCAATTCAAACACCAAATTTTACATTTATTAGGCCTAAAAATGTAGTGCAAAATCAGGCATTTTAGCAATAATCACAAAAAATGCAGCAAAAATCCTGGAGGGACTGATCAATAATATTAGGTCTCCCCCACAAAGGCTGTTTTACGGCCTGAAACATTAGACAAATGGATCTTTGGAAAGGTTTTGATGGCACAAAATTGAGTTGAGAATTATCATCAGAGAGAAGGGATTAAAAAACCCAGAGACAGAATGATAATGCGTTTCGTCGCAGCACGTTTAAGAAATAGATTTTGTCGTTTAAGTGAAGCTCACACAAACAAGCAAACCAACTTAATCCTAAAATAGTCAGCGCCCGTACACAAATGATTAAAAGGATTTTTGTCATCATTACATATATGTTTGTTTATTTTTTGGCCTTCCATTTCCTCTGCTCTCTAAATCATATAATTATTAGTCCCCTCCTCTCCCTTAGAAAAAAATTATATTTATTGTTCTATTTATTTATTTATTCTTCATTACTTATTTATTTCATTTTCTTTCCTTAAACACCAGCCTCAATCATAATCAATATTATTGAAATGCCCATTCGCCCGCAAACAAACCCTGTTATTATGGGGGTCACAGCACCAAAAGGTTGAGAACCACTGACTTACTGCAAGTAGGCAAGGCAAGGCAATTTTATTTATACCGCGCATTTCATACACAAGGCAACTCAATGCGCCAAGTACGTTACAAACATTTCAGAGAGAGCAATAACATCATGTGCACGCGCACAGTGCAGCGCACAGTGCTCGCTCTAGGGTTCAGGTCGCTTCAGCAGATGTTGCTCTGTGCAGGTGAAACGGAACTGACCAGAGGAAACCTGAACAGACAAATAGACAATCACCCTGCTCTCAAACAGTGACAGTGCATCGGGTTGGTGTAAATCCAGCTTGAGACTTTGGCTGTGCCTGTATCTGCACTCTTTAGAGTCTGTCCTCGCCCTCTAAGGGAATAATTCAATATTGACAATATGTTTTCATTCAGGTTTAGTCTTTTTACAAGCACATTACAAACACTTCCCATGTCTCTGATTGTATACAAACACATGATATTGTGCTTCTGTTGTTCTCCACATGGACAAAGCACCGACTTGGTCCTTTGGCAGTGAATTTAAATAATATGAGGCTCTGAACTGTCCCTTCTTTTACTTTTTGTTATTTTGAAGGAGTCGTCCAAAATATCTGCTGATGTTGGCCACCATTTTAGTCTCATTAACTGCTTTTTATTTAGTTTTTGTTTTATTTTATTCACAAAAATACAAGTGAAAATATGACAGAATAGCGCCCCCTACAGCCCTGTGGAGTCCTGTGGGATGTAGTTAGAGCGCCCTCTGTTGGCTCTGACCTGCTTCTTTGTTGATCACTGGATCCAGCTCCGTCTTAAACATCTCTAAAACTCTGTCCTCTGCCTCTGGCCTAAGGGCATCGCTGTCCTGGGTCTGCTGACCAATGGGATCACTCGGCGGAGGCTCCGGACCAATCAGGACACGTGGGGGAGGGACCAGTTTGAGTTTCAGAGGCTTGTGCCGCTTCTCCTTCGGTTTGGAATCTCCTGAAAGACACAACTTAACACTGTCAGAGTAATACAAACAACCCAAGCTCTCTCTTTACGATGTTTATTCTCTGACGTTTTGTCATTTTGAGCCGGAGATTTATCCAGGAAGTGACTCCAACATGTCTGTGTCGCTCCCTGGTCTTTCCCACGCTTATTCATTTACAAATACTGACATGTTTGGTATTCACGTGTAGCACGAAAGGCTGTGACCGAGATGACGCTGTAATCCAAATATGTTCATTTCCTTTGTGGGAGACAGAAGCGGCTAAAGACGGGAGAAATATACACAGGGCGCATGTGCAGACAAAGAGACTGAACTTTAACAACATCTGCACTGTAAGGGTTGTAACGCAATCTGAACAGGCTCCTGACGCATGCTTTGATTACACGCTACAGAACAAGAAGGCCATGTCAGTGAGTCGCAGTATTTCACACAAGGATTTTTACAGAAATAATTCCTGACGGATTTACTGAGCTTTGAACCCAAAAATCCAAGGACAAAAATACAAAAATACAAAATCCCTATGGAACTAATAAGTCACAAAATAAAACCACACATTTAAATCTGGCTCTGAACACTATTTAGATTTTGTCGCAAAATATGCATAGAATGTCTTATTTCTATATGAGAACTTAAAATTATAGAATACTTGCAATACATTTTGTCTTCATATTTATATAGGTAATCTACAGCTACAGTTTTTCAAATAGTCATCTCTTTTATTTGATTTTTTTCAATTTTCACCTGCAGAGTCTCGCCTTAATCTGCCTCTTGTCTTACTTATAATCCAGGGATTTCTCCTTCTTTCTTACCAAAGAGCTCTTGGAATTGTTGAGTAGCACCACAAATGTGTCCAGACATATGTTATGATCCTTTGTTGTTGCCCATGACTCTCTGGCAGATGTTCCAAAAGGAAATCCAAAGGTCTTCCGGATGAGTCTATGGTGGTGGATCTCTCTTGCCCCGTCCTTCATTGTCTGTGGGTGAGACCTGTCAGAAGCAGCACCTGGGGATCTACGTCTGTACGAAGCTGGTGGATTTTCCTCCTGTGCATGTTCGAAGCTGCTAACGCTGAAGCTTCCTCTGTCAGTGAGGAGATAAATGTCTCTGATAATGTGACAGTTTGTTGGAGGGTTATCAGCATGTATTAGGGAGTTGACGGCTGCAGTTTGTTTCAGAGGAAGTTGTTTTGTAGAAATCTGGCCCCGAGGACTTTGACATGAAAGAGGAGAGTCCTGTGTTTAAACCTGACTCAGAGCTTTAGTGATCTGCACCTGCTGCACCTGTCCAGACCTGCCCCTGGTACAGACTATAATACAATAATACACATCTCTAATAAACATCAGCCCGGACCTGCCCTCGCTGCTGTAACAGTAGCATACACTAAAGTGATAATACAAATCCCTGTCTCTAACTATATTATAACTATAATGTATCGTAGTGATTCAACACAGCGGGAGAATCAGAGTTGGTGTTTTGCTGTTTTTGCCTTGTGCCTGCGCCGTTTGAGTGATAGAAATGTGGTCACATGTGTCTGCGCAAACTATTCTCAGCGCTACAACAAACAAACACGTGCCTCTGGTTGTGGGCTCATCTCCGTAGGCGCGGATCATTGTATTAAGCTGCGTCTGTAAAATCTTCACAGTCGGTTTGTGTTGTAAATATGAGGCCGATTTTCAAAACACAAGCAGCATTCTGCACCTTCTGTTTCGGAGAACTCGTTTTTGAAGAAAAGGGAAAGAGTCGGGACGGCACGTTTATCTGAGAATGATTCAAACTAAGGATGTTTTTCCATAAAATGCCCCTTGGTCTCTTGCAGATTTACAGTGCCTCTCGAATACACCTTGAACTTTTGCACATTTTGTCATGTTTACAACCCTAAACGTAAAGATTTTATTTAGATTTTTTACTGAAGGTTGACACACAAGTAACAGACAACTGTGAAGTGAAAGCAAAATGATACATGATTCTGTTATTTTACAAAAAATAGAAAAGTGAAAAGTGGGGCGTGCATAAGTATTCATACAGCATTTTCTGAGTGCATTAAATTGCCTTTATAACATTCCTAATGACTGCAGACAGTTCACACCTTGCCCTAACCATTAAATAGAGGCCACCTGTGTGTAATCTACTCTCAGTATAATTCCAGCTGTTCTGTGAGGGCCTCAGAGCTATGGTCAGAGTGTATTGGTCACTAAGCAACATCATGAAGGCCAAGGAGCACACCAGAGAGGTCAGGGATAAAGCTGTGGAGAAGTTTAAAGCAGCGTTAAGTTATACAAAGATTTCCCAAGATTTGAACATCTCACGGAGCACTGTTCAATCCATCACTTGGAAATGGAAAGAGTATAGCACCACTGTGAACTTACCAAGACACGGGCGTCCACCTAAACTAACAGACCGAACAAGGAGAGCACTGGTCAGAAATGCAACCAAGTGCCCCAGGATAACTCTGGAGGAGCTGCGACGTACTGCCGCTGAGCTGGGGGAATCTGTACATGGGACAACTATAAGTCGTACTCTACACAAATATGGCCTTCATGGACGAGTGGCAAGAAGAAAGCCATTATTGAAAGGAGGACATAAGAAATCCCGTTTGAAGTTTGCTAGAAGTCATATGGAGGACACAGCTACCATGTGGAAGAAGGTGCTTTGGTCAGATGAGACAAAAATTGAACTTTTTGACCCAAATGCAAAACGTTATGTATGGAGCAAACCTAACACTGCTCATCGTCCTGAGTGCGCCATCCCCAGTGTCTAATATGGTGGGGGAGCATCATGCTATGGGGCTGCTTTTCCTCAGCGGGGACTGGGAAGATTGTAAGAATAGTTGGGAAGATGGATGGAGCCAAATACAGAGACATTTTGGAGGAAAACCTGCTGGAGTCAGCAAGAGAATTGAGGCTGGGGCGGAGATTCACCTTCCAGCAGGACAATGACCCTAGCCTGGCTAACGCCAGACTGCTGTGTGCGCTCGAATCTTTTCGAACTTCACAACAGCCTGGGGACCATGGCCGACATTTTTCCATGGATTTGGGCACCAATCACAGAACGAGGAGGGACGGTAAGACGCTGACGCGCTATTTGACATACGGAAGCTTGTAGTTTGTTTAGGGATAAAAAAAACAATTAAAAAAAATTTACGGATCAAACATGACAGCAGCAGACACGATGCCATCTTTCTATCAAGCTTTAGAACGTGTTCTAAATAGTTTAGCTCAAAAGTTTACAGCAGGTACGTCTGATACCATGATACGATTGGCTATGGCTACGTGCAGACGCATGAGAGACATTCGTAGCGCCCAATAAACGGCTATGGACAATCGTGAACCACACCTCTCCTACGAGAAAATGCATTGGTGGTCCCCAGACTAAATATCACTTGTGATTTTAGTCTGGCGTTAGCCAGGCTACAATGACCCTAAACACAAAGCTAAATCTACAATGGAATGGTTTAAAAACAGATATATTAATGTGTTAGAATGGCCCAGTCAAAGTCCTGACCTAAATCCTATTGAAAATCTGTGGAAAGACCTGAAAACTTCTGTTCACTAACGCTCTCCTTCTAATTTCAATCAATCAATCAGTCAAACTTTATTCATAAAGCACTTTTCATACCGAAAGGTATCACAAAGTGCTTTACAGATTACAACATTTAAAACAATACGCATCATTCATATATGGGTCAATGACGTATAAGGGGTCAAAAAACATATTTTCAAAAAGTTTTTTCAAAACTGATGGCATGCATATTTTTGAGTCGATAATTTTGTGTTTAAACAAGTTATGTTTGTTAAATAACATTTAAAAGTATTTAAATGTATTTTTTTGATGTATTTGTAGCTTCTCTGTATAAAAACGTGTCAGGTGGCGCAACCGAGTTTTTTCTAAAAATTTAAATAGTTTCCAAAAAATTGTACAAAGTCAAATCTTTGCCAAGTATATCTTAGACAGTCTTTCTCCTCTGAACATTTCATCTGTAATTTGTAACTGACTGATGCTGTAATCAGCAATAAAACAGGAGGACCATGGACGGAGTGCTCGGTGTCAGCACAAAACAGTTATCGGTTCAGTATCGGATATTTGAAACCAATAACTGATTTTTTTTTTCTAGTAATGACTCTGATAACTTATACCAGTATTGGATCAGTGCATCCCTATAATTTTTAGATGGTAATTTGACATTTTTTGCAGTTGCACCACTTGACTGTCTGGTTGCACCACCTGACATTAGCAACTAATTTCAAATTAAATCGGCTTTTATGTGGACTCTTACATTAGCTTTAGCATTTGTAAGCATGGGTAAACATTTACTTTTAAAATAAATTAAGACTTTTATAATAAAATAATATTTTCCAATATTTACATCGGTTGTACCACCTGACACCAAAAGTGTGACAGTTTACCTATTAGTCGGACAAAAGCTATTTTTTCTCAATTCTTGAAAGAGATTTTCAAACCTTTTCACTCAGCCATAAAGACAACTCGTTCCTCTGGCTGATGTCATATCCTGTTTGCTGTTACTATTCTTTATTTCAAAATACCAGCACTGTTCTTATGGTTGTGCCACCCTGATATTTTAAGATTACAAATTGCCGGACAAAAGTTTTTGAGTGATCTCAAAAACTTTAAAACTATTAATATTCACAAATGACGGCTTATTTGAAAGATATTTAACATACAATTATGCCATGAGGTTTTATTTTTAATTGTTACCCTGAAAATACAATTTTCAGAAGCTTTATTAGTCTAATCATTTGCTCGGATGGTTGCACCACCTGACATTTTAGGGGTTTGAGGTGTGAAAACATAAAAAAATGTTTATTATTGAAATGTGATGAACATTTGTTTAAACTAAATAGGTTTTGTAGAATAAAGTGATTACATGTAATGAAAAGATCAAATTATTTAAAAAAGAAATATATCACTCGGACACAAAAATATGCACGTCATGTCAATCACCCATATACATCCATATATTATATATATATATACAGTACATATATATTAGGGATGTCACGGTATGAACATTTTTTTTAATGTTAATACTTTTTAATGTGTGTTTATAAGTTCAGAAAGCATTGATAGTCCTACACAAACTGAAATAGTTTCAAAAATGTGTAACCGTGTTTGTTATATTTAAAAAATCCAGACAAAGCCATATCAAAAGTGCAACTTTTCAAATCAAAGTAAAGGAACTATAACTATGAATTGGTGATCGTTTTGAGGTTATTACATGTACTATTTATAGCGCCAGAACCGTGTTCTGGCGAATATTTTTAACCCTCTATATCAGGAATATTGTTCTCAGTTTGTGTCCTTCCAGTTTGCTTTCGCTTTGCAGATTTGGGAAAATGCCATCAGACAGTAATCATTGTCAAATTCATAATAATGCGGCGAGAGTGAATCTATTATATTGGCGACCAACTTTAATCTGCCCTCCAGGAGCCTGTAACGCATTTGTGCCAGAGGTATCCGCGACACCGCCAGCATATAAGCCATATGCTGGTGGTGTCGCTGCGGCTGCACTATGGGACGACTCGTTACCTTCTCCCTCAACCCAAAGTCCCCACATCATGCATGTCTGCTAAAACGCTAACGTTAAAGCAGTACTAAGTAACGTGTTTACCTAAATAAATCCTTTCCGTAGTCCCTCTGGGGGTGATACAAGTGTTAATGGGATGATTGGAGGGTCTTTCATCTCCCCCTGGTGTCTCTGGCCAGAAAACCATGCTTGCAACTTGACTGCCACCGGGACGGAACAACCAATACACACTAATAGAATCACGAAGAAGAAGCTAACAGGCTAACGGGCAAAGCTAACTGCGGGCTAGCGCCACTTTAAACAGTATTTACAGCCACGTTTGAGTGAAAAAAATTATTTCCATTGTATAACTGGATGTACAAAATTCCTCTCCCCCTTCGCCTTTTCTGTCAGCGTAGTATTTACTCTCCAAGACATTTAATAAGTTAAAAAGTCGTAACTTGATACGACACCTGCAGTTGCGCTTATGGCCTCGAGGGGCAAGAGTTACTTAGTACTGCTTTAACTTACTTACTTGGCTATTGAGTTGTGGTGACGGTCACACAGGTGAGTCATGAGGATCGAAGTATCGCTGCCTTTAGAGACACTTTTTTCCTGCACGTTCCATAAACAGGATAACTGTTTTCTATCAACTGTCCGTCGGCTTTCTTAAAATACCCAAAATATACCCAGAATTCAGACTTGGTCCTGTTTGAAGGCTGATAGACGTCCTGAGCACTGTCGTCTCGGACATGATTCCAGCTTCGAGAAAGTTTTGTTTTGGAGCTACGGAGTGCGCCTTTAGCAGATGAGACGGCGGCTGATAAGGCTCACTTTGCCTACACCGCGGGCGCGGTAATCCACCGAGATAATATAGTTTTTCAAACATTTTTACCGGGGTTTACCGCTACACCGGTAACTGTGACATCCCTTTTATTTATACATACATACATAAACACAAAATAAATTCAAAATAAAATCTTTATGTTTAGGGTTCTAAACATGACAAAATGTGCCAAAGTTCAAGGTGTATTAGTACTTTCGCAAGCAACTGTATATCTTGTTGCTGCATGAAGCTGAAATAAAATAAGTACCATGATGTTTCACAGCAGTTTTAGAAGTTTATCTGCAGCTCAAAGCTCAACTGCATGTAAAATAAAACAGGCTATATATATGAAATATTAAAATGGCAAATCACAATCGTATAATATCTGACAGAAAAATCGCAATTAGATTTTTTATCAAAATTGTTGACCCTTAGTACGTTTATGAGATCAAATAGTTTACTGAGGAGTAAACATTTAAGAATGAGGTCACAGAGCACCGCTTTATTTGTAGAACCATGGCATATGATTCTACAAATACATCCCATTATCTTCATCAGTTTCTGAACAGCCAGGGCCTGTGCTACTCTTTCTCCTGTTCATCCTCCAGCCTTTTTCTGTGGAGGAGCAGCAGCTCTACCCCGAGCTCCTCTCTCACTCCCGTAACCATATCCTTCCTCACCATCTGGTTTCCTCTTCCCGTGTTTCCGTTCCTTGTCCTTAGCGTCGGTTTGGTCCAGACTCAGAGTTAGGAGAAGCAGCAGCACCAGCCCACGCCACCTCATTTTAGATCTGACAATCACAGAACAGAAGATGTTCAAGTAAATCTAATTGATCAATCAATCAATCAATCTTTATTTATAGAGCACTTTTCATACACAGGTGCATCGCAAAGTGCTTGACATTTAAAAAGACATTAAAAACATTCTCGCCCGACAAACCCTCCCAATATATAAGTTATCACAATACACACGTACACCTACACCCCCTACCCTTTACTCCACACTCACACTCACACACAGAATCAAGTACATAAGGCTGGGTACAGATGACCAAGGTGAGGAAACCCCATCAGAGGGGCCGTCCTCCCCGGGAGCAGCAGACCAGCCGCGGCCGTCCGGGCGCCGACACAAGGGTCCCCATAGCAGGCGTGGCAGAGACACCACACCTCCACCTGGGCACCCACAGGACAGCACCCACACAGCCACAGCCAGTCACCGCTCCCGGGGCAGAGGGGCTCCTTCAGAGGAAACACTGGAGATTCTAAAAATATAAGAAGCAGTATAAAAACATTGATTAAAAAGTTTAAAAACAAAGTAAAAACCAGTAAGAAACTAGAAATAAATATCAAGTTATCAAGATTAATAAATAGATAAATAAATAAATTGGACTAAAATAAATACATAGATGTCAGTTAAAAGCTAAGCTAAAAAGGTGGGTCTTGAGCCTGCTCTTAAAAACATGAACGTTCTGAACGGTCCTGAGCTCCTCCGGCAGGTCGTTCCAGAGGGAGGGCCATAATATTGGAAAGACGCCTCGCCGTGAGTCTTTCTGTTGACTTTAGGAATAACTAGGAGACCTCTGCCGGAGGAGCGAAGGGGCCGTGAAGGTTCATAAGGTAAAAGCAGTTCTGAAAGATAAGAAGGACCAAGACCATTAAGACATTTAAAAACCATTAAAAGAACTTTAAAATCGATCCTGAAACACACGGAGAGCCAATGCAGCGACTCTAAAACCGGTGTAATGTGGTCCCGCCTCCTGGTCTTCGTCAGGACACGAGCTGCTGAATTTTGTAAAAGTTGTAAACCTGAGATACTCTTTTTGGGAAGACCAGAAAGCAGGGCATTGCAGTAGTCGATACGACTGGTGATAAAAGCATGCATTAGTGTGTTGGCCCAAGAGAATGGGGGGGCAAACCTATTTTTGTGATATTCTTAATGTGTGGAATTAAAGTCAGCTCAGAGTCAAAGATCACACCCAGGTTCTTCACCTGTGAGGAAGGATTAAAAGACAGTGACTGTAGTTTGGGTAAAAGTTTCTCTCTCTGGGCCTCAGGACCGATGACTAAAACTTCAGTTTTGTCCTGGTAAACTGGAGAAAGTTTTCTGCCATCCAGGATTTGATATCTAAAATGCAGTTAAAAAGTGCATCCATTGGCCTGGTGTCATCAGGAGACATGGAGATGTACACATGACCCCAACACATTTTCTACAGTTTGGCATTACCCAAATCTAAAAGAAAAAAGTGGCAAAAGAGCGCCAAAAACGTGCCAGAAAAGCAACAATAACATGATAAAAAACACACGACTAAAGAGTGATACAAAAAGTGACAAAAATTAGATTCAAAAGCGACGAAAAAGCAACACAAAATATGCCCCATCGTGTAATCCAGGGGCACAAGTCGGCTGACTCAGTTTCCCACAAATTGATAAAGAATGGTATTTTTTGAAAATTGGTGATTGTCGCTTTTTTGCAGAATCTTTTAGTTGAGCTCACAAAGAAGCCTCACCATGTTTTAGATAACGGTATTGGAATATTTAAAAGCCTGAATATTCTGAGGTTGAAAAAGTCGGAGAAATAGCGCACGCCGTGGGGGGGGGGTGTCATTGTGTGTGTGTAGCTCATGATCAGAATCAGAATATGTTTTATTGCCATGGTTTGAGAACAGGTTCACAAACTAGGAATTGTTCTCAGTGCAGACGTGCGACAAAACATGTAACACAAGAGTTAAGATAAAAATAAGCTATAAAACTTTAAACTATAAGGCTATAGGAGCATGCGTGAAAAATATTAAATAAATAAGATAAAATAAAAGTGACATATGGTAAGGCAACAACAATTGACATTGAACAACAGCGGGATTGTCTTTATAGATGTGTAGGCGTATAAAGTGATAAAGTAATATAAAGTGATAAAGTGATAGCAGCAGATCTAAGTGTGGACACACCACACAGTGCAACAGAGCAGATTACATCCCTGAGTCTTTAACTAAGTTATTGGGTCTAGTTATTGTTCATGAGTCTGATGGCGGAGGGAAAAAACTGTTCAAGTGGCGGGAGGTATGGGTCTGGATAGACCGTAGCCTCCTGCCTGAGGGGAGAGGGGTGAACAGTCCATGTCCGGGGTGAGAAGGGTCAGCTGTGATCCGACCCACACACCTCCGGGTCCTGGAGGTGAACAGGTCCTGGAGAGATGGGAGCTCACAACCAATCACCACCTCAGCAGCACGCACAATGCGCTGCAGTCGGTTCCTGTCCCGTTCTGTAGCGCTGGGGTACCACACGGTGATGGAGGAGGTGAGGATGGACCACACGGTGATGGAGGAGGTGAGGATGGACCACACGGTGATGGAGGAGGTGAGGATGGACCACACGGTGATGGAGGAGGTGAGGATGGACCACACGGTGATGGAGGAGGTGAGGATGGACTCGATGATGGCCGTGTAGAACTGCACCAGCATCCTAGTTAGCAGCTTAAGTTTCTTCAGCTGCCGCAGGAAGAACATCCTCTGCTGGGCCTTCTTAATGAGGGAGCAGATGGTTGGCTCCCATTTGAGGTCCTGGGTGATGGTGGTGCCCAGGAAACGGAAGGAGTCCACGATGGAGATGGGGTGGGAGAGTCTGTCAGGGCGAGGGGGACGGTGGGGCCGTGTCTTTCCTGAAGTCCGCGATCATCTCTACTGTCTTCTGGGCGTTCAGCTCCAGGTTGTTGTGGCTGCACCAGGACGCCAGCCGGTCCACCTCTCTCCGGTAGGCGGACTCATCACCGTCCGAGATGAGCCCGATGAGGGTGGTGTCGTCCGCAAACTTGATCAGTTTAACGGACTGGTGACTGGAGGTGCAGCAGTTTGTGTACAGGGAGAAGAACCTGGGGGAAAGTACACAGCCCTGAGGAGTTCCAGTGTTTGTAGTCCGAGTGTCCGAGATGATCTTGGGTGTATGTGTTGGGATAATGTTGCTAGTTGTCATTGTGTTGCTAGTTCCTGTAGAGGTAGGCTCTATGGGAAGTGGATTTATTTATATATTACCTGTTTACAAACCTTTTTTTCTTCTTTGATGGCACATTTTTATTGCTTTTTGCCCTTTTGATGTAAATGAGCCCTATTGTCACTCCAAGCAGCAGCAGCAGAGAGGGGAAAACTCCCCAAACTTTAGAAACCGAACTTGCTGGAAAAGCAACAATAACACAATACAAAAAGCGACAAAAACATGACTAAAGAGTGATGAAAAAGCAACAAAAAATCAACAAAAAAGCCAAAGAAAGAGTGACAAAAAGTAACAAAAATGCGATGAAAAAGTGACTAAAACACATCAACAAAAAAACACTACAAAAACGCTTAAAAAATGCAACAAAAAAGTGGTGACAGCACCACAAAAAAAAGGTTATGATCAGCCTATAGGCTGTGAGCTCCAGTCAAGAAGATTTTATATTTGGGTGAAATTGAAGAATTGGAGAAAATGCACTCGGTTAGGAAGTTGAGGGCTCATTTTAACCTCTTAACCCCCGCGGGGTTAAAATGAGCCCTCAACTTCCTCGGCCTCACGAGTGGAGAAACATCGGTCACTATTTAATATATTTTATATTGCAGACTTGTGTGTATAATTTCCGAACCATAAGAGACAGAGACTGTTTTTGTTTAGGAATCTACTTATTTTTGTCTTTCAAGAACCTACTAAACATGAATATACAGCGCCCCCTGCTGTCACAGTTCAACACGTTTAGAAGCTTCATACACAGGATTATAGACCAGACTTTTTAAAATATTGTTGGTGCAGATCGGCCTCAGCCTGAGAAAAACCCACATCGGTGGACCTCTATCAGATCGGGCTGGGTTTAATGAATCGATTTAATTCGATTTACCTTTGAACCGATATTGATTGAAAAACTTAAATTGATCCTTTTAATGCGTCTTTTCCCCAAAATAATGCCATGTACATCTTTGTTTTGGGTCATGTTAAATATAAAGTACATGATCTGTCACTACAATGTAAATATTCAGATTTTTATCAAGTTTAGTTAACAGCATTAGTTCTTCTTAGAATGTCTTCCAAATCCAAGTCAAATTAGTTCTGTGTGATATCCTTAACTGAATCGAAAATCAGTTGAATCAAATCAAAATCTGAATCGATACCCTGCCCTACTATTAGATATTATTTCTATATATTGCTATGATTGAAACTTATACATTCTTAACTAGAGGCTATTTGAGAGATTAAAGAAATTACATCAAATTAAATTACTTCGGCCTAAATACTGGCTATTGGTCAACCCCTTTCATATCTATTTGTGCATTAAATTTGCATTAAAAATATAATATAAAATAAAATAATAATAATAATAAAACTCAAATTAAAATTATATTGAGGACGGTAATGACAGCTGGGAAGTAGCAAGATCTCGAAATATAATAGGTATTAATGCTAACATTTGGACATTTCTTTCCAAAACTGTGTCTCTCCCATTGAGTCATATCGGCCGCTACGTCGTGACAAAAATAAGTATCTCAATATTTTTTGGGACTTTCTCTTCATTTACTCGGCTTTATCGCTCAAAGATTATTCTCCTTTTTCCCCCAAATGTTTCCCTCAATGTTTTCCCTTTTTTCTCATTTCCCCCAATATTTCCTTCACTTTACCCCAAATGTTTACCTTATTTATTTCCCCTTATTTTCTTCCCAATTTCTCCCCCAATTGTTCCCCAATTTTCCCATTTTTTAATGATGATGAAAATGTATGAAAAAACAACAAAACCAGCGACAAAAAATGCAACTAAAAACGACAAACGCAACAAAAACAGTGACAAAAACGTGACAACAAAGTGACAACAATGCGGGGGGAAATCGTAGATCAGTTTCGTTGGTCTTAGCTTTCAAATCAGCCGTTCCACTGGCCTATAGGGTGTAAGCTCCAGTTGAGAAGCTTTTAGAATGTGCAGGGTTAAAGCTTAAAGCAGCTCTTACCTGAGAGTGTCCGCTGCAGGTGTGATGTGTCTGTGGTGTGCTGTGAGTAAGAGGCAGAGGGAGGCGGAGCCAGAGAGGGGAGGGAGGTCTGTGTGTGACTGTGCCTCGCTCTGTCATTACTGACTCAGACCAGGACCTGACAAACACCCAAACATCCAACAGCTGCATTACTTTATAAATAATCAACACTTTTTTACTCCGGAAGTTCAAATATATCAACTAGAGCTGCCTCATTTGAACGCTAAGACCAACAAAACTGGTCTGAAAGGATCCTTTTCCCTGTGTTGTTGTCACGTTGTCGCCAGTTTTGTCATGATTTTTCATCTCATTTTTGGCACTTTATTATTGTTTTTGTCACATTTTTTGTTGCTCATTTGTCACTTTTTCGTGGGTTTTTAATGCGTTTGTTATGTCATTGTCATTGTCATTTTTGTTACTTTTCTGTTGAACTCTTCGTCTCGTTTTTGACACTATTTGGACATTTTTTCCAAGAAGCTTTTAGATTTGGGTAACCCCTAAATAGATCATACTTAATTGTGATGAATTAACTACAAAGGCCATAATTAAATCCATAAAACATTTGAATGGAGTCCCACCTCTAGTTTGCATACGCTGCAGTCGCCGCAAACAAACTGCACGTGTCCCACGCTGGAACAAGAGCCATGACCTGTGGGCCGCATCACGTCATGGAAGCTACGGGTTAGGATGGTCAAAAAAATAAAAAAATAAATTTAAAAAAAAGCAGATTGCCTGATCGCTCAACTCTGTACACACATACCCTAGCATTATTACAATTTGAAGGCGGGTTTGTGACATAAATATGGGGGAAATTTTCATCAAATAAGCAGCAGGACCGTCGCGCTGGAGGGGGGGGTGAGGCCCTGTGCGAACTTGAAATGCGAGGCCTTGCTCTGACACTTGTCATTCATTACCAGAGGTTCCACTCCACTTTTTTGTCACAGACCAGAGTAATTCTGAGTTTTCCTGTTGTTCGTGAATTCAGATGGGTCAGTTGTGAACGAGTCGGTACAAAGTGAACGATGAGAGCCGAGCTTTTTTTTAAGGTTACATGTTTATCAAGCTCTACATGCACCACTCTGTGCTACATTAGAGAAAAATAGAGAGAGGGGCAAAGACTAAAATAGAAAGAGAAAAGAGTAAGAGAATGGTATCGAGGAGAGCGGGAGGGAGAAAGGAGAATCAAAATCAAGATCTCAAACTTAAACTAATCCACAAATGTAGTCAGCGCATCTCTAACTCTTAGCCACTTCTTGAAGTAGAAAGATCCGCCTCATATTTTCGGTTTTATGGTTAGATAGAATTGAGTGAAAAGTAAACAATGTGAGCACGCACGGAGTCGGCCTTTTCCTCTCATGTGTATGAGCGCAGTAGTACAGGAGGTCCTGGCTAACGTTTAGACTTCAGTTATGTCTGGAGTCTGTATCTCTCTCTCCAGCAGCTCACAGAGGTGGAGCTGACACAGGCAGCAGAGGGCCTGGGGAGAAGCATGAAGGATTTTGACTGTAAATAAAAGAGTATATACATGAAATAATGCCAGCTTTAAAAGTGTGTGTACCTATAATAAACAATGGCTCCACCACCTCGGAAAAAAAAAAAACAGCAGGATTGAGAGGCCCTCTAGTGGCGCGAGGCCTGGTGTGGTTGCACAGTTCGCACAGCCCACGCGACGGCGTTTTGCAGCTTGTGATTGGCCTCGAGAGCGTGAGAGCGACACGTTTATTTGAGCATGAGTCAAATTCAGGATGTTTCCCATAATATGCCTCTTTCCCTCTTGTAGATTTGTGTCGTGTTGCTGATGAAGCTGAAATGTAATAACTGAGCACTGTGATGATTAACAGCAGCTTTAGAAGTTTATCTGCAGCTCAACTGCATGAAAAGTAAAACACAGGCTGTATATAAAATATTGAATTGTAATATTTGTCAGAAAAATATCTATTAGGTTTTTTGTCACTGGATTCAAACTGGCTTTAAATCCAAAGTTTTTGCAAATAGTTACATTGCTGCAGTTTTTGACTGAAATTGTTTACAAAGCTTATGAAATGAAATATGTGCAGATTTGTGCGTGTGTGGTGTAAATAATGAAGTATTTGTGCATTAGAATGTATTAGATTTAACTTGTTTAAATCCTGATTCACACACTCTCGTCTCAAAACTCAACAACACCAAAGAAAAGCCCGAGCTGGAATCAAACTACCAACCAGAGAGAGGTTTGGACGGGCTTTCAAAGAGCTGCAGTAAATCCTCATTTGTTCTATAATCTCTTAATTTATCTCTTTACCCCCACCTGAACTGAGCACATTTTCTCCAGTTTGGCTTTACCCAAATCTTAAAGCTTAAAAAAAACATCAAAATAGTGACCAAAGCGAGGATGAAAATGCAGCAAAAAAGCAGCAAAAAAAGTGTCAAAAGATGACTAAAACATGACAAAAAAGTGAGAAAAAATGTGCCGGAAAAACAGGAATGTGAGAAAAAAAAGCAATGAAAAAGTAACAAAAACCGACAAAAACATAACGAAAAAGCTACAAAAATGCGGTGACTATGTGACAATAAAGTTAGGATCAGTTTTGTAGGTCTTAGTTTCCAATTGAGGGGTTACTCTTGTCTATAGGCTGTTGCTCTGCAGTCCAGAAGCTTTTAGATTTGGGTAAAGCTGAACTGGAGAAAATGCCCTCAGTTCAGGCGAGGGGTAAGAGCTAAAGTTTATTAAAGTGTCCCACATTTCCCCCTGAGCCTCGTCCCGCTCCTCTCTGCTCTACAGTCAAACATTCCTCCACATGTTTCTGTCAGAGTGAGTTCAGAGACGACTCTATTGAAAACACACGCCGTCCAAGCCCCACCCCCTCAGCAGGAGAGGCCAATGGGATGACAGAGTTCGAGAGAGGGAGAGGGAGAGTTGGGAGCCCAGGCACAGATGGAGAATCAGATCTAAATGAACCCTGTTTCTCTGTGGACATTTTAAGACCAGACGCTGCTGGTGAATAGGAACAAAAATGAACCCCTTAACCACATGCATTTTCTCCAGTCCAGCTTTACCCAAATCTAAAAGGTTACAGGCTACAAGCCAGAGTAACGCCTCATTTGAAAGCTAAGACTTACTAATCTCATCTACATGGATCTTTTTCCTCGTGTTGTTGCTGCGTTGTCGTCACTTTTTGTGGCTCTTTTGTGTTGCTTTTTCGTCACACATTTTGGTCACTCTATCATCTTTTTTTCTCACGTTTGTGTCTTTCTTTTGTTGCATTTTCATCCTCGCTCTCACTATTTTGACGCTTTTTTCAAGAAACATTTAGATTTGGCTAAAGCCAAACTGGAGAAAATGAGCTCGGTTCAGGTGGGGGTTAAGAGGTTAAATAGACATTATAATGGAAACCCTTTTAATGCCATAGAAAGTTTAGAAACTGTCAGCAAAGTTTTGTTTGAAAAGTGCTTAAATCTTATAATATCCCACAATAAAAATGAACTACAATAAAACACTTTGGGTAAACAATAATTCATTACTTGATTAATGAACATTAATTAACATTATTTGCAGGTAATTGAGCGATAAGTCGATATAGTCATTATTGTGACAACTCTAATAGTGATATCAATGTGAAACGTTTTTGTTATTTTATATCTTCATATAAAAATGAGATATTTTCTGCATAAAAATGGCCCTAATTGCCTATATTTTCACAAAAATGATGGCAAACAAAACATGAAATAATGTGACAAACTGACAATTCAGTAAAAACATATACAAATAAATCATTATGAAGAATTATCCGCGTTAAAATGAAGATTAAATACTCACAGTGTCGAGCTCTTCTTTTTTCCTAAAGTTAGAAACAAATGTTAATATTACTCGTGTAATTCATACAGCAACTACTGTATGTAAAATACAATTACGTCAAAAAGTTGCTTAAGTGCTTGTACTTGAGTGAATGTAACTGAGTACCAGCCTCTGATTATTAACAATTATGAAGAGGCGTCTTAGATTTGTTATCTAGTTTTTGAATAAACTTCAAATTGAAAATGTAATTTGTTACAAATGTAACAAATTCAATCAATCAAATGTAATTTGTTTGGTTCAAAGCTCAGTAAATGTGTCAGGAAATAGATCTGTAAAAAGCTTCTAAATGTGGTCAAGTTTGGAGTCTGGAGGAGCTGTTAAAGTGAACTCAATGTTTCTTTATTGCTTTGAACAAACTCCAGACTGACTTTTGTAGATCACAGCTCCTTTAGTTTTACTGACGGACTAGACCAGCGCCACCCAGAGGCTCCACAGAGTCAGCACTGGACTAAATAAAAACTGCTGAGATACCTGCTCTCGGTGCTCCAGTCTTCTCTGCAGCGTCGTCTGAACTGCTTCTATTCCCACATCTTCAAATGCTCTGACCCGACTGGACCGGGTTCTGCTCCTGGAGCTGGTTCTCACATGTGTTTGACAGGACTCTGGGGAGACGTTTAAAGCTGCTCTGTCCTTCAGACTCTCTCCACTCGTCTGAGGGAACAGACCCGTTTAGTCCTAGTTTAGGCTCTAGTCTTGGTGTTTTCCCGTGAGCTCTTCACTCTGGGCGTCCTCTGCTGTAAATGTCTCACTTCAGTGATATTTCTCTAAAGCTCACTAAAAGCTATTTCTTTTTTCCGACTCCACTCACTGTCTAGACATTTTTTTTAAAATGTAATTCCTGATACTAAATTGACACTAACGTGGTATCAACTCTAGATGATCATTTGAGCACAGAGTTCATTTGGTCGACTAAAATATTTCGTCTTAATTTTAGTGAAAGGGGTTTTCTTTGCTGAAAAAAAGCGGTGAAAAGTCATGATCAGTTCCATAGGTCTTAGCTTTTAAATGTGGCATTACATTAAATGTGGAGGTAGGAGGTTAAAAGTTGTTCATGAGAATAAAACTGTGACTATAATATCCAGATATTTTCATGGAGTAAAATGTGACTACTGTATTTTCCGGACTATAAGCAGCACTTTTTTCATAGTCCGGCTGGGTTTGCGACTTCTATATCAAAATATATACAGTGAGGAAAATAAGTATTTGAACACCCTGCTATTTTGCAAGTTCTCCCACTTAGAAATCATGGAGGGGGTGAAATTGTCATCGTAGGTGCATGTCCACTGTGAGAGACATAATCTAAAAATCCAGAAATCACAATGTATGATTTTTTAACTATTTATTTGTATGATACAGCTGCAAATAAGTATTTGAACACCAACAATGTTAATATTTGGTACAGTAGCCTTTGTTTGCAATTACAGAGGTCAAACGTTTCCTGTAGTTTTTCACCAGGTTTGCACACACTGCAGGAGGGATTTTGGCCCACTCCTCCACACAGATCTTCTCTAGATCAGTCAGGTTTCTGGGCTGTCGCTGAGAAACACGGAGTTTGAGCTCCCTCCAAAGATTCTCTATTGGGTTTAGGTCTGGAGACTGGCTAGGCCACGCCAGAACCTTGATATGCTTCTTACAGAGCCACTCCTTGGTTATCCTGGCTGTGTGCTTCGGGTCATTGTCATGTTGGAAGACCCAGCCTCGACCCATCTTCAATGCTCTAACTGAGGGAAGGAGGTTGTTCCCCAAAATCTCGCAATACATGGCCCCGGTCATCCTCTCCTTAATACAGTGCAGTCGCCCTGTCCCATGTGCAGAAAAACACCCCCAAAGCATGATGCTACCACCCCCATGCTTCACAGTAGGGATGGTGTTCTTGGGATGGTACTCATCATTCTTCTTCCTCCAAACACGTTTAGTGGAATTATGACCAAAACGTTCCATTTTGGTCTCATCTGACCACATGACTTTCTCCCATGACTCCTCTGGATCATCCAAATGGTCATTGGCAAACTTAAGACGGGCCTTGACATGTGCTGGTTTAAGCAGGGGAACCTTCCGTGCCATGCATGATTTCAAACCATGACGTCTTAGTGTATTACCAACAGTAACCTTGGAAACGGTGGTCCCAGCTCTTTTCAGGCCATTGACCAGCTCCCCCCGTGTAGTTCTGGGCTGATTTCTCACCTTTCTTAGGATCATTGAGACCCCACGAGGTGAGATCTTGCATGGAGCCCCAGTCCGAGGGAGATTGACAGTCATGTTTAGCTTCTTCCATTTTCTAATGATTGCTCCAACAGTGGACCTTTTTTCACCAAGCTGCTTGGCAATTTCCCCGTAGCCCTTTCCAACCTTGTGGAGGTGTACAATTTTGTCTCTAGTGTCTTTGGACAGCTCTTTGGTCTTGGCCATGTTAGTAGTTGGATTCTTACTGATTGTATGGGGTGGACAGGTGTCTTTATGCAGCTAAAGACCTCAAACAGGTGCATCTAAATGTAGGATAATAAATGGAGTGGAGGTGGACATTTTAAAGGCAGACTAACAGGTCTTTGAGGGTCAGAATTCTAGCTGATAGACAGGTGTTCAAATACTTATTTGCAGCTGTATCATACAAATAAATAGTTAAAAATCATACATTGTGATTTCTGGATTTTTTTTTTTAGATTATGTCTCTCACAGTGGACATGCACCTACGATGACAATTTCAGACCCCTCCATGATTTCTAAGTGGGAGAACTTGCAAAATAGCAGGGTGTTCAAATACTTATTTTCCTCACTGTACTTCACATCTTTGTTGTTGTTACACTCACTGCAGCTAGAGGGCACTGTAGGCTTGTGCACCAGTATCTGCTTCTCTGAACACAAATGCCCCCAAAACCAAAATCATATTCTGCAAGTAGTGAAATATTTATACTTATAGTCCGGATAATACGGTCAAAAAATTGAAAAGAGACGAAAATCATCAAACTTCCAGGGAATTCTGCCAACAAACAGGTCTGAGCTTTGTTCATGTGGGAGAAGAAACAGAGTACCTCCATTTAATATGATTATATTCAATATTATAAATACAAAGTTGACTAAATTAATATTAGATTTAAACAATCAACCTCTCGAACCAATCACATTTTCTCTAGTTTGGCTTTACCCAAATCTAAAAGCTTCTTGAATAAAGTGTCAAAATAACAAGGAAGAATACACAACAAAAAAGTGACAAAAAAGCAACAAAAACGTGAACAAAACAAACACAAGGTCAAGTTCATTTATAAAGCACACTTACAACAACAATCGCTGCCCAAAGTGCTGTTCACAGGCAATACACAAGTTAAAATACATATGTAAATCACAAACAATAGCAATAATAAGATCCACCAAAGACAACAAAACAACAACAAAAAACAGCAATAACACAATACAAAAATGTGACAAAACAAATGTAACAAAAACCGACAAAAACGCTTCAAAAATGTGACAAAAACGCAACGTCAATGCGACAAAACAGTTAGGATCACTTTTGTAGGCTTTAGCTTTCAAATGAAGCGTTAAACTGTTGCTCTGCAGTGGAGAAGCTTTTAGATTTGGGTAAAGCCAAACTGGAGAAAATGTGATCAGTTAAGGTGGGGGTTAAAAGGTTAAATGTACACACAATTTTAGTCGACTAAAACAAGACTAAATTTCAAAATAATGATTTGGCTAAATCTTGACTAAAAGTTCAAGACGTTTTCATCAAAAAACTATAACCTAATAAAATATGTTAAACCCTGAGGTTAAAAGAAGCAGAAGTGAGCGCTGCACTGGGTCATGATGCGTAGTAAAAACATATTGGCAACAGGTGCTCTTCAAGGATGAAGACAGTGATCAAATAAAGATAAATGAAATGGGCACTCTGAAGGTATTAACGTTTCAATCCACAGCAGGATCTTCATCAAGCATCTGTTAAACCCTGTTTGAGCAGGTATCAGTACTTTCTGTGTTTCCCCTGGGCTCCTCCTTCTCCAGAAACTGTGGCTACGCTCAAAACTTACACTAGAGCTAAAAAGGCGTTCACTTAAACCCTGGATAAAATTCTCAAACCAAATGCATCCACTGTAGAAGTGTAGGATCTGATTACTCCTGCTGAGGCAGGTCGAAAGGAGCAGCGTTAGTTTAGCAGCGTCCTGACATAGATATAAAACATAATCAGACATAATCCAGGCTGAAAACAGTTCTTTTTTTACCTGCTGACAGTATTTGCTCTGCTCTCATTGCTTTTACTGTAATTCATTCATTTTCATGTTGATGTTTCCTGGATTGGTTTGATCTGCTTTCTTGTGGTTTTTTGTCATTGTGAAGGACTTTGAATTACCGTGTCGTAAGTGTCTTGCTAAAGGTTTTGTGTTCTGTGTTGTCTCCGCAGACTCAGTTTCCATCCATCGTTTCGCTCCCCGGGGGTCAAAGGGCTGAGGTCATGGCGCTGCATCACCCTGAACTTCCTGGGTAAGGACTGCTCTTCCTGTGCCCTCCCACACTTTTTTTCTGTCCTTAAAGATCTGCACAGCTGCCGTCCCTGTGACTACGTTTCCCATGTTTCAGCTTTTGGACATTTCCTGAGAGCACACTTCACTTTTTCATGTGTTAAAAAGTCCCTAGTTCTAATCATTGTTTTTCTTACATTATTTATTGCTTGATATAAATGTAAGTGCTGTTTTTAGATGTTCAGATTTTTAAAAAGTGTAGAAGGAACAGAAATTGTTGACCAAAGTTAGTGATGAGCAGATGACCTCAGTGTGTGTTACGGACTTTCATAATTGTGTCGCACTGTATCACACTGTGTTGGTCGGATACTTTGTGAAGGCGCCATCTGGTGGTGAAAAAGCATTAGCACCAAGGAGCCCGAAAATGTTTTGTCATTAATGGTGATAATTTTATTCTTGTTCAGAAATGTGAACCAAATCGTCATGAATGAGCTGTTTAACAGCACAGAGTGATGAGTAAAAGAAAAACTGCTCAGGATTATGAAATAGAATTATTAAAGAAGTATTACTGATAACGATCTCAAAATGAAGTCACTGACCAAGATTTGATAAATAAGAATACGTTCTGCTTGTTGTGACAGTAGGGCACATATAGCACAGCATTTATGTTTTACCAGTGGGTGTCCAGTCTATCGACTGAACCATCAAAAAGAAAAAAGATAAAAATTAACAACCATGTGACTCGATTTCACAACCTTCTAACCGATTGCAAAATGTTGTTGTTTTTTTTCAGGATGAGAAAGGCCACATTTGCATATCGACTCCCTGATTGGTCAGATTCGTACTAACGCCTGAAAGACACGTTTTGTAAACTCCGCTGTCCTTAAGGTTAGGATTAGGGTCAGGTATATGGTTAGTTTGGATTAGTTTAAACTAGCTTTGTTTTGTTGAGGTGACATCATGGTTTATCATTGGCTGCCGATGTCAGCGAACGGCCAATCAGGGAATGACTGGCCTTTCCCATCATGGAAATAAAAAATTAGCTGGTTGCTCTCCCTACAGAGCTAAGCAAGCGATAGGTCGATAGAACAATATGCTAACAAAACAATAGGCCATACCTTTTGCGCCGGCGCTGTGCTTAAATTTCTGCTTTATCCGCACTCGCACGTGAAAGAGAGATGGCTCTCACATTTTGAATACTTTTGTAATGTGGGAAAATTCACCTGGTGCCCAGGCTGCTCGAGCCCAGCTGCACCACGAGATCGGCGCTGAGTGCATTATGGCTTGTTCACGGGCGGCACGGTAGCGCAGCGGTTAGTGCTCTAGCTTCACAGCAAGAAGGTCCCAGGTTCGATTCCCACCTGGACGGGGCCTTTCTGTGTGGAGTTTGCATGTTCTCCCCGTGCCTGCGTAGGTTTCCTCCGGGTACTCCGGTTTCCCCTACCACCAAAAACATGTACAATAGGCCAGGATGAATGATGTGTGTGTGAATGCATGGAGGTGGTCAGAGGGACCATTGGCACAGATGTGTGCAGTCGGACAGCGCTTCTGTCAGTCTCCCCCAGGGGAAACTGAAGCTACTAAGTAGTTTACCACCACCAAGTATGGAGTGAATGTAAATGCTCTCATGTAAAGCGCTTTGTGACCATGTCTGTGAAAGGCGCTATATAAATAAAGATCTCTTCTTCTTCTTCTTCACACCAAACACGGCCAAAGACTCCAAAGCATCAGGTTTACATTGAAAATACATGGGGGACGCGCCTCGAGGAGCGTCCAGAGATCCCGCAGTGCGTCCGGTGCCTCCTGTGCAGCGCGTTTTGAAGATAGAGTTGGAATTGTTGGACTTTTGGAAGAAATTCGCGAGCGTCGACCAATCAGGAGCTTTCCCCAACAGTGACGTTGGAGCTGAACCACCGGCAGCGCAGATCCTGTGCTGCATATATAAACAATGGAGGATTAGCTTCACGTATTGTAAACCAGAGCTACAGCAGCTCTGAGACTTTTACAAAGACACACATCAATGTTTCTTTTACCTCAACACCCAGGATTAAAACCGCTGACAAGAAAACGTATTTCCATGACGGGATCTGCGCTGGGAATGCGTTTGGGCCTTGATGATGCCCTGATAGCATTCCCTCCGGAGAAAGCTAATACAAGCTAAAGCTACAGTCATCACGTGAAAACGAGAAATATGCACGAATAAAGTCAATAAAACCATGTACACAATGAACCGTTTAACAATGATCACACACTGAGACGGGATTGTTGATTTTGACGTTTATGCTCATATTTTATCTACAACGGGCCATAGTCAATCAGTTTTCTCCTGGAGCTAACTGCTCATAGAAATAATTATTTCTATGCTAGCCGCTTAGCAGCAAACTGTTATGCTATATTATGCACTAATAGGCCTGCCACGATTTTTTTTTTTTGAGGACGATATATCGTCTCAGAAAATATCGCAACAAATGATAATATTGAGGATAATGCAAATAAAAAGAAAACTGTAAGGAACTATTTTAATTGAAATGTATTGAACTTCTAACATTCATATTAACACCTTATACCAAACAAAGTGCAAACTAGAAGGGTCGATATAATATTAACATAACTTACTCTCTCACCAGGGTCTGTGTTTGAACTAGGTCTGTCATGACATTTTATTTTATTTTTTTCAAATAGTTAATATACAATATCATCTTTAAAAATGTCCCAATAATATTGAGATTTCATCTGCATTATTCTGGTTAAATATTTCCTTCTGTGTTAAATTCCTGGTGAATTGTATATAATGTAGATACTCGTAAGCATATGTTGTGTCTCCTTTCTTTAATTATTGTAACCGGCTATCGAGTAAGCAGCTAACTTGTTACTGTTTGTCAACCGCTGCAGCATTCTCTGGCTTTGCAGTAATGTGTAACTGAGTTGTTCTCAGGACTATCACGCTTGTATTTGGATAGTGGCTAAAGCGCTCGGGTTCCTCTCGCTAACAGTAGCTCTGATTAGCTTTGATACACTGACTGGGCGGTGGTTTTGTTTCGTTCTCAGTTGAACATACCTGCAGTCGCATTAATGTTGTTATTCTCTCTGTGATGCTTCTTTTGGCTGGAACTCCAAGTGTTTTCACACGAGTCCCTCTTGCTCCGCAATAAAGTTCACAAAGTGTCAGAATCAGCAGCTCTGTAGTAAGCACAGCCACATTTGTTTCAGCCGCCTCTCTCCAAAAGCAGCGCATGGATCTATAAATGATACTGGAATACATGCGGGGATACGGCTGAATGTGCTCAATGTTGTCTTAGCACAGGGAGACGGGGGTAAAGTTAAAGATCCCATAGACATGGCAGAGCAAAAAGAGGGAGACTATTAGGCCTCCAAAACACTGGTATTTTTCAGACAAAACGCCCTTTCCAAGATGGCTACGAACACACTCTGTGCTCGGTGACATGTGAGCAAGCGTCCAACTTTAATTAAGCACAAGCGTCCAATACGGCTTTGGGCATGATGTTGAAAGCCTGAGAAGCCGTGCGGTCTGAACGCAGCATTAATTCCAAATGACAAAAGGAGCCAGGTGTTGCTCTCGTCAAATGGCACTCGCTGCGCGTTGCACACGACACTACATGACAACAAAGGTGACACAGTGGAATGTTGGTAACGTGACTTTTTCTAAAATGATACGCTCATGACACAGCTCGCCTGAGGTGTTGCTTTCTGTGCTTGATACATGTGTCGATACCTTGGCTCTTTTAGCCCATCTCTAACAAACCGTTTATTGATAAAAGCTCTTTTCTCTCTGTTCAGCTGCGTCCTATTGGTTCACTGGTCGGTGCAGGTGAACAAAGATGGCGGAGTCAAAGCGAGCGTGGAGCTGCTGCCGAAGGTCCCTCACAGCGGTGAGTCCTGTCCACTTTAGACATTACATAGTGACGTTTTGATGATTTTAAAGTGTCCTCTCTCCTGCAGCGCTGCAGCTGTTCCAGTCGTCGCCTGTAGCGGGCGCCGCTGAGGCCTTCCACAGCCTGCAGAGGATTCTGGGAGTGGAGGGCGCTCTGGAGGCGGCCATCACAGCGATCACAGAGGCACATGACCAGTGACAGTGAACCAATCAGAGCTCAGTTTCAGGAGGCGACGCTCGAGCAGGTTTAAACAGAGTCAATTAAAGTATTCAGGCATAATTTTAAGAGACTAAAACTGTGACTAAAATCTACAGATATTTTCATTGAATAGAATATGACTAAATGAAAATGAAGAAGAGACTAAAATCTTGCAATGACAGTTTGAAAGAGGCTCAGATCATTTGAATCCTCCACATGAACAGTTCTGTGCTTTGTTCATATGGAGAACAAACATGGAGCAGAGGACCGCCATTAAATATGATTATGGTAAATATTATTATGCAAAGTTGACTAAATTCATCTTAAACTTAGTTGACTAAATTTACATACAGTTTTAGTTGACTAAAACTAGACTAAAATTAAATGACTTTTCCAACTAAAACTAAATTAAAATAAAATGTCAAACTTAACACTGGTCTTCTGTTGTATGTTCTGTTTTTATTGTTCCATTTATTGTACTGATTTTATTTCTGTCTCTTTTTCTACCCTGTAGTGTTGCTTGTTTTTTATTATGTGGAGTTGTGTACTGCACTTTGGCCGACTGAATTGTTAATAAAGTGCATTATGAATAAAACTGGATCGCATTGGAATTTTTAAACTCTCAGATTGACAATAAAGGTAAAAAAATAAATTCACACTGTCCTGACTTTGTCCTGATGCAAATTATATTTGTATTATTTTAGGTTCTTTTCCTGGGGCGCCATCCAGGTCTCCCTCCTGATTCATAAAATATTGTAATTTTTAATCAGAATAATGCACTTTTTGCCAATACACACACAAGGACATACACTACTTGGCATATACCCTTGTCTGAATGACAATGAAGACAACAACTTAGATTCTTTTCAGTTTGTATATTGCGGACAGAACAAAACTCACTCAAACCCACTTTAACAATTGTCCATGAATTGTCTTTTAGACTGAAGTAAAACAATCCAGCTCCAAAAAGGCTTGGAACAGCAGCTCATTCATCATCATTCAATCACACAAGCAGCAGCGCACTCCGGTGTCCGTGCATGAGCGTACATGAGCGTGCACGTCTTTGAGCATCACAGATTATGACAATATTTGTATAAGTATAGAAACAAAAGATTTAAACGCTTTACGCAAAGCCTATGGTTGAATTTTTATTATTATTATTTGTTTATTTGATATCACATAACAGCATTGGACAAACCAGATATCTTGTTTTAGTGTTATAGCCAAACTGCTAATTTGCAACACTTGTCCATAGGAGGCTACACATTTCACAAAACACAACACAATACAGTATACAAAACACAATGCAATATTTAAAATGGTAAACAATTCACATTATCAGTATACATTTCATACAGTGTTACCATGTGTGCAGCTTTGACTTGACTTCAGCCACTGTTGCAGACCTCTGTAGAAACGGTTCATGTCAGTCTGCAGTTTTAAATCAGTGGGCAGAGTTCCACAGCCTGGATCCATTATATTTTATATTTTTATTACCAATCATTTCTGATGATTAAGGTGACGATTAAATAAAGAAGAAGCTAAGAGATGGTGAAAGACTGTTGTGAAGCGGAGCGAGGAAGAGGAAGGAGGAGGTGGAGCTGACCAGTGCAGGACACCACGCTCTGAAACAGGAACAAACCCCGGAGGTTTCAGAGGAGACAGAGGGCAGCCAGCCCTTTTAAAGAGGAAAGATTATAAAGAGGAAAATGAAGTGCTGTTGAGTATTTTAACACAGTAAACCATATTAAATTCACAGGTTCACTGCAAAATATTAAAATTGTTTATTGGTAGGGACAGTGCAAGTTAATGAACAAGCCACACCGGATTGTAGCCCAATTCCGTCGTCCCCATGCACACTCTCAAATACACTCTCATTCATCCTGGCCTATTGTACATGTTTTTAGTGGTAGGGGAAACCGGAGTACCCGGAGGAAAGCTACGCAGACACGGGGAGAACATGCAAACTCCACACAGAAAGGCCCCGGCCTTGGTGGGAATCGAACCCAGGACCTTCTAGCTGTGAAGCACGAGCGCTAACCGCTGTGCTACCGTGCGCACATCTTCTTCAAAACCAAATACTTCTTATATGTATTAGTCAGAATTTCTAAATTCTAAAACAAATCTATTTGCACTTAAAAAGCAAACGCTTGAAAAATGACTTTACTTGAAAATGTGCTTAAAAGATTCTAAAATTGCCTAAATGTCGTATTATGACCAAGAAATTAGGCAATATTATTACCTAATGTCTGGTCAGAACAAATCTTTACAGTTTGTGTTTGCTAGCTACTTCATATTTTGTAGCAAAAAAAATGTAATTTAAAGTTTAAATAAATCAAATCCCTTTGATTGACAGAAATTACATTTAGTGTCCAGAAAACCGAAGAAATATGAACTCTTGCCAGATGAAAACGAATCAAAGAGACGATAATGCTTCACTTATGGACATGTTTTCTGACATTTTGTTTGTAATATCAAAACTGCCTAAGTCAAAGAGATGACTAAGGCAGATAGTGTTTTTGGATTCTGAAGTGTTGTGATTGGCCAAGGACATACTGTAGGCAGGAAGGCAGGATGATGCAGCAGTGGAAGGAGTGTAAAGTTAGGCAGATATCACAATTTGTTCAAACAATGACTTAGGCTATTATGCTATGTGGCTAATCTTTGTGTCCCCTCACACAGCAGGGCAGGTCTGCCCCGTTACTGTGCTAAAGGGAAATATAATTGTTTCTTCTTGTCTGTGCACTTACTGTATCTTTGATCAAACACATTCAGTCCTGATTTTAGTCTTGGTTCATAACTGGCTCAGACCTGCTCTCTCTGATCATTACAAAGCTTTTGTAAGTCAGCCTTCACTCGCTTTAATATTTAAGAAAACAACCTGCATTTGTGCTGAAGCGGCTGATTATCTGTGGCACATTTCTCCTTCTCTTTATTTTGATACTGCCTTCTACTGGAGCTTTTCAGTCGGTACCAAGTAGGTACCGTTTAACAGGACCCAGCCCTAACAATAAGTCAAACGGAAGTACGACGATAAAATCCACGATCAGACGCCTGGAGAGTTTGTGACCCACGTGGACGGGACTTCACTTTCTTCTCACGTCCTCATCGTTCTTTCTTTGGAGGTGACTTTTTGTCTCCAGGCCTGTTCTGGATGGAGCTCAGACCTGTTCCACAGAGCCGTGATGCTTCAGATCTTCAGGATTCATTGGTCCCATTTCCAGCTGTGGAGAAAGCAGATATTAGATTACACTCTGATTCCAAATAATTAATTACAACTTGCCACATTATTTTCACAAGAAATATTATGTTAACTGACACTGAAACATATGAAAAGGATAAAGTCTCAAAGGCCCTGTATATCAGAGTGTGGGCTGGTGTTTTGACTGAAGAGGGAGATGGACTGAACATGTAGAGAACTAAAATGTAGAAACTAAACACTTCAGGTTGTTTTTTGATGAGGATATGACACATTAACATAGTTAAAAGAGCTTTAAATGTAGAATGGATTTACACGCAGAAAACTCTGTCAAACAAACTCCAACAGCCTCAATGTTTTAAAAACAGGACAGGATGACTTGCTCTGTGTACCTTTCAAAAAAGCATCCGAGGCTCTCCGTGTACAAAAACTAAAAGTCCTTTATTTACATGGACAGCCTGTCGAAGCGCATGGCTTCATCAGGGTAAAAGGTTTTGTGAATGAACAAGGGCTGGTGCCTCTTCACTGAATAGGCAGTGGTGTCACTAATCAGATCATGTGACACAGCATGAGATCAATAGAGGCGTACCAGCTACACACACACACACACACACACACACACACACACACACACACACACACACACACACACACACACACACACACACAATATACACATTAGAAATTAAAATTAAAACCTTATTAGAGGGATGCAGTGACAATATAAATACCCACTGCAACACCACTAAGTAGAAGACACTGTAGTAATGGCAGTAAACATCTACATTGTCAAGAAAAAACACAATACATGTAATGCAGAGAGGGAAAACACTTCATAGGGGGCCCTAAGACGCAAGAGTACAAAAAGAGGGGGGCCACAGTCACAAATGGGGGGAACAGTCTATTTCTTCATTGAGTCCGGGATTTGTGGAAGCTCCAACACGTCAATCCAAAATGTCTCCCATTGTAGCAGTTTTTTAAGTCTCTCCCCAACAGGGGAATGACTTCCAGTACCATGATTTTGAGATCCTGTATGTTCGTATGTCCCATGTTCTTGAAATGTTTTGCAATTGGGTAGTCAAGATTCCAGAATTTCCTGGAACCGCCACCTTAACGTGGTGGAGGGTTTGACCTGAATATCCTGGAGCTCTGTTGTCGGGGCTTGGTGCTCCTGGTAGGGTCTTCCATGGCAAACAGGTCCTAGGTGACGGGTCAGACAAAGAGCGGTTCAGAAGCCCCTTATGAGAGACCAACAGGCCCGGTTAGAACCATGAGGCCGTCCTTCTGTGGACCCACCACCTGCAGGAGGAGCCATAGGGGCTGGTGCAGCTCCAACAGCTGCCCCCACGACCCGGCAACGGACAAGTGGAAGAAGATGGATGGATGGATGGATGGATGGATGGATGGATGATATTCAAATTATATGACAGGCACATGTATTGAATAAGACTTGGACAGCGATCACATTTCGTGGTGAACATTACTTAGCCAACATATGTCTGAATAGACGATGCGAGACCTGGCACATGCATAACAAGTGGACTGTACCAAGTGTCCAGTCAATGGGGTGAATACACCACAACACATTAAAACCTGGCTCTAGACATTATTCATTTGCTGAAAATATCGTCAGAAAATATATCAGCCATTTTTATGCAGAAGACACCTTATTTTTATTTGAAAACTATAATAAAACAACAGAAACAGAAAATAATTACATCAGAATCTACAGTAAAAGTTCCACATTATTTGTTTCCTTATTAACAGCGTTTCGCCTTAAAAACTCTCCCAGACTTCCTTGCAACAGGAGATAAAGTTAAAGTTGTTCTCGTCACGTCTCCACGGCGACGCTCTCCTATACGTCCACGATCCGTGCACGGATCTGAAAGGTCCTAACGAGTCCCGGTCTGACGAGTGCCTCCAAGCCCTAACACATCGCCATGACGACCAGCATGCGCGGCGACGTGGCATCGCCGTATCCAAGACCCGGACATCCCATAATGCACGCCTCCACAAGCGACGCATTCGACTTACATAAAGCATCGTTTTAACTCCACCTGAACAAGAGAAACGGCAGCTTTTCCATATCAATGTAGGTTTTTAAACTTTACAAATATACTGACATATAAAATGTGTAATCATATTCAAGAAATATGATTACACAAATCAGGCACTGTTGAAGTGCCCTAAAAATGCATCTTCTTAAACAGGATTAAGCAAGTTATCTTAGTGGTGGGCTGATTTTCTTCCTTATGTAAAGTCATAGCTGTCAAGTGTCCCGTTATGGCCGGGAAACTACCGTATTTGACCCTTTCTTGGAGATTGGTTGTGATGGGACAGATTGTGGCGAGTTCGTTGTTTCGTGGCATTTTTTAGTGTAGGCCTAGAGTAGGCCACTACATGTGTCACTGTGTTCTCCTGATTGACTTTATGATCAGTTAAATCTGTTTTGCACATACGAAGCGCCGCCACAGAGTTAACCATTTCAGATAGTACCGGCCTGTCTCTGTCTTGTTCACTTCACATCTGAGTTCAGCGAAACTCTATGGAGTCTATCCACAGAGCTCCTTCAGTCTATCCACAGAGCTCCTTCAGTCTATCCCAGAGCTCCTTCAGTCTATCCACAGAGCTCCTTCAGTCTATCCACAGAGCTCCTCATCTATCCACAGCTCCTTCAGTCTATCCACAGAGCTCCTTCATCTATCCACAGGCTTCATCTATCCACAGAGCTCCTTCAGTCTATCCACAGAGCTCCTAGTCTATCCACAGAGCTCCTTCAATCTATCCACAGAGCTCCTTCAATCTATCCACAGAGCTCCTTCAATCTATCCACAGAGCTCCTTCAATCTATCCACAGAGCTCCTTCAGTCTATCCACAGAGCTCCTTCAGTCTATCCACAGAGCTCCTTCATCTATCCACAGAGCTCCTTCATCTATCCACAGAGCTCCTTCATCTATCCACAGAGCTCCTCAGTCTATCCCAGAGCTCCTTCATCTATCCACAGAGCTCCTTCAGTCTATCCACAGAGCTCCTTCAGTCTATCCACAGAGCTCCTTCAGTCTATCCACAGAGCTCCTTCAATCTATCCACAGAGCTCCTTCAGTCTATCCACAGAGCTCCTTCAGTCTATCCACAGAGCTCCTTCAGTCTATCCACAGAGCTCCTTCAGTCTATCCACAGAGCTCCTTCATCTATCCACAGAGCTCCTTCAATCTATCCACAGAGCTCCTTCAATCTATCCACAGAGCTCCTTCAGTCTATCCACAGAGCTCCTTCATCTATCCACAGAGCTCCTTCAGTCTATCCACAGAGCTCCTTCAATCTATCCACAGAGCTCCTTCAATCTATCCACAGAGCTCCTTCAATCTATCCACAGAGCTCCTTCAGTCTATCCACAGAGCTCCTTCAGTCTATCCACAGAGCTCCTTCATCTATCCACAGAGCTCCTTCAATCTATCCCAGAGCTCCTTCAATCTATCCACAGAGCTCCTTCAATCTATCCACAGAGCTCCTTCAATCTATCCACAGAGCTCCTTCAATCTATCCACAGAGCTCCTTCAGTCTATCCACAGAGCTCCTTCAATCTATCCACAGAGCTCCTTCAATCTATCCACAGAGCTCCTTCATCCGGTCTAATCCACAGAGCTCCTTCAATCTATCCACAGAGCTCCTTCATCTATCCACAGAGCTCCTTCATCTATCCACAGAGCTCTTCATCTATCCACAGAGCTCCTTCAATCTATCCACAGAGCTCCTTCAATCTATCCACAGAGCTCCTTCAGTCTATCCACAGAGCTCCTTCAATCTATCCACAGAGCTCCTTCAATCTATCCACAGAGCTCCTTCAATCTATCCACAGAGCTCTCAGTCTATCCACAGAGCTCCTTCAATCTATCCACAGAGCTCCTTCAATCTATCCACAGAGCTCCTTCAATCTATCCACAGAGCTCTTCAGTCTATCCACAGAGCTCTTCAATCTATCCACAGAGCTCTTCAGTCTATCCACAGAGCTCCTCCAGTCTATCCACAGAGCTCCTTCAATCTATCCACAGAGCTCCTTCAATCTATCCACAGAGCTCCTTCAATCTATCCACAGAGCTCCTTCATCTATCCACAGAGCTCCTTCAATCTATCCACAGAGCTCCTCCGGTCTATCCACAGAGCTCCTTCAATCTATCCACAGAGCTCCTCCGGTCTATCCACAGAGCTCCTTCAATCTATCCACAGAGCTCCTCGGTCTATCCACAGAGCTCCTTCAGTCTATCCACAGAGCTCCTTCAAGTCTATCCACAGAGCTCCTTCAGTCTATCCACAGAGCTCCTTCAGTCTATCCACAGAGCTCCTTCAATCTATCCACAGAGCTCCTTCAATCTATCCACAGAGCTTCCTCCGGTCTATCCACAGAGCTCCTTCAATCTATCCACAGAGCTCCTCCGGTCTATCCACAGAGCTCCTTCAATCTATCCACAGAGCTCCTTCAATCTATCCACAGAGCTCCTTCAGTCTATCCACAGAGCTCCTTCAGTCTATCCACAGAGCTCCTCCAGTCTATCCACAGAGCTCCTTCATCTATCCACAGAGCTCCTTCAGTCTATCCACAGAGCTCCTTCAATCTATCCACAGAGCTCCTTCAGTCTATCCACAGAGCTCCTTCAATCTATCCACAGAGCTCCTTCAGTCTATCCACAGAGCTCCTCTCAGTCTATCCACAGAGCTCCTTCAATCTATCCACAGAGCTCCTTCAGTCTATCCACAGAGCTCCTTCAATCTATCCACAGAGCTCCTTCAGTCTATCCACAGAGCTCCTCCGTCTATCCACAGAGCTCCTCCAGTCTATCCACAGAGCTCCTTCAGTCTATCCACAGAGCTCCTTCAGTCTATCCACAGAGCTCCTTCAGTCTATCCACAGAGCTCCTTCAGTCTATCCACAGAGCTCCTTCAGTCTATCCACAGAGCTCCTTCAGTCTATCCACAGAGCTCCTTCAGTCTATCCACAGAGCTCCTTCAGGTCTATCCACAGAGCTCCTTCAGTCTATCCACAGAGCTCCTTCAATCTATCCACAGAGCTCCTTCAGTCTATCCACAGAGCTCCTTCATCTATCCACAGAGCTCCTTCAGTCTATCCACAGAGCTCCTTCAGTCTATCCACAGAGCTCCTTCAGTCTATCCACAGAGCTCCTTCAGTCTATGCCACAGAGCTCCTTCAGTCTATCCACAGAGCTCCTTCAGTCTATGCACAGAGCTCCTTCAGTCTATCCACAGAGCTCCTTCAGTCTATCCACAGAGCTCCTTCAGTCTATCCACAGAGCTCCTTCAGTCTATCCACAGAGCTCCTTCAGTCTATCCACAGAGCTCCTTCAGTCTATCCACAGAGCTCCTTCAGTCTATCCACAGAGCTCCTTCAGTCTATCCACAGAGCTCCTTCAGTCTATCCACAGAGCTCCTTCAGTCTATCACAGAGCTCCTTCAGTCTATCCACAGAGCTCCTTCAGTCTATCCACAGAGCTCCTTCAGTCTATCCACAGAGCTCCTTCAGTCTATCCACAGAGCTCCTTCAGTCTATCCACAGAGCTCCTTCAGTCTATCCACAGAGCTCCTTCAGTCTATCCACAGAGCTCCTTCAGTCTATCCACAGAGCTCCTTCAGTCTATCCACAGAGCTCCTTCAGTCTATCCACAGAGCTCCTTCAGTCTATCCACAGAGCTCCTTCAGTCTATCCACAGAGCTCCTTCAGTCTATCCACAGAGCTCCTTCAGTCTATCCACAGAGCTCCTTCAGTCTATCCACAGAGCTCCTTCAATCTATCCACAGAGCTCCTGGATAGTGGCGGAGCTATGTGCTTTGCGCCTTCGCCACTTGCAAGAGGGCATCACATGAGGAGGTGATTGCTCTGATGGCACCTCTGATATTCATTTCCTCGTTTACATGGCGCTGCCTTGTGTTTTTCCTTAAGCCTTAGGCTCTCACAGGTCAAACTAAAAACTTTATTAACCCATCGTGAGCTACACAATGTTCATGTCTCGAGAGAGAGAAAGAGCTACAGCCGTCTGCTGTGGCGCAGAACGGCCCTCGTAAACGTGAAACAAAATAAATGCAAATGTTAACCCCCCACTCCCCCACAACCCTCTCCCACCCCTTTCCCAGCCCCGGATTCAATCTGGTTGGAGGAAAAAGTGTGTCTCCAACCCCAGTACTTCCTACTTAAATGAGCTAAGTCTGGAGTGGCAAGATCACAAAGTGCGCTCCTACTAAGCCCAAAATGTTATGCTACTGTGTAGTCTGCGTTTTGAAACACAAGGTCAGGCCCTATGAGTCTACATCCTGGACTAACTCAGAATCATCTAAAGGTCCGCACACACTACATGATTTTTATGCCCGATTTTGATACAGTCGCGCCGAGTCTTCCCGAGTCATGTCTAGTCGAAGGCAGTCGCAGAGAGTCGTGTTGCGTAGTGTGGGGGGGGGTCACGACTGGACTGGCGTTCGAATCGTGTAGTGTGGGCAGCAGTCAGACGCAACTGGACTACAGTCGCAGGAAATCAAACATGTTTGATTTTTAAGCCTGATTTTGGACGCACATGAGAGACGTGGGTGATTTTACCGTCCCAAAGTGAACACACAGACTGCAGCGGCCAATGACAGAGTGACATAGACAGAAAACACCGCGGCGCCTCCTTTTTCATTTCTCTGTCAAAACAGCGGCACAAACAAGTAATTTCATGGCCACAGCTCCACACGAAACAGCACAACTTTATATCACCAAACGTTCACGAGAACCACCTTTTCAAGATACATTTAAACCGCGAACAGAGTTTAGCAGCACTTACTGAGTTTGGAGACGGACTGTTCAGCTTCACCTCGCCGCTAGCGGCGCCGCTCGCCTCTCTACGCTTTCTCCACTGTCTCCTCCATCTCAGGCCTGAGGCCAGTCTCCTTCTCTTATTATTATATATTATATTAAATCCACTGAAATACGTCCTGCTTCTTTGTGTCGCCGACTTTTATCTCCATTTGACAGAACTATAGCCAAGTTGAAGGCTTCGTAGCAGCAGTAGCCTTGCACTGCGATGTGACACTGTTGACCAATCTGGACACACACATGTTTTCCCATGCTCACAAACACAGGCCTGTCTTTGCGGATTTTGGGTCAATTTTTGAAACAGGAGGAGAAATGAAGTGGTAGAGAGGACAGACGTGTTATCAAACATCAGCTGTTTGTCAGAATCGTGTAGTGTGTTCGCTCTTATGATTCTCAGTCGTTATGTGTGAATCCCCAGACGTTCTATAATCACACTAAATCCAGTCGTGTAGTGTGGACCCCCCCTTCTTTATAAAATCGTATAAGACTGGAAAAGTCGTGTAGTGTGTGTGCGGACCTTAAGTCACATGGATTCTACCCCAAAATTAGAGTCTAATAACACTAACTCAGTAGACTACAAAAATCCCCCAAATCTGCATCGATGTCCTCCTCCATGTCTTCTTGTTTTAGCATGACATGACTTTTTATATTATTCCAAGTACATATCATGACATTACTCATGTTTACAGATTACAATGTTAGTCATTGGTCCAGGTTTGTTGTAGTTGGGCTGTCTTTGCCCTATTGCCCTATATTAGTAAAAAATAATGCTTATAGATGATGACATCACAATCTGGACACATTTCGAGACACGTTTAACAGCAGCGGACAAAAGTTATGATGAATTTACATTATATAGCACAGATTTTCAGCAAATATATTAAATTCCTTAGTTACTGAAAAAAGTCATATATTTTTGTAACTCGTCACTTTTATAATACGTTAGCCCCAACACTGGTGTATTCCAGCTGCGTGTCCGTGAGATTCCCGCCCACAGCGACTGCGGCCCATTTCTAATGGAAATAGTCGATAAATTAAGCCGATGTAGAGTGTATCTAGAGTCTGATCTCATCAATCCATAAAACCTTCCAAAACTTCAGATCAAAACTGAGAATTTTCTATGACAGTCTTTATGATTGCACCAGTGGCCCTAAACTAAAGCCGTTTGAATGTTTTCCTCCAGACTTTCCCCCAGAGTAAGAGGTGTCTGACACGCCGACGCGTCAGGTAAACGTTCCTCAAGTGAAGACGGCTTTTCTTGGTGTTTCCAGGGTGTTTGCGTTAGGTTAAAGCCGATCTTTGTTTAATGCAGACCTTTGTTTTGTGCAGACCTTTGTTGCAGAGCGTTTAAACCGGTCTGTGCGGTGCAGATAGGTCCTGATCCGCTCCAGAAACCGCTGCGTTTAAATCCAAATCTGCGCTTTGTCATGAAAATATAATAATAATAATATATCTGTATGAAAACAGCACGAAACGGATTAAAAAACCACGTCACGGCTTCAGCGTCACAGAGTCACATTTAGATCACTGTTTCTGCATGTCTTTAAATGAATTGTGCCAAATAAAGGCCTTGAATGTCGATTAAAAGTATTACATTTGATTCAGTCTTTCATTAAAGGAACAGGCCAGTGTTTTTCCATACTGAGATATGTTCTTACCTGAGCTTAGACGAGTTGATATGTACCTGTCTGGTCTTTGTGCCCGTGGAAGAGCTTAGTCGCTTCTAACTTCACCCCTGTTTGGAGCCATAGGAATACATTGAGAGGCCAAATGCTACCAACATCTTTGGTCGTTTTGCATGACTGAGCGCACAAGACCAGACATGTACGTATCAACTCGTCTAAGCTCAGGTAAGAACATATCTCAGTATGGAAAAACGCTGGCCTGTTCTTTTAAATCTACATTAACAAAGCCCACATTTTCTTCAGTTCAGCTTTACCCAAAATCTTACAGCCTATTGGCCAATGTAACGCCTCATTTGAAAGCTAAGACTACAAGACTAATCTAATCTTCTTCCTCGTTATGCTTGTCACGTTTTCGTTTTTTGTTCTTGTTGCCTTTTTGACACATTTTGGTCACATTTTTGGTCACATCGTAATGTAACAAGCCACTTGTTACATTACGATAAAAAAAGAAATGAGGCCAAAACGTGACAAAAACGCAACAAAAAACAAATGACAAAAAAGGAATGAAATATGTCCATCCAACCATCCATCCATCCATCCAACCAACCAATCCATCCATCCATCCATCCATCCAACCATCCATCCATCCATCCATCCATCCATCCATCCATCCATCCATCCAATCCATCCATCCATCATCCATCACCATCCATCCATCCATCCAACCATCCATCATCCATCCATCCATCCATCCATCCATCCATCCATCCCCATCCATCATCCATCCATCCATCCATCCATCCAACCAACCATCCATCCATCCACCATCCATCCATCCAACCATCCATCCATCCTCCATCCATCCATCCAACCATCCATCCATCCATCCCACATCCATCCATCCATCCACCATCCATCCATCCATCCATCCATCCATCCATCCATCCATCCATCCATCCATCCATCCATCCATCCATCCATCCATCCATCCATCCATCCATCCATCCATCCATCCATCCATCCATCCATCCATCCAACCATCCATCCATCCATCCATCCATCCATCCATCCATCCAATCCATCCATCCATCCATCCATCCATCCATACCACCATCCATCCACCATCCATCCATCCATCCATCCTCCATCCACCAACCATCCATCCATCCATCCATCCATCCATCCCCCTCCATCCATCCCCATCCATCCTCCATCCATCCAACCCCATCCTCCTCCCTCCATCCATCCATCCACCATCCATCCATCCAACCATCCATCCATCCATCCATCCATCCATTTTCTTCCTCTTTATCCGGGGCCGGGTCGTGGAGGCAGCAGTCTCAGCAGAGATGCCCAGACTTCCCGATCCACACACACCTCCTCCAGCTGTTCTGGGGGGACCCCGAGACGACACCAGGCCAGCTCGGAGACATTGTCCCACCAGCGTGTCCTGGGCCTTCCACGAGGCCTCCTCCCAATAGGACATGCCTGGAACACCTCCCGAGGGAGGCGACCAGGCAATTAAATATGATTTTAAAAAACGCAACAAAAACAACAAAACATGTTAACAAAACAAGGAAGGAGCTTAGTTGAGTTTGTAGATCTTAGCTTTCAAATTAGCCGTTACACTGTAAACTCTCCTGTCGAGATGCTTTTAGATTAGGGTCAAACTGGAGAGAATGTGCTTGGTTTTGTTGGGGGTTAGCGTTTTTCCAAATCCTTTTCTCCGACTGGAATCAGAGCCGTGTGTATTGTCATTATTCAAATTCCCCGATGCTGCTGTCGTTAATAATCTGAGTCAGACCCCGCTTTGGGAGGGGGTGGAGAGGGAGGAGGAGGCGGAGCAAGCGAGGCCTGGGGGAGGAGTCACGTATATGAGGCGCCGCGGTCTTCGCTCTGAGCACATTTCTCCATCCGGTCGAGAAGACACTGCTCTAACGAAACGGTGAGTCATTCACTCTTTACCGACAGTGTGACGGGTTTAGGGCGGGGCACCGTTACTTTTTTTCTATACCGGTACTTTAACAATACTTTATTCCGATACCGATACTAAATATTTGTCATATAGATGCATAAAACAGCTTAATATGTTCATTTATTCCTTTTCCTTCCATTTCATTTCTTTCACATTTGTATCGTGTGTTTGAGGTGAAACAACCAAGAGCCTTCTTTTAACGACAAAAGGGCAGAAAAACCTCTTTCAAAGTTTTTGTTTTTTACAATTTTTCCCCACATTTTTTTCCAACTTGTCTTTCACTTTTTTTTTCTTTTAAATTTTGATGACCAACAGCAAGGATTTATATTTCTTTTTGATACTTTTATTTCTTAACGGTTTCAGGTGCAATTCCCTTTGTGTCTCACCTGCAGGTGAACGGGGAATAAAACTTGGATTTCGTGATAACAGTGTGAAACTTCTGCTGTAGATACTGACATGAATATTAGGACAATGTGTTGTCAAAATTCAAATTCCTCAATAAATCAGGAAACAAACTGAAAAATGTTAATCAAAAAATCTTGCAAATGTAGTTGAGTGGGAGCCTGTAAAGTCTGTGATTAAAGTGGAGCTGTTGCTGCATTAAACAGATGATGAAAATTGTGGATCTTAATAACCCCACCTGAACCGAGCACATTTTCCCCTTTGGCTTTACCCAAATCTAAAAAGGATGGAAACAATCTATTTCGCTCTAATCTGGTGCTGTACATCTGTGTCCATGAGCTTAATGTCTCTGTACACAAAGATGAAATTCAATTTAAAGCTTCATCAGGGCCCGCCCTGGCCGATTTGGTGCCCTAGGCTTTGGTGCCCCCTCCAGCAGATGGCGCCTTAGACGGCCACCTGGGTCGCCTATGCCTAGGGCCGGCCTGAGGTTCAAACAAAAATAAGCATAAAATAGCAAGGAAACAAGGATGAAAACACAACAAAATGCAACAAAAAAGCGACAAAAACGTGGCGACAACATGACAAAAATGTTGCGATCAGTTTTGTAAGTCTCAATTTCCAAATGAGGCGTTACATGGATGCTGTCCAGTCCAGAAGCTTTGTGTAAAGCTGAACTGGAGTGCTCAGTTCAGGCGGCGTGTAAGGGCTTAAAACAACGGGAAACGTTTTGAGCAAAAGAATGTGCAGAAAATGTCTTTTCTATCTGCAAAATGAGACAAAACGGGGAATTTTTCTTGTTGAATTGTGTCAAAACAAAACAAAAGCATCCAAGCTAAGGAGCAAATTCAAGCGACAATTGAGGTAAATTAAAATATTCATAACAAAAAGTAACAATATTCTCATTCTCACATTTTTAACTCATTGGCTGCCAGCCATATTGTCAGGCGATTTAGATGATTTTCACTGATTTTTCAAGACCCACAGAATATTGTGTACTATGACTATGTAAACAATGAAACCAGATTATGAAAGAATAGACTTTCTACTTTCATCAGTAAACAAAAAATTTGTTTCTAGCTTGTTTTCGTTCTTCCGTAATGAATCCAGTTGAATATTGGTAAACTTTTTTGGTCAAAAAGCTGAGAAAATGAGCTTTTTTGTAAAAAGAAACAAATCAAGCAGAACAGTGACTTTGACATAATATATTTTGCTTTAGTGACACCTCAAATATCTGAATGAATCATTGATGGTATATTTGTACCTTATACTGTCAATGGAATGAATCCGGGTCTGGTTCATTGACCTGACTCCAAACTGCTTCTCTCTCTGTGTGCTGTGATGAAAGGTGCAGCCTGCGTTAGCATGCTTATCAGTGTCTTTTTCAGGTCGAACACCTGTCTGCTTCCTTATTCCTCCTCCTCCATCATGACATCATCTCCTCCAGCACTCTTACTACGAGAACCACCCCTAACCAAAACCTGTTCAAGTGTAACTTGCCTGTATTTGTCCTTACGTTTCTCCATTCTCTCTGGATCTTCTCAACCTCGTCCGCCATTGTCCTTCCTTGTCTGGAAGATGACAGTATCAAAAACAAGTAGTTACTACGTCTGGCTGTGATCGCATCACAGAGCACTGCTGCCCCTGCTGACTCAATAAAATAAATGTCTACAAGTGAGATCTTTACATGGTAGTTACACAAGGCTTTAACTGCAACTGAAAACATAACTGACGTCTAATACAGCGTCATTGCAGTTCAGTGAAGTTAAAGATGATCTTTCAACATCCACTAAAATTCTAATGTCTCCTTGTCTTTTTGGTTCAAAGCTCAAATATGTGGTAACAGATCTGTAAAATCCTTGTGTGATAAAAGCCTGTAAAGTGTGATCTTCTGGAGCTCCTAAAGTGCAGATGTTGTAAAGTTCAGTCTCTTTGTCCTGCACATGTGCCTGTTAATTTGTCCTGTCTTTAGCCGCTGCCAGAAGGCGTGCTGGCCATAGGGAGAGTCGGGAGGCCCGGCCGCTCGGTTCCGGTGCTTCTGGGCCGGGCATCAGAATAAAAAATGAAATAATAACTCACTATTCCAGCCTAAGGCTTTAACTCGGGCTGCAGCAGGAGCATGAGCTCTGGTTCCAGATAATAAATGAAGTAACACAAGCCGTAATTGTCAATGGAAATCTATCAAATAACGACTGATGAATGAAAATCTGAAAAATATTCCGCATCGAACTTTTTCAAATTCTTGCGGCGGGGAGATACGCATTTCATATTGAACTAAACTCAGAGGGGTGTTTAAATTGGAACACCTCCTCCGCTTAGTTCAAGTTGGTGGCAGTCCAATCCAGCCAGAGACAAGTGTCTGCGCGAAGTTAAGAAGACTGAAAAGGCAGTGAAAGGTAGAAAAGTGGTGAAAATAAATGTTTGTATCCTACAATAAACTTGTGCTGATTGTGGAGTTTTGTATCAGGCTCAGACTGTGTGTGCAGCGGCCCATGGTGAAAAGAGAAATTGTTAGAAAAATTGCATGTGTGGTAATTTGATACAGCACCTCTTGTAACTTGAGACCAGCGCACGGAGCCATAATTCTGGCTGGTCTTCCCCAAATTCCCGGGCTGAAATTAGGTCCCAGCACGCCCCTGGCCGCTGCGTCTCCCACAAAGGAAATGACCATATTTGAGGATTAAAGCGTCATCTCGGTCACAGCCCTCTTCGTGCTACACGTGGATACCAAACATGTCAGTATTTGTGAATGAATAAGTGTGGGAAAGACCAGGGAGCCACACAGACATGCTAATTCTCCCAAACATTTCTGTTTAACTTCTAACAGACACAGTTGCTTTTTATTGGTTCTTACCTTCACTTTTTTAAAATTGACTGTTCTTCTGAAGATTTATGAACTGAGCACATTTTACTCCAGTTTTGGGCTTTACCCAAATCTAAAAGCTTTTTGAGAAAAACAAGTCAAATAGCCGTGAAAAGAAGAAACAAGAGAAAAAACAACAAAAAACACAAAAAAGTGATGAAAAAGCATCAAAAATGCCACAAAAAATGTACAAATAAGCGTGAAAAAACGAATTTCTTGTAGTTCTTAGCTTTCAAATAACGCGTTACTCTGGCCTATAGTCTGTAAGCTCCAGTCGAAGAGCTTTTAGATTTGGGTAAAGCCGAACTGGAGAAAAATGTGTCATGTTAAAGTGGGGGTTAAGAGGTTTGGACAGTTTTGAAATATTTCTAACACTTTACATGACGACCCGGTAACTGCTAGGTAATTACCTAGTAATTACACTAGTAACTACTAGTAATAAATATCAATCAAAGTGGTAGTTCTTGGGTAATTAAAGCAGCAGTTAATAGTAATTCATTACAATAACTGTTTGGTAATTGCGTAACCCTAACCCTACACTTGACCTGGACATTTATTATAGTAATTACTAGACAATTACCTAGCAGTTATTGGGCAGAGTTATTAACTACTACATTTATTACCCAAGAACTACCACTTTGATTGATATTTATTACTAGTAGTTACTACTGTAATTACTAGGTAATTACATAGCAGTTACTGGGTCGTTGTGTAAAGTGTTACCGTAATGCAGGGGTCACGAATTAAATTTCACCAAGGTCCGAAATGAAAAAAAAAGGTCAAGCAAAGGTCCGGAACATACGGGGTTAATTCACGGTTATATCAGGATTTATACGCCTTTTTAAAACTATTTCTGTGATTTGAAAATAATGCAATCAATTTAATCTTGTTATTGTTTTTTTGCTCTAAAAATAAGTTTTGGCTCCTAAATAGCAGAATGCATAGGCTACTGTAGCCTATTATACACAATGTGCACATAATATATGACAGTGATGTGTTTCTTTGCTCAGTTCAACACACTGAGCCCTGTTTAGTCCAGGTTTAGTCCTGGTTCAGACCTGCTCGGGAAACAACCGCGCTATTTACGCATTACGATCGCGCGTGCATATTTAATTAGGGCGTCCTCCGCTTTTGTTTTTAGCGAGCCGTATTTCAGTCATTCCGAAACCGTTTCTTAAAAATTTAAAAAGTATCATGAAGCTAAGATGTAGGACTTTCTCTTTCTGTTCGTCTGGGCTGTAGTTTACCGCTCTGGTGCAGTCAGAGAGGGAGAGGGAGGGAGAGCGAGAGAGGGAGAGAGAGCGCATACGCAGCTGCTCGTCTGAGGGGATTCAGGTCGGGTCCAAAGTTCGGATCCAAGGTCCGGAATGGCTGGCGCGTGGGTCCGGATCCGGACCGAGGTCCGCCGTTTAGTGACCTCTGCCGTAATGTGTGTAGTTAGAATAATGGAAGCCACAGCACGTAACCTTTCATCTGATTAAAAGAATAATTTATACACTTTAGTGACTTTGTGGATTCCCCCGGTGTCCGACACAAACCTGCACCTAATGATCTTGTAGGTTACGTTCACGTCACGTCACAACCAGAGCCGGTTTTTCCTATACGCAAACTACGCAAGGTGCGTAGGGCCCCCGCATCCGCAAGGGCCCCGCATCTCGGTCAAATTACGCCGTTGTTTCGCTAATTAATGAACGCGTTGTGACGGCAACAGGCTCTGACAGCGCTCACTCACTCTCCGCCTATACTTTATCATAATTTTATTGGCCGTAACACAGAGGTCCCCACCACCGGGCCGAGGACCGGTACCGAGCCACAGAGCATTTTCTCCTATGTCTCTTTGGCCTGTCCACACGCCAATTAGCTCGTATATACGAAACTCCTGACAGAAAGTCCTCTCTACAATCCTTTGGACTGGAGTTCATCTGGTTTCATTACAGAGTCAGCGCAGCCTCGTGCAGCTGAATGTGTTACGCTCAGCTCCAACGTCTTTCTGTCACCAGCGCCGCTGAGCGTCTGCTCTCTCCCTTTCCCTCAGCTCGCGCTAATGCTTTCTAAAAGCTCATGGCGTTGCAGCCTCATGAGTTTTCGTCACAACCTTAAAGCTTTCACAGGACGGAGAGCCGTATTTATCCCACTGCTGCAGCGAGAGGCGGACACAGGAGAGAAAGGAACAATCTCTCCTGTGTCCTCCTCGCGCTGCAGCGCTGTGATCAAGGGTAAAAACGTGACCCATAGTCTGTGCACGTGTTTTCTCAGCGCGCCCCCCCATCATCTCCCCCCTCCCCCAAATCCCCCCCGCCCCCGCGGGTGCCCACCAGGCCGCACATTTTTTTTGGGTTCTGTACCGGTCCGCATCAGGAAAAAGGTTGGGGACCCCTGCAGTAACATGTAAACATTCACAGGACAGGGGGGGAAAAGTAAGTGAACCCCAGGAATGTCGCTAAAACTGCAGCCCTTTTGTAAAGAGAAAATAGGGAAAACAGACTTTTAGCCAGCTTAGGCAGGAATGTTACGAGAAGTCTGAATATAATCAAGCAAGGGCTTCCATATCTTTAAGATGTGCTTGTAGAAGGTAAACCTTCTCAAGTTTACTAAAATGGAGAACATCTCTGATCCAAGTCTCATACAATGGAGTGGATGGGGATTTCCAAAAACTATAATAACAAAACAACAACAACAATAAAAACTAAATCTCATTTAAACAATGACACAGCGTCAGGAATCATTCCAAATAAGGAAAGCATGGATCCGGATGAAAAGTCAACTGAAGTGTGTTTGATACGCTCGTGAAAAGAGGCAAACGTGTCATCAATGTAAAGGTCATACTTTATACTTTATACTTTAAGATGCCTCCAAACTCAACCAGGCCGGGTGAGCACCCAGGCTACTTGCTTGCAACTAGTAACGAAAATATAAATATCGCAAGCCCAATAACAAAACATCAAGTTAGGTAAGGCCACAGCACCTGCTTGTACACTGTAAAATGTAAAATTTGTTTCAACTCAAAAACTAATTCCAAGGGCTGCCAAGAAATTGTATGTGTAACCAATAAACCATTTTACAATCTAGTCGATTTGAAATTTGAGATTCACCTCTTTCGTTCAATTGTATTCTTAGGTTGACATAACTGTTTCCAGTTGTCTGAAGTGAAAAATTTAATTTGTAACTGACGTTTTTCACTTCAGACAACTGGAAACAGTTATGTCAACCTAAGAATACAATTGAATGAAAGAGGTGAATCTCAAATTTCAAATGACTAGATTGTAAAATAGTTATTGGTTACACATAAAATTTCTTGGCAGCCCTGGCGTTTTTTGAGTTGAAACAAAATTGTACATTTTACAGTGTACTCTCATTTATTATGGCTCTTATCAGAGTAATGTATATGGACTCACAGAAACAAACAGGTGCCCGTTTGCTCTGCCCACTGTCCACAGCTGAGCGGAGGCTCCGCCCACTGTCCACAGCTGAGCGGATGACTCCTGGTTCTGTTTTTTAGATGATACAACTATTTAAAAATCACGCCTATTGGAAGTCTTTTCTAAAACGTCTCTCTGGTTTAAAATGATGTAAAATGCAAAGAAAAGTTTGATATTGATAGAAAAATTGAACAGAAAAAAAGTTGCAACTTTTCATCGCAACGTTTGGAAAAATGGCCCGAGAAATCAGGCATTTTAGCAACACTCACGGAAAGTGCAGCAAAATCCTGGAGGGACAGAATAATCAAGAGCTAAAGCATTAACTTTGACAGTCCTAGTTTAAAGAAAACAAAAGGGAAGAACGGCGTCCAAAACAACAGTGCAAATATATTCTGAACTCTTCAGCCCCAGCACTCTCGTCTGACTGACTGTAAATAGAACACAGGTATTGAACTCTCTTCATGAAGTATCTCCACACTGAAGAACCATATCTTTGTGTTTGGTTCAGATGCTGCTCTTTCTCCGACCGCTGCAGAGCGCTTTGCTGCCACTGATGATGATGATGATGCTGCTCCTCTTCTCCCCAGGACTCGGACAGAGCGACAGGTCAGAGTTAAACACAACCTTAGTATTATCCCCCCCCGGCCCATTCAGTCACAGCTGGAAACACTTCTGTAAAAAGCCAAGGCTTTAATGGAGCCACAGTTTGGTTTGGGCGTCCATCACAAAGCAGCTCCTTTCACTCAATGTAACTATCAAACAGCTTTATATGACTGACATGAGAGATACACAAGATATAATATACATGTTTTACACACTTTTGTTATTTGGCTGGAAGAAAGAAAGAGAAAGAAAGAAAGAAAGAAAGAAAGAGGAAGAGGAAAAGAAGGAATAAATAACAGGGAGGTGTCCCTCTCTCTCTCCCCCTTTTCTCTCTCCCCTCTCTCTCTCTCTCCCCCTCTTCTCTCTCTGTCCTCTCTCTCTTCCCATCCTCTCTCTTTCTCATCACTTCTCTCTCTCCCCCCGCTCTCTCTCCCCTCTCTCTTCTCTGTCCTCTCTTTCTCTCCTCTCTCTCCCCCTCTTCTCTCTCCCCATCTCTCTCCTCTCCCCCCTGCCCTCCCCTGTCCCTTCTCTCTCTTACCCCCGCTCTCCCTGTCGCCTCCCCTTGTCCCTACCTGCCCCTCACCTGTCCCTCACCTGTCCCCCCAGCACCTCCCTGTCCCTTCTCTCTCTACCCCCGCTCTCGAGCGCCGGTTCCCTCCCCTGTCCCTCACCTGCCCCATCACCTGTCCCACCTGTCCGCCCTCACCTGTCCCGCACCTGTCCCCTCCCTGCCCCTCCCCTGTCCCTCCCCTGCCCCTCCCCTGTCCCTCCCCCTGTCCCTCCCCTGCCCTTCACCTGTCCTCCCCTGTCCTCACCTGTCCTCACTGTCCCTCACCTGCCCTCCACCCTGTCCCTCCCTGTCCCTCCCGCTGATCCCCTCAACCTGTCCTCCCTGTCCCTCACCTGTCCCTCACCTGTCCTACCTGTCCCTCCCGCCCCTCACACCCTGTCCCTCACCTGTCACTCACCTGTCCCCCTGTCCCCTCACCTGTCCCTTCCCCTGTCCCTCCCCCTGTCCCCTCCGCCTGTCCCTCACCTGTTCCTCACCGCTGTCCCTCACCTGTCGCCTCCCCTGTCCCTCCCCTGTTCCCCTCACTGCCCCTCACCTGTCCCCACCTGTCCCTCCCCTGCCCCTCACCTGTCCCTCACCTGTCACTCACCTGTCCTTACCTGTCCCCTCACCTGTCCCTCCCCGTCCCGTCGCCTCTCTCCTCACCTTGTCGCCTCTCTTCACGCTGTCGCCTCTGTCTCCTCACCTGTCACCTCTCTCTTCACCTGTCGCCTTCTCCCCTCATGTCGCCTCTCTCCTCACCTGCCCTGTCCCTCACACTGGCCCCTCCCCTGTCCCTTTACCTGTTTCCCTCACCTGTCCCTCCCCGTCCCTCCCCTGTCCCTCACCTGCCCCTCACCTGTCCAATCACTGTCCCCTCCCTGCCCCTCACCTGTCCCTCACCTGTCCCTCACCATGTACCTTACCTGTCCCTCAACATGTCCCTCACCTGTCCCTCACCTGTCCCTCACCTGGCCCTCCCCGCCCCTCCCTCACACTGTCCTTCCACCTGTCCCACCTGTCCCGCTCCCCTGCCCCCTCCCTGTCCTTCACCTGCCCCTCACCTGTCCCTCCACCTGTCCCTCCCCGTCCCTCACCTGGTCCCTCACACTGTCCCTCCCCTGCCCCTCACCTGTCCCTCACCGTTCCCTCAACTGTCCCTTACCTGTCCCTCCCCTGTCCCTAACCCCTGTCCCTCAACACTGCCCTCCCCTGTCCCTCCCCTGTCCCTCACCTGCCCCTCAACAATGTCCCTCACCCTGTCCCTCCCCTGCCCCTCACCTGTCCCTCAACCTGTCCTCACCTGTCCTTACCTGTCCTCACCTGTCCCCCCCTGTTCCCTCACACTGTCCCTCACCTGTCCCTCCCTGTCCCCTCCCCTGTCCCTCACTGGCCTCCCCTGTCCCTCACACTGCCCTCCCTGTCCTCCCTCTGTCCTCACCTGCTGCCCCTCCCTGTCCCTTACCCTGTCCCTCACCTGTCCCCCCCTGTCCCTCCCCTGTCCCTCACCTGCCCGCTCACCTGTCGCCTCACCCTGTCCCTCCCCTGCCCTCACCTGTTCGCCTCACCTGTCCCTTTAACCTGTCCCTGTCCCTCACCTGTTCACCTGTCCCTCACCTGTTCCCTCACGCTGCCCCCCCTGCCCTACCTGTCCTTCACACTGTCCCTCACACTGTCCTCCCCTCCCTCCCCTGTCCTTGCACCTGGCCTCACCTGTCCCTTCACATGTCCCTCACCTGTCCTCACCTGCCCCTCACTGTCCTTCTCACCTGTCCCTTACCGTCCCCTCACACCTGTCCCTCACCTGTCCCTCCCTGCCCTCCTGTACTTCACCCTGCCCTCACTGTCCCTCACCCTGTCCTCACCTGCCTCCCCTGCCCCTCACCTTGCCCCTCACCTGTCCCTCCCCTGTCCCTCACCTGTCCCTCACCTGTCCCTCACCTGTCCCTCCCCTGCCCTCACCCTGTCCCTCCCTGCCCCTACCTGTTCCCTCCTCCCTGTCCCTCACCTGTCCCTCACCTGTCCCGTCACCTGTCCCTCACCTGTCCCTCCCCTGCCCCTCACTGTTCCCCACCTGTCCCTCCCCTGCCCCTCCCCTGTCCTCTTCCACTGTCCCTCCCCTGCCTCACGCTGCCCCACCTGTCCCCTCACCTGTCCCACCTGTCCCTCACCTGTCCCTCCCCTGCCCCTCCCCTGTCCTCACCTGTTTCGCCTCCCACTGCCCCTCAACCTGTCCCTCACCTGCCCCTCACGCTGTCCCTCACCTGTTCGCTTACCTGTCCCTCACCTGCCCCTCACCTGTCCTTCACATGTCCCTACCTTCCCACCTGTCCCTGCTCCCCTGCCCCTCACCTGCCCTCCCTTGTCCTCCCCTGCCCCTCACCTGTCCCTCACCTGTCCCTCCCCTGTCCCTCCCCTGTCCCTCCCCTGCCCTCACCTGCCCCTCACTTCTCCTTGTCCCTTCAACCTGCCCCTCACCTGTCCCTCACCTGTCCTCCCTGCCCTCCCCTGCCCTCACCTGTCCCTTCACCTGTCCCTCCCCTGCCCCTCACCTGCCCCTCCCCTGCCCCCTCACCGTCCTCCTGTCCTCCCTGCCTTATGTCGCCTACCTGCTCAATGCCCTCCCTGCCGTTCACCTTGTCCTCCTGTCCTCTGCCTTACCTTTGTTCCTGCCCGACCCCTACCTTCCCTAACTGTCCCTCACTGTCCCTCCCCTGCCCTACCTGTCCCTCACCTGTCCCTCCCATGCCCCTCCCTGCCTCACCTGTTCCCTTCTCCATGTCCCTCTCTGCCCTACCTGTCTCCTGCCTCACTGTCCTCCTGCTCTCACTGTCCCTCACCTGTCCTCATGTCCTCCCTGTCTCCCTGCACCTGCCCCTCCCTGCCCCTCACCTTGTCCCTCCTTTGCCCTCCCCGCCCCTTACCTGTCCTAACCTGTCCCTCCCTGCCTCACTGCCCCTCCCCTGCCCTTACTGCCCCTCACCCTGTCCGTCACCTGTCCCTCCCCTGTCCCTCACCTGTCCCCTCCCTGTCCTCACCTGTCCCTCCCCTGTCCCACCCTGTCCTCCCTGTCCCTCCCCTTGCCTCACTGTCCCTCCCCTGCCCCTCACCTGTCCCTGCCCTGCCTCTCACCTGCGTCCCTCACCTGTCCCTCACCCTTTGCCTTCACCTGCCCCTCACCTGTCCCTCACCTGTTCCCCTCCCCCTGCCCCTCACCTGTCCCTCCCCCTTCCCTCCCTGCCCCTCACCTGTCCTCACCTGTCCCTCACTGTCCCTCAACCTGTCCTCCCCTGCCCCTCACCTGTTCCCTCCCCTGTCCCTCAACCTGTCCTCCCCTGCCCCTCACCTGTCCCTCACCTGTCCGTCACCTGTCCCCTCCCCTGTCCCTCACCTGCCCTCACCTGTCCTCACCCTGTCCTCACCTGTCCCTCCCTCGCGCCCCTCCCTGTCCCTCACCTGTCCCTCCCCTGTCCCTCCCCTTGCCCCTCACCTTCCTTCACCTGCCCTACTGTCCCTCACCTGTCCCTCACCTGTCCTCACCTGTCCCTCAAACCTTCCCTCACCTGTCCCTCCCTGCCCCTCCCCTTCTCCCTGTCCTCCCCTGTCCCTCCCCTGCCCTCACCTGTCCCTCCCTGTCCCTCCCCTCCCCTCACCTGTCCCCTCACCTGTTCCCTCACCTGTCCCTCCCCTGTTGCCCCTCCCTGTCCCTCACCTGTCCCATCCCCTGCCCCTCACCTGTCTCTCACCTGTCCTCCCCTGTCCCTCCCTGCCCCTCACCTGTCCCTCACTGCCCCTCCACCTGTCCGTCACCTGCCCCTCACCTGTCCTTCACCTGCCCTCACCTGTCCCTCCCCTGCCCCTCACCTGCCTTCACCTGCCCCTTACCTGCCCCTCAACCTGTCCCTCTCACCTGTCCCTCACCTGTCCCTCACCTGTCCTCACCTGCCCTCCCCCTTTATTCCTCACCTGTCCTCACCTGTCCCTCACCTGCCCCTCACCTGTCCTCACCTGTCCCCACCTGTCCTCCCCTTCCCTTACCTTGCCCCTCACCATGTCCCCACCTGTCCCTCACTTCCCTCCCCGTTCCCTCACCTGTTCCCACCTGTCCCTCACCTGCTCCCCTCACCTGCCGCGTCCCCTGTCCCTCACCTGTCCTCACCTGTCTCCTCACCTGCCCCTCACCGTCCCGTCATCCTGTCCCTCACTGTCCCTCCCCGCTGCCTCCCCCTGTCCCTCACCGTCCCTCCCCTGCCCTCACCTGTCCCACCTGTCCTTCACCGTCTCCCCTGTCCCTACCTGCCCCCTCACCTGTCCCTCACCTGTTCCCTCACCTGTCCCTCACCTGGTCCCTCCCCTGTTCCCTTACCTGTCCCTCACCTGCCCCTCCCCTGCCCTCACCTGTCCCTCCCCTGTCCCTCCCCTGCCCCTCACCTGTCCTCACCTGTCCCTCCCCTGTGCCCTCACCTTGTCCTCAACCTGTCCCTCCCCTGTCCCTCACCTGCCCCTCACCTGTCCCTTCACCTGGTCCCTCAACCTGTTCCCTCACCTGTCCCTCCCCTGTCCCCACCTGTTCCCTCACCTGCCCTCACCTGTCCCTCACTGCCCCTCCCTGTCCCTCACTGTCCCTCACCTGTCCCCTCACTGTCCTCACCCTGCCCTCACGCTGTTCCCTCACTGTCCCTCACCTGTCCCTCACCTGCCCCTCACCTTGTCCCTCACCTGTCCCTTCACCTGTTCCCTCCCCTGCGCCTCACCTGTCCCTCACCTTCCCTCACCTGTCCTCCCGTGTCCCTCCCCTTGCCCCTCCCTGTCCTCACCGGTCCCTCCCCTGCCCCTCAACCTGTCCCTCACCTGTCCCTCATCCTGTCCTCCCCTGTCCCCTGCACCTGCCCCTCACCTGTCCCTCACCTGTCCCTCACCTGTCCCTCACCGCCCCTCACCCTGTCCCTCACCTGCCCCTCACCTGTCCCAACCTGTCCTCACCTGCCCCTCACCTGTCCCTCCCCTGTCCCTCACCTGTCCTTCACCTGCCCCTCACCTGTTCCTCACCGTCCCTTAACTGCCCCTCACCTTCCCTCCCTGTCCCTCACTGTCCCTCCCCTGTTCCTACCTGCCCGCTACGTCCCTCACCTGCCCCTCACCTCCCTCACGTCCCTCACCTTTCCCTCACCTGCCCCCCTCACCTGTCCCTCACCTGTCCCTCACCTGTCCCTCCGCCCTCACCTTGTCCCTACCTGTCCCTCACCTGTCCCTCCACCTGCCCCTCACTGTCCCTCACCTGTCCCTCACCTGTCCCTCCCCTTCCCTCACCTGCCCTCACCTGTCCCTCCCCCTGTCCCTCCCCTGTCCCTCACCTTCCCTCCCTCTGCCAGTCGCAAGGGCGGTGTCCGTAAAGCACCAGCTGATGCCGACCGCGGCCGCACTGTGCAGAGCCTGAAGCGCTGAATCGTGGCTTGTTCGTCGGCCGAGGGCTGCACACGGCGCAGACCCGCAGCTCCGACCTCGCCGGACCTCCACGACTTGGCCCCGAGCTGCCCGCGGGCTCGCGGCTTTAGGACCCGGACCAGGCCATCCTTGAGCGATTCATAAAGACGGGCTGCCGCCAGTTTCTTCAAGTCCATCAACAATGAGGACGATCGGAGAGTGTTTGGGTCCAGGTCCTGTATCCGGCTTCGTCCAGGCTTCCAACTTACTTACAATACTTTAACACAAATGTTCTCTACAGGAGTTTAGACTGGCCCCTTTTTCATCCTTGGTGTTTTCAATCTCGTTTGTTTGTTTTTTATACATGTTCGGTCACATTTTGTGGCTTGATCACAGTACATGACAAAATACAAATGTGACACAAAATATGTATTTTTTGGTATTTCCCTCCCGGAAAACAAGACGCTTCTTTTCAGTTAACTCCGCCCCTCTTCCGCTCATTCCACATTTGCATATTAAATAATAAATATCGCTGCAAAAGTGAGTTACTTCACATAATTGCAGTTATAAGAGTGACATGTGGAACACAGTTTATAAATGGTAACACACACGCTAACACACATACTAACACACACCGCTAAACCACACATGGCTAACACAATACAACACACCACACATAAACACACGCTAACATGCGTTTTGATTAAACTTCACCGCTCAGTTTGGCCTCCCCATGAGATCGTGTGTTATAAAAGTTAATATCCACTTTTGATTCTGGCCAAGGTCACCAAGCATCCTCAGGTGGTTGCTTATAGTAGCTAGCTTAATCCCAGAAAGAAATTCCAATTCGTGCGAGTGCACTCTTCTTTAGGAAGGTTGATAGTCCTGTTCCTCTCGTAGCCAACCATGGATCTCAATAGAGCCAAATGGCATCCGTGAACATTATCGTAACAAAATGAACAGGCGGTGTCCAGAGTAGGTTAGAAAGAGCCCGTCTTCACAAACAATGCACCTCCTGGCCGCGGGAGCGTTTGCCTACTGTCCGGGACAGTTCTCTTTTATTGCTCTCTGAGCGAACACAACAACAACAACAAAAAAAAGCTTTTATTAAATTTAAAAACCATAGGCCTAAGCATTACATTACAGACGTAGAGCACTTCCGTTCCTTTGTGACGACACAACTGAAACAGCTCAGTGGTTTACCAGGAGAGGGGCAGAGCGTGCTCAGAGAGCAGGATTCAGGAGGATTACTTAGAACTGCATGAATTTGAAGCCAAAAAGGAGAATAGCATAACAACATGGCTAAAAACTCCATAAAGTCGATTGCATGATATAACCTTTAATGTATTTATTATTGCACATGTTGATTGTGTTGTATGTCTATGGATGTGCTGTTTTTATCGGGCCCGTACTGGCACTCTCCTCTGCAAATGAAGTCTTAACGGATAAATAAAGTGAATTTGAATTGACTGGCCTATGAGCTTTAAGAAGCTTTTAGATTTGGATAAAACTGGAGAAAAGGTGCTTGGTTAAGGCGGGGGTTAAGGGGTTAAAAAGGCAAAAGCTTTCATGGAACGTCCAAAGGAGCCAAGAACTTCCGGAGCCAGCGCCATTTCCTTCAGGTTTTAGGAAGAGGTCGGTCCATTCTCAATTGAACTGTGTCGGTGTCGGTGTAATCCCACTGGAGACTGTGGAGGCTTTAAAACAAGAAATGAAGCTTCTCGTCGACGAGGTAGATCATCTTTGCGTCTCGATTGGAAGATTTACGAGAAAAATGTCTACTTCAGCTGAACTCCTGCTTTGTGTTTCGATTTAGTGTCCAATTTATTGTCATTTATTTAAGGTCTTAAATTTGGCACATTCAATTCAGGACATTTCATGCTTTTAATAACCCACAGAAACACTGGCTAGAATATACACCTAGACTGGCATGTGACATACAGGTATAAAATATAACGTGGTTCAAAGCTGGATAAAGTGGATTTTTGTCGGATACAGGATCTTTAAATGAACGGGCAAAACATTCATGTGAGTCAAAGATTTGACAAAGGTTAAATGGACTTGTATTTTCTTGGTTGGTTTTAATGTAAAAAATATGTAAATAAACTATATATAAACAGAAACAGTTCATTTTATTTTGTCGATCATTAAAGCCTGGTATTGGGCTGCACGTTTCAGTTTTTCATTAACCGTTAACCGAGGCCCTTAGCGGTTAATACTCGGTTAACATAGTGAACCCCACCCCCCCGCGCGCGCGCCCCCTCCGTTACGTTATACTGACAGACGCGAAAGGGGTTTTCACCTTTATTAAATGGCTGGAACACATTTAAAACAAAATTAATGTATAGAAATAAAACGCAGTGGTAATGATAGAGAGTCAAAGTAGGTCACTGACTTGCGTTCACGTGGCCCTACAGTATTTTTATTTATTTACCTACAGTCATTTAGCACGCTTTTTTTGGAACACTGTGCAAGAACAGTCATTCATGCATACAAACAACAACAACAACAACAACAACAACAACAACACATATCTCTCCACCACGTTTTAACAATAACGAGAAAGGCGAGTTTTGTGGTACAATAATGAAGTTGAAGTATATCTAAGCACTGCAATGCAATACTTGCATTTTGATCCGTCATTCTCGGTTGTAAAGCGTTTCTCCATGCTGTGCTGTTTATGGCCCGCTTCATATTGAAAAGTTTAACTAGCTAGCCATGCGCGATGACGGCTTCCGTGAACAAATGTTTGGGAGCGCTCTGGCGGTCTCTGGTGGTGCAAAAATGTATTACAAGTATTTTCAATGGCATGGCAAATTATACACGCCAGTTAACCGAGCAAAATGCTTTTACTCAGTTACACAATTTTTAACGGTTAACCGGTTAATCAGTTAACCATGGACACCCCTGGTATCATACAATGTGTGTATAAAAGGCCCCAGTTACCTTGTTATGTTCTGTAATGTTCCTTAGTATTTGATCAGTTCTTGGATTGCCCACTAGAGGGCACCATAACCTAGTGTAACTTTGCAGAGAACGTGATCACAACCTGCTAATCCTCCTGCTAACCTGCAACCTGCAGACTGGCTCTTTATTTGTCCAAAGCGTGTGCGTTACTGACAAAAGTAAGTTGTGCACTTAAGTTAGTGAACATAATGTGTATTACCAGACGGTTTTGTTTGGAGAATATTTGTTAGACTGGCAGCTGTAGTCTGTACACTGTTGAGCTAAGCTAAGCTAAGCTAATGTTCCATGCCATGTGCTGTGCAGACATATACAGTATTTTTGGTGTGTTTGGAATATTTTGCTCATGTATTGGTTTAATATGTAACTACTGCATTGTGTGTTGGGTATTGATTTTCTTTTCATTGTGACTTGCAGAAACCACACACACACATACCCTCATGCCGTGCCAGTCTGTTGATGTTCATACAATATGTGAAAGATCAGTCCCTGTCTCATCTTGTCGTCAATGGGGTCAGTGTGTCTGCCACCCGAGGTCCACCTGAATATTATCCTGGCTTACGTAGTGTTCTGACCGACACTCCAGGGTAGTGACAGTTGTAATACATCCCAGTGCCTTTACAGTCCTTACAGTCCACCCAGTCAGAGCTATCTACCCAACATTAATGGTCCTTCGAGCCGAATATAAACTGTTTCTACCCTGTTAAGATGGATGATATTCCCAGCTTCACAGATCCTGGTGCACGCCCCGACGCCATGTTCGTCCGCCCTCCGCTTTGAAGATTATGAAACTGACCTTCCCAGATTTGATGCACGCTCCTTCGAGGGCAGAGAGATGATTTTACCACTACAGGGTGCTGACTATTTCCCTCAGTATCTCCTCCTAGACAACGTGACGAGTGGTCCCAGCATAACCCACTAACGGCTGAGCTGGAGGAAGTCAACGTGAAAGACGTCTGATTCAGCGGTCCAAGAGCGCATGATGGCAGGTTTGGCTGACTTCCAGACCCTTCGTGCAGACATGAATCAGCTGATGCACCATGTTCAGAGCCTTCAGCTGTCTCCTACACCTCAGGGTGCTACAGCTCTCCCTCCTCCAGGCCTACAGTTGAAGAAGAGGCTTGGCCTCCACCCCACCTCCCGTAGCTGAGTTTGATGCAGAGCCAGTTTCCAGCCAGGGCCAAGTGTTAGACCGCCTTGATACGATGATGAACGAGTTACAGGCACTGAAGAGGGAGTCATTGGCAGCACAGCAGAGTCGTCAGAACCCACCATATGAGTCTAAACCTGGATTAGTTTCTGCTCCACCCCCACAAAGAACCACCTCTTCTACAGTGCCTCCACCTCCTCCCCCTCGCCAACCTCCAGGGCAAGCACCACAGAACCAGAGAACCCACAACTAGTTTCAGTTCCTGAGAACACCTATAGGGGACCTCGCCCAAGTATCCTAACCTCACACGCCGGGACCCAGGGGAATTTGCCCGTCTAAAAATAGCCTTAGAGAACCTCTTGCCACAGACAGTACAGAGTTATTCAAGTACCAAATCCTGATTGATCATCTGCAGCTGGAGGAGGCAAAGTTGATAGCTGACGCGTACCTCCACTCCTCCACACCATTCAGTGACACCATGAATGCCCTTAACGACAAGCTTGGTCAGCCGCATCAGCTGGCCCTGAGAAGAATTGCGGCAGTCATGGACTCTACTGACATTCGCAGAGGTGACGTGGCAGCATTTGAGAGATTTGCCCTTCAGATTCAGTCACTGGTGGGCATGTTGAAGACCCTGGGCCCGGATGGTGAAGTGGAACTCCAGTGCGGCTCTCACGTGGCTCGACTATTGAGTAAGCTTCCTCCAGAGCAGCGAGCTGAGTTTCGCAGATGCATGTACAATCACACCGGCAAAACCTACACCCTGAACGACCTCGCCTTGTGGTTGAAGTACGAAAGTTGGTGCCAAGATTTTGATGGCTTGCCATTCCCAGAGATACCAGAGAGAGGACAGAAACTCGGACATCCAAGCGTTCGGTCTCTGTCTTTCATGGTAGTGACAGTAGACAAAACTCCCCACCAAGTTCACCTACCCAGACAAAGCCACCACCCTATTGTGCCTATTGTGATAGCAGAGATCACCACACCGGTCAGTGTAATGCCATCCCTAACCTCAACCAGGAGCAGCTAACTGAATGGATCAGGACCAACAAGAGATGCTGGCGCTGTGCCCGTCCACATCTTGCGGCACAGTGTACACTCAGAAACCCTGCAACCTTTGTCAAGGCCGCCACCTCCAGGTTCGCCATGATGTTAACTGTAAGAGCCCAAAGTGCCTGTTCCACATTCTGCACCGGTGGAAGGAAGTGAGATTGCTACCGATGTCTTCTACCTCGATCGTCCTACTGAGAGTGGCAAAGTCCTATTAAAGGTTGTTCCGGTCATCCTTCACCATAATGGCAAGACGCTGAGCACTCATGCAGTATTAGATGATGGGTCAGAAAGGACCATGCTGCTGCCCGCTGCTGCCCAAATGCTCAGCCTCCAAGGTAACCTGAGACACTGCCCCTACGCACCATAAGGCAAGATGTGCAGACACTCCATGGTTCATGTGTCTCCTTTGAAATCTCCCCTGATGGCAATCCAAAGATCAACACAAAGTCAACAACGCCTTTACTGCAGCTCGCATCGACTTAGCAGAGCACACGTATCCCCTGGATGCGCTCAAGAAGAAGTATAGGCACCTCACGCATCTCCCTCTCAGACCATTCAAGAACGTCAAGCCACTGCTGCTTATTGGCAGTGACCATCCTCACCTGATCACCTCTACGGAGCCCATTCGCCTTGGACCTCCTGGAGGCCGGCTGCTATCCGCACCAGGCTGGGTTGGACGTTACAAGGTCCGTCCGGTGTAGACTGTCAGCTGTCCCAGCCTCAGCAGTGCCTGTTTGCCTCCATTCTCACTGAGGTGAGCGAGCACATCCAAAAGGTGGGTAGTTCCTGGCAGGCAGATAGCATTCCAGTTAATACAGCCTCATTAGTTACACACCCCAGAGAAGTCAGTTACCCGTGACAGCCCAAGCAGCAACCAAAGCCAGACAGCAATACACCGTCACCCTCCAATGTCCAGACTCAAGTTACCTCCCACTCGATTCTCCTCACATCCTTCAGTTGGTCACAGCAAGGGTAATGACAGTGATGATCCTCCATTGTGTCCTGAGTTTCTCCTGCAGAGAAGACCCGGGAAAGACGAGTTCTCTCCATCAGAGTTTCACGGGGCGGCCAACGGATACGGTTGTCCTCCAGCAGAGACTGCAACTCCAGTTTCTGATTCTAAGAGGGCACAACCTGACTGTTTGACTGATTGCCGTCTGCTCAAGGCTAAGGTTTTGATTCAGCGCAGCCGTCACCTCGAAGACGCCCTCCAACCTCCTCACTCCAGGTCCTGTAATGTCCACCCGATTCCTGATGGGGCGGCCAGTGAGCACGCTTCCTGCCCGGTTCATCCCAAGATCAACCTCCAGAGGTGGAGCCCTCTCAAGTGCACGATTACACATCCGGTCTGTTGACATTACCAAAGGGACAGGACCTTTACCCAATCGTCGGTTCGGCTGTTGATCCTGACAGTCCTCCTAGCTGAAGACGAAGGGCAGCCTCAAGTTGTTATTTCCTAGATTGTTTGTAGTATAGCCTTTTGTTTGAGCAAATGTATTTCATACATTTGGGGGCGGCTGTATAAAAGGCCCCAGTTACCTTGTTATGTTCTGTAATGTTCCCTTAGTATTTGATCAGTTCTTGGATTGCCCACTAGAGGGCACCATAACCTAGTGTAACTTTGCAGAGAAACGTGATCACAACCTGCTAATCCTCCTGCTAACCTGCAACCTGCAGACTGGCTCTTTATTTGTCCAAGCGTGTGCGTTACTGACAAAAGTAAGTTGTGCACTTAAGTTAGTGAACATAATGTGTATTACCAGACGGTTTTGTTTGGAGAATATTTGTTAGACTGGCAGCTGTAGTCTGTACACTGTTGAGCTAAGCTAAGCTAATGTTCCATGCCATGTGCTGTGCAGACATATACAGTATTTTTGGTGTGTTTGGAATATTTTGCTCATGTATTTGGTTTAATATGTAACCTACTGCATTGTGTGTTGGGTATTGATTTTCTTTTCATTTGTGACTTGCAGAAACCACACACACACATACCCTCATGCCGTGCCAGTCTGTTGATGTTCAATACAATATGTGAAAGATCAGTCCCTGTCTCATCCTTGTCGTCAATGGGGTCCAGTGTGTCTGCCACCCGAGGTCCACCTGAATATTTATCCTGGCTTACGTAGTGTTCTGACCGACACTCCAGGGTAGTGACAGTTGTAATACATCCCAGTGCCTTTACAGTCCTTACAGTCCACCCAGTCAGAGCTATCTACCCAACAATGTGTGTGAGGTTCATTTTCAGTTTCAGTTGTCTTTTATTTGGAAATGGGACCTGTAGCTGCCTTAAAAGAGGAGAGGAGAATTATCTGCCTGAGTGACTGTGGGACACTTGGAAATTTCAACTTTAAAGGCCTTTTATGAGACTATTTAGACATGTTATAGGGTTCTGAAATCATTGAGATGTCAGAAACAAATAACGTGGTATTAAAAAGTATCAGATGATTGTTCCTTTCCCATGTGAAAATGACGCCTTCCGACCTCAGAGCGTTCAGCTGAATAAAGTCATATAAAAAGAAACAGCTAACACTACCACAGTTAGCTAATAAGATACTAACGTTCAAAGGATGTTTCTTCATCAGATATAAGTGTTCTGTTTTCAATGTAAAATAGCTTATTTCTTTACAAAAATCACTATTTCTAACACTATTATCACTCTACACCTCCCTAACTCTGTGGGGAGTTTTACCGTTTTATTACCTAAATCTACAGTGGGATCATTTGGTTGGTCTTGTGAGATTTATTTGTGTCGCAGTCACGAGAGGAACCTCATTAACGGAACAGACATTTTAAGATTGTTTAGTCATTTTACAAATGTTGCAGCAAGTTGTAAAAGACCAGGTCAAAGTCGTGAGGAGGAGGAGTTAGCTTGAATTCTGCAGAAACGAAATGCTGCCCTTGTCCTCGTTTTTGTAGCTTATAACTTTTTTTTTCTACAAGGACTTATTATATTGCTAATGACCTCGACAATGAAAATGATTTTTTTTAGGGGCCGGTCTTGACCTTAAAGTCCCGGGCCGATTTTTTTCTGCCAGCCCAGCCCTGACCAGGACCATGAATGAGATCATAAGAATTGCGAAGTTTTTAAAATTTTATTACACAAATGAAGCTAAAAGGCTACGATGGAGAGGGCAGTTTAATGGATTGGAGCGTGTTGGTTGTTTTGTGCATCCGGGGAGAGTCCAAAGTTACACAAGAGACCGGAAAGAAGCCTCCGGAAATCCACAGGAGAGCGGCACGATACAGGCGGCTGCAGCAGCTCTGCATAGCGTTGACATTTTTTCAACGCTATGCAAATACAGAGCCACCAACCACAGAACAAGATCTGACAGACACCTGTGTGTGATTGGCTCATGCACTTCAGCTGCGTCTCAAACCCCGCCTCCACATGCTCCTGCACCAGGGGGGCTTGCCAAGGAAGTAGAGACAGCTGAGCCACGGAAAGTGTTTTTTTCCCTGCTTGGTGTGAGCCCGGCATGTGTGAGAAAAAAGGTTAATTTGGTTCTTTTTAAACAGGTAGCCCTAGCCTTTCACACCTGCCAACTAATTCAGTGAAACATGGCCATTGGCCCAAAGCAAACAAAGGAAAACACAAGCAAGAAACCACACCCAAAAGAGGCAGGTGGGTTTGGCTGCAAAGACATGGCAACCCTGATGCACCCCCTCCTCATTGAGAAGTGCTCCCCTTTCTTTCACAAAACCCCCGAATTGTTAATCATTTCAGCCTTGTCATTGTTATATTCTTCTGCAGATTTACTAATGTTAAAACTGGAATATTTTTATTATTTATTAAAGAGAAATAGATGTAAATATGCATCATAAAAAGCCTATAATGTCGGTCGTATTGGTAAAATCATAAAAATACTGGTTAAAAGGTTCTTTTAGAAAGACACACTTGTTATACGTCTTTCTAAAGAACCTTTTAAAACAATTGTTGCAACAAGATGAGATAATGAATGTCATAAAATAATGACATGAAGCTATTTTGATTTGTAAATGCAATGCATGCAGGCTAAAGGAACTTTTTTGTTTCTGGCTTGTCTTGAAGCCGTTGTTTTGCGTGAGGGTTGCACGTTTCAACAGAACACCAGATCTACGGGGGCAAAAGGGCGCATTGCAACCTCATTTTTAAGTGTTTAAACGTTTGCACTCACCTTTTAGTGGCATCATAATGTGTTTTAATGGCGCGAGAATCTCTATTTGTGCCCTTTTGAAACACTATTGCCCCTGGCCTCAGTCAGTTTGTTCTGGAGCACTGAAAGTTCCACTGCGAATATCAACTTTTATTTCTCCACATAAAAAGTTGCATCATGCACCTTTAACCTCTTACCACCCGCCTTAACTGAGCGTATATTCTCCAGTTCGGCTTTACCCAAATCTACAAGCTACCTGACTGGAGCTTACACCCCCTGTACAACAAAATGTGTCCTCTGCATTTGACCCATCCCTTTTTTTGTCACTTTTTTGTTGCACTTTCATCACATTCAAGAAGCTTTTAGATTGGGGTAATGCCAAACTGGAGAAAATGTGCTTGAATCAGGTGGGGGTTAAGAGGTTAACCAACCCCCGCCTTAACCAAGTGCATTTTCTCCAGTTCAGCTTTACCCAAATCTACGAAACTCATCTAAACTGATAATTTTTCTCATCACTTTCTTGACCTATTTTTTCATTGCATTTTTTAAACAGTTTGCATCACAGTTTTGCCACATTTTCATCGCTTTTTGTAGCTTTGTGTTGCGTTTTGTAACTTTTTTCAAGAAGGTTTTAGATTTGGGTAAAGCTGAACTAGAGAAAACGCGCTCGGTTAAGGCGGAGGTTAAAAAATGAAACGGATGTTTTTTATTGCGCAATCCTCTCGCGGGCCGACACACTCCTGTCCAGCAGAGGGCGCTGTGAGGCCCCCGCCCCGAGCCTCAGCAGAACAGTGTCCGTGTGAGTGGAGGCACCGGGCGGCTCTGCTGTCAGTCTGCGGCTGCTACATCCACCGACACCGACACGTCCCACTGCAGACCCACCGGCTCACGCCTCCTCTCTCCTCCCGGACACAGGTCTGTTCTTCCCGCAGCTCTTCTTCTGTGTCAGAGGCAGCGTTAGCATTAGCCGCCGTTAGCTCGGGGGGAGCCATCGCTACCAACAACTCCTTCGGAAACGGATTTACGGCACGTCTCGAGGCTAAAACCACCATCTCTGCTACAGACGCTTAAGTGGAACTCCCCACGTTTCACGGCGTGGCAAAATAGTCCTTTATTTGTTTTTAGAAGCGGTTAAAGCTAATGCTGTCGCTGCAGGAAGTGCTGAGCAGAGGCCGCCATCTTGCTAACTTCACAAAACATTCGTGTTTACTTTATTCTGCGGTTTTATCCATTTATGTATAATGTTTTAGACATAAATACTATGTGCTGAGGTGTCTATGGCCATCCTTTAGTCTTGGATCATTGTCACAGTTTATTTTGTTATTATAAATGTGACTGAGGTTTGGGAGAGTCCTGTGTCACATTCGGGGCTGTATCTGGTTTTGTTTAATGTAAACCAATCCAAGTGCATCATGTCAAGAGCTTGTCACATTGTGTAGATATTATTACTTTGTCAGTGCCATAGTATACAGTGCACAGCGGTGACACTGAGCCTATTTTAATCTAATGAAGGATTTAAAACATTCAGACAGACATTTTTCAGAAACAGCGGGATTTACTTAATAACAAAAACAAACCTGTAGCTTCTCCGCTCACTGCTGCCTCTTTTAGGAGACACAGTGACTTGGACTCTATTGAGTCAAAGTCACTCTGGACTGTGTGCGCTGTCACAGGAGCACAAATAGTATTAGAAACAAAAGACTCAGCAGAGCATAAACTGATACAAACGTTTACGCACACATATGTAAAAATCCAAGTGTAAAATATTAAAATAGGATGATATGAATTTGAAATACACAGCATGTAAAAAGGATTGTAAAAGAAACGTGAACATTGCTGTGAATATGAACAATGAACAGAGGAGGAGTGAACTGAATGGCACAGTTTTCTGTCACAGAGGGTCAGTTGTTGTACAACTGTAATTATAGCAGTGGCTCCCACAGTGGGGGCCTCAGAGACACTGCAGGAGGGCCCCCCAAGCTTGTCCACAAAACAAGTACATTGAAAAATAAATATTTTTGCTACGTTATACGACTTTAAACCAGTATTTAACCTACAGTCGTGGCTTCTAAAGTAACTAACTATAAAATAATAATACATTCTTTAGAATAGAGTAAATATATTATTATTGAGGATCTCCGTAGAAATGTTCGGATCGATAATGGGCTGCGGCGTCCCAGGCTTTGGGAATGTGTGTAGTATAGGATTTTGCCGTCTCTGGTTTACTGTACATTTCTAACTCCTTGCATTGTTTTCTTGTTAAATAAAGATCTTAACAAACTCCTGAATGTTTCCCTGTAAACTAATGCTACCCTCTGGTCCTCAGCCCTGAGCAGAGCGGCTGTATGAGCGGCCCGGGCCAGCCGCTGCAGGGAGGGGGCCTGCGCTCGCGGAGGGCCCCCAGTCGAGAGGCGGGGCCCCCGGGGGCCACAGGGGCCGCCATGGAGAGCTGCTGGGGCCCCGGGCTCCTGCGAAGGCTGATCGAGCTGCCCTCACCGCCTCTGTCCAGACACCAGCTCAAGAGGCTGGAGGAGCACAGGTCAGTCCTGAACAGCAGAGTGACGTCAGACTCACTCCAGGGCCGGATCATCTGTGGCTTATGATGCATTATTTACATTTCAGTACATGTTTGGTACAAATGTTATTTTCCAAACATAAACCACTGTCATTGTAAAAATCAGCATTCCAAAACAAAGACAGGATACCATAAAATGTCCCAATCAGAAACCCTCCTTAACCTCTTACCCCCCACTTTAACAAAACGCATTTTCTCTTGTTAGGCTTTATCCAAATCTAAAAGCTCTCGAGTGGAGCGCTAGGCCAGTGTAACGCCTCATTTGAAAGCTAAGACCTGCAAAACTGATCGTAACTTTTTGTCGCGTTGTTGCAGTGTTTTTATCAAATTTTTTGAAGCGTTTTTGTCATGTTCCGTCTTTTTCGCCTTTTTTTAATATTTGTATTTTTTGTTGCTTTTTTGTCATGTTTTTGTCAGTTTTTCATCGCATTTGTTGCGTTTTCGTTGTTCTCGTAACAAGGGACGACGGTGGCGCAGATGATAGAGCGGGTCGTCTCATGATTGGAAGGTTGGGGGTTCGAATCCCGCCTCCTGAAGGTGCACACTGTCGTTGTGTCCTACATTGGTGTATGAATGAGAGAGTGTTTTTTTAAATGTTTTTCATCACTGTAGTCGTGTTTTTGTCGCTCTTCGTTCAAAGCGTGGGAAAAAAGTAGCGGCTTAAAGGCCGGAAATTACGGTACACAATGTGAGCTGGATGCTTAAGAATAAGTGGGTGAAAGGGACAGTATTTGGCAGTTCATATTGTGCGTCTTTGAAGCTGCACTACGCACCACGCTGTCCGCCTGCTCTTACCGCTTGCACCACGCCTCTTCTTTGTCTCTCTCCGTCCTTCGTGTGATTATCCAAATCAATGGGTGAGGAACGTGCTTCCCTATGGTCCTCATGGCGGGGAGCTGACATTGCTGTAATACTACCCCCATTAAGTGTCCTAATTCCAAAGACACTTGGTAAACAGGGTTTCAAGGAGCCTTTTGACATTGCCTAGGACTGCTTAAAAGCCTGGCTCCAAAGAGTTTTTCTTTTCATAAAAATTTATGTGACAGTGCTGGGCTAGGTGAAATATTTTTTTAATCACGCTGGTATTTGTACATCAGCACTAAAAAGTGGAAGCCTTTTCAGTGCATTGACTGGCTCGTGAGCCTGTCAATCCAGCTCTGGAGCGCACACACACACGCACACACACACACACAGGAGGGAAAGAGACAGAGAGCGTTTGCATTGTGGTTTTCTTCACCGTGTTGTTAGTTAGCGCCAGGCTAAAAGTTAGGAAAGTTAGCTAGCTAGCAAGGCAGTGCTACAACTTTTCCTGAGCCCTTTCCTCGCAAATATGAGCGACTCAAGTGACAAACTTCATTCATATCATTAGATTCTTCATCTCTGTAATCGCTCCACACTGCCATGTTGTTGTTTTGAATGTGTTACGCAGCGGAGGGGCGGCTGGCGCGCTACGGTAACCCACAAGGACAACGCGACAAAGTCTGAAGAAAAAAAAAATGTTTGGGGGTCGGATTGTACAAATTATGAAATATTCAATATCCCAATTTTGCATATCGTCCAGACAACAATTTCAATATTATCGTCTAAATGATATATCTCCACCTCTAGCTGGAGGATTGACCTATTGTATGTGTTTTTAGTGGAAAGGTAAACCAGACCACCCAGAGGAAACCTACACAGAAAAAGAAAGGCCTCACGGAGTCAGTGAACCTGGGAGAACTCTGACCACTGTGCCACCGTGCCGTCTATAAACCAAACAAAATCTCCACAAACTAAGCACCAGTGGAGCACTAACAGATGACACTAATTGGAGTCAGTCACACACTGTGGGGTCCACCGAGACCGAGGTCAAACCTGGACTTAACCCGGTCTAAATGTTTCATATCATTTTCTGGTTTATGAAGCGCCTTATTATCCCCCAACACTTTTTTAAACTGATTTGTACTTGTAATACTTTTCTACTACAGCCAAGTAATTAATTGACTGAGCAACTTGTCCTTCTTTGTGATATTTGATCAGTAGTATCTGTACTTTTACAGTACTTTGTCCTCCTCTGGAGGGATCTATCGGTGAGTAGAAGTGAACCCCTCCCTGTTCGATGTGTCGTCCTTAGATACAGCAGCGCCGGCCGCTCACTGCTGGAGCCACTGATGCAGAGATACTGGGAGTGGTTAGTGGCCTGTGTCCCGTCATGGATCGCTCCCAACCTCATCACCATCATCGGTTTAGCCACCAACGTGTTTACCACACTGGTGCTGGTGTACTACTGCCCCACGGCCACGGAGCAGGTAACAACGCACCACATCGGACACACCTGCACCACATCGGACACACCTGCACCACATCGGACACACCTGCACCACATCGGACACACCTGCTCCACATCGGACACACCTGCTCCACATCGGACACACCTGCACCACATCGGACACACCTGCTCCACATCGGACACACCTGCTCCACATCGGACACACCTGCACCACATCGGACACACCTGCTCCACATCGGACACACCTGCTCCACATCGGACACACCTGCACCACATCGGACACACCTGCACCACATCGGACACACCTGCTCCACATCGGACACACCTGCTCCACATCGGACACACCTGCTCCACATCGGACACACCTGCACCACATCGGACACACCTGCACCACATCGGACACACCTTATGACAATCCAGCCAAAGCAAGAAGTTATTTGTGGGAGAGGTGGGTGTGAGAGAATGTTTTTAAATCTGTAAAGCACTTTGTGTTACATGAAATGTATGAAAAGCGCTATATAAATAAAGATTGATTGATTGATTGATCGGACACACCTGCACCACATCGGACACACCTGCACCACATCGGACACACCTGCACCGCATCGGACACACTTGCACCGCATCGGACACACCTTATGACAATCCAGCCAAAGCAAGAAGTTAAACAATAACAAGGAGGCTCAGGGAGTCGGGCCTTGACATCAACAATCTGTCAGCTCAGAAGTTCAAATCTTAGCTGGGTTTGTACAATATTGTTTGTTTGAGTTTTTATTTCGAGCTAAGGCACAAAATCCAAGAAAAAAACTGAAAAATATATATACACAATAAAGAAAAAAGAAAAAAAGAAAAAATAATAATATACATTCTAACTCGAAAAGGAGTGGGAAGAAGACAAGCTTATTGACTCCCACCCCTGTTCATAAACTTAAATAACAATAACTAACAACACTGCATATTTCTTACCATCTTACAAAACAACTATCAACCGAGTTGGTTACATTTCAACAGATGCCATACTGCATTATACCAGGTCAACACTCACAGTATCTCACACGCTACAACCATTGTATTATTTCTGTTCCATACCGAATTCATTACCGTGTTGGCATTATCGTTATTCATCATCACCATTACAACCCATAGAACATTACTCTGTATCAAAATGTTTGATACATAACATACTCCACATTTATTCATGAAAGGTACATTAATCGCAGACCGATTGATGCTCATAATAACAAGAATGATCTTAATGATGTGTGTTACAAGGGATTCGTTTTTTTTTGTTTGTTTTTTCTCTGTGACTGGACCTGCTGCCAGAGGGGAGCAGCCCCGAGTAACCGGACCATCCTTTGTTGAGTGTCCTATACTATGCATTAAAAGAGACAATGTTAGGAGTCTGCTGCCAGAAGAGGGTTTCCTCGAGCTGCCGACCCCCACATGTCTGCCCTGTACTACGGGTTATGTTGAATGCGGAGTACATAGATATGTGCATGATTTACTTCTAAGAATTTAATTCCTTTATATTACCATCAGCATCAATAGCCGTACTGCTGTCTGAATCGATTAAGTTTGATTCTAAGAATAATCTACAGATTATTAGGTAATAATCCTAGACTGTTACATTAAAGTTTAAAGTTAAATAGTGATGATAACAACACAACAGCAACAACAATAACAATGGCAATAACAACTGCAATAGTATATTAGAAACAACCACAATATACTTCATTATTAGTTAGATCTGACCTTTAAAGTATACAGCACTTTGTGACACCCATTAGTAAATCAAGTACCCATTTCCTCCCTCTGGTACAATGACCATACCATTTTTTTATATCTTATTTGAAATGATGAATATTTGGACATTGTTTAAATTCTGCCCCCAATTTGTTCCAGAGTTTAACTCCACATACAGACACACACATACTTTTCCTAGTGGAAGACACTGCTTGAACCTTAAAGTTGTCACACCCCCTCAGGTTATATCTCCCTTCTGTGCGTGCAAAAAGCATTTGTATCCTTGCAGGTAGCGCATTTTTGTTGGCTTTAAACAGCAGTTGGGCAGTAGATAAATCAACTAAATCATGCATTTTTAACAGTTTAGACTGCAGAAATAATATATTCGTGTGATCACAATATCCTACTTTATGTATAATTCTTACAGCCCGTTTTTGGAGTATAACAAGGGGGTGTAATGAGCTTTTATAGTTATTGCCCCAAACTTCTACACAGTAATTTAGATATGGCAAAACTAATTAACTATATAACAAAAATAATGCATTGTAATTTAAGAAAAACTTTGCTTTATTAATGATTGAGATACTTTTGGAGACTTTACCTTGTATGTGTCTTATGTGTGGTTTCCAGCTTAATTTACTGTCAATGGTGACTTATAAGAATTTAATTTCTGAGACTGTATCTAAAACTACACCGTCTATAATTACTGGGTCTGGTTTTCCATTATAATTACCGAAAAACATTACTTTTGTTTTATTTAGGTTGAGAGACAATTTGTTAATGTCCATCCATGTTTTAATTTCCTTAATTCACAGTTTACGTTAGTTACTAAAGTGCTATAATTGTCATTGGAATAGAAGACGTTTGTGTCATCTGCGAAAATCACTAATTTTAATAGTTTAGACACGTTAAAAATGTCATTAATATATAAATTGAACAACTTTGGGCCTAAGACAGATCCCTGTGGGACCCCACAACCAATGTCCAAATATCCAGATGTTAGGACCAGACCGATGTAACTAATGGCTATTGGCTAAAATGTAGGCAACTTTTGTGGATAGAGACTTGCGATGGAAAGAGTAGGATCAGAGCTTTAACCTCTTAATCCCCACCTGAACCAAGAACATTTTCTCCAGTTTGGCATTACTTAGATCTAAAAGTGTCAAAATAGCGATGAAATGAGAATGAAAACGCAACAAAAAGTGATGAAAAAGCATCATAAAAACCACAAAAGAGCAAATAAAAAGGTGACAAAAATGTAACAACATGACGAAAACGCAACAAAAAAGCCACATCAAAGTGACAAAAATGCGATGAGAAACATGACAAAAACGCTTCAAAAACACGGCGACAACGTGAAAAAGAAGTTGGGATCAGTTCTTGGCTTTCAAATGAGGCGTTACACTGCCCTATAGGCATCAAGAAGATTTTAGATTTGGGTAAAGTCGAACTGGAGAAAATGTGCTTGGTTAAAGTGGGGGGTAAGAGGTTAAAATGTTCCTCCCTGAGCAAAGTTGTACCAAATGTGTGTGCTTTTAGGCTCCACTGTGGGCGTACCTGCTCTGCGCCATCGGCCTCTTCATTTACCAGTCGCTGGATGCCATCGACGGGAAGCAGGCGCGGCGCACCAACAGCAGCTCGCCACTGGGGGAGCTGTTCGACCACGGCTGCGACTCGCTCTCCACAGGTCAGTTAAAAAAAAAAACAGCCCAAACTCTGTTTCCGATGTTTTTTTCTCTGACGTTTTGTCGCTTTGAGCCGGAGATTTATCCAGGAAGTAACTCCAACGTGGCTGTGTTGCTCCTTCATTCACAACATGTTTGATATCCACGTGTAGCACGAAAGGCTGTGACCGAGATGATGCTGTAATCCAAATTATGGTCATTTCCTTTGTGGGAGACTGCAGCGGCTAAAGACGGAGAAATATACTACATTCCAGCTGCTGTTTGGCCTAAACTCGGCAGGAAACCATAATTGAGTCGTGTTTTCTAAAGACTCTGCGCTCAGTTTTAGTTGACCATGTGGCCATACCGCCTTTGCGATGCCCAATCCCGTCAGACCTTGGAAGCTAAGCAGGGTAGGGCCTGGTTAGTACTTGGATGGGAGACCGTTCAGTAACACCAGGAAGCCTAGCGAATGTAGTGAGTGAGTGAGTGGTTGGTGGTGGTGGCTGATGTGCGCAGACTGGTTGCCTCGCTTATCATCACCGAGTATGGAGTGAATGAATAATGCACCAAATTGTAAAGCGACTTTGAGCGTCTGGAAAAGCGCTATATAAGACTAATGCATTATTATTATTATTACATTTTACTTAGTAAAGGTTATTCAAGTACTTTGGATAACTTTTGATTCCATACTTCTCTAGTCATTTTCACCAGGTTTTCCCTGGAGGAGGAAAAAGCAAAAGGCGCTGAATTATGCGACTTTAACATTTTCCCATTAGAATGAAATCTGGTCATTGCTATGGCAACACCGTGAAAATACAGTGGCCTGCGAAAGTACTAATACACCTTGAACATTTGCACATTTTGTCATGTTTACAACCCTAAACGTAAAGATTTTATTTTTAATTTTTTACTGAAAGTTCACACACAAGTAACAGATAACTGTGATCTTTATTTTTCAAAAAAATAAAAGTGGGGCGTGCATAAGTATTCATACAGCATTTCCGGAGTGCATTAAATTGCCTTTATAACATTCCTTAATGACTGCAGAAAGTTCACACCTTGCCCTAACCATTAAATAGAGGCCACCTGTGTGTAATCTACTCTCAGTATAATTCCAGCTGTTCTGTGAGGGCCTCAGAGCTATGGTCAGAGTGTATTGGTCACTAAACAACATCATGAAGGCCAAGGAGCACACCAGAGAGGTCAGGGATAAAGCTGTGGAGATGTTTAAAGCAGCGTTAAGTTATACAAAGATTTCCCAAGATTTGAACATCTCACAGAGCACTGTTCAATCCATCATTCGGAAATGGAAAGAGTATAGCACCACTGCGAACTTACCAAGACACGGGCGTCCACCTAAACTAACAGACCGAACAAGGAGAGCACTGGTCAGAAATTCAACCAAGTGCCCCAAGATAACTCTGGAGGAGCTGCGACGTGCTGAGCTGGGGGAGTCTATACATGGGACAACTATAAGTTGTACTCTACACCAGTGTTTCCCAACAAGGGGTACGGGGACCCTTGGGGGTACTTGAGCACTTAGCAGGGGGTACTTGGAATTATTTAAGATAAAAAATAGAAGGTGAAACTGAGTAGAATTTCAAAGTAAAGTGTTTTTCAGTACAAGGTTTGATTTTGAGAGTATTTTAGCTTAATTTTGAACACAACACACTGTTAAACACTGTATAATCTTAGTTTAGTTGGTCACTTTGTAATAATATTGGCAAGATCCAAAAGGTAGGGGTACTCAGAGTATAAATTAATGACTCAAGGGATACGTGAGACAAAAAAGGTTGGAAACCACTGCTCTACACAAATCTGGCCTTCATGGACGAGTGGCAAGAAGAAAGCCATTATTGAAAGGAGGCCATAAGAAATCCCGTTTGAAGTTTGCTAGAAGTCATATGGAGGACACAGCTACCATGTGGAAGAAGGTGCTTTGGTCAGATGAGACAAAAACTGAACTTTTTGGCCCAAATGCAAAACTTTATGTATGGCGGAAACCTAACAATTCTCACCGTCCTGAGTGCACCATCCCCAGTGTTCCCCTTTTAATTTGACAGAGCTTGAGTTGTTTTGTAAAGAGGAATGGGCTAAAATGTCAGTCTCTAGATGTGCAAACCTTGTACAGTCATTCCCCTGAAGACTTGCTGCATGTTATTACAGCAAAAGGGGGTTCCACAAAGTATTAAGTCATGCTGTATGAATACTTATGCTTGCCCCACTTTTCTATTTTTTGAAAAATAACAGAATCATGTATCATTTTGCTTTCACTTCACAGTTGTCTGTTACTTGTGTGTGAACTTTCAGTAAAAAATTCAAAATAAAATCTTTATGTTTAGGGTTGTAAAAATGTGCAAAAGTTCAAGGTGTATTAGTACTTTTGCAAGGCAATGTATGGCATGGGTGTGATTGACGGCATGGGTGTGATTGACTTTTTTTTTATCGAAACGACCAAATGGAATCTTGTGCCAAATAATTTTGATTTTCGTTAAACTCCAATTTTTACTCTCCGTATAATTCCTATAGGGGCGCTATCGTGGATATGGTTAACTGATTAACCGGTTAACCGTTAAAAATTGTGTAACTGAGTAAAAGCATTTTGCTCGGTTAACTGGCGTGTATAATTTGCGGTGCCATTGAAAATACTTGTAATACATTTTTGCACCACCAGAGACCGCCAGAGCGCTCCCAAACATTTGTTCACGAGAAGCCGTCATCGCGCATGGCTAGCTAGTTTAACTTTTCAATATGAAGCGGGCCATAAACAGCACAGCATGGGAGAAACGCTTTACAACCGAGAATGACGGATCAAAATGCAAGTAGTGCTTAGATATACTTCAACTTCAACAGCCGACACCCGGGCATCACTTAGGTAGCTAGGTAAGCTAAAGGCCCAAAAATGGCCTTTCTCGTTATTGTTAAAGAGGGGGTATTATGCTTTTTTCAATGAATGACTGTTGCTTTGCACAATGTTGCACAAAAGCGGGCTAAATGACTGCAAGTAAAATAAATAAAAATACTGTAGGGCCACGTGAACGCAAGTCAGTGACCTACTTTGACTGCTCTATCATTACCACTGCGTTTTATTTCTATAAATTAATTTTGTTTTAAATGTGTTCCAGCCATTTAATAAAGGTGAAAAACCCCTTTCGCGTCTGTCAGTATAACGTAACGGAGGGGTTGGTTAGTGTGCACACTAACGGTTAACGGAGTATTAACCGCTAAGGGCCTCGGTTAACGGTTAATGAAAAACTTGAAAACGTGCAGCCCTAATCGTGGCCAATTAGAATTTTGCCAAATGACAGTGTTTAGGGCTGGGACTTTAACAACTGTTTACAAAATGATCAAAATCGGGCTCAAAATATGTATTCTTATTTTAATGAAAAATCGTCTTATGATGTGGGTTTCTCTGAGGCCAATGCCGATATGCACCGCCAATATTTTCATAATCCTGTGTATGAAGCTTCTAAACTGTAAAACGTGTCAGTGTTGAACTGTGACAGCAGGGGGTGCTTTATGAAGGGCATAGGGCTGATTTATTCAGGACATTCATGTTTAGTCAGTTCTTCAGAGGGAGGTCGTTTGAAAGATAAAATCAGCAGATTCCAAAACAAAAAATAGTCTCTGTCTCTTATGATTCAGAAATTATACACAAAAATCTGCAATATAAAACATAAATAGGTGAACAAACTTGTGACCATTTTGGACCGCGATGTTTCTCAGTTCCCCTAAGGCTCTGACTGAACTTATTCCAAAGCAAACAAAAAAACAGGAAGTCTCAATTAATTTCGGTTCAGGATTGCGGCCTTTTAGCGGCAGGATATCGGCCGATAGCCGATATTGTAAAATATCGGCTATCGGTTGACCTCTCGTCTGAATGTAGCCTTGGTGAGTGATTGCAAAGTACCGAGAGAAAACATTCGACACAGAAACATCACAATCACAGTTTGAACTTTATTTTGTTGTTTTTAAAGCACACACACAATCAATACCATTATCTCTGAATTTTAATGGAAATGTTTACAGTATCAGTAAAAAGTGAATTCGACAAACTATCACGTTTCAAAGTTGGTTTAATAAAAGATTAAACTAAAAACTAGACTTAAAACGCATTTATAATCTCAAAAAATAGCACAAAATTTCAAAGCATTTAAAATACGACAAATATATATAGCGTATATACAGTAATAACTGTTAAGTCATGATATGGAATCAGACAAGACACTGCAGGTGAATAGGGAAAAAATTAAATGTAGAGATATCAATTTGAAACTTCTGCTGAACATTTCTGATATAAATATGAGAAAAAAATGTATGTATTTCATATAGCAATGGCCAAAATTACTGCTATTTTCAGCGATGAAATCTAAATAATGGACAGAGCCAGATTTAAATGTATGGTTTTATTTTGTGACATGAGTTTTTCAGAGCAATTTTGGATCTTGTTTAGTTTTTGAATAAGCTGATCATAAGTGAAAAAATCTGTAAAAGCTCAAATTTTGACTTTTGACTGGGGTTCAAAATAAATCAGGCTGAGAATTAGATATTAACTCATTGACTGGCAATGACGTCTATAGACATCAATTAGGTTTTTTAATGGGGACGTGTGTAGTAAAGCCTTGCGAAGCTCTGGTGAAAATATCTTGGTTGCTTAGTTACTAAGTTACTTACTTATTTTAGGCTACTTGTTTTGATCTGACGTGATCTCAGACAAGGGAAGGACTATGGCAACGAGAGTAGGAGAAGATCCAGAGAGAATGGCCAAACGTAAGGAAAATACAGGCAAGTTACACTTGAACAGGTTGTGGTTAGCGGTGGTTTTCGTAGTAATGGTGGAAAACGGGGATCAAGGAAGCAGACCTAAAAAAAGCCCATGTTTAGCATGCTAAAAATGCTAACCCCAAGCCTGCGTCCGGCGGCGCCTTTCATCACAGCGCACACGAGAGAGAAGCACTCTTTTATTTATTTATTTATTATTTTATTTTTTTGTGATCAACTTTTATTGATTTTCAATTTATAGAAATAAAACAAAACACTTAGCGCTCAGATACATAATCTTTACAGAAACAAGCTTATTCCAATTGTGTCCAGTATCTGACAAGTGTAAAAGTATATTAAAAGTATATTAAAAACACAACAAAGGTAACAAATCACCCACCCCTCCCCCCACCCATGTCCAGATCATCATTCAAGCATAATTTCTTACACAACTGTTGGAGACAAAGAATGAAATCTTGCCAAACCTTAATTGTATCACTGTTAGCCCTATGTACTCTGGCAATAGAAAGCTCTAAATAAGCTATATCTAAAAACATCAGTGACCAAGCCTGAACTGAAAGACAATGCGGTGGTTTCCATCGTGTTGCCACCATTTTCTTGGCTGCTGTAAGGCCAGCCAGAAAAAACCTTCGCTTGGCCACTTTCAAATTAACATGCCAAAGATTATTAAGAATAAGCGTATCTGGTGAGCAGGGTACGGTAACCCCGAGCAACCTCGAGAGGCTACTTGCAACCTGCCTCCAGAAATCCATCACTGGGGGGCATTCCCAAAACATATGCTTAAATGTACCAACTTCATTGGTTGTACACAATTTGCAAAGGGGTTCTGTAATCATTTTCATAATGTATAATTTTTTGGGAGTTAGATAAAGTCTATGTATAAAATTGTGATGAATTTGTTGGTGATCAGGATTTCTTGAAGACATGCTAACGCTCTCCCATACTTTGCTCCAATCCAACTCAGGACTAAGGTCATCAAAGTCAGCCTTCCATATAGAATCCAATGCCAGGGGTCGATAGGAACTATTCAACAAATGATTATAAAGCCTAGAAACATGTCCTTCCGTTTAGATTGTGTTAGACATTTCTTAATGGGAATTTGAAATAGTGGACTCTGCAAGGGGGCCCCTAGTGCATTGAGAACAGACCGCACCTGCAAGTAAAAGAAAAAGTTTGTTCGGGATAAGCTGTATTTTGTACATAATTCCGAAAAAGACAATAGACCAGCGTCTCCATAAATATCCCCAAGGACAGATATTCCCTTTTCCTCCCAGGCCGGAAAGTGCAATGGTTGTTTATCAATTTGTAGTCTTTTATTCCTAAAAAGTGGGATTCCTGGGTCCCATGGGAATTGTCCCCCAGACAATTTCCCCGCTTTCTCCCAAACTTCCAGTAATCGTGTTAAAATGGGGCCGTACCTCCCAGTTCCAACAGGACGTGGATACATATTTAAAAATGTCTTAAGCGAGCAAGGCTTGACTAAGCTTTCTTCCAAATCTCGCCACGTAACTTGTAAGTTAGGGTTGGACCAGACCATCAGTGGTCTAAGTGTAAATGCCCAATTGTAAAGCTTAAAATCTGGAAGTGACAGACCTCCATCTTTCCTTTGACGCTGCATTGTTTGTAATTTAATGCGAGGTTTTTTCCCATTCCAAACATATTTAGTGACAGCAGATTGCAGCTTTGTCCAATATTGACGGGGAGGAGCAAGTGGTATCATCGAACTAATAAAGTTCACTCTAGGCAGTATATTCATTTTGATTACGGATACACGGCTGCGAAGCGAGTTTTTAATTTTAGACCACCTGTCCAAATCAGAAACAATTTTGGTAATAGTTTTGTCAAAGTTATTTTTCATTATATCTGAGATGGATGAGAAAATCTCTATGCCTAGATATGTAAAATGATCTACCACAGGAATCATGGGAGGAACACAAGCCTTATTGCCGCTCTTACTGAGAAGTAGGAGAGCTGATTTTTGCCAATTTATTTTAAAACCTGAAATTTTCCCATAGTCTTCAAACATTGCTAGAATATTAGGCATGCAGTTGTTAAGATTGTCAATATACAAAAGAATGTCATCAGCATAGAGAGATATGCAATGGGGAGTATCATTAATTGAAATTGCAGGGAATGAGGCTGAAGATCTAATGGCTTGAGCTAGAGGTTCTAGAGATAAAACAAATAATAAGGGACTCAAGGGACATCCTTGTCTAGATCCTCTTGATATAGAGAAGGGCAGAGAACATGTTTTACCTGTTATTATTGCAGCTGATGGGTTGTTGTAGAGGACTTTTATCATATTAACAAATAACGAGCCAAAACCTAGATGTTCAAGCACCGACCAGAGGAAGGGCCACTCCAAACGGTCGAAGGCCTTCATTGCATCTAAGGACAGTACAGCCCCATGTGATTTTGTACCTTCAACTTTATCTATTACATGTAAAAGCCTTCGAACGTTGTCAGAAGCCAACCTTGAGGTCACAATCCAGTTTGATCACAATGCACTAATTTAGGGATATATTTTTGCATTCGCCTGGCTAACACCTTCGCATAAATTTTAATGTCCGCATTTAAGAGAGAAATCGGCCTGTAGCTAGCACATTCCATTGGATCCTTGCCTTTCTTGAGAAGCAAAGATATTAATGCGGAATTTACATCCCGATGGAAGCCCCCAGCCAAGACCGAAAACCTTATCATATTTAACAGTAATGGTCCAAGTAAATGGTAAAATGGTAAATGGTCACATTTTATATAGCGCCTTTCTACCTGCTTTAGGCACTCAAAGCGCTTTACATCAAGGAACCAGTCACCCATTCACACTCTCATTCATACACCAGTGTACGCAGACACTGGAGGCAAGGTGGGTGAAGTGTCTTGCCCAAGGACACAACGACAGTGGGCACCTGCGGGATTCGAACCGCCGACCCTTTGGTCACAAGACGACCCGCTCTACTCTCTGCACCACCGTCGCCCAAGTAGTGACCAGAATGTGTGGTACACCTCCGGAGGTATACCATCGGGCCCAGGAGATTTGCCCTTGTTCATCTCTTTAAGTGCCATCTCACACTCTGTCAATGTGATGTCCCTCTCCAGCTCATTTGACTCATTGTGAGAGAGATGGGGCAATTCCACAGACTCAAGAAATGTATTACGTGCTGATTGATCACCAAGATTCTCCGAACTATACAACAATTCATAAAAGGAGGCAAAGGTGGAGTTCACAATTTTAGAATCTGAATGAACAACCCCATCTTCTGTTCTAACACAGAAAATATCTGAAACATGTTCATCAGTCCTAAGCCGCATAGCTAACAGGTGGCTTGGCCTAGCAGACTGGAAATAATATTTCTGTCTTGTCTTATGCATAATGAATTCTGATTGCCGCCTTAAAATTGTATTGATTTCTTTTTTACTAGCTCCTTTCGAAGATGTATTTTGTCACAGTATTTTTTCTGTAGTAAAGAGTCAAGGAAAGCATGTTGCTGTTCTAAAGCCCTTAGCTTCTGTGTACGTTTTTATTCCTTATTGATGCATAAAGAGTAGAATTGGATCGAATAAAGCCCTTCACTGCTTCCCACAAAATTCTAGGGTCTGACACCGAACCTTCGTTAAACCCCAGAAATTCCTTAAATTGTAATTCAAACTGTTTTTTGTAATTTTCATCTTGTAAAAGAGATACATTAAACCTCCATCTGAGTGCTTTATTATGACTGTAGTATAGATTAGCTGAACAATGAATTGCTTTGTGATCTGACCACGCCACTGGTAAATAAACTGTATCATGAACTTTATTAAATAATCTGTTTGACACAAACAGGAAGTCTATCCTTGAAAATGATTTATGTCTACCTGAGAAAAAAGAATAATCCTTCAAAGAGGGGTGCATATGTCTCCAAACATCAACCATGCTAGTGTCCTTAGCCCATTGCCGCAATGCCTTAGAAGCTAAATGTTGTTCCCTTGTTTCTGACAATCCCGATCGATCCATATTGTTATCCCACACTGCATTAAAATCGGCTCCTAGAATAATTTGATAATCTGCCATGTCAATCAAAGATTGAGTCAGCAGAGAGTAGAAATTTGGGTTGTACATGTTTGGAGCATAAGCAGAAACCATAGCAATACGTAATCCATTTATGCATATTTTAGCTATAGCAATTCGCCCCTCTTTATCAGACCATGAATCAACCAAAGTAAATTTTAGATTGCGTTTACACACCACCAAGACACCTTTTGATTTTGTTCTGGCTGAAGAACTAGCAATGGTATGGTAGATCTTATTAGCAAATCGACCAACATCTGCAGATAGCAAATGAGACTCTTGTATCATAGCAAAGTCTATGCACTTCTTTCTCAAAAAGTTTAATACCATAGTTCTTTTCTGTGGAGTATTGAGACCCCTGGCATTGATAGAAATAAAATTAAGGCCTGACGTCATACTTCCATGTTCGTGCTCGCAATAGAAAATCTCCACAGTATCAATAAAGTTCTGGACGTGCCCCAAAAGTCCCCACGACAAAATTCAAAACATAAAAGAAAATGAAAAAACAAAACACTAAAATAGAACTTAGTGAAGAGGAGGTAACCAGTACTCTCCATCTACCCTAATTGGTCCTTATAGAAAAACAAAACCTACTTTAAACAGAACCACACCACCACCACCACCATAAAACTTCAAATGCTGTCAAAATCCAATAGTTAACATAACTCTAGGCTTATAACCCCTTATAGTCAGTCATATTTCCTCAACGTTAGCTCCATGTACCTGCCTAATGAAGTAAATGCGAATATAGAAGACGGTACAACCTGTTGAACAGCCCAGTTCAAAGTCCTCTTATGCAATGCAAAGCTTCTTTCGGATCATCAAAACGATGCTTGTTCCCATTTGGTGACGTGAAGAAAAGTGTGGCTGGATATCCGATGCCAAATGGAATCTTTGCTTGGTGGAGAAAGCGCTTGCATTCTGCGAAAGCCTTCCTCCGCATTTGCGTTGCTCTGGAGAAATCCTGGTAGAAACTGATCTTGTGCCTTTGCCAGAGCACCTCTCCACGCTCCCTAGCGAGCCTTCGCACACGTTCCTTCTCCTGGAATCTCAAAAAGCGCACCACGAAGGGTCTCGGACGAGCTCCAGGTTGCACTGGACCAAGCGCTCTATGTGCCCGTTCTAACTCCAGACCGAGCTCAAATTCACATCCCAAGATCTCTGGCAGCACTTTCCTTAAAAACGAAATTGCATCCTTATCTTCACTTTTCTCTGGAAATCCATATATGCGCAGGTTCAGTCGCCTTTCCCTGTCTTCAACTTCAGCCAGTCTTGTGGTCAAGATTTCGATGTCCGACACAGTAGCCGGCGGAGAGTCACAGCGCTGTCTTTCTGCCTCCTCCAGCGCATCGAGGCGAAACTCTACACTGTCTAGCCTCGGAATCATGTCCGACAACTTGACTTCAAGGGACGAGATCGATCTTTTTGTTTCCAGTAACTGACCCTGAATATCAGTGAAGTGTTTCGTTTGGTCGTCCATAATCTTCTTTTGATCCGCAGCCAGCTTTTCTAGCAACTCCAACATTTTGGCGTCTGCGGCGGTGTGCTCGAAGAAGCAAGAGCTCTGCTGTTAGCATTAGCAGGTTTCAGTAGCGTCTGTTGTAAAGTTGATTCCGCTGAGTTTTTCTTGGGGGAGCCATCTCGTTTTGTTCCGAAAGGTTACAGGAGAAGGTGCGTTTCTTTAGGAGTCTGTTGTGTGAGGGATAATGAGGAGAAAAAGCAAACTAGCTGCAATGGTGGCGGAGCTCTGCCATTAAGCTGCCATTCTACGTGCTTCCTTCCGGAAGTCCCTATTTATTTATTTATTATTATTTTTGCTTCTCTCTTGTGTGAGAGAAGAACACAAGAGAGTGTGCTTCTGTTTTATAGATGGAAACCTTTGTTTAGATGTTTGAGGTGTCACTAAAGCAAACAAAATTGGCGTCTAAGTCACTGTTCTGCTTGATTACAAAAAGCTCGTTTTCTCTGCTTTTTGTCAGAAATCAGCATTTTGGATGATTTCACCTATTTTCTACAGATGACTACTAAAGAATGGAAAGAGGTACAAACAAACTTTTTTTTAGATGAAACAAGAGAGTAATCTTTCTTTTGGTGGGTTTGGTGTTAATAATAATGCATCGGTTTTATATAGTGCTTTTCTGGACACTCAAAGACGCTTTACATTGCATTATTCATTCACTCCATACTATAAAAAAGGAACATTGCAAAAGTTGGAGGCGGCCTATAACGACGCTCTGCGGAGCTTCTCAGAAGGCCGAGATGGACCAGTGCGAGTGAGATGTTTGTCACTGCTGGAATAAACACGCTGCAAGCCACGCTGCGGACGCTTATGTACCGTTTTATATGCCGTTTGAATAAGTCTGTTAATACAGTAATTGGTTCATTGGTTGATGTCACTTGTAGTTCCATTCGCTACCAGTCGAGAATGTTGGAGGCACTGGTATAGCTGTCTTTTTAAAGGGACTGTGTAATATTTTGTATTTTGGTGTTTGTTTATGATGTCACTCTGTCTCTTTGGACCTTGAGTTCGTAATAAAGTTGAATTGAATTGAATTGGTGGTGGTAAACTACTATTGTAGCCACAGCTGCCATGGGGTAGACTGACGGAAGCGAGGCAACCAGTCTGCGCCATCGGCCCCTCCGACCACCACCGACCACTCACTCACTACATTCGCTAGGCTTCCTGGTGTTCCCAAACGGTCTCCCATCCAAGTACTGACCAGGCCCTTCCTGCTTAGCTTCTGACGGGATTGGGCATTGCAAAGGTGGTATGGCCACATAATAAAATTTAAAAAAAGAAGGGAGAAAATTGAAAGTAAGTATGGACGGTGAACATCACAAGAGTACATCACATCTCAGGGTCATAAACATTCTCTGATGAAGTCTGATGAAGGGCTGATTTGTGGCCCGAAACGTCACTTTCGTGGTGTGCCAAATATATTGACTGGGAGCATTTAAGCTGTGTGGATATCAGGTCTCTGTGATGTGCGTGTCTGCTTAACCTTCACTCATAAACATTCTCTCCCTGCCTCCTGAGAGGGGGTGTAAATATTTACCCCTCGTTTCCTGAACCAAGGATAAGGGGGGTCAAAAGAGCGTGTGACTGGTCATAAAACGGTCAAGCAAGTTTTTATTACTTTTGTTCAAAACCCAAACTGAGATAAACAGACAGGTCACCTTTGTAACCTTATCCCTTGAAGACATCTGGCCTTCAGCACCAAGACATACTTCATTGCACAATAAATTGACAACACAACACACAGATTTAACAATCAAACTTAAATGTAATACTTCATGATAACTTCATTTACAGAATTCTCTCACATTACTATAGAAACAACACGTAGAGGAAGAGTCGGGTATATAGTAGCATGTGCAGTGCAGTTCTAAACTCCAAGCGTATCTGTAACTTAAAGCATAATCATTTATGCATTTCAAACATTAAACACTAGTTTAGTTTAGTTTATTTATTTGTTTGAGCAGTTAACCTGCTCAAAGGGAGTGGGCTGAAGCCAAAGGCTTATAAGCGCCCACCCCAAAATAAAAATAGTAACATTACATTTAATATTTACAAGGTAGCAAATCATAAACAAAGGAACATAGGGCAAAGTAACAATAAATGATGAAGAATAAGACAAAAACAACAGCAAAATAAAGAACAAAAGAATGTGCTACTTTTATGTTATAAAGGTGCATTCATACATATTATACTCTGAGATCTTGCTACTTCCCAGTTGTCATTACTATCCTCAATATAATTTAATTTGGGTTTAATTATCATTAATTATCATTATTAAAGGTGCATTAATACATATTATATTCTGAGATCTTGCTACTTCCCAGTTGTCAATACCATCCTTAATATAATTTAATTCGGGTTTATTTATCATTATTATTATATTTGTTTAATTGAGTTATTTGTGAAGTGTGATGTAAGCCCTGCATAATGAGGTGCATTAAAAAGCCAGGGTGTAGAGCGGGCCAGTTGAAGAGGGCAGTAACTCCCCCTCAACAAACCCCCACCCAGCTGCCCTAACAGCTGATTTTGTAGATGATGTTCCTATGCTGAGTGGTGCATTAAAAGACAAGGTTTTGAGCCCGTTGGGAGGGTCCCTCTCAACAGATTCATAACTTGCCTACCCTAATTCTCAATTTGTAAATTTGAGCAATAGAATGACAACCGTTCCAAGCAGCAACACTCTTCCTTGATTATAGATAATTGATCCTACTGCGCCTCCTAGTGGCAACACATTTCTTGTTCTCTGTATATTTCAAAAGTCTTTTGTTTGTATTTATATTTGAACAGGTTGATATTTGGACTTCGTTTCAACTCCATTTCCAGTTTATTCCACAATTGTACACCATTAACTGTTGGGCTAAAACTTTTCAAAGTTGAGCTATGTTTCTGAGTCCTAAAGTTTAATTCGTCACGTAATTCATAACAACCAGTACGTTCTTGGAACCTTCTTTGTATTTGGCCTGGCAACAGTTTGTATCTTGCTTTGTATAACATCTGTAAAACACTATCATCATAATTGTAATTATCAACACTCTGAAAAAAACCCTTAAAAATATTCAGTCCAAACCTGTAAAGTTTTGAGTCTGTAGGAGCTACTACTTCGTACTGGGCGTCTCGCAGAAGGAAAAATCCCAAACTGGGTTATACCATCATCGCAGACACCTTCAGGACACGTGGATATAAAATGTCATTAGTTGTGAATGAATGTGCGAGGGATAGCCGGCTTTGTGAAGCGATGTAGTAGCTACTTCCGGGATATTTCCGCCTTGCAACAAAACGTCATAAAATAAGCATCGTACGTGGTCCGTTTTGAAGAAACTAATTTAGCTAAAAATCTCCACTTCAACCACTGTGTGAAAAATCAATACTTTGACCTGCTGTGCCTCACCAGCTGTAAAATGAAAGGCTGATCGCACTCCTAAGGTTCTTCATCATGTGTCGTTTGAGGCCGCCTGGCTGAATAAAAGACTTGTCACACTGGTCACATTCGTAGGGCTTTTCCCCAGTATGGATCATCATGTGTTGTTTGAAGGAATGAGATGATGTGACAGATTTCCCACACTGGTCACACTCGTAGCGTTTCCGCTCTTCAGCGTGGACGACCTTGTGCTGTTGCAGACTTTGTGGTGTAATGAAAGATTTCCCACACTGGTCACAGTCAAGTGTATTGCCCTGCGTGCGGGGAGTCTGCCGAGGCTGAGCGGCTTCCATTTTGCTGCAGACAGAAACAGGACGGGAGTTAGACTGTGGCACCAACTGTTGTTGCAAGGTTTATCGATATCGAATCACCATCAAGGTTTTGACGACTGCAATAACCAAACCAATCAAGAGGCTTAGTTTTTTTTTTTTTTCTTCTGTCTCTGGCGTTTGAGTGATGTCACTGATCAGAATTGTGGAGTTTCTGATCTCAGGTTCAGCTGCAACAGATAAAAGTTGTCTGAGTTTCCATAAAGCAAATTTTAAAGGGTTTAGATCAGGGGTGTCCAAACTTTTATCATGGGGGGCCGCATATTGAAGCGTACATGGGTTGAAGGGCCACAGATTGGTGGTTAGTGCCGCAAAACCTTTGACTAGCAGAGGTTTAAATTGTGCCCCATACCTTTATTTATGCTTAAAAAAGAAAATGTTAATTTTTAGGTTAGAATTGTGTAAAATTATTACATTTAAAATAAAAAGGACTATCTCTGATGGTGTGTACCCCTGGTTTAGATGCTCTGTGACTCCATCCCAGATTTAATGAGATTAAAAATATTAATCAAAATGTAGCCCATTTACAGCACAGACACACTTTCAGTTTCTTTTTCCCTGCAGAAGTCGCTTAGGGACGAACACAGCGTAAAGCCTTACTGTCAAACTGGTTTATTCACACAGTTTAACCACATAAACTTATTTAAAAGATAATTCTCCAAAATAAATTAAACTGCTTCGGTTTTGAACGTTTTTTGTAGGGATGTAACGATTCATCGAAAATCGATTTAAAATCGATTTAATATGCGTAAATGTGAATCTATGTAAAAAATTAAAGAATCGATTTTAAAGCCACCCTCAGCTACTCCATTTTGCGCGACCGAAATAGACCGGAACATAGCTCGTTGTTTCTAACACGTTCACTTTTTCTCAAGACGAGCTCCACACCTCCACCTGCCTCACCCCCAACACACGCCAGACCATGTAAACACATACACGTGTAGGCATCGAAGCAGCAGACGCAGCTACGAAATTAGCGTTAGCGGCTAACGCAGAGTTTAGCATTTTGACAGAAGTTTACCAAAGATCGTAAACTGACAAAAATCTGACCAACCTGCTCTGATTCTGCTGAAATCCTCATCAAATGTCGGCTTGTCAATTAATCCAATACCTACAGGGATCTGTCATGTCTTTTTCCTCCTTATGTTTACAAAGGCTGCACAGGAGGCTGTGAGGCGTTCGAGGGTGAAAAAAACTGCACTGTAAAATTAGTTCTAAATGGTAGTATTATGTTCAAACTGCAAAAAAAAAAAAAAAAGGTTTGGTAAAATAAATATAATCTCAAATATTTGCTTTGCTACACATCTTATTTATGATGAAAACATGTAAATTTACAAGCACTCATGTCAAAATGATAGTTCATTTTCATGTCTTGTAATTTTTTGTAATGTACAGTTCTCTTACTGAGACAGTTGCAGTTTGTTACAAGGACAAAAATGCAGATGTTAAAACAAAAGAAACTTTGGTATGAATGAGTCATACTCTTTTCTAAAAAAAAAGTTTAAAGGTAAAAAAAATCGGAAAAAATCGAAATCGGGAACTTAAAATTGGAAATCGAATCGAATCAGGGCTTGAGTGAATCGTTACATCCCTAGTTTTTTGCAGTTGATTTGGCCGTAACTTTTTCCATGTTTGAGTAGGTTTTTGTTACAAACTTTGAAAAAAAAAGTTAGTTTTCCATATAAAAAGTGAGTTTGGTCAGAAATTGGATATCAAATCACAAATGATACCTCCTCTAATCAGAAGAAACCACTAATAATCTTGAATGTCTGATTTTATAGTGTGATGGCAGAGCGATGAAAAAGTAAGTTTATAATGGAAGTCAGTGGGGCTTTGCATAAAACCTAAAGAAAACTATCTATATTATTACTGATCTTTGACATACCCAAGGGTTTTTTGAAATGTAAATCCAATTTCTACCCAAACTCACTTTTTACATGGAAAATAAACAATGTTGTGTGTGCATTTTTTGTATATATATTTTTTTATTGGCTAAAAATAGTTACATATTTTGATTATTTTTAAAACTTTAGTAGCTTTGTGCAGAACAGAAGGGGAGGAGCAAAGAGGGTAGAGGAGGAAGCACCTGGAGCAGCAGAGACGGAAGTCCTTTATTTGATCGTTCGACATTGCAACTTTTCCTAAATGTGGCTGACACAGATTTTTAGACGACATGAAAAGGCTTATTCCTCGTCCACATAACAGTACGAGTGTAGCATTGAAGTTGGAATAAAGATTAACAAATATGTTGTTAAACATTAACGCCTCTGGAATCCCAGGGTCAACTAAACCAACTGATAACGCGCTCCAAAGTTCAACAGCTTCGTAGGACAGGCCTCTGGAGCAAAACTGTCTCGGTAATTTAAACAACCACCATCTGCCAGTTCACCGTGACTGAAAAGTTTTAGTTAGATCAATGGTCTGATTTTACAACAAAGACTTAAGTGACGGGAGCTTTAAGTAAATGATGATTAGATCCCACTCACCTGCAAGATTAGAGCTGCTCCGAGCTACTCTGGCCTCTTGCGCTCACAGAGAAACACACACAAAAGTCACTGGGGCTTTTATAGCTCTGTCTGAAACCCCTCCCTCCTTCTCTCACCAGTGTATTCTCTGCTGCCCCCTGCTGACCTGATACTGCACCTGGGTCTGCAGCCGTTAGGATTCCGAGAGACCGTTCTCTCCAAACGTCATCTGTGAAAGACCATATCTTAGACCTAATTTAGTCTAGGGAAGTCACAAATTCACATTTTTGAGTTATTTATGATTATTCACGACTATCGACCTCATGTATGGAGGACTGTAGCTGTCAAAACAAGTTATATCAAAAAATATATAAAGTCATCAATTAATTTTCAATGAATTGCCATTTTATTCAAATAAAGACAGTTAAGAAATGCATGCATTTATTGTATTAAGTGTATATGTATTTAAATACATTTATTTATCTATTTATTTATACATTAATATATTCATTTATTTATATATTTTTGTATTTATTTATTTCTGTATTTCTCTTAATGTATGCATCCTTGCTCCTAGATAGCTTGTCCAGCCTGTACAGCACCTAAGCTTGATTAGCTCTATAGATAGTTATGAGCTTAGCACCCTATGAGGTTATGAGATCAGTCTTCAATCTGTCTTTTTTTTTTGCGCACCCACTGGGAAGAACATAAATCGGCGCCTATGCTACCCAGGCTCAGAAAACCGTACAGAATACATGCAGATGCCATTCAGTCGCTATGTGTTGCCAAGTCGTTAGAATGAATGATGAGAATTGTTCAAAATAAAAACAATATCAATATGTGAGTAAATACGTTTCACTTGCTTTACTCTCTCGTCGGTGAGACTTTTCATAGCATGTTGTCATAAGCACCGTGTATTGTTGGTAGGGCTGAACGATATGGACAAAATTCATATCTCGATATTCATGCCAGATATCTCTATCGGTATGATACGATATAACTATGGGTTTGTTGAAAACAGCATTTTTCAGAAAAATAAAAACATAATACAAGAGAGTTTTATTGATATGAGTCTATATTGTTTATATCTTTTTCGATAATATCTTGAATATTCATATCTCGATATCGATACAATAACAATATCTTTCGGCCCTAATTGTTTGGGGCAATTGTGCATGCCCATACCCTGTGGTATTATGGGGAAAAGGTAAAGTTTTTAGCATTTAGCCTACACTCTATGAAGTCGTTCAAACGACAGGGGCAACACGTTAAAATGAGTTGGTATTACGTTCGAACGAGAACGCGGTCAAACATGTTTGTCACACTGGCAGCTCAAAGTTTCCGTATGTTGTTTATTTTTTTATTTATTAGTTTATTTAAACAGGGACAATGCACATTAATTAACATCACTGTAAATGTGCCAGTTTTAGCTCCAAAGCTAATTTTCAACTGTTGGGGACCAGCATCGCAGTTATAGTTCTATATCTGGTTATATCTTCATATTTTCTCTCCCTCAGTGTTCGTGGTTTTGGGGACAAGCATCGCGGTGCAGCTCGGCACGAACCCTGACTGGATGTTCTTCTGCTGCTTCGCCGGGATGTTCATGTTCTACTGCGCGCACTGGCAGACCTACGTGTCCGGGACACTGCGCTTCGGGATGTGAGTCATCAACATCTCTGTCTGCGTTTGTGTCTGTGGGTTTAACCAGAGCCTTCTCCTGTTTGTGCAGCATCGACGTGACTGAGGTGCAGATCTTCATCATCTCCGTGTATCTGCTCGCCGCCGCCGGAGGAACCGCGGGAGTCCGGTAACCGTTTAGACACGTCAGAGTAAAGAGGGAGTCCACGGTAACCTTCACTGTTAAAGGAGCACCGGGTCCACGTAACACGTTTAGGAACACGCAGAGTAAGAGGAGCACGTCTGGGATCCACGTAACACGCTTTAGACACGTCAGAGTTAAAGAGGAGCCACGTTCTGGGAGTCCACGGTAACACGCTTTAGACACGTCAGAGTTAAAGAGGAGCCACGTTCTGGGAGTCCACGGTAACACGCTTTAGACACGTCAGAGTTAAAGGAGCCACGTCTGGAGTCCACGGAAACGCTTTAGACACGTCAGAGTTAAAGAGGAGCCACGTTCTGGGAGTCCACGTAACACGCTTTAGACACGTCAGAGTTAAAGAGGAGCCACGTTCTGGAGTCCACGGTAACACGCTTTAGACACGTCAGAGTTAAAGAGGAGCCACGTTCTGGGAGTCCACGGTAACACGCTTTAGACACGTCAGAGTTAAAGAGGAGCCACGTTCTGGGAGTCCACGGTAACACGCTTTAGACACGTCAGAGTTAAAGAACCATTCTGGAGTCCACCGTAACCTAGAGTTAAAGAGGAGCACGTTCTGGGAGTCCACGGTAACACGCTTTAGACACGTCAGAGTTAAAGAGGAGCCACGTTCTGGGAGTCCACCAAAAACTGGGGGTAACACGCTTTAGACACGTCAGAGTTAAAGAGGAGCCACGTTCTGGGAGTCCACGGTAACACGCTTTAGACACGTCAGAGTTAAAGAGGAGCCACGTTCTGGGAGTCCACGGTAACACGCTTAGAATCGAGAAAGAGGAGCACGCTGGGATCCACGTAACACGCTTTAGACACGTCAGAGTTAAAGAGGAGCCACGTTCTGGAGTCCACGGTAACACGCTTAGACAGTCAGAGTTAAAGAGGAGCCACGTTCTGGGAGTCCACGGTAACACGCTTTAGACACGTCAGAGTTAAGAGGAGCCACGTTCTGGGAGTCCACCGGTAACACGCTTTAGACACGTCAGAGTTAAAGAGGAGCCACGTTCTGGAGTCCACGGTAACACGCTTTAGACAGTCAGAGTTAAAGAGGAGCCACGTTCTGGGAGTCCACGGTAACACGCTTTAGACATGTCAGAGTTAAAGAGGAGCCACGTTCTGGGAGTCCACGGTAACACGCTTTAGACACGTCAGAGTTAAAGAGGAGCCACGTTCTGGGAGTCCACGGTAACACGCTTTAGACACGTCAGAGTAAGAGGAGCCACGTTCTGGAGTCCACGGTAACACGCTTTAGACACGTCAGAGTTAAAGAGGAGCCACGTTCTGGGAGTCCACGGTAACACGCTTTAGACACGTCAGAGTTAAAGAGGAGCCACGTTCTGGGAGTCCACGGTAACACGCTTTAGACATGTCAGAGTTAAAGAGGAGCCACTTCTGGGAGTCCCGTAACACGCTTTAGAAGTCAGGTAAAAGGCCACTTCGGAGTCACGTAACACGCTTTAGACACGTCAGAGTTAAAGAGGAGCCACGTTCTGGGAGTCCACGGTAACACGCTTTAGACACGTCAGAGTTAAAGAGGAGCCACGTTCTGGAGTCCACGGTAACACGCTTTAGACACGTCAGAGTTAAAGAGGAGCCACGTTCTGGGAGTCCACGGTAACACGCTTTAGAACTGTCAGAGTTAAAGAGGAGCCACGTCTGGGAGTCCACGGTAACACGCTTTAGACACGTCAGAGTTAAAGAGGAGCCACGTTCTGGGAGTCCACGGTAACACGCTTTAGACACGTCAGAGTTAAAGAGGAGCCACGTTCTGGAGTCCACGTAACACGCTTTAGACACGTCAGAGTTAAAGAGGAGCCACGTTCTGGGAGTCCACGGTAACACGCTTTAGACATGTCAGAGTTAAAGAGGAGCCACGTTCTGGGAGTCCACGGTAACACGCTTTAGACACGTCAGAGTTAAAGAGGAGCCACGTTCTGGGAGTCCACGGTAACACGCTTTAGACATGTCAGAGTTAAAGAGGAGCCACGTTCTGGGAGTCCACGGTAACACGCTTTAGACACGTCAGAGTTAAGAGAGCCACGTTCTGAGTCCACGGTAACCGCTTTAACATTCAGAGTTAAAGAGGAGCCACGTTCTGGGAGTCCACGGTAACACGCTTTAGACACGTCAGTTAAAGAGGAGCCACGTTCTGGAGTCCACGGTAACACGCTTTAGACATGTCAGAGTTAAAGAGGACCACGTCTGGGAGTCCACGGTAACACGCTTTAGACGCCTTGTGTACGTAAGCTCATAAATACAGTTGCCTTGGCATTTTCTTCCGCTTTATCCGGGGCCGGGTCACGGAGGCAGCAGTCTCAGAGATGTCCCCTTCCCGATCCATGCACACCTCCTCCAGCTGTTCTGGGGGGACCCCGAGGCGACACCAGGCCAGCTCGGAGACATAGTCCCTCCAGCGTGTCCTGGGCCTTCCACGAGGCCTCCTCCCAATAGGGCTCTCGAGCTCATTTGGACTGGGGGCCAAAAATACAAACCCCAGTGTTGGTCGGTGGCCGCAACAGACTAAGCCTTTTTTATTAAGCCAATTATGATTTAGCAACTTTTTATTGTTTGCTATAAAATACTTTGTACATTACCTATCAGCACTTTTTTAAGCTTCCAGAGGTTCGGCCAAACATTTGCTGTGCTTCTAAATTTGAAATTACAGACTCAGACAATGAGGGTTTTTGTAATTAATTTCATTTTGGTTCTGGTAAATTGCTTCAGGGCATCAATGAGTGACCTTTCAGGAGTCAGGTCCAGTTTCTGTCTGTTAGCCTATTTAGAAAGAAATTGTAAATGTACTACAAATGTAATTTTAATATAGTGTAGAAAGGCCAAAGCAGAGACTGGAGTTGACAATTGGCACTAGCAATAAGCATCAGCTACACACTTGTTTGATATTGTGTTAATTTGCAATTATCCTGTCAAATAAATAAATGCATCAATGAATGTGTAAATTACCATTATACAGACTCTGGTGTGTCCTGAGATCCGCTCAATAATGTGGAATCATTTGTGCTCAAGCGTGTCTGAGATGCCTGCTTAATAATAGAGCTGGGCAATATGTGATCCTATGAGATTAGAATGCCTGAATGATCCTGGAGCTCTGTTGTCGGGGGCTTGGTGCCCCTGGTAGGGTCTCCCATGACAAACAGGTCCTAGGTGACGGGTCAGACAAAGAACGGTTCAGAAGCCCCTTATGAGAGACCAACAGGCCCGGTTAGAACCATGAGGCCGTCCTTCTGTGGACCCACCACCTGCAGGAGGAGCCATAGGGGCTGGTGCAGCTCCAACAGCTGCCCCCACGACCCGGCAACGGACAAGTGGAAGAAAATGGATGGATGGATGGATGAGATTAGAAGTCAAGCGATATGGGTTTTTCTGAGGCAGATGTCGATTTTTGGGGACATTTATTGGGCGATGCCGATATTTTTGACCAACATATTTGGAGGATTTTTCCAAATGTCTGGTCTATAATTCTGTTAAAACATACATACTTGGCCACTCCATTAGTCTCTGATTTTATTTCATTACTTTAGGTGATTCAATAATTTCTGTCCCAGCTTTGATTAGTTACCGTTAGCATTAGCATGCTGCTGTTAGCATTAGCATACTTTTGCTAGCCGAGGCATTTTGCGAGACGATCAAAAATACAATGGCGGAGGTTAAAACTAACGCAGCAATTGAATTCTCCAGGTTCTGTGCTACAATGACATGCAGCATGTCCATATTGACTGAGGTTTAGTTAAACTAACTTTACTCAAACTTGTAGCTAACCCAATTTTCATTGGGTTAGCTGAGCGTTCTTCACAGGGTGGCTGGGCGCACCCTTCGAGATCGGGTGAGGAGCTCAGTTACCCGGGAGGTGCTCGGTGTAGAGTCGCTGCTCCTTCACGTCGAAAGGAGCAGCTGATGAGGTGGCTAGGGCATCTGTTCCGGATGCCTCCTGGTCGCCTCCCTCGGGTGGTGCTCCAGGCATGTCCTATTGGGAGGAGGCCTCGTGGAAGGCTGGTGGGACTATGTCTCCGAGCTGGCCTGGTGTCGCCTCGGGGTCTCCCCAGAACAGCTGGAGAAGGTGTGTGTGGATCAGGAAGTCTGGACATCTCTGCTCACTTCTGCTGCCCCGCGACCCGGCTCCGGATAAAGCGGAAGAAAATGGATGGATGGATATCGGTTGATTGCTGTGCCAATTCACAATATCAGGTTTATATTTAAAGTCAAGAAATGTAGAATAAAATGAGGAAGAACTGGGCAAATATGTGGAGAAAAGAGAGAAAAAATTATTTTCCATGATGTGTAAGGCCTTGGATTGGGCCTCGTTGGTTTAATGCTCTGTGTCTGTGTCAGATTCCACTGCTGAACGTCCAGATGAAGATGGTTCCCGCCTTCTGCACTTTTCTAGGAGCCATTTTCTCCTGCACTAACTACTTCAGAGTCATCTTCAGCGGAGGAGTGGGCAAGAACGGCTCCACCATCGCCGTGAGTACAGCCTTAGACCTGCCCGCGTGCCGCTGAGCAGGACACTCCCCAGTCTGTGAATGATACTTTTTGAACGATACCTTTCCTGATACCTTGTTGTCCAGAACCAGAAAACAGAACAATGATGTGTGGAAGATCTGCACATTTACAATATCAGGTTCATCTGCACTGTCAAGAAATGTGGGGAAAATGGGGAATCATTTGGGAGAAAATGGATGAAATGGTGCAAAAAAACAAAACAATGATGGAAAAAAATTGGGCAAAAATAGGGGGATAAGGAAAATATTAGTGATAACAAAAGGACAAAAATGAGGGGGAAATGGGGCAAACATTAGGGGAAAAAATAGGGAATAATAAAATTGGGCAAAAATGGGGGGAATCAAGACCAAACCAGTATTGTTTAAATGGTACCCAGCTCTAGTCTGTAGTTAAGTTTTTGAATAAACTGGTTCAAAGCTCTTTAAGACGAGACGCTGCAGGAGAAAGTATTGAACTTTCACACAGTTGTCAAAGTGGAGATTTTCAGCTAGTTTCCTCAACATCGTAGTTTTCATGTCGGAGTGTAAAAAAGACTCAACTGACACCATATGATGCTTTTTTTTATGACGTTTTGTCTGGAGGCGAAACTTTCACGTGCACATTTATTCACAAATATTGACGGATTTTATATCCGGGTGTCCTGAAGGCTCCCACAGATGACTCTATAATCCAAATATCGTATTTTCTTTCTGTGAGTGTTCCACTCATGCAACGACTCTAATACTTTAGTCGTTCCTACAGACTCCAAACTTTCCAGTCTTGGGCTTAACAAGACTTTTTAAGATTTGTTCAGAAGGATTTAAAAAAAAATCTTATTCCCAGCCTGATTTATTCTGTTTTGAACCCAAAAAGGCAAAATATGAGTTTTTACAGTTTTTTTCCACTTATGATTAGCTTATTCAAAAACTAAATCCAAAAGATCAAAAAAAATATCTTTGTCACTAATATGTCAATAAAATAAAAGCATAAATTTAAACCTGGATCTGTCCATTATTTAGATTTTGTTGCTAAATGTATCTGCAATTTGGGCCATTTGTATTTTTTTACACAACACCTTTTCTAAATATGAAAACATAAAATGACTGAAGACTTGCGATACATTTTTTCTCTTATTTACATCAATAATCAGCAAAAGTTTCAAATCGATATCACAAAATGTTTTTTTCCCAATTCAACTGCTGTGTCTCGTCTTAATCTCTTACCCCCACCTGAGCGGAGCACCAAAAGTGACAACACGGCAATGAATGCAATGAAAAAGATCCTTCTAGATGAGTTGTGTAGGCCTTAGGTTTCAAATGAGGTGTTACTCTCTAAACTTTTTGTTTTGGGTAAAGCTGAACTGGAGAAAATAGACTTGGGTAAGGCGGGGTTAAGAGGTTAAATGTGTCAGGAATCAGATCTGTAAAATCCTTGTGTAAAAACCTTCCAAATGTAGTCCAGTTGGGAGTCCGTAAAGTGCAGAGTCTTACGGAGCGACTAAATTGCAGATGTTGTTAAAGCAGGGGTCCTCAAACTTGACCGGCAGCCTCTCCACCCCCACCACTTGAACCAGCCCGATAAGGCAATTCCCAAAAGTGGCCTATTTTTTAAAAATTGCTTTTTGGCAAATAACATGTCTGTGAGTGATGCGCGGGTTGCGGGTTCCACCGCGGTCCCCGTGCGCTGCCCGCGGGTTGGGTCATGAAATTCTCCATTTATCGCGGGGCGGGTTGGAGCGGGTCATAAAATGCCTGTCGCGGCCGCTCTTTGCCGCCGTACGCGCGTTCAGTGAATTCAGTCACAAGTTATTTCATCATCTTTTAGAGCAGGCTTTTGACGTAAATATGCGGCGGATTATCATAAAACAAGCAGCGTTTTGCAGCTTGTGATCCAGAGAACGCTGCAATTCACAGGAGTTAATGCTCCATTTGCACAAATTCATTCCATCAGTCCAAAATATGTTTTGCGCGCAAAGAAACGTTTGTGTGGCATCGCTACAGATCATATCGTGCACGTACACACAACATTGATTCAAAAGAGTTGTTACTTCAGGATATGTTTGATTGTAATTTTTGTGACGTATTGTAGCTGCACACAGAAACTGCCTAGGCTAGGGGATGCGCCAAAAGGGAACTCTGGTCGCATTATGCAATGATATTTTATTTGAAAATAAAAATAAATGGAATACCTGGTATTTCAAATTAAAACAAAGTGTGAAGACATGATTACTATTTTTGCAAACCACTACAGATAAACCAATATGTGCTTGAATCAAGTGTTGATCTTGTGGATATAGTAGTGGAGATGACTGTGCCAGGCTTGTAATCTCTACTTCACAATGAAGCCTGCTGCATTTTGATCTGGGTCATATCATTCTATGTTATAGCCAGCCCGGCCCCCCATCACAGTCGGGAACGATAATGTGGCCCCCAGAGAAAAAAGTTTAAGGACCCCTGTGTTAAAGAGTGGAATGAAATGCCTCCTGTGTGTCTCTGCCTCAGGGCACCAGCGTGTTGTCTCCGGTGCTGCACATCGGGACAGTGATAATCCTGGCCATGATGATCTATAAGAAGTCTGCAGCGCAGCTGTTCCAGAAGCACCCCTGCCTCTACATCCTGGCGTTCGGCTTCGTGTCGGCCAAGATCACCAACAAACTGGTGGTAAGAGACTAACCGCGATGAGAACGGACTGATCCAGGAGAGAGAGTGAGCCCTGTGGCTGTTTGCAGGTGGCCCACATGACGAAGAGCGAGATGCACCTCCACGACTTCTCCTTCCTGGGGCCCGGGCTTCTGTTCCTGGACCAGTATTTCAACAGCTTCATCGACGAGTACCTGGTGTTGTGGGCCGCTCTGGTGAGAACAACCCACAAATCGTATCAGAATGGATTTAAACGGGATTTAAATCTACATTTCTTTGAAAGTAGTGACGTTGCTCATCTATATTTACTGCATGTTTGTCAAAAAGGGAAATGTGCTTATGCAGGCTCTAAGTCTGACGTGGATGAGCTTGTTCTGGACCTAAACGCTGTCCATTCCAGAACAGCTACAACAGCGGTGCCTTTAACATGTACAGCCCCAAAGTTTGATCGAGTTGCAATTTCTTTACTCCCTGTCATAAAGAGAGAGGAGTCTGTGCACCGTCAGACTGATCAGAGATTTACAACAGTTTCCTTCCTCTCATTCTGAGTTTAAACCAGCGCATTGAGATCTGTAGCTGCCAGTGGTTTGACAGAGAGTCCAAACCAGAGTCTGATGTTCAGAAAGAGCTGGTCACTGGGACAAAGCAAAACACTCCGCTTAACACTAACAGCCTCGTTTTCAAAAATAATTACAAACTAAAAGACATTTTCTTTAATACTGTATTTTTGTATTGAATTAGGCCCACATATTCTTACTAACCCTTCACCCACATTAGCCAAAAGGTATTAAATGTGGAAAACCTGCTTGAGTTTCAACTGTAATTAGAATGAAATATGGATGTTATTATATGAGCTATATTCAGTGTTTCAATCACGTCAAAGTCGAGGGTATGCGACTGGTCACCTAACGCTTCAGGGGAAACACGGGGACCACCGCTTTAGGGCATGTAACGTCCTAAAGGTGGTTAAATGTCCCTACATTCTCCCAAAACCACAGAATGTTTTCTCCCTGATGTCACACTGGGCTTGTGTCCTGTGATCGGATTAGGGTTTAGATCTTAGTCCTGAAATGTCACGCATCAGTCTGGTTTGGGTCGGACTTGTTTAAGATGATCTGTAATAAAAATCTGCGCTATAGGCTAGGGCTGCACAATATATCGCAAAAAATATTAGGGCTGGGACGATCCGCTTTTGTCAAGTTCCGATACGTATCACGATACTCGGGCCGATCCAATACGTATCCCGATTCAATAAGTAATATGTTTATTTTAAAATGTGTCATGTGTCGAAAATGTATAAACCAACGGCCATTTGACATTTATTGAAGTGTCAAGATTGAAAAATGCATCAACACAAAATGTAACAATGTGCTGTTATTGGAAAACAAAGGAGTTTATGATAAATATGCCAACAAACACAAGTATTGAGATACTTCATAAAGTATCGATACTTGGTATTGCAGCACAAAGTATTGCGATCTAAATCCGATCCGATATTTATCCCAGCCCTAAAAAATATAGTATGGTGATATTAGGTGATGCAATATCCGTAACACAAGAAGCCACAGTATATGGCACCGTGACTGAAGCCTCCCTCTGACTGAGACGGCCATGTTTTTTTTGCTCTTTCTTCGTCCCCAGGTGCTGTCACTGTTCGACCTGCTGCGTTACTGCGTGAGCGTGTGTAACCAGATCGCCTGCCACCTGCGCATCAACGTCTTCAAGATCAAGCTCTGCTCCATAGCGCCGCCTGCAGGCCACCACTGACACACGCCCTAACATCCTAACGTCCTAACATCCTCCGTCTCCTTCCTCCTCACGGCGCCCCCTTCTGGCTCTGGGACACGATCAAATGGACGAGAGCCCGGTGCTGGAGACTCACGGCTGCACCGTTCAGCAAATGATCCCAATTATCCAGTTAGTTCTGGACAGAAATGTTTTCCCTGATCATTATGAGAAGTGACTGGATTTAGAGACGCACACACACCAAACTAGAGCTGGGAGATATGAATATCTCAGTGTTTATGGGACTTTCTCGATGACGCTGCAAACTTAAGAAGCTTAAGAAGATCATTGTCCTGAACAGACGACAAAAAAAAAACGCATTTTCAACTGCAATTTTCCCCAATTCTTTCCCAATTTTTATCCCCCTATTTTGCCATTATTTTCAATTTTTTATTTTTCGTTTTTTCCTAATATTTTTTATTTAACCCGATTTTCCCCCGATTTTTTTTTTAACCTCTTAACCCCCACGTGAACCGGGCACATTTTCTCCAGTATGGCTTTACCCAAATCTAAAAGCTTCTTGAAAAAGGCATCAAAATGTCGCCGAAAAACTGATGAAAACAAGACAAAAAGCGATGAAAAAGCAAAACAAAAACATGATAAAAATGCGGCGACAATGTGACAGAAAAGTGCAGATCAGTTTTGCAGGTCTTAGCTTTCAAATGAGCCCGTTACACTGGCCAAGAAGCTTTTAGATTTGGGTAAAGCCAAACTGGAAAAAATGCAATATTTTCCCCTGTTTTTCTTAGATTTTTTTATTTAGATTTTTACATTGTTCCCACTTTTTTCCCCATTTCTCGACATTGGACGATCTGCAAATTTACAATATCGAGTTTATCTCTAAACAGCAAATTGATGTATTGCCCACCTCTATATTAACCACAAGCCAAGTGTGATATTCAGCGTTTTCACCGTAGGATTCTCCACTCCATTTGAAACTCCAGGCCGTTTACGAAGTGGCGATGTCACGTGAACGCAGCCTGAACGTCCTAAAACCTGAATATTCGCCGTCTTTGCGATTTTCAAAAAAGTGGTATAGTGGCGCAGCCGTAGCTCCAGCGTCAGCCTCGCCTCCTCTTAAGATCTCTCCTACCTCCTGTGTCCTACATCCTTCCATCCTCGCTGCCGCCTCCTCCTCATCTCCTCGCTGCTGCCTCTCTGTGAAAACATCTCCACAGACTCCGCTCAGAGCCGCACTGACATGTTCTCATGTACCAAACTGAAGGGAAAAAAACTCACTCGTTAAAAAAACCTTCAGGAAATGGAGAAATATTAAAACTGCAGATGCATCTCTTAGTATTTAAACTTCCTTAATGGTGGTTCAAAAGTCTGTGATTCTATAAAAGGCGCTTTAGTAGTAGTGGTCGACTGATACGGGTTTTCTCATACATTTCTTACATATTTTTGACTGATTTTTCCAATGTCTGGTCTATAATCCTGTGTATGAAGCTTGTGTTGAACTGTGACAATTTCTTAGGGGCTTAGAGCTGATTCATTAAAAACATTCCTGTTGAGGTGGTACTAGAAATCCAGATCCAGGTTTTTTTTGCTTTGATACTGGGGTGATCCTCTTCATTTTCTTACAAACAAGACGTTATAGATTATTATCAATTCAATCTATTAAACAAAGGACCAAGGACTTTTCTACACTAAATATCCTCGGCTCCATGATTAGAGCTAGATACTTGGTAATAAATAAAATAAAATATTTGCTGCTAGAACCAGAAACACAACAATGTGTGGAAGATCTGCAATATCATGTTCATCTCCAATGTCAAGAAATGTGTGAAAAATGGGGAATAATTTGGGAGAGGAAACTGGGAAAAACTGGCAAAACTAAGGATAAATTGGGCGGGAAAAAAATCATTTATTTGAGCTGAAACAACCAAGTTCCTTTAATCCTGTCCCTGGACCATCAGCATCCAAACTTGGATCTTCTTTTTTTGGTTCCTGCTTTCAATACTTAAATTTTTCCGATGCCAGACTGAAATCGTTTAACGGCCCTTTATATGACAGGCTTTACAGGCGTCACATTAATAACAGCTCATATAAAGTGATCATTACAAAGGTGTTTATGTCTAAAACACTAACACTACTTTAGATCCAGTCATAGTTTGTGTTCCAGCTTTGATTAGTTGCAGCTAGCATTTAAAATACAATTGCGGAGTTTAAAAGTACTTTGAATTAGTAAGAACTAGGAGATTGAATTCTCCAGGTTCTGAGCTTCAAAATGAGATTCAGCAGGTCCATATTCACTTGGGTTTAGTTGGTGTAACTTGTGTTTAACAAACTTGTAACTAACCAGTTTTCACAGTGATGTTTCTCAGCTCCCCTGAGGCTGAGGACTCATTGTAAAAGCCCTGACTGAGCTCTTCCCAAAGCAAAAAAGATTTAGCCTTTCACTTTCGCTCCCGGAGATATCGGCTTTTAGACCAGGCCAGTAGACGATATTGAAAAATACTAAATCTCAGTCGACCTCTACAGAGTAGTATTCAAAGTAGAAAGTACAAATCCGTTGTTGTTCATTGCAAGTCGATGGCTTTGATGGCGGAGAACGGAAACGAACCCGAGCCAAAGATAAACCAGTGTTAAAACCTGTGAAAGTTACCGTGGAAGTGTTGGGATTTTCCGTTGGCTGGTGCAGCTCTGAGCGGCTCTGAAGCTTCTGCCTCTGAATGTGTGAATAATAATATAAACGTGGTTCGTCTTGTACATAGGAGTATTCTACAGACGCCGGTGCTAACCACTCCACTACTGTCTGTCCGTCGTGGCTTTTTCTGTTTCCTGTTTTTGTAAAACATTCGTTTGGCCTTTTGTAAATACACGCGCTCCGTCTGTGCTTCTGTCTCTTAAGTTAAAGCCTTTTTTTAAATCGAACTCTGTCTCTGTGTCGTTTGTTTGTGGGAGGAAACTGGGGGACGCGGCTGCCATTTTGGATCGAGAGGACGAAGCAGGGGCTAGTTCCGATTTCCTCAAATCGTAGCTCCTGGGTCCTGATCCTCACTGCTGTGCCGGTCATGTGATGAGGCAGGCCTGGGCAATTCATTTTACAAGGGGCCACATGAATAACCTGAATTGAGTTAAAGCAATCATTTGAACCAACAATCATTTGAACTGAATTCTGCCCAAGTTTCTCACATTGCAAAATGCACCAAAGTATATCTGGAACTCGCTTGATAATAGAAAAAAAAGACTAAATAAGAGAACATTAACAACGGGGCAGATATAAGATTCCCCTTTTCATTCAAACTGGATTGACTTAGTGTTGATGTATATATTTTCATGTCACTTTTGAATAAAATATATACATTAAAAATATATAGAGCCCACTCTGGGGCTGAGTAATTATTTACATCAAAACATTTTACTTCTACCTGAGTAAAATTATTTCGAAGAGACGTTTCTCTTTGAGTATATTCTGGCTAGGGCTGCTCGATTATAGAAAATATCGAAATCACGATCATTCAAACAAATATTGGTTGCCTTTAAATAAATAAACAACTGCAAAATATTTTCTTTGGACAGTTACAAAAAGTCCAAATTAACTATGCTCACGTTACTAAACTAATCCTCTATTAGACATCCCTGGCTCACCTGCCCCCTGCTGGCCAGCCCTCACACCTGCCCAAGCAAACCAAGCTGCCTGATGACATCATCACACAGCGCTGTTTATGTCGGACCAAAGCCTTTGCCAGTAGTGTGGCTGAGGTCTAATGGACCCTGCGTTGTGTATTTCTTATGTACAATTACTGATGGACCCAGGTCACATTTGGAGGGAACAACGCTCCCGCTCCATTTATTATCTGGCAATGAACAGAAAATGCGTTAGCCCATTAGCAGACTTGCAGTCTATGGACAGAAAAGGACATCTGCACGTAAGTAGATGTCCTAACTAGGAACCGGGCCAACCCAACTCCTCCTGGTGGTCTTTATCTAAGCTGCGGGCTGAGCGGGACTTTAGTCCGCTGACGAAGCCTTTTGGATGAGAGGCGAAACGTTCGGAAGACTTCAACTACTGAGTACAGAAGATGACTTAAGTACCTTCATTGAAGATGGACAACTCCTGTACGACTGAGAGCTTACACACACATCTTGCTGCCAACTTTGGGAGAGACCGCCTTCTCTTGGCACGCAGACTGGAGAAGACCACCAGAAAATTAGCAGACGAGAGGAACCACCTCAGGTTCAACCTTAGATGTAGGCAGAACAGACTGATCCCCAGCTGCCTGAAGCAGAAGGCTCTGGAAGCAGGATATACAGCAGAGAAGTTGCAACACAATGTTATGAAGATTCTTAATTTAAGGATTAGACGACTCAATCAAGGAATCTACAAGCTAAATTCTGAAGCCTTAGCCATCCAACAGAGATTAAAGAGGCCTTCCTCAAGATTTGTAATTTCACACAAGTAGCCCAGATGGACCAACACAGAAGGTCCAAAGAGAGACAGAAAGGTAAGTTTCTAAAACTCTTAGGGCAAAACCAGCCAAGATACAGTGGCAGTGGCGTGGGAATGAAGAAATAGATAGAAATCCTAAAACTACAGCCAATTGGGTTAAAAACCTCTCTGACAGAGAACTCTCCCAGGCGGAGAAGAGCGTGCTCTCCAAGAGGCTCAACCTTTCCATTACACCCAAATCCATTCCTACAGTGGATGTCATCACAGCAACAGAGTCAGCCATCAGGAACAACAGGATGACTGAGTCTGAAGCAGGGGATCTTTGATTGAAAATCTCAGCAGCCCTCAAGAGCTATAGACCTCCTCCCTCCAACATCTCTGGAGAGGAAAGAAGAGCTTTGGCAGCCTTGAAGAAGGACGAGAGCATCACCATCCTTCCAGCGGATAAAGGCAGGTGCACTGTTGTCCTCAAAACAGCTGACTACAAGACCAAGGTCAAGGACCTGCTCAGTGATCAAAACACGTATGAGTGACTGAGAAGAGACCCCACCAGCGGGTACAGGAAGAAAATTATAGAGCAGCTTCAGAAACTAGAAAAGGAAGAAATAAGTGACATTATTACAAGCTTTACCCGGGAGAGGCTATACCGTGTGTTTATGGTCTGCCAAAAATACACAAGGAAGGTTTTCTCATTATGGAGAAACACCTCAAGTTCATCTTATCCCCTTTGGTCGGCAACACAGAACACCATGTGGAAAACACCAAGGAGTTTGTGGAGAAGATCAAACACCTGCAGCTGGAAACAGATGAAACCATGGTTTCTTACGATGTGACAGCACTGTTTACATCGGTTCCAACCTCAGCAGCAGTCACAGCGGTGAGGAAGAGACTGACTGAGGACAGAACTCTAGCTGAAAGGACGCAACTCACTCCTGACCACATTTGCCAACTTCTGGAGATCTGTCTTGGCACCACATATTTCCAGTTCAGGGGCAACTTCTACAGACAGATTCACGGCTGTGCTATGGGCTCTCCAGTTTCACCCATAGTGGCTAACCTCTACATGGAGGAAATGGAGAAGAATACCTTGGCCTCATACCCAGGTAACAAACCCAGCCACTGGCTCAGATATGTAGATGACACATGGATCAAAATTAAAGAGAAGGAAGTGACACCTTTTACAGATCACATCAATGCTGTGGACCCCAGCATTAAATTCACTCGGGAGGACGCTAAGGAGAAACAACTTGCCTTTTTAGATTGTAAAGTTATCATAGGGAAAACGGACACCTGCAGACAGAGGTTTACAGGAAGGCAACTCATACTGACCAGTACTTGATGTTTGACTCAAACCATCCGCTCCAACACAAACTAGGGGTCATTAGGACACTCAGACATAGAGCTAAAGAGGCGCCTACCAGTGCAGAAGGAAAGACCAAAGAGGAGCAACATGTCCAGAGAGCCCTCTCAGACTGTGGCTATCCTAACTGGTCCTTCACTAAAGCACAAAGGGCAAGAAGACCCAAAGAACAGGACAGACAGACTACAGAACCCAGAAGAAAGGGAGTTGCAGTGCCGTATGTAGCCGGGGTATCAGAGAAACTCCAGAGAATCTTTAAACAGCACAGGATTCCATTGTACCACAAACCGGTGAATACACTGAGACAAAAATTAGTTCATCCCAAAGACAAAACTCCGAGCCACAAACAAAGCAATGTGGTTTATTCTATTCTATGCAAAGAAGAAGAATGCAAAGAACATTATATTGGAGAAACCAAACAAGTCTTACAGAAGAGACTTTATCAACACCGAAGAGAAAGCACAAGCGGCCCTTAGTCGGCTGTGCACCTTCACCTCAAAGCCTCCTACCACTCCTTTGAGGACGGGAAGGTCAACATTTTAGCTAAAGAAGAACGAAAGAAAATCCCTCCATGAACCGGAATGGTGGGCTCAGATTTAATCTTCTTCTCTACTCCAATCTCCTTCGGGGACAGCCGACAGGACACGGCCAGTCCAAGGAGACGATACCTCAGCTAACAAAAGAACAATAGGCAGGTAATTAGCAGTGATCATCTATGAATAGGACAGGACTGACCGGGTGAGCAGGTCGTTAGAGACGCTCTACTTCAAAGGTGTTTACCCACAGGTGAGAGTAGCTGTGATTAGAGGGAGGAGCCGGGCCAACCCCAACTCCTCGTGGTCTTTATCTAAGCTACGGGCTGAGCGGGACTTTAGTGTGCTGACGAAGCCTTTTGGATGAGAGGCGAAACGTTTGGAGACTTCAACTACTGAGTACAGAAGATGAAGTACCTTCATTGAAGATGGACAACTCCTGTACGACTGAGTTTAGTTTGTTTAGTTTATTAGTTTATTTGAGCAGTTAAAATTCTGCTCAAAAGGAGTGGGCTGAAGCAAAAGCTTATAAGCGCCCACCCCCAACATCATTGAAATAAAAACACAGAGCTTACACCGACGTAAGTAACTAATATAAACATATACAACGACAAAACAATATAACAGCGTAAAAGACAATAAATCACAATAAAGTGGATTTTAACAATATGATAACAGATGTCAATAAATCCTCACCTCTTCCCATCAGAGACATATCAAAAGGGAAGAGGAACGGGAGGAGCCAACATATATACGACCCATAGACAGGACATGACACACAAGGGGGCAGACGATCAAAATAAAATACAATTTACACGGGCTAACGATACAAACACTGCCAGGCAAAACAAAGTACAATAACAAAATAATAATTGGGACAAAACAACATGGTTCCCAATTATACCTTACTCTGCGTGCAACTCCATGCTCCGCCAGATGATGGCACCTCAACCCAATTCGCCAGGATTAACTGGTCTATAATAACCCTGTTAGAGTAGCACGTGAAATGCCAAGGGAACAAAAACAATCATCCCAGCGGCATGAAATAAGAGTTTTGAACTTTTCTGGCCAGCCCTGGGCAAAGAATATAGAGGCTTCTAAACTTCAGTTCTCCTTTCAGCAAAAAGTGAGCACAACAGTTAATCGTGCTGCGCTGGTAGTTCAGCCGATCAGCTGGATTCACACAAACCGCGCAGGACGAACTTTCTGCACTTTGGATGGACAAGCGGCTGGGTATCCTTAATGATCCTTTAGAGTAATAATCAAAATTGTAATTGAATTTCGATTAAGTGCACAACCTTCTGGATTTTTCCCACTTGAAAATTACGGCTTACGACCTCAGAGCGTTCCAGCTGAATAAACTTGTATGTAAGCAATACGGTTACGTATCAGTGTTTCTTCACACCAGATATCATTCAAAACCTTTGCTCTGCCCGATCCCTAAGCAGGAAGGGCCCAGTTGATACTTGGAGACCGTTTGGGAACAGCAGGAAGTCTGGGTGAATAAGCCTTAACAGAAGTGGAACCTGACAGACTTGAGACCTGGGGCCTTTCCGAAACCGTTCCCTCCTCCCTTGGAAATTGGAGCTGTGACTTTCAGACGCGCTCTCTCGCCCCCACGGACTGCACAGCCCATAATGTTACAAAAATAATGGAAAAAAAGTTCCCTTATGAGTTTACAAAGGAATTCAGATTCAAATATGTCGTATTTACATTATATATTTTAGCTTCTTCAAACTCACAAGTGAGAACTTTTCCTCCCAATAAAATCATATCAGGTCTCACTGTTGCTTTCTTTTTCATTAATAAATGTCTATGACGATGAAGTTGTTCAAATGAACACTTAGGTTAACACTTACTTCCTCTCACTGAGTGCTCCGTTTCGGACAGAACTCCACTCCTCGGGAACGCGCAAATTGAGTGTTAGGGGTAGGGTGAGGGAGGGGTTTCGGAAAGGCCCCTGGTTTGCGTTTCAAGTGCCTTTTGAAGAAGGTGGCCTGGAGCAGTTTGGAATTGGCCCTCATGACAGTTGAGAACTACTTGATGCTTTTGCCAAGTTTTGAATATTAATTTCAAGTCTATGTCCCCGTTTACTACATTTGAACAACTTATATGTCAAAGCAGAGGATTTTACAAGTGGTAGATACTTTCTAAATGTTTCCAAACGAGAGATGCATCGTCTCATAGGACTCCCAGACCAGAAATACCTGTTGCTAATAAACTAGCTTTGGTTAGCTAAACATTTAGCACAGCATTAAGTTGCTGTTCTCTCAGAATACAATACTTGTATTGTAACAGGTCAGCACTTGGTTAGGGTCATGTGCTTCACGTGACGTATCGCGACAGTAACCCACTTGACAAGTGCTGCATCATGGCGACCGCTAAGAAAAGCAAGGTGGATCTTCAATGTATCGTATTCCAGGAACACTTTCTTATTACATTTGTTTGGGTGAAAATATCAGTTTCTTATAATTATATTGAATTTTTATATAATAATAATAAAATAAAAATATATCTTTTAATATAATGATATTGAAATATCAACTAAATGTAATCAATTCCAAAGGGTTCACAGACGTTTTCCTCCCACTGTAAATATAAAAATGTGCGTCTTGTTTCTTTGTGAACATTTAGACCGAACTACAAAGTTTTGGAACATTTCTCAGGATTTTCCTCTTTAATTTTGCTCATTGTGATAAATCGTCAAATTGCAATATTTCCCTCACAATAATCGTGACATCCCTATGTTGGACTGGAAGGAGGAGACTTCAGAGGCACTGGGCTTTGGGAAACGTTCTGGAGAAAACAAATCTGTTCAATTAAACTCCTGAACGCGTGACCGAACAATAGATGACTTTATTAACAAAGATGTTTAAATTAAGGTGTGACTGTCCACGAAGCATCTGACGTGTGCAAAGTTCGTCACAGAGAAAACGTTCACCAGAGCGGTCCGGTCCAGTTGGAGCTGAACTTCGCACTCTCTGCATGTGAAGCACCTCCGGCTCTTTGCGCTCGGGTCTCCGGATCTTCGCTCCCCGTGCCGGTGTTGACGACAGGCGTGGGGCTGGTTTAGTCTGTGATCCCGTCCACACTTGTCACATCTGTAGACTTTCTTGTTATTTATCTCCTGGTTCTGACAGTCGTCCTCATGGATCTTCTGAAGGTTTGGAGACTCGTTTGAATCGTGGACTTCCTTGTCGGCTCGTGATTCTTTGTGGTGGACTTTCTTGTGTTCTCGCAGGTGAAAGCTGGAGAAACGTTCCTCATCGCTGTGGCCCTCGCCTAAAGAAGTCACAAAGTCAGATTTCAGTAAAACTTTCCTTCACGAGGGCTGCAACAGAAGAGTTTATCAAATCACAAACTGTCATTTCAATTGTTGCAAATATAAGCTGATACAACATGCTCTGAAGATCAAGGGAATCTTTAGCAGCTCATGTTTCAGTCTAAGTCAGACCTAAAGGTGAGCATGTTTATAGAGTTAAAGGGATATTTCAGGATTTTTAACATTGGGCCTCATTTCCTAGTTATCCAGAGTGTTGTTGATGTCTGGAGATTTTTTATTTTTTTAAATTCATGCAGTTCTTATATTTGAAGAGTCTAGTGGCGCTAGGCTAGGGCAAGGCTAAAGCATTTCTGCATTAAAAACAGTCTGACCCACTCCACAGTGCCCCTGAGGCAAATCACTTATGATGCCAGACTAACCATATAAATGTCTGTCGATAGAATACTTTTAGAAATAAAACTGATCTTGCGTCACTTGAATTGTCGCATTTTGAGGGACTATTTTCTCGCAGATCACTCCGCCGCTGTGTTAGCTTACAGCCACGAAGCTGATGCTGCTCAAATATAAGTTATTTTAAATGCAAAATGGTTAAAATGATTCTATCGACACAGACATTTATATCGCTGATACCATAGAAATGCGCTAGCCTACCACTAGCCTAGCGCCTAAAATGAGAACTTGTCTCAATGCCTGTCCTTTCGGGTGGTAAGAGTGGAGCGGGACGTTACGGGACCTTTAACAAGAGTAAAATATATATATGTTAATATTGTTATTGACAGTTATTTGTAATGTGTGTTTTAATGCTGTGTGCACCTGTTCAGAGGCTGCAGATGGAAATGAGCATGAACTGTATCTGGTACAAAGCATCTTTTCTCAAGATTAGTGTATTTTGCACATTGTCCCTGTCAAATAAACTAAACTAAACTAGAATATCCATCATTACAGCACATACTGTATTTGACGAGACTGTCATCTGGTCCGGATTTGGACCTCGAGGGTATTTGGTCCGGACCCCGGTGGCACCTCTGTGCTGTGAATTTTATCACCAGAGCAGAGCTTGTTGAGTTACCATAAGTGCAGTTGCAGCTTTGGCCTGTAGGGGGCAGCACAATATGACGGAACGGCGCTAACCTAAATATAACCTCTTGAAGTCCCGTCAAGATGATTGGCTAGTATCAAAATCGTTTAATAAATAGTAAAATAGTATAATAAATTATATTCTTTCAACACCCTTAACTGATGATAGAGCTGTAACTCTTAATATACAGTTTTTCCTGGTGTTAAGCGTGTTTTGATTTAACCTGTTACTTGCCGTTCCCCCTGATCAGAGGACTAGGGATGGGGTTAGGTTCAGGGTTAGGAACGGCAAATGTCATGTACTGTAAGGGCGCACACACACTTGCACAAACGAACCAAGCCGTGGCCGATTAGAGAAGCACAAGGAGTTGTTTACAAGTGTACAAATGCAGCAGCAGCTCAACATGATTAATGCGGAGGGGAAGAAAAAAATAAAATAAACCCGGCTGCATGACATAATGTCTACTATGAGCCCCATTGTCAAATCTGGTTACTCCACTTTTCTTTGCATTTACTGCAGTTTAACAAAAAGGGCTATGGTGAATAAATAGTAGCTTTTAATAAAGCAGAGAAAAGAGAAATAGAGAAGAGCGCGTCCCCTGTCCTCTGCTCAGCTGAGGCAGGCACCTGTCGCTCTGAGCCTCTTTTTGAATTCATGGATAAAATACAGCCTTCAAAAAAGGCTACAAGAACAGAAGATATGACACTCAGTTTATGTCATTCATTGCTGCTTCGGCCACTGGTCCCACAGCAGTATGCAGGTGAACTCCTGGAAGTAGGACATACGTTGGAATGACACACTTAACACGAACGCACACCAAAATCACAAGCGATCTAAATGCACCCGCAGCTTTTACCTGTCAGACAAAAGCCTGTTGCCAAGTACAGGGTACAGTACAGTAGCAGAGAAACATGGACACAGGGCAGAAGTTCTACAGGCTGCTCCCCGTTAAGTCAGACCCGAGACGAGCGTGATGTGAAGGAGCCGGCGACAGTGGTAGGGGGGCCAGGGAGTCGAGGAGTCGGTCGCTGCTGCTCTGTTCGTTCATCAGAAGGTAGGCTAAACACAGCAGTGGCACTCACACACGTTATAAATACAGCCTTTTCTCACTGTTCACCGTGACAAATGCAGCCGCTCACATGGCAGCTGCTTGCATCCGTGCGTGTGCGCATACACGAGCAACCGAGTTACGCTCTGGCCCACCTCCTTCAAGCGGGCCAAAGTCCGGAACAGAGTCCGACACGGGCACGGTTTGATTGCGCTCACACTACAAAACGAACCGGGCTAAAGAGGCTTTCAGCGCTTGGACAAGTGTGAGTGTGCCCTAAGTTGTGTTTTACTCACACAGATCTTGCACATATTTTAGAAACTAGAAGGTCTTGGCTTTCAAATGAGGTATCACACTGACATATAGGCTGTAAGCTTCTGTCTATATGCTTTGAGATTTGCATATGCATAATTGGTACTCCTAAACTCTAAACCTAACCCTAAGCTGGCAGATAATGGGTTAAAGTTTGAGGACCCTGCTGTATGAGCTTAAAGGGGGGGTATTATGTAAAATGACTTTTTCAAGCTTTATATCATGTTATTATGTCATTCCCTCATTAAACACATGCCTGGAGTGTTGCCTTGGCTCATTCACATATTTTTGAGTAATCAGTAAAAACTTAGACGGCAGCCATTTTAGGTGTAGCTATGCCTCAGTCCTCCTAGGAACGCCCCCACCTCCTGGAGACGCCTCTGGACCTTTGTCACCAGCCAAGCCCCAACCACTGCTCCTCAGCTCAGCAGAGGCCCCTCCCCGCACAGTAGTGTTGTTTAGATGCCACAGCAGTGTGCTGAAGGGGGCGTGTCGGAAAGCTTCTTAAAGAGACAGAGGCCTATTTCAAGACGTTCAGTACAGCCATTTTGAGAGAGCAATTTTATTCAAGGCAGTTATTTTAATTTACTGCATATACAGAGCAACAGAAGGTTACGTCATCATTGTAGTATGCTATAGACTGGTGCTATGTGATTGAAAAAAGCATAATACCCCCTCTTTAATGTCTCTGTACATTGTCCCAAAGGGAAGATTGAAGTAAGTAAGAAACTGCTAAATTAAACCGAATTAACTCTAAACTGTGAAATGCTGCTCCAGGTCTGTCTTTGACGAGGATCGACGTGGTTTAAAGACAAAAGGTCCGTTTTGCAGGATTTGTCCACTTTCATCTCCAATGGGGGGGCAGTCATTTCTCTTTGTCTTACCGTACATCTCTTTGTGGAGCGGCCGGTGCAGACTGAGGTGGCCTTCGCTGATGAACACCTGACCGCGGTCCGAGCGCAGTGACCTTTTCCCTGAGTGCAGCTGTTTGTGCGAGATGAGGCGTTTCCGTGAGGTAAAGCCACGGTCGCAGTCCGCACACTTGAACCGCAGTGTCTGTCCCGCCTCCACGTGAAACTGTCGGTGTCTCCGCAGCTCTGCCGCGGTGGGGAAGCTCTGCCCACACCTGTCCTCTTCACACCTGTGCCGCCCTGACCCCGCCTCGCTGTGGGCGCAGGAGTGGATGAGCAGGCTCCGCTTCTTCCTGAAGCTCCTCCCACAGCGGCTGCACTCGAAGCCTTTTCCATGAACGTACTGCTGCTGCCGCTCCGTCCGCAGCTGCTGCAGGTTCAGGCAGCGCTTCCTTCCACTCTTCTTCTCTTTCTGCTCGCTCTCTCCACGACAAACCCTCTCTCCTCCACAATCTCTCTCTCCTCCTAGGGCTGAGCGATACAGACACAAATGAGCATCTCGAGATTTTTGGGACATCCATAACGATACCTTTGCAAACCATCAGAAATATGCAAATATCTACATTTACATTGATTTGTCGCATCTTGTTGCACAATGTGGCTAAGCTAGTTCCTCTGACCTGAAGTTGTGAGCACAAGTACTTCCTGTCTGTATTCATTTCCTATGGAGATTAGCTCAGACTAGATCGAATAATCATATTTTCTAAAGATTACCTGGTGGACAGTGAGTTCCAAAAACTGTTTCTGGGATTTAGCTGTAGAGTGCCAACAATCCAGACCATTTTTCATGATCATTTTTCATGATATTTCTAGCACCACAGCGTATTCTTTGAAAGGGGAAACCGTTTAATTCTTCGTGCCTCGGTTCTTGAGAAAAAGCTAAACTAAGCTAAACAGAGGCTAGTTTTGATCAAAATCTCTGTTTTTTTCTTTCTAGAAATGGAGATATCACGTGTTTTATGAAACATGGGCCATTTGAGCCTTTTAGATTTGGGTAAAGCCAAACTGAAGAAAATGTGCTGGGTTCAGCTGGGGGTTAATATAAACCAAACAGAAAAATTAATCAGAAACATTAAATTTACACATTTGTTTTCATTTGACAGCAGTAGAGGATTTGGGGAATATGAAAAGAACTCAAATAGGAGTTGTTTTTTTGTATCATCAGTTAAACCGGTTCAGCAACGTGACTCCTAAAAGTCCTCGTGGAAAAGAAAGCACCTCACGAATGCACCACATCACAAGAGAAAAGAAGCCATCTAAATGCACATGTAGTTTATCAGATACAAGTCAAATAATGCCCAGATGAAATGTCCAAGTTTTTGATCGTCATTTATTTCATTTCTGTTCACCACAGAGCTCCCAAAATCACACATAAGGTGTATTAGAGTGTCTAGTTTTGTAATTTAAAGAAAAAACATGCAAAAACAGTTTTTCGTTTTTTGGCACTCAATGTGTTAATTAATAAAAATAAATACCTAATTTAACGTATAGACAAGATAATTGTTTCTATGCAGATTAGTTAACATTTGCAGCACTATTTCAAATTTTATTATGCATGAAATTAATGTTAGCCTTTAGCTTCAAGACAAACTCTCCGATCTTTATAAACACACAACATCCTACAGCAACTCGTTAACATGCAGTAAGTATCACTGTCCACCAGAGAATCTTTAGGAAATATGATTATTCCAACGAATGAATACGGATAGATTAAGCTCTCCCCAACTATAATAGAGAATAAAGAATAACAAGGCAACCTCCCTCTCTTGGTACAGGTGCGTTTTCTTTTTCCTTTTTCTGCGAACTGCATCTGTAGTTTCTATTCCGCACTGTTTTGCTGGATACTTTTGTTCGTCTTCATGGAGGTCCAGTGTGGTTTTTTTTTACTGCAGATAGTCCGTACAAGTCAAGAAGGACCAAGGTTTTTAAAAGTAAAACAGGAGCTTATGAGCTAAACCCAATTTGAGACCTACACACTTGTTCTTCTGAAACACTGAAGAGGCACCAAGAGGCACCCACACCTGCAGCACAGAGGAGGTGTCACAAGAGGAGCTACAGGAAACAAGGAAGGGACAAAGGAGGAGGTATCCGGGCAAGACTCACAGCTAAGCCGCACATGCCTTCTGTGCTACGACTGTTCTGACTAATGTTCGTTCATTTGAGAAAAAAACAGATTATATTGGTCTGCAAAGCTAAAACATGAAGATGGTGAAAGACTGTTGTGGAGCGGAGTGAGCTGCGCAGGAGGAAGGTGGAGGAGCTGACCAGTGCAGGACACCATGCTCTGAAACGGGGACAAACCCAGGAGGCGCTGCACCGTTTCAGAGGAGTTTCTGCGAGCTCCAAAAACATGCTGCTCAGGTCGGCCCACAGCGGCTCAGGACTAACACAACACCTGAACGCAATTTTGTAGTACAAATGTACAATGACAAATAAAACCCTTACTTACTTACTTATAGGAAGTACTGGCACTTAGGCCAGGATGAATGATGTGTAGGGATGGGTATCGTTAAGGATTTATCGATACTACTACTCTTATCGATACTCCTTATCGATCCGGTACTTTAACGGTACTCTTATCGGTACTTTAACAGAAAAATATACTGTATATAGGTAGATTGAGACTACCGTATACGTAGGCATTAATCCTTGGTCTATATTATTTATTTATTACTCTACATTTCATTTCCACTTTGCGCATAGACTTAATATATGGGAGTTAAAATACTTCACTTACGTTGCTATTTAAAAAAAAAAATCATTATTATTATTTAGTAAATCAAGGGTTAGATTTGGCTGTAGCTCCAAATGAGTCCAAATGAAAACTTAGTGAAATAAAATAATGAACTGTTTTCTGCCTCTCAGCTTGTGTCCAGTGGGGTCGACACCGGCTCGCGCTGACGTGCACGTGGGAGCGCGCACGCATGTGCACGTACACGCACATGCGACTCCAGACTCCACCCGAAACTCTTTAGTTTGGTATTTGTGAAAGAAGAACAATGTGAGTGGCTCGTCTGTCTGTTCAATACGAAGTCGTTACGTTTAGCTTTGTTACCGCGGGTTAGCGGTAGCAGCTCGTAACATCGCGTGTCTTTCCCGCGCGCACCTGTCTCACTGCACACGGCTGCAGAGGGGAGACAGGGCAGTGGCAGAGCGCAGGGATGGGTGGACACCCTGCACTTTCGTGTGGGGTAGCGGGGATGAACAGATCCGATGCAGCGAACGCATCCATGAGGGCGGAGTGATTATTTGAGCGCAGCAGCCCCGTTAAGAAGACCGTTAAGGCTGGAGCTTATCGGTCCGGGTGGACCGGCACACGTGGCCCCGGGGCCGTTATGATACCGGGGTTCGGTACCCATCCCTAATGATGTGTGTGTGAATGTATGGTGGTGGTCAGAGTGACCGTTGGCACAGATGTGTGCAGTCGCAACAGCGCTTCTGTCAGTCTCCCCCAGGGGAAACTGAAACTACTAAGGTAGTTTACCACCACTGAGTATGGAGTGAATGTACAATTGTCTCATGTAAAGCACTTTGTGACCATGACTGTGAAAGGCGCTATATAAATAAAGATCTTCTTCTTACAATTTCAGGTCAGAGTAATTAGTTTAGCCACATCGTGCAATGAGCCAAAAAAAACAACACTTTCCCCTTTTTTACCCCCCCTTTTTTTTTTTTTTTCAAAACTTTCCTTATCCTTAACTTTCCTTCCCCCTCCCCCATTTTTGTCTGTATGTTTCTCTTTTTCCCCAATGTTTCTGTTTTCTCCGCACTCTGGTTCTTTTTTTTTTTCCCTCATGCTTTTCTCCATTTCCCCCACTGTTTCCCCCCACCAATTTGTTCCACATGTCTTGAGGGGATCATCTCTATACTGTAAATGTGCAAACAGCGATTTTGATATGATGTGATTGATGAGATATTGCCCACCTCCTCTGTGATCGCTCTCCATCCGCAGCTGCTGCAGGTTCAGAAGCAGTTTTCCTTCACTCTTCTTCTCTTCCCTCTCTCCTCTTTCTCCCCTATCTGGTCTCTGCTTTCCCTCGTAAATCCTAAAGTGCTTCTTCAGCTGATGTTCCTTGAGCTTGCATGGACGGTTAAAGCCTTCCCCACACTCGGCGCAGACGTGTGGCATTATCTTGCTGTGCTTGAGCTTATGATCCATGAGACGCATCTTGAGCGCGAACCTCTGGCTGCACTCGTCGCACTGAAAGGGCTTGTCCTCCTGGTGCGTGGCCTGGTGGATCTTTAGGGTATTGCTGACACTAAATCTCCACCCACACTGGTCACAGACGAATGGACGAGAAGTAAAGTGCAGGGCGCTGTGTTTCCTCACGCCTCTCTCCGAGTTTAAGTTCAGTCCACACTCGTCGCACCTGAACTGGCCTCTCAGGTTGATAGCAGAGGCCTCCTCATCCATGTTTCAGTCTGTGGGACAAACAGAGTCAGTTAGTTTCATGAAGAGGATATTAGAGCTTAGATCTTAGGCCTGAGTCCGAGCCACGTTTAACAGTCAGGTTTGGGTTGGGCTGCAAGACTTTTTAAATATTTTTTATTATTATTATTATTATTATTATTATTATTATCTCTAATAGAAATATAAGATTAGTGCAGGAGGAGGTAAGTTTGCTTGGTGGAGGGCCCATTGGCAATAATGGCCCAAAGTAAAGCATCACTTTCTGCAAATGCCAGTGTTGTACGTCATATATGGTCTACTGTAAATGGTCTCAACTTATAAAGCGCTTTTCTACCTTCATTAGGCCCAAAGCGCTTTACAGCAAGAAACCACTCACCCTTCCACACTGTCATTCATACACCAGTGTACGCAGACACTGAAGGCAAGGTGTGTGAAGTATCTTGCCCAAGGACACCTTGCCTTGGCGTCAGGAGCTGGGATTTGATTCATGAGACGACCCGCTCTACCATTTGCACCACCGTCGCCCCAAATGGTTGTTCTGCTAAGACATTTGAAAGGAATTGACATCTCTCATTAACGTTTTAATCCCGCACCACGTGTCCAACTCATGCAAGTGTATGTTTGGCTCCATTTCCAACGTGCTCTTGATTTACACACTCTTATGAAAGAGCTTTAGCAGAAATACAGTTCCTTCGCTGAGCTTTATGGTGCGTTCCACTTGATCTCGGAAGTCGGAATTTCCCAGCTCCGACTTGGAAATTTCAACTGGAACGCAGCACCAACTCAGTAATTCCGACTCGGAAACTCGGGACAGAACCAGCTCACGCGAGTAGGAGCACTTAACGATGGCTGCGCCCGGCGTGACATGTAACGCATGTAAAGCTTCATTAAACCGCGTTATTTGGCAGATGTTTCCCAAATAAACTTATTAGATGTCAACACGAAACGGATAAGCTTTACTGCTTCTTGCTAGCGTCTTAACGGTAAAAAAAAAAAGAAAGAAAAGAAACTACTAGTGCTAAATTATCACTGTATTTACAACAATTAATAAATATTACAATGAAGTTTCTCTGTAAACTGATTATGATGCTCGAACATGAGCGACAAAGTAGTAACTTTTACGGACGTGTCTACCTCCGATGTTTCCGACCTGGACAGCTGGAACGCAACAACTTGGAGATAACGTTTTATCCTGGTCGGATTTTCCGACTTCCGACATAAGTGGAACGCACCAATAGTTTCAGGTGCTGATGTGAAGGGCCACACGTGCTGAGCGTTACCACAGCAACAGCTTGTTGCTACTGACGCAAACTGCACCGTACTATCGTAATGACTTTACGTCAGTTCATCGATTCTAAAATTAACATTTTTTTAAGGTATTATAATGTGACTAATTTAAGACCCATGCACTGGAAAATGTATGCTTTTTTGTTCCATTTAAAGGAATAGGCCAGCGTTTTTCTTGCCTGGCTCTGTCATACTATTCCCTGTCCATTCCACGCAGGGAAGTTAGTCTGGTAACGGAGCAATAGGAGCAGTTTGAACGGGCGGGCCTAACGCGCACAGATTGTCAGTGAAATAAACCAATTAGCAATTAGTGGACGTGACGACAGCTGTAGTCCAACACACAAAATATGAACTGAATATAAACTCACGACACACGGAGGCAAAATCCTCGACTACTTCATCCATGATTAGTTTTGGCTAATGTTAATGTTGTTAATTGAACTAACAACATAGCAGCGCAGCGAGTGATGTAACCTTGTCAATTCCCTGTGATGGTCGTGATAGGTTCGGCTAGGCCTTAGCCGCCAATCAGCAACTTGTTTACCGTGTCCAGACCCACCTTCTTTCACGCAGAAAAGAAGTGGGTGTGGTTTATCAGGCTAGCGTTTTTCCATACCGAGATGTTCTTACCTAAGCTTAGACGAGTTGATGTGTACCTGTCTGGTCTTTGTGCGTGCGCTCAGTCACGCAAAAAGACCAATGCTGTTGTTAGCATTTAACCTCTCCTCCTCTCCTCTATGGGGCCAAACGGGGGTGAAGTTAGAAGCGACCAAGCTTTCCACGTTTCCCCTCTTTAAATAGTTACATGAGCAGTTAAAGAGCGTAAAGACCAGACAGGTATGCATCAACTCGTCTAAGCTCAGGTAAGAACATATCTCAGTATGGAAAAAACTGTGGCCTGTTCCTTTAAAGCTTTTAAGGCCTTAAATTTGGCATAATCAAATGTAATAATTGTTTAATGATTTATAATTTATCTACTCATGAGGATCTCGGCAAATGACAGACGGACAGTAAAACAGTGACTCGGCTCTAAAGTCAGCAGCTGGCTCTGAAAGGAGAGAAAACACGCAGCGTCCCATTACTTTCCTATTCTTCAAAAATGAAGAAAACCATTTGGAAATAAATTTTTGACTTTTAACCCCTTAACCCCACCTGAACCGAGCACACTTTCTCCAGTTTGGCTTTACCCAAATCTAAAAGCTTAAAGAAAAAGCATCAAAATAGCGATGAAAACGGGACAAAAAAGCGACAAAAATGTGCCGGAAAAGCAACAAAATGTGACAAAAATGTGGTGAAAACATGACAAAAAGATGACCAAAACCACAAAAAAACAAAACACAAAGCAATGAAAAGAAGCAATGGAAAAGCAACAATAAAGCCACAAAAACGTGACAAAGAGACGTGATGAAATCGCGACAAAAAGCAACAAAACCTTGACCAAAAAAAACCCTACAAAAAAAGTGACGAAAATGACAACGAAGTGACAAAAACGACGAAAACACGACAACAAAACGATGAAAAAGCCACAAAAACTGACCAAAACGCGGCGACAATGTGACAAAAAGTTACAATCTCATTTGTAGGCCTTAACTTTCAAATGAGGCACTGTTTCTCTCCCGTCGAGAAGCTTTTGGATTTGGGTAAAGCCGAACTGGAGATGACGCGCTTGGTTAAGAGGTTAATTTAGCTGGGACAGAGTGAATAATAGTGAATGTAAAAATGTACTTTGGATACAGTAGAACATGTTACATTCAGGACCTTTCTAAACAGAATGTGCTTATAGTGAACTGCTATGGGTGTTCACGTGATCATAACCCTCATATTAACAAATGTTTATCGCTTTATCCTGGACACAGGTGCCGCTTTTAGTCGGTTTCTCAATAGTAAACACTAATGCTAGCAGTAAACGCAAATATATATCAGTACTAAAGCGGGTTGCACTCCACAATTACGACCTAATAAGCTGTATATATGAGTACAAATGCATAAACTGTCATGTGGAAGAAGAAGTTACTGTGAAATAGTGATTTAAAGCCCACAAACCTCGAGGAAAAAGGCGAGTTTACTTAAGACGACGAAAAGCATGTCCCGCCTCCTCTTTCTCTGCTGCGTTTAAATGGAGAAGTCAGACATTACAGCGACATTTCAAACAACAATTAGAGCTGGTCATTTACATAATAAGGTAAATAAATACGTGCTTGCCTTTTTCACAAGGTATTTATCACACTGTTTCCGCAAAAATCCCAAAAGTCACATCAGTTTGGTGCGGGATTCGGCGCCTGACAGACCACACTCTGGGTGAAGGAGGCACTGGGCATGCGCAGTGGTTGCCTGACTGACAGCCCCTGCGTTTCAGCCATGGCAGGTTGTTTTTAGGGAGTTTTAACTAATTTTTCGGACAGGTTTTTGGTTTTGTTAGTGGATCACGGAGGTCCCCGCGGTCTGGGACGGAGCTGCGGCCGCTTCAGAGGTCAGTTTGTCGGGTTTGATCTGAGAGGGAGGCGGGTAACGTGAGAGTCATTAGCTCTGACATCAAAACACGAGTCTGCCAGAAGAAGAAAGGGACTTTGATAGATTTTAAGGAATAAAAGTGTTTACAAAAGCTAAAATATTCTACAAAGTGTCCCGCTGCTACATATTCTGATTCTAAAACCAATTGTGATTCTGATGTCAGATATTAGGCATCACCGATCATTAAAGAACAAAGTTTGACACAAAAACAATCTTTAAATATGAACCTATATTCCTCAAATGATTAAAGAAAATTATTGCATTGTATGTCACATGAATGTTATTCATTGCCAGGAACTACAAATTCTCGAAGTCACAGCTCACATTTCAAGTTTATCTAGCGCTAAGAGTGAAACATGTGAACATTAAACATATTTAATTAAAAATAGCTGAGAGTTCACTTTCACTTCCTCTGAAACTCGCGCTTCCCTGAGGCTCCTGTGCTGTTTACTACCTCCTTTTTGACATTGAGAGAGCATTATGCAAAAAATGCATTAGAATAAAATGCAATTTTGATTTTGAGTTTTGACTTTGAAAAAAAAAATGCTGGTAATAATCCTATTTTTAACTACGTTCTACCTGACTGTTAATAATAATACTACATTTTTATTTTTAACACCAACCTACACCTAAAATATGAAAAACACGGATCTCTGACTCTGATTGTACTGAACCTAATGCCTACCCCCCTCTCTCTGTTTCTCTCTCCTCCCTTTCTCTCCCCTCTCTCTCACCCCCTCTCTCTCTCCCTCTCTCTCCCGCCTCTCTCTCTCTTTCTCCTCTCTCTCCCCCCTCTCTCTCTCTCTTTCGCTCTCTTTCTCCATTTCTCTCCCCTCTCTCCTCTCTCTCACCCCTCTCTCTCTCCCTCTCTCTCCTCCCTCTCTCTCCCCCTCTCTTTCTCTCTCTCTCTCTTTCACTCTCTTTCTCAATTTCTCTCCCCTCTCTTGTCTCTCTCCCCTCTCTCTCCTTTCTCCCCCTCTCTCCTCTCTGTCTGTCTCTCTCTCTATCTCCTTCTCTTTCCCCTCTCTCCTCTCTCCCCCCCTCTCTCTCTCTCCTTTCTCTCTTTTCTCTCCTCCTCTCTCCTCCCTCTCTTTCTCTCCTCCTCTCTCCTCCCTTTCTCCCCCTCTCTTCTCTCTCTCCCTCCCTCTCTCTATCTTCCTCTCTCCCCCTCTCTCCTCTCCTTTCTCTCTCCCCTCTCTCCTCCCTTTCTCTCCCCTCTCTCCTCCCTCTCTCCTCCCTTTCTCTCCCTCTCTCCTCTCTCTCTCTCCCCCTTGCTCCTCTCTCCCGCCCTCTCTCCTCTCCTTTCTCTCTTTCTCTCCTCCTCTCTCTCCTCTCTCTCTCCCCCTCTCTCCTCGCCTTTCTCTCCTCCTCTCTCTCCTCTCTCTCTCCCCCCTCTTCTCTCTCTCCCCTCTCCTCAGGATGTGGTGGTTCCAGCAGGGCCTGTGCTTCCTCCCGGCGGCCCTCGTTGTTTGGACGGCCGCCTCCTTTGTTTTCGCCTACATCACTGCTGTCGTCCTCAGACATGTCGACGCACTGCTGCCGTACATCAGGTGACTCTCCACGTGTCATTACACATCAACGTAACCCTGTGTAACCCTGAGCTCATGTGCGTCCTGTCACAGCTCTAGTCAACCCATGCCACGTCAACCATGACACTAAATTGAATGTAAACCAGTTGTAATAAAGAAGTTCAGTTCAGTTTTTTGTCGTTTTCAGAATAAAAAAAAAACACATTGGAAAAAGGAGCTCAAAGTGCCCTGTCAACATTTAAAAGGAAATTACACATACAAATCCCAAATAAAGCAAATTTAAAATACTGTACAATAAAAAGTAAAGTTTTCTTGTTTAGAGTCACTGCGGCTCGTGAAAAGAAACAGTTGGAGGCGTCAGTAGAACATTTCCTGAAGGAAGCGTTTCTAACATGGCTAACGCAGCTCGGCCCGGGGCGTCATTAACCATCTGTAAATCCTGATTTAACCTCTTACCCCCCGCCTGAACTGAGCACATTTTCTCCAGTTCAGCTTTACCCAAATCTAAAAACTTCTCGACAGGAGAGCAACAGTGTTAACACCTCATTTGAAAGCTAAGAGCTACAAAAGTGATCGTACACCCGTTTATATTTTAGGGTTCAGGAGTTGTATCTGTGGCTCCAGAAGCAGCAAAGTGCAGCCTTTGGTCCTGCTGCTGAGAACCACTTTGTTCAAACGTTGGTTTGACCTTTATTTAACCAGGAAAGTCCCTCTGAGATCAGGAACCTCAGAGGGGAACCTATATTGTACATCAGAATCAGAATCAGAATCGGTTTATTCACAAACTAGGGCTTTTCTTCCATTCATTTGTGCAACATGAAACAGAAAGCAGAAAACTAGGTTGAGATAAATTATAAACTATGAAAACTTTAAAACTATAAAACTACAAAACTTTAAGGCCATGCAGAAGTAGATTAAAATGAATAAATTGTATTAAAAAACACAGAACAACAGCGTGATTGTTGTTGGAGCTACTTTGTACTTTAATTTATTTTGGTTGATAGTCGCTGAATCCCTGAAAGAAATTCCAACTTCTGGTGAGATCAGATAAGACCTTTATTGGTCTCACAATGGAGAACTCTACTTGTTACATTATATTAGAAACACTCAGAGTGTGCAAATAGGCAGGAAATATGAAATAAACAACAACAATTAAATAGTAAATAGTGGTATCTTATATACAATGACTACCAAGGACTTTGTGGGGACAAAAAGTGTAAACAGTAAATAATAATAAGTAAACAGACTTCAACAAAATAATGTTATAGTCAGTATTAGCAGTGCAGGTTTACATCATAGTGCAAGTGGTTGATAAAGTGACGCAGGTAAGTGATGTGAATACAGGGATTATTGCATGTGTTCTGCAAAGAGGTTATTGCACATGACTGTAAACACTTTACAGTCTTGTTGTACAGTCTGACAGCAGTGGGGATGAAGTAGCCTGGTTGGACCTGTATTTTTGTATACAGCGGGGGATCAGTCTGGTCACCCCGCCCCCGCTGGATGTATCCGCAAAATCAAACCATTCCCGTGCAATCAGATTTGTTTATTTGCCGTGACGTGTTGTTAGCGAGCAGCGTCACTCACGGGACGAGGAAGTCCCTCAATAACAATCTACGAACGACGCACGAAAGAGAGAAAGCGTGTCTCCAATCGGCGGTAAATGACCAAAACACATCGACAGTAGGTGAGTTTCGTGATTCATAATCCTGCGCAAATATTAACGCAAAACCGCTAATAACACCGCATCAACGGCAGACTCCCGCCCTTCGCTGATTGGTTTACTCCGCTTCCTGTTTGCTTGCGTATGTAACCGTATGTGACCAGACTCACTCGCTGGTACAGCGGTGAGTATGGATTTTTCCAGGCTAGGGATGGAAGGCCTTGTGGTAGCGCTCCTTCTTGCACTGAGGGTGCCTCAGTCTTCCACTGAAAGAGCTGCTCAGCTCCTCTACAGTCCCGTGCAGTGGATGGGAGGTGTTGTCCATGATGGAGGTGAGCTTGGCTAATACCCTTCTGTCCCTCACCTCCTCCAGAGTCCAGGGGGCAGCCCAGGACGGAGCTGGCCCTCCTGACCAGCTTGTTCAGTCTGTTCTTGTCCCGCTCTGTGCTGCCCGGGGCCCAGCACACGGCAGTGTAGTGGAGAGCAGAGCCTAGAGTCATAAAAAGTCCTGAGCAGAGCCCTGCTCACTCCGAAGGACCTCAGTCTCCTCAGAAGGTGCAGGTGACTTTGGCCCTTCTTGTACAGGGCGTTGGTGTTGTGGGACCAGTCCAGTTTATTGTTGAGGTGAACACCCAGTTACTTGAAACTGTCCACCACCTCGATGTCCTCCCCCTGGATGTTCAGCGGTGTGTGTGGTAGTGACTTCCTCCTGAAGTCGATCACCATCTCCTTCGTCTTACTGGTGTTCAAGCACAGGTGTTGCGCTCACACCAGTCCACAAAGTCTATGATCACCGTCTGGTACTCCAGGTCGTTCCCCTCAGACACACAGCCCACAATGGCAAAGTCGTCAGAGAACTTCTGCAGATGACAGCTGTCCGTGTTGTGTGTGAAGTCCGATGTGTAGATGGTGAAGAGAAACGGTGAGAGGACGGTGCCCTGAGGGACCCCAGTGCTGCAGACGACCACCTCAGACTCACAGCTGCGCAGCCACACATTCTGTGGTCGTTCCGTGAGGTAGTCGATGGTCTATGCAGTGAGATTTTCATCCACTCCCGCGTCCTTCAGCTTCCCCCGCAGCAGCGCCGGTCTGATGGTGTTGAAAGCGCTGGAGAAGTCAAAGAACATGACCCTCACAGCGTTCCCCGCGAGCTCCAGGTGGGTGAGCGCCGGCTGCAGCAGGTAGATAACAGCGTCCTCTACTCCGACATTAGGCCTGTAGGCAAACTGCAGCGGGTCCAGGGTGGAGCTCACCACAGAGAGGAGGTGGGTGAGGATGAGCCGCTCCATGGTCTTCATCAGGTGGGAGGTCAGGGCGACTGGTCTGTAGTGGGCCGGTTCCCTGGCGTGCACTGTTTTAGGAACCGGGATCACACAGGAGGTCTTCCACAGGACGGGGACCTTCTCCAGGCTGAGGCTCAGGTTGTAGATGTGGCTGAGGACCTCGGAGAGCTGGTCTGCACAGGTCCTCAGCAGCCTTGGACTGATGCCGTCTGGTCCTGTAGCTGGGGAAGGTGCTGGAGGAAGTCCGTGTGGTGGGGGCTGGAGACGTGGGTGCAAGGGGGCTGGAGGCAAGTGAAGGTAGTCGGGGGAGGGGGGAAGTGTCCACTGGGCTGGAGACGTGTGAGGAGGTGGGAGCAGGGAGGGGGCAGAGGGAGTGGGGGGAGAATCATAACGGTTGAAATGTTTGTTGAATTCATCCGCCCTGGTCTCCATCAGCTGTCTCTGGCACTCTGTCCAAATCCGGAGATGTTCTTCAGCCCCCTCCACATGTCCCGCGCGTTGCCCTGCGTCAGCTTCTGCTCCAGCTTCTGCTCCAGCTTCTCCCCATAGTCCTTCTTGGCCTTCCTGATCCTCCACTGGAGCTCGTGCTGGACTCTCCTCTGCTACTCTCTGTCCCCTGAACAGTGACAGTATAGTGCAAGCAGATGAGTGCAAAGCAGGATCCTGACGAGGAGGCGCAAGTATGACCACATCACCCCTGTCCTCCGGTCCCTTCATTGGCTGCCCATCCATTACAGAATCCACTATAAAATCTGCCTCCTCACATACCAGTGTGTCCATGGAACAGCCCCGGCATACCTCACTGAGCTAGTTACCCCACACACCACCACAAGGAGCTTACGGTCCACTTCCACCCACACTCTTCACCAGCCCGTGACCAAGCTCTCCACAATGGGAGATAGGGCCTTTAAGGCAGTTGCTCCTAGACTCTGGAGTCCCTGAGGGCTCCCCAGAGTGTTGAGGCCTTTAAAAAAAGGCCTGAAAACACATTTATTTAAAAAGGCCCTTTAATCTGTTAAAGTTTCTACGTAGCCTTTGACTAATTTGTTTTTGTTCAATGTTCATTTTGTTTTTATCTGATTTTATTCACCTGTTGTAGCACTTTGAGGTTTCTTTGAAATGTAAAGTGCAATATAAATAAAATGTATTATTATTAATATTATTGTTTGCTTTTGTGTATGCAGAATTTAGCAAGACATAAAATCACATTAATACAGAGTTCTACTTTTTTGTTGTTTGTTAGCAGTACCAAACGTTATATTGTTTTTGAAATGACTTGAAATTTAGTGGAAAATCCACTGAGGACAAAAACCTGTCACAGAAAAATGTGTTTCTGCAAAATGTTCTAAATAAGTAAAACTTTTTTAGACACATCACAAACAGTATTTCTTCAAGACTCAGTTATATTGAATCTTCCTCCTCATCTTTCGGCCTCATTATTGTCTCAAACGCTCTTTAACGTCAGCCACAGTAGCTTCAGATCAGATGAGGAGCAGAGAGAGCAGAGCGGACTCATCTTTTAGGATCTGTTGTTTTTGTTCCAGTGACACCGGGACGATGGCTCCTGAGCGCTGCGTGTTCGGGATCATGCTGGACGTCTCTGCGTTTTTAGGTAAAATCAGAAATAATAACATTTACATCACTTTGTCGCTCAGAAAGTGAATTATCCTGAACAGACGACAAAAGGGCAGAAGAACACTTTGCACATTATCTCCCACATCTTACCTCCATATTTTTTTCCCACATTGTTTACAGTCACACCCCCACACACTTTTTCTTTCATTTTCCTCAATTTTTTTCTGAAATGTTTTTCTTAATTTTACCCTATTTTTTACCGCACTCTCTCTCTCTGTCAGATGTAGTTTTCAGATGTCCACTCTCCCGTCTCTCCTCAGGCCTGTAGGGGGTGCTCTCTGTCTCTCTCAGATGTAGTTTTCAGATGTCCACTCTCCCGTCTCTCCTCAGGCCTGTAGGGGGTGCTCTCTGTCTCTCTCAGATGTAGTTTTCAGATGTCCACTCTCCCGTCTCCCTCAGGCCTGTAGGGGCGCTCTCTCTCTGTCAGATGTAGTTTTCAGATGTCCACTCTCCGTCTCTCCTCAGGCTGTAGGGGGCGCTCTCTCTCTGTCAGATGTAGTTTTCAGATGTCCACTCTCCCGTCTCTCCTCAGGCCTGTAGGGGGTGCTCTCTGTCTCTCTCAGATGTAGTTTTCAGATGTCCACTCTCCCGTCTCTCCTCAGGCCTGTAGGGGGTGCTCTCTGTCTCTCTCAGATGTAGTTTTCAGATGTCCACTCTCCCGTCTCTCCTCAGGCCTGTAGGGGGCGCTCTCTCTCTGTCAGATGTAGTTTTCAGATGTCCACTCTCCCGTCTCTCCTCAGGCCTGTAGGGGGCGCTCTCTCTCTGTCAGATGTAGTTTTCAGATGTCCACTCTCCCGTCTCTCCTCAGGCCTGTAGGGGGTGCTCTCTTCTCTCTCAGATGTAGTTTTCAGATGTCACTCTCCCGTCTCTCCTCAGGCCTGTAGGGGGTGCTCTCTGTCTCTCTCTAGATGTAGTTTTCAGATGTCCACTCTCCCGTCTCTCCTCAGGCCTGTAGGGGGCGCTCTCTCTCTGTCAGATGTAGTTTTCAGATGTCCACTCTCCCGTCTCTCCTCAGGCCTGTAGGGGGGCTTCTGTCTCTCTCGATGTTGTTTTCGATGTCACTCTCCGTCTCTCCTCGGCCTTAGGGGGTGCTCTCTGTCTCTCTTCAGATGTAGTTTCAGATGTCCACTCTCCCGTCTCTCCTCAGGCTTAGGGGTGCTCTCTCTCTGTCAGATGTAGTTTTTCAGATGTCCACTCTCCCGTCTCTCCTCAGGCCTCTGTAGGGGGTGGCTCTCTGTCTCTCTCAGATGTAGTTTTCAGATGTCCACTCTCCCGTCTCTCCTCAGGCCTTTAGGGGGTGCTCTCTGTCTCTGTCAGATGTAGTTTTCAGATGTCCACTCTCCCGTCTCACCTCAGGCCTGTAGGGGGTGCTCTCTGTCTCTCTCAGATGTAGTTTCAGATGTCCACTCTCCCCGTCCTCTCCTCAGGCCTGTAGGGGGTGCTCTCTGTCTCTCTCAGATGTAGTTTTCAGATGTCCACTCTCCCGTCTCTCCTCAGGCCTTAGGGTGCTCTCTGTCTCTCTCTAGATGTAGTTTTCAGATGTCCACTCTCCCGTCTCTCCTCAGGCCTGTTAGGGGGTGCTCTCTGTCCTCTCTCTCAGATGTAGTTTTTCAGATGTCCACTCTCCCGTCTCTCCTCAGGCCTGTAGGGGGTGCTCTCTGTCTCTCTCAGATGTAGTTTTCAGATGTCCACTTCTCCCGTCTCTTCCTCAGGCTGTAGGGGGTGCTCTCTGTCTCTCTCAGATGTAGTTTTCAGCATGTCCCACCTTTTCCCGATACTCTCCCTCAGGCTGTATGGGCGGCTCTTCTCTCTGTCAGATGTAGTTTATACAAGATGTCCACTCTCCCGTCTCTCCAGCCTTGTAGGGGGTAGCTCTCTAGTCTCTCTCGTGTGTTTCAGAGCGTTCCACTCTCCGTCTCTCACTAGGCCTGTAGGGGGGTGCTTCTGCTCTTCATGTAGTTTGTCAGATGTCCACTCTCCCGTCTCTCCTTCAGGGCCCATGTAGGGGGCGCTCTCTCTCTGTCAGAATGTAGTTTTCAGCATGTCACTCTCCCCGTCTCTCCTCAGGCCTTTAGGGGGTGCTCTCTTGTCTCTGCTCAGATGTAGTATTTCAGATGTCACTCTTCCCGTCTCAACCTCAGGCTGTAGGGGGTGCTCTCTGGTCTCTCTTCAGAATGTAGTTTTCAGATGCTCCACTCTCCCGTCTCTCCTCAGGCCTTTAGGCGGTGCTCTCTCTCTGTCAGATGATAGTTTGTTCAGATGTCCCTCTCCACGTGCTCTCCTCGGCCTTTAGGGGGTGCTCTCTGTCTTCTCTGTCAGATGTAGTTTTCAGATGTCCACTCTCCCGTTCTCACCTTCAGGCCTGTAGGGGGTGCTCTCTCTCTGTCAGATGTAGTTTCAGATGTCCACTCTCCCGTCTCTCCTCAGGCCTTTAGGGGTGCCTCTCTGTCTCTCTCAGATGTCAGTTTTCAAGATGTCCACTCTCCCGTCTCACCTCAGGCCTTTAGGGGGCGCTTCTCTCTGCTGTCAGATGTAGTTTTCAGATGTCTCACTTCGTCTCTCCTCAGGCCTGTAGGGTGCTCTCTGTCTCTCTCAGATAGTAGTTTCAGATGTTCCCACCTACTTCCCGTCGCTCCTTCAGGCCTTTAGGGGGTGCTCCTCTCTCTGTCAGATTGATAGAGTTTTCCAGATGTTCCACTCTCCCGTCTCTCCTCAGGCCTTTGGGGTGCTCTCTGTCTCCTGTCAGATGTAGTTTTCAGTGTCCACTCTTCCCGTCTCTTCTCAGCCTTTGGGTGCTCTCTTCTCTGTAGATGTAGTTTTCAAGATGTCACTTCTTCCGTCTCTCCTCAGGCCTGGTAGGGGGTGCTCTCTGTCTCTCTCAGATGTAGTTTTTCAGATGTTACTCTCCCGTCTCTCCATCAGGCCTTTAAGGGGGTTTCTCTGTCTCTCTCTAGTGTAGTTTTCAGATGTCACTTCCCCGTCTTCTCCTCAGGCCGTGTAGGGAGTGCTCTCTGTTCTCTCTGTCAGATGTAGTTTTCAATGTCCACTCTTCCCGTCTCTCCTCAGCCTGTAGGGTGTGCTCTCTGTCTCTCTTGTCAGATATGTAGTTTTTCAGTGTCACTCTCCCGTCTCACCCAGGCCTGTAGGGGGTAGCTCTCTGTCATCTTCTCAGATGTAGTTTTCAGATGTCCACTCTCCCGTCTTCTCCTCAGGCCTTTAGGGTGGCTTCTCTCTCATGTCAGATGTAGTTTTAGATGTCCACTCTCCCGTCCGTTCTCCTTCAGGCCCTGTAGGGGGTTTGCTCTCTGTCTCTCTCAGATGTAGTTTTCAGATGTCCACTCTCCCGTCTCTCCTCAGGCCTGTATGCGGGTGCTCTCTGTCTCTCCTCAGATGTGTTTTCAGATGTCCACCTCTCCCGTCTCACCTCAGGCTGTACGGGGCGCTCTCTCTCTGTTCAGATTGTAGTTGTTCAGATGTCCACATCTCCGTCTCTCCTCAGGCCTTTAGGGGTGCTCTCTCTCTGTCTAGATGTAGTTTTCAGATGTCCACTCTCCCGTCTCTCCTCAGGCTTAGGGGTGCTCTCTGTCTCCTCTGTCAGATGTAGTTTTCAGATGTCCACTCTCCCGTCTCTCCTCAGCCTATAGGGGGTGCTCTCTGTCTCTCTGTCAGATGTAGTTTTCAGATGTCCACTCTGTTCCCGTCTCTCCTAGGCCTTTGGGGAGTGCTCTCTTCTCTGTCAGATGTTAGTTTTCACGATGTCCACTTCCCGTCTCTCCTCAGGCCTGTAGGGGTGCTCTCTGTCTCTCTCAGATGTAGTTTTTCAGATGTCCACTCTCCCACTCCCGTCTCAACTCAGGCCTTTAAGGGGTGCTCTCTCTCTTAGATGTAGTTTTCAGATGTCCACTCTCCCGTCTCTCCTAGCCTGTAGGGGCGCTCTCTCTCTGGTCGATGTAGTTTCAGGATGTCCACTCTCCCGTCTCTCCTCAGCTCTTTAGGGGGTTGCTCTCTGTCTCTCTTAGATGGTAGTTTTCAGATGTCCACTCTCCGTCTCTCCTCAGCCTGTTAGGGGGTTGATCTCTCTCTGTCAGATTAGTTTTCAGATGATCCACTCTTCCAGTCTCTCCTCAGGCCTTTAGGGGTGTCTCTGTCTCTCTCAGATGTAGTTTTCAGATGTCCATCTCTCCCGTCTCTCCTCAGGCCTGTAGGGGTGCTCCTCTGCTCTCTGTCAGATGTAGTTTCAGATGTCCACTCTCCGTCTCTCCTCAGCCTTTAGGGGGTGCGTCTCTGTTCTCTCTCAGATGGTGTTTTCAGATGTCCACTCCTCCCGATCTCTCCTCAGGGCCTGTTAGGGGCGTGCTCTCTGGTCTCTCTGTCAGATGTAGTTTATTCGAGTCCACTCTTCCCGTCTCTCCTCAGGCCTTTAGGGGTGCTCTCTGTCTCTCTCAGATGTAGTTTTCAGATGTCCACTCTCCCGTCTCTCTCAGCCTGTGGGGTGGCTCTCTGCTCTCTCTGTCAGATGTAGTTTCAGATGTCCACTCTCCCGTCTTCTCAGCGCCTGTAGGCGGTGCTCTCTGTCTCTCTCTAGATGGTAGATTTTCAGATGTCCATCTCCGCGCTCTTCCTCAGGCCTTTAGGGGGTGCTCTCTCTCTGTCAGATGTAGTCTTTCAGGATGTCCACTCTCCCGTCTCTCCTCAGCCTGATAGGGGTGCTCTCTGTCTCTCTCCAGATGTAGTTTCAGATGTCCACTCTCCCGTCTCTCTCATGCCTTTAGGGGGTGCTCTTCTGTCTTCTCTCAGATGTAGTTTCAGACTGTCACTCTCCATCTCCTCCTAGGCCGTTTAGGGTCAGGTGCTCTCTCTCTGTCAAGTGTAGTTTTCCAGATGTCCATCTCTCCCGTCTCTCCTCAGGCCTGTAGGGGGTGCCTCTCTGGTCCCTCTCTCAGAGATTGTAGTTTCAGAGTCCACTCTCCCGTCCTCTCCTTCGAGCCTTGTTAGGGGGGTTGCTCTCTGTCTCTCTCAGATGTAGTTTTCAGATGTCCACTCTCCCGTTCTCACCTCAGGGCCTGATAGGGGGCGCTCTCTCTCTGCCGTCAGATGTAGTTTTCTCGAGATGTCCACTTCTCCCGCTCTCCTCAGGGCCTTTAGGGGTGCTCTCGTCGTCTGTCAGATCAGTAGTTTTCAGGGATGTCCACTCTCCCCGTCTCTCCTCAGGCCTGTTAGGGTTGCTCTCTGTCTCTCTGTCAGGATGTGTGTTACATGCCATCAGATGTCCCTCTCCCGTCTCTGATCTCCTCAGGACCTGTGTAGGGGTTGCTCTCTGTCTCTCTGTTCAGATGTAGTTTTCGATGTCCACCTTCTGCCGTCTCTTCCTCAGGCCTTTAGGGGGGTGCTCTCTCTCTGTCCAGATGTTAGTTTTGAATAATGTCGCCACTCTCCCGTCTCTCCTCAGGCCTTGTAGGGGGTGCTCTCTGTCTCCTCAGATGTAGTTTTCAGATGTCCACTCTCCCGTCTCTCCTCAGCTGTAGGGGTTGACTCTCGTCTCTCTCTAGATGTAGTTTTCAGATGTCACACTCTCCCTCTGTCTCCCTACCTTCAGGCCTGTTAGGGGGGCGCTCTCTCTCTGTCAGATGTAGTTTTCAGATGATCACTCTCCCGTCTCTCCTCAGGCCTTTAGGGGTGCTCTCTGTCTTCTCTCTAGATGTAGTTTTCAGTTGTCCACTCTCCACGTCTCTCTCCTCAGGCACTTAGGGTGCTTCTCTCTGTCAGATGTAGTTTTCAGATGTCCACTTCTCCCGTTCTCCTTTCAGGCCTTGTAGGGGTTCGTCTCTCTGTCTCTCTCAGGATTGTAAGGTGTTCCAGATGTCCACTTCTCCCGTCTCTCCTCGGCCTGTAGGGGGTGCTCTCTGTCTCTCTGTCAGATGTTAGTTTTCAGATGTCCACGTCTCCCGTCTTCCTCAGGCCTGTAGGGGTGCTCTCTGTCTCTCTCAGATGTAGTCTTTCAGATGTCCATCTTTCCCGTCTACCTCAGGGCCTTTAGGGGGTGCATCTCTGTCTCTCTCAGATGTAGTTTTCAAGATGTTCCACTCTCCCGGTCTCTCCTTCAGGCCTGTAGGGGGCGCTCTCTCTCGGCGATGTTAGTTTTCAGATGTCCACTGTCTCCCGTCTCATCCTCAGGCCTCTAGGGGGTGCTCTCTGTCTCTCTCTAGATGTAGTTTTCAGATGTCCACTCTCCGTCTGCTCTCAGGCCTTAGGGGGTGCTTCTCTCTCTGTCAGATGTAGTTTTCAGATGTCCTCTTCCCGTCTCTCCTCAGGCCTTAGGGGGTGCTCTCTTGTCTCTCTCAGATGTAGTTTTCAGATGTCCATCTCCGTTCTCTCCTCCAGGCCTGTAGGGGGTGCTCTCTGTCTCTCTAGTCAGATGTAGTTTTTCAGGATGTCACTCTCCCGTTTCTCTTCCTCCGGCCTGTTAGGGGGTGCTCTCCTGATCTCTCTCAGATGTTAGTTTTCAGATTGTCCACTCTCCGATCCTCACCTTCAGGCCTTTCAGGGGGCGGCTTCTCTCTCTGTCAGATGTAGTTTTCAGATGTCACTCTCCGTCTCTTCCTCAGGCCTTTGGGGGCGCTCTCTCTCTGTCAGATGTAGTTTTCAATGTCATCTCCGTCTCTCCTCAGGCCGTTAGGGGGTGCTCTCTGTCTCTCTCTAGATGTAGTTTTCAGATGTCCACTCTCCCGTCTCTCCTCAGGGCTTTAGGGGGTCTCTCTCTCTGTTCAGGATGTGTTTCAGGATGTCACTCTCCGTCTCACCTCAGGCTTTAGGGGGTGCTTCTCTCTCTGTCAATGTAGTTTTCAGATGTCCACTTCTCCGTCCTCCTCGGGTGGGCCCCTTGTTTAGGGGGGGGTGCTCTCTGTCTCTCTCAGATGTTAGTTTTTCAGATGTCCACTCTTCCCGTCTCTCCTCAGGCCTGTAGGGGTAGCTCTCTGTCTCTCTCAGGATGTAGTTTTCAGATGTCCACTCTTCCCGTCTCACCTCAGGCCTTTGGGGGCGCTCTCTCTCCTGTCAGATGTAGTTTTTTCAGATGTCCACTCTCCCTCTCTCTCAGGCCTTTAGGGGCGTCTCTCTCTGTCAGATGTGTTTTCAGAATGTCGCACTCTCCCGTTCTCCTCGGCCTGTAGGGGGTGCTCTCTGTCTTCTTCTGATACGTTTCAGATGTCCACTCTCCGTCTTCTTCCTTCAGGCCGTTAGGGGTGCTCCTCTCCTGTCAGATGTAGTTTCAGATGTCACACTCTCCCGTCTTCACCTCGGCCTTTGGGTGCTCTCTCTCTGTCAAGATGTAGTTTTCGATGTCCACTCTCCCGTCTCTCTCAGGCCTGTAGGGGGTGCTCTCTGTCTCTCTCTAGATGTAGTTCAGATGCCACTCTCCCGTCTCTCCTCAGCCTTAGGGGGTGCTCTCTCTCTGTCAGATGTAGTTTTCAGATGTCCACTCTCCCGTCTCTCCTCAGCCTGTAGGGGGTGCTCTCTGTCTCTCTCAGATGTAGTTTTCAGATGTCCACTCTCCGTCTCTCCTCAGGCCTGTAGGGGGTGCTCTCTGTCTCTCTCAGATGTAGTTTTCAGATGTCCACTCTCCCGTCTCTCCTCAGGCATGTTACGGTGTATGTGCGGTACAAACAGGTGGGGGCGCTGTGCTCTGACTCTCGCCTGCTCCGTCTGAACCTCGTGGGGCTGCTGTTCGGACTCCTATCAAACCTCGGCATGTGCATCGTCGCCAACTTCCAGGTCAGATGCCAATCACTCCTCTCCCACCAATCACAAATCTATAGAAAAATATAACACGCCTAAAAACAGCTTTAAAATCATCACACATCTATTTTATTTTATCCTCTTTTTTTTGCATAAATCACTTAATCACATTTAATAATTTGGGAGATTTTAAATAGGATGGACTGATCCGATACTGGTATCGGATATCAGAGCCGATACTGGAAAAAATACGATATCAGGTATCGGCTACAAATATCCGATACTGAACCGATACCAGGTTTTGGCTCTCGGCACCCTAAAAACACAACTTTTACCACCTAAATCTAAGTGAATATAGGAGGTTAGTTTTAACCTCTGCAAATGTATTTTTGATCCGCAAAATTCTGTGGTTAGCATCAGTATGCTAAAGCTAGCAGGAGCTAACGCTAATGCAACGAAAACTAATCAAGGCTGAGTCAGAGACTACAGGTGAAACTCGGAAATTAGAATATCGTGAAAAAGGTTATTTATTTATGTAATACAAACTTAAAATGTGGAACTAATATATGATATAGACTCATAGCATGCAAGTGACATACTGTATTCTAGCCTTTATTTGTTTTAATTTAGAAAATTATAGCTTATAGCTTGTAAAAACCCCAAAATCAAAATTTCAGAAAATTAGAATATTACATGAAATGAATCAATAAATGATTTTAAACAGAAAATGTGGGCCCTCTGAAACTATAATCATTTATATGTACTTAGTACTTGGTTTGGGCCTTTACTTGAATGACTGCCTTAATGTGGTTGCGTGGGCATGGATGCTCTCAGCCTGTGGCACTGCTGAGGTGTTATGGAAGACCAGGATGCTTCAACAGCTCCTTCAGCTCCTCTGTATTGTTCGGTCTCATGTCTCTCATTTTTCTTTGGCAATGCCCCACAGATTCTCTATGGGGTTCAGGTCAGGTGAGTTTGCTGGCCAATCAAGCACCGTAATCTGATGGTCATTTAACCAGGTTTTGGTACTTTTTGCAGTGTGGCAGGTGCCAAGTCCTGCTGGAAAATGAAGTCAGCGTCTTCATAAAGCTTGTCTGCTGAAGGAAGCATGAAGTCTCTAAAATCTCCTGGTAGACGGTTGCGTTGACTCTGTACTTGATAAAGCACAGTGGACCAACACCAGCTGAAGACATGGCTCCCCAAATCATCACAGACTGTTGAAACTTCACACTGGCCTTCAAGCATCTTGGATTGTGTGCTTCTCCTTTCATCCTCCAGACTCTGGCACCTTGGTTTCCAAATGAGATTCAAAATTGCTCTCATCAGAAAGAGAACTTTGGACCACTGAGCAACAGACCAGGTCTTTCGTTCTTTAGTCCACACAAGACGCTTCTGACATTGTTTGTAGTTCAGGAGCGGCTTAACGAGGAATACAACATCTGAAGCTCATGTCCAGGATCCGTCTGTGTGTGAGGCTCTGATGCACTGACTCCAGCCTCAGTCCACTCCTTGTAAAGGTCCCTCACACTTTTGAATGGCCTTTTCCTGACAGTCCTCTCCAGACTGCGCTCATCCCTGTGGCTTGTGCACCTTTTTCTTCCGCACTTTTTCCTTCCACTTAACTTTCTATGAATGTGCTTTGATACAGCACTTTGAGAACATCCAACTTCTTTGCCATTACCTTTTGAGTCAATGATGGTTTTCTGCACAACTGTCAGGTCAGTAGTCTTCCCCATGATGGTGAATTCTACTGAACCACTGAGACCATTTAAAGTCTCAAGGACCCTTTGCAGGTGTTTTGGATTCATTAGCTAGCTGCTAACGACAGGGTGACACTTTGAGCTACAATATAGTCCCTTTTCACAATATTCTAATTTTCTGAAATTTTGATTTTGGGGTTTTACATGCTGTGAGCCAAAATCATCAATATTAAAACAAACAAAGGCTTGACATACATATGTCACTCTGCATGTCATGAGTCTATATCATATATTAGTTTCACATTTTAAGTTGAATTACAGAAATAAATGAACTTTTTCACGATATTCCATTTCCGAGTCACCTGTATGATAAAAATACCATAAGAAATAACTGATCTAACATATTTGTAATGAACAGATCACTTGTGAGTTGTTTTATATTAATGTAACCTTAAAGCCTGTCTTTATACACAAGGATATTATTATGAAAAGTCCAGTTTTTGGGAAAATTTCTTGTAAAGTTATCCAAAGTTTATCAATAGATATGATGAAGAATTGATCCTGTAAGAGCATCGACAATAAAATATGACTTTATTGATCTAAAATGAGAAACATCACCCAGATAAACCAACTTTAAGAAAGTCGTCTTGGTATCGACTAATCACAGATATTGGCACATACCAAATCCCTCCTCAGTAACGGTACGTATCCAGTAGCAAAAAAAGATGGATCGTGCATCTGCTAATTTACAATGCCAGTTATATAAACTGGAACTTGAAAGATGTCCTTGTCCTGGTTAATAACCCCTTTTTGGTGTTGTGGTGAACAAACGAACGCGCTGTTCCCCGCGTTCACATTTCGGTGCGGGCTCTCACCTTCGCGTGGCGCTCTACCGTCTGGGTGCAAACGCCATCTCCTTCTGAGCACCGAGCTTCACAGCAAGTCCTGTTCAAGACCAGACTGATGTCTGACGCTCGTTGACCTCTTCTCTCCATCATTGCAGGTATCCTTCCCACTAAGATCCCGCTTAGTCCGGTTTACTCCAGTTTTCCCGGTTTATCCCGATTTAGCTCTGGTTTAGTCTGGTAGATCCTGTTTGGTCTCTTAACTGTGCCGGCAGTTTTGTGGTCGTCAGTTGGATGTACAGCAGTTCGTCTTGTTTTGCCGGTTAACTCAGTTTGTCTCTGAGTTAAAACTGTCAGGATCCTTGACTAAAGAGGGTGCACATGAGATCCAGTTGTCTAACCAATGGCGATCTTTTTGATTTTGACTGCTAGTTGTCTGGCAGATTTTTTCAAGTGTCTGGTCTATAACCTGAAAAACAGCAATACACAGCCAGCAGAGGCCAATTTTATACAGCCTATTAAGCTTTGATATTCTCTCGCTCCCACCTGAGACCCATACCAATTGCTATCGTTCCCAATCATCCAATCGGAAATGCCATCTCCAACAACCTCACCTTGAACAAGACTCTCTTACTTTAGAATGCTGTTTTAGAACTTTAGCTCAGCAAGTTAAAACACTAATAATCCCAACACTAATCAACAAACTGCTACCACCGGATCAACACAATCACTGTGCAACTGCTTGCTGGACTTTCTGACGGGAGACCGTAAGGCTGTACGGTCGGTCGGGACAAAGGTCCTCCCAAACCAATCACACGAACACGGGGGCCCCCAAGGCTTGGCTACCCTCCGTCAACCTCTGCAATGACCCATGACGGCGCTCAAAAGACGACTCAACACCCATCATCAAATTTGCAGACAACGACCACATGGTGGCTCATCAGCAACAGAGACGAGTCAAACTACAGGAGTGGGTGAGTAATCTGGCAATGTGGCTGCACACAGAACAATCTCCTCTAAATGTGGAGAAGAACAAAAGGGTTAAGAGGGTGACCAAGCACTAAATCCGTGGTGGTGGCACATCAATCTGACCGTACAGCAGTTAGCCCGTGGTTTATCTCTGTTTAGTCCGGGGGGATAGCCCTGTGTAAGATCGCCTTCAGGCCTTAACTCGGCCCATGTCGAGCTCGGTGGGATCGTACAGCAGTTGCCCTGGGCAGCTCGAATGTGCTCAGAAACTGCACTGGATTCCTGGAGAAACGGGTTTGTTTCTCATTTTTCATTTATATTACTGTGACATCAGCCCATACATTAGACCACTGAGGTTTGTGGTTTTAAGTTTCTCAAAGCAGACGCTGTAGAAGAACACTTTTATTGTTTCTTCTATTGCTTTTTAAGCGTTGCTACATTCCTTGTTTATTTGGTCAACACCAACAATTCCACTTATGACATCCTACACGTATTGCAATGTTATTCCCATGGGGTGGCTGGAGAGCAAACCATACTAAAAGTTTAGTCCATGGTGACTGTGTAATATTGGAGTTTAAAGATAGTGGTTCATAATGTTTGGGCTGGAGTATTAAACATTAATGTTGATTTTGGACATTGGTCAGATAGTTTGGTAACTGCGGTAACGCCTTAACCCACCTGAGACCAAAGCACATTTTAACTCCTGTTGCTTTTACGCAAATCTGAATTCTAAAAAAACGTGTCAAAATAGAGACAAAACAGCCACTTAAAGACTTCAGAAACGTATTATAAAAATACAAAAAAGCATCAAAACCAATTGAAAAAAGACAATTAAAAACGTCAACAAGTGTCAAAAACCCTCAAAAAAGGTAAAAATGATCAAAAAAATGTTTTTAAAAAAAGAACAAAAAGGTCAAAAACTGGTCAAAATAATGTCAAAAAAACGACAACGCAAAACAAGAGGGAAACGCGTACTCTGGCCGGGCCTGTGAACCCAGTCAAAATCCTTTATATTGGCAAAACCTGAACGGGAAAGTGCTCGGTTAAAGGCGGGCTTCCAAACAGTGCTAGTAACTCACTGGTTGTGATACATGTTTATAATTAAATTTCCAGAGTACAACGCTCACCGGTCTAGCCTGTGTCCTGTAAGCATGTTATAATTTATTCAGGTACACGCCTCAAACCCGTCGGACTCTGTGTCTGTAACAGTTTTATAATTATATTCAGAAGTACACGCCACCTGGTAAGGCTCTGTTCTGTAAGTCATTTATTATAGATTCAGGTTACACGCCCACCTGTCGCTCTTGTCTGTTTATACATGTTTTTATAATAGATTCAGAGTACAACGCTCACCGGTCAGCTCTGTTCGTTTATACATGTTATTATATACTATTCAGGTTACAGGACAAACGGCCCACCGGTCGGCTCTGTGTCGATAACATGTTTATTATAAGACTTCAGGATAAACCGGCTCCCTGGTCGCTCTGTGTCGTTATACAGTTATATATATTCAGAGGTTACACGGCTCACCTGTCGGCTCTGTGTCTGTTTATACATGTTTTTATTATTATATTTTCAGGGTTACAACGGCTCACCTGGTCGGCTCTTGTGTCTGTATACATGTTTTAATTATTATATTTCAGGGGTTACACGGCTCACCTGGTCAGCTCTGCTGTCTGTTATAATTTTATTATATATTCAGGGTTACATACACGTCACCTGCGGCTCTTGTCGTTATAACATGTTTTTGATTATTATATTTCAGGGTTACACGGCTCACCTGGTCGGTCTGTGTCTGTTATACATGTTTTTATTATTATATTTCAGGTTACACGGCTCACCTGGTCGGCTCTGTGTCTTGTAAGCATGTTTTATTAAATTAGAGTTCAGGTTACACGGCTCACCTGTCGGCTCTGTGTCTTTATACATGTTTTAATTATTAAAATTCAGTTCAAAAAAAAACGGCTACACGTCGCCTGTTCGTATACAATGCTTTTATATTAATTTCAGTTACAAACGGCTCAACCTGTCGCTCTGTGTCGAACCATGTTTATTAATAAGATCAGTTCACACGGCACGTCGCTCTGTGTCTGTTATACATGTGTAGTTATATATTCAGGTTAGCAACGCTCACCTGGTCGGCTCGGCTGTATACATGTTTAATTATTATACTCAGTACACGGCCCACCTTGTCGCTCGGCGTTGTTATACATTTTATTTATTAATATTTCAGGTTACACGGCATCACCTGGTCGGCTCTGTGTTGTTTATACATGTTTTCATTTTATATCAGGTACACAGGCTCACGGGCGCCGTGTCCGTATATATGCATGTTATTATTCGATATTTCAGGGTAACGCTCACACTGGTCAGCTCTGTGTCTGTTATACAGTTTTAATTATTATATTCCCAGGTTACAGTCACCTGGCGCTCTGTGTCGTTAATACATTTTTTAAAATTTATGTATACTTCAAGGGTTAAGCAGCCGCTCACCGTTGGCTCTGTGTCCTGTTAATACATATTTATATATAGTTCAGGGTTACACGGCTCACCTGTGCTCTGTTCTGTTATAAACATGTTTTAATTATTAATAGTTCAGGTTCACTGCTCAACCTGGTCGCTCGTTTGTTATAGATGTGGTTATCATATATTTCAGGGTTACACGGCTCACCGGTCGGCTGCTGTGTCTGTTATCAGTTTATTATATATTTCAGGGTTACACGCTCACCGTCGGCTCTGTGTCTGTATAACAGTTTTATTCATTATATTTTCAGGGTTTACACGCTCACGCTGGTCGGCTCTGTCGTCTGTTATACATGTTTTATTATTATATTTCAGGGTTACACGGGCTCACTGGTCGGCTCTGTGTCTTTATAAAATACATTTTTATTATATTTACAGGTACCACGCTCACCTGTCAGCACAGTGAGTGAATGGTCTCTGGCCTTTCCTTCATCAGCTTCTTCCTCACCTTCATCAGAGACTTCCAGGTTTGTACTAAAACACTTAAGTTATTCTAAAAGCAGTTGTTTATGACATGAGTTATCCTAACACTCAGCTCTAACAGTTTTTTTTGCCTTTATTTCACCAGGTTAGTCCCACTGAGATCTTACATCTCTTTTAGGCTGGTTAAATGGAAAGATTTAAAATTGACGGCAGATTTGCAAACCTGAAAGGCCCCAGACACGGAGAAGAGGCAGTGACCATAGTTTGTAGTTTTTTAACTGAGAAACTCATCTCTGATGTCCACTGGACTTTCTGGTGACATGACGGTTATTTGGATTAGGGATGGTGAAAACTAAATATTTTCTGACCGACCACCGAGCCTCATTAGCTGGTTGAAATAACAGCCATTTCAAGCTGCGCCTGCAATCTCACAACTAACACTGGTCTGTTGAGACGGGACTGGTAGCTGGATTCAAAGGATTGCATAAGCTCCACAAAGCCCTCGCCGCTTACATGGTCAAAGGCAGCATGTTTTTTTCAATCATTGCGCATTTCTTTTGGGTAATAGTCTCTGAGCACTGTTTGTCACATTTCCTACCAGCTGCATAGGTTGGCTTTGCCATCTTTCCACCTGAAGAGGCTTGCGGGTGTTGTGATTTCAGGTGATACAGATGATGTGCTACTGTATTAAGCACTGTATCACACAAGTGCAACTTACATCTGTGTCATTCTTTTGACACAGAAATGGTCCCACACACTACTTCAGTTGCACGCCTCATCCTCCTGTCTGCCGTGGCTCTCTAACCTCGAGTGTTAGCCTGTAGCCTCTTTACTGTTCGCACACCTCGTGAGCGCTGTGACCTCATGCCAAATGTTTTATTGGTTTATTAAGTACAAACAGGTGAGTATGAAAAAATGATTGTGAGGAGGGTCTGAGGGATAATTTGTTCACTTCACACACAGATGTGTTACTGTAGTAGCGTTTAGTCCAGTGTCTCCTGTAGCGTAATTTAGAGTTCACTTTTTTGTTGCTTTGATCGGTTAACGTTGACACCAGTCAACATACCTATTTTGGATTCTTCTCTACTTCCTCGCCGTCTCGTCACCTCGCTTTCTGATTGGCTATACGTCACAGTCAACAGGCTGCAGCTCGTTTGTTCTCTGGGAATTTGCCTGAAAAAGTCCAGACTCACGGCTGTACTAGCGATAATATCCCTGTGTATAATCTATACAGAGGGGTACTGGCTATTGGTGAACACCACACTCGATAAATCAGGCCAAAAAAATCCAACATGTTAAATATCCCTGATTTGAGGTCAGAGTGGTCCCAACATCCTCTGAGCAGACAAGAGCAGTCTGAACACACCACACAAGACAGGAAAATCTGATCAGATAATCTGACGATTATCGGAGTGTCCTTAAGATCGTTGGAAGGGGCGAATCGGGGCTAAAATCGTCCTCGTTATCCTGCCGTGTGAACCAGGCTTTAGAGAGAGACCTGGCCAACACAAAGTTCCATAACATTAAAACATTCACACACAGAGAATCGGATTTATACTGTAAGTCTCTCTGCTGTAAGTTTGGCAGCACGGTGGCACAGCGGTTAGCACTCGTGCTTCACAGCAAGAAGGTCCCGGGTTCGATTCCCACCTGGACGACAGGGCCTTTCTGTTTGGAGTTTGCATGTTTCCCTGTGTCTGAGTAGGTTTCTTCTGGTTTCCACCACCACTAAAAACATGTACAATAGGTTCCCCTCAGGCTCTCAATCGCCAGAACAGAGCGACAAATCAACAAAACTCACATAAACTCATATTTCTATTATTTAAAAGGAGACATTATTATCCTTACACACAGCGTTCATGACGGTCAGTCCCTTCCATGTGAACTTAAATCAGAAATCTTTTCCTTCCTGTTTCTGCAGAAGATCGAGCTTCGCGCTGAGGCCGTGCTGCAGAGCCCGCACCTGTACGACGGGCTGAGGGGGGCGCTGTCTGTCCCAGAGTAAAGGGGGAGGAGTCTCCACTGCTGGGAGGCGGGACATGACCTCTGCATTGGCCAATTCACTGAACCAAGTCAGAAATGACGGTTTTAAACTGTGGACTGTGGTTACAATTTTATAATGTAGAAACTAAAGTGTTTTTGTCAAAATATGATGCACAGCCAGAAGGGGGCGCTAATGAGCTACATGAGTATTTCTTCTACAAACTAATGTAAAAACTACTTTACTGAACAGAAGTCTATTTTCCCACTTTGAAATAAGTAAATGTTTATTGTTGCCGATGTGAGACTTTGTTTTCGTTTTTATAATTCCTTGTGAAAAAGAAAACACAATATTGACAATATAAACTTGAATAGAAGACATGAAGGACTCTTGTGTCTGTGAGTGAGGAGCTTAACTCATGTCTTTGTGAAATGTCTTGTGTCTGTAGTGTCTTTGTGTTTGTGCTGAATTTTGGAAAACATTTTCAGCTCCTCAGATCTGACAATCAAATATCAAATATCCAGTGTTGGGCAAGTTACTTTAGGTCAGGGGTGTCCAAACTTTTTTCACTGAGGAGCCACTCCCAGCCTTCTGTTGCATTTTAGATGTGTTATTTTAGCTGTTTGCATTGATTTTGTGCCTCGCAACACCGACTTTATCTGCTCCGCCCCTGCTTCAAACACTCACTGCATCTCCTGCACCTTCACTCTCCTCACTCTGCTCCTTCACTCTCCTCACTCTGCTCCTTCACTCTCCTCACTCTGCGCCTTCACTCTCCTCACTCTGCTCCTTCACTCTCCTCACTCTGCTCCTTCACTCTCCTCACTCTGCGCCTTCACTCTCCCTCGCTCTGCGCCTTCACTCTCCTCGCTCTGCTCCTTCACTCTCTCACTCTGCTCCTTCACTCTCCTCACTCCCCTCTGCTCCTTCACTCTCCTCACTCTGCTCCTTCACTCTCCTCACTCTGCTCCTTCACTCTCCTCACTCTGCTCCTTCACTCCTCACCGCTCCTCACTCTCCTCACTCTGCTCCTTCACTCTCCTCACTCTGCGCCTTCACTCTCCTCACTCTGCTCCTTCACTCTCCTCACTCTGCTCCTTCACTCTCCTCACTCTGCTCCTTCACTCTCCTCACTCTGCTCCTTCACTCTCCTCACTCTGCGCCTTCACTCTCCTCACTCTGCTCCTTCACTCTCCTCACTCTGCTCCTTCACTCTCCTCACTCTGCGCCTTCACTCTCCTCACTCTGCTCCTTCACTCTCCTCACTCTGCTCCTTCACTCTCCTCACTCTGCGCCTTCACTCTCCTCACTCTGCCCTTCACTCTCCTCACTCTGCTCCTTCACTCTCCTCACTCTGCTCCTTCACTCTCCTCACTCTGCGCCTTCACTCTCCTCACTCTGCTCCTTCACTCTCCTCACTCTGCGCCTTCACTCTCCTCACTCTGCTCCTTCACTCTCCTCACTCTGCGCCCTTCACTCTCCTCACTCTGCTCCTTCACTCTCCTCACTCTGCGCCTTCACTCTCCTCACTCTGCGCCTTCACTCTCCTCACTCTGCCCTTCACTCTCCTCACTCTGCTCCTTCACTCTCCTCACTCTGCCCTTCACTCTCCTCACTCTGAGCCTTCACTCTCCTCACTCTGAGCCTTCACTCTCCTCACTCTGAGCCTTCACTCTCCTCACTCTGCTCCTTCACTCTCCTCACTCTGCTCCTTCACTCTCCTCACTCTGAGCCTTCACTCTCCTCACTCTGCTCCTTCACTCTCCTCACTCTGAGCCTTCACTCTCCTCACTCTGCTCCTTCACTCTCCTCACTCTGCTCCTTCACTCTCCTCACTCTGCTCCTTCACTCTCCTCACTCTGAGCCTTCACTCTCCTCACTCTGCTCCTTCACTCTCCTCACTCTGCTCCTTCACTCTCCTCACTCTGCGCCTTCACTCTCCTCACTCTGAGCCTTCACTCTCCTCACTCTGAGCTTCACTCCACCTTCACTCTCCCTCACTCTGCTCCTTCACTCTCCTCACTCTGGCCCTTCACTCTCCTCACTCTGCTCCTTCACTCTCCTCACTCTGCTCCTTCACTCTCCTCACTCTGCTCCTTCACTCTCCTCACTCTGCTCCTTCACTCTCCTCACTCTGCGCCTTCACTCTCCTCACTCTGCGCCTTCACTCTCCTCACTCTGCTCCTTCACTCTCCTCACTCTGCTCCTTCACTCTCCTCACTCTGCTCCTTCACTCTCCTCACTCTGCTCCTTCACTCTCCTCACTCTGCTCCTTCACTCTCCTCACTCTGCGCCTTCACTCTCCTCACTCTGAGCCTTCACTCTCCTCACTCTGAGCCTTCACTCTCCTCACTCTGAGCCTTCACTCTCCTCACTCTGAGCCTTCACTCTCCTCACTCTGCTCCTTCACTCTCCTCACTCTGCTCCTTCACTCTCCTCACTCTGCTCCTTCACTCTCCTCACTCTGCTCCTTCACTCTCCTCACTCTGCTCCTTCACTCTCCTCACTTCCTGCTCCTTCACTCTCCTCACTCTGCTCCTTCACTCTCCTCACTCTGCTCCTTCACTCTCCTCACTCTGGCTCCCTCTCCTCACTCCTCCTCACTCTCCTCACTCTGCCTCCTTCACTCTCCTCACTCTGCTCCTTCACTCTCCTCACTCTGCTCCTTCACTCTCCTCACTCTGCTCCTTCACTCTCCTCACTCTGCGCCTTCACTCTCCTCACTCTGCTCCTTCACTCTCCTCACTCTCCTCATCCCTCACTCTGCTCCTTCACTCTCCTCACTCTGCTCCTTCACTCTCCTCACTCTGCTCCTTCACTCTCCTCACTCTGACTGCCTTCACTCTCCTCACTCTGCTCCTTCACTCTCCTCACTCTGCTCCTTCACTCTCCTCACTCTGCTCTTCCCCCACTCTGCTCCTCACTCTCCTTACTCTGTGCTGCAGGGACAGCTCCATAGATCGCGCTACAATCCTTTGTCAGAATCTTAGAAGACGTGTTAAACATTGCGTTTGTGACTTTACGTTTTGTATATTACGAGAGCGGCCATGATTCGCTTTCAGCGCTGCACGAGGGGCGAGCGGGTTGGATTGAAGTTTGCGCTGCTTCTCCTCCTGACATGGAGGGTCATTTGAGAGATGCCCCCAATGAGTTTATGAATGATATATATTCTCGGTTGCTCATAAAGAGACTACAGTTACGTAAAATCATCTGCTCATTCAATGAAAACGGGCAGATGAATGAGAGCGGAACAGAGGCACATAAAATTATACGCAGAGAACACGCGCTGGGCTGGTGCAGGTCAGCCTGGGAGGAATGCCAGCGGCGCTGAGCCAAAAAAGGACAGATCGTAGTTTACAATATGCTCTCGAACTATTTTAGAACAGAACGTTTGCTGTTGCTGACGGGCAGCGTTCGTGAAACAATGACGCGAGGTTTGTTTAAGGTAGCACGAGAAGGTTTCTTTAAGATGGACTGGAGCATTTAAGGTGCGTTCAGACCAAACGTGCGTCCACGCTCCGTCAGCCTCTAGTTGGACGCCAAACATGGCCGCTTCACACTCGCGAGAAACACCTGTTTGCGGCGCCTGAAGTTTTGCAAGCGTCATAATTAGGAGGCGTGTCATACAACTCAGGCCGAGCGCAAACCGCCATGATCAACTTCTCCTCCATGCTGCAGGTCAGGGACGCAACTACCCCCCTCCCACGCACGCACACACACACACACACACGCACACACACACACACACACACACACACACACACACACACACACACACACACACACACAACACACACACACACACACACACACACACACACACACACACACACACACACACACACACACACACACACTATGGGGCCGTCAAGTGCTATGAGGAAATGGCCTAGATGGTATGGGGCGCTGTCCCTTGCGTGCCGACTATATTTACAAAAAAAAAAAAAAAATCTTTATCTTATTGAGAATGAGGAGTCACGTGCCGATTTGGGGGGGCTCTGAGCCTGTCGGACATATTGGCTGCGGATTGGGGCACGCCCCCAGAATTTCACGCATTCCTCATATTCCAGAGCACTTTAAATTTTGCGCATTTACGTTTTCGGCGAGACAGAGACGGGTCTACGAATACGACAACGAAAATGAGGAAAGTAAAGCAATGCAAAGAGATAAGGTGAAAGAAAAGGACCTTACAGGAACAAGCTCAGACCAAGAGTAAAACAGCGGTATTTGGAGAAGCTTGCGGACATTCAAAACATCAACACACGAGCTCCCTGCAGCGGAGACCTGGACCATTTACCTCCGTGCACATACATGCACATACATGGACACAGTAAACTACCTTGTATTTGGTGTAAGTTACTACACGATGCTGGAGTTTAAAAGCCACAAGTCTTTGGAAAGTTACGAGACTTTCTGCTGTGGGTGCAGGACTTGGCTCTACAAGCCTCCCGCTGGTGAAAACAGCTGTACTGGCAAAAGTAACTTTCTTCACATGCGTTTTAGTGTGTTGTCATTACATTGCATTTAGCGGACACTTCTTGACCAAAATGACAAAGTAATAAAGTGCGTGTTTTGTAAACGCTACATTGTTACGAGAGGTTCAATGTACACAAATGTTTTGACAGGTCAGAGTGAGACTTGCGCTCCTTCAAGCCGTGTCCATTTCTGTAACCTAAAAAACTCTATCCCATTGTTCCTACGTTTTCCATATCTATCGTGTGAGATATTGGAGCAGTTTTTAACGCAGCAGTGACTTCCAGGCGGTAAAACAGTGCAAGAACCTCCGCTACTACCGCGTTAACAACACACGTAAACAATGTGTATTGCCGCCTGAGCGCAGCCAATATGGCGGCGATGGGGAGGGGGGGCTCTGTGCCGTGACGTCAACTCCTCATTCTCAATTGGTGCTAGTGATGGGACTTATGGCTCTTTGATGCTTTTAAAAAAAAATAGTAAATACCCTCTGAATTGACTTTATTTTAACGAAAATGTCACTATTTCACACAATATAACATCGACATTTCCCTCTATGGAGTTTGTTATAACAAAAAAACAATCACACGGCCCGATTAAGCTTCTGTTGCTTCATTCACGTAACTTTTCCTCCTCTCCCTCTCTCTCCGTCGCGCAAGAGGGGAGAAAAAACCGCAAGTGAAAGAGGTGTTTTGCTTCAACGCGATCTCCTCTGTAACCGTGTTTATTATTTCATTAGGTCTTTTATTTCTCAAACGTGTTGTCTTATGCTCACTTTGAGCTCCTCGTGGGGGGTGGAGATGACTGGGCGGACTGAGGAGGAGACAGTGTGCGGTGATGTCGTGCCAAGAGCGGAGTGGAGCTGAGTGAACAGGTGGAAGATGTGAGTGACCAGAGGCGTAGCTTGCCATAAGGCAAGCTGCCTGGGGCCCCAAGAGTCAAGGGCCCCCATGAACCAACCCGTTATTCAGAATCCTGCAATAAACACTTGCTGTTCATCCCCATCCTGCTGCATGCTTTAGTGAGTCATGGTTCCCTAATGTTAACTTATAATGAGCAGTGGACAGACTTTTTACTCATGGCTCCACCAGATTATATTTCGAATAGTGAAACCAGTTTATTGTAGCACTCTTCATGACCTAAAGAACCTCAGCCTTCTGTTCTGAGGGAAACTAATGCAGAGAACAGCATCATGGGAGTTCTCAGGTGACCGTTCCTGCCAAATGACGTCCTCTCTCTCCCCTTGTGGAGTACACCGAGTGGCCACCAGAGGGCCCCCTACCGACATTCTTGCTTGGGGCCCTTGGTACCATTTCTACGCCACTGAGTGACGGGGCTGTCCAAACTCCTGTCGCGTTTGGTCTGTACGCACCTTAAGTAGAACTTAAATCCCCAACAAGAAAAGGGAGTGAGACAAGCATTATTTTCTCCATTCATTCCCAGGGTTCACTGTATCACTGTCCCATGTTCAATAAATATTAGTCATGTGGTGTTAAAAAGAAATATTGTTTTTAAGGAGGAAACACATGTTATCTTTGATATGAATAGAAGTGGAAAATCCATGAACAAATTGAGCTAAAGTCTGTGCCTCCTATAAAGAGGACTTTCAACTCTGGGGAAGTATTCACGTCCTGTAGACAAACGAGATTTCAACCTGATAAGACTCACACAGACAAAAGCATTTAGACGTTTTATTGAATGAATGCAGATCATAATTTGGGGCTCAGACCCCGGCGGAAGATTGGACGAACAATGATCCGCATGGCGTAGAACGATAGCCAGGATCTTCCCCCGGAGCCTGGACACTGGTGGTGGTAGAAGACCCGGGTGGCCAGACATCGAGTAGCGCAGGGAGAGCCCAGGCGGAGAAATGGGGTGGAGGAGGGTTGCAGCACGGCTGGGAAACTCCGAGTGATGGACCATGGTGCTTAAGAAGGAATCTTGAGCGATGAGTGGAGGAGCTGAATGGCTGGACTGTGATTGATGAGTGGGAGCAGCTACTGGTGATGAGCGGTGATTGATGCAGCTGGTAAGTCTTCCTTGTTGAATTTGCGCATAAACTTCATGTCTGAGTCTTATGGTGCGTACAGACCAAACGCTGACACGCCACCAACTTCCATGTAGACGCTTCGACGCGCGTCGAAATGTAAGCAAAGATGTCCGCGCGTATGAAGCGTTCCAAATGTGAGCAGATGAGGATTAACGCGCGTCAAAACCAGTGAGAACAGCGCGGTACACGAGCAGCGATGCCCCGCCCACTGCTTCTTGCACTCAAGTAATCACAATCTACACGTGCGTTCATTTACGTCTTTTAACCAATCAGGGACTGGGCTCAAATAGTGAGCACAAGCGTCACCTGTTACCTGCAGCAGTGGAGCAAAAAGGGCATACACAATATATGCCTTTCATAGGGGCGCCAATAGTGATGTGTTCTTTTTAACAGTCTATGTGTGTCGGTCGTGAACGATCCGGCTCTTTTGAACGAGTCTTTACAGTGAACGATATGAACAGGTTCGCGGTGGTGAAGTGTTTTTTTATTCCTCTTTGGGGGAGGGGCGTCACTTTAGTTGTGCTGCTTATTTTGAGAAACAAAAGTCACTGCTGGAGTGGGGCAGAGAGGAGTGCAGAGGGACTGTCATCTCCACCCCCACGAGGAGCTCAAAGTGAGCATAAGGCAACAAGTTTGAGAAATAAAAGTCCTAATGAAATAATAAACACGGTTACAGAGGAGATCGCGTTGAAGCTTGTTTTCTCCCTCTTGCGCGAGGGAGAGAGAGGGAGAGGAGGAAAAGTTACGTGAATGAAGCAACAGAAGCTTTTAATCGGGCCGTGTGATTGTTTTTTTGTGATAACAAACTCCATAGAGGGAAATATCGATGTTATATTGTGTGAAAGTGACATTTTTGTTAAAAAAAGAAAGAAACAACCATCAAAGAGCCGTGTGTGTGTGTGTGTGTGTGTGTGTGGGAGGGGGGGTAGTTGCGCCCCTGACCTGCAGCATGGAGGAGAAGTTGATCATGGCGGTTTGCGCTCGGCCTGAGTTGTATGACACGCCTTCTAATTATGATGCTTGCAAAACTTCAGGCGCCGCAAACAGGCGTTTCTCGCGAGTGTGAAGCGGCCATGTTTGGCGTCCAACTAGAGGCTGACGGAGCGTGGACGCACGTTTGGTCTGAACGCACCTTTAGAGCCTGTGTGAAAACGCTCTAGCTCGGTCGACCGAAAGTGGATCTGGACCCAAGTGCTGCACTTTTGGGTCAGTGTGAATCCACCTGCAGCACTTTGGGCCGGTCCAAACAGCCGCTCTGAGCCTGGCTGAAACAGGAGTCTCAGAGCGGCTTCATTCAGGCTCTAGTTAGGCCAGCCTCGGGCCAAACTTCTCTCGCTTTCACACTACGTTTTTGTGTGAAGAAAGAATGGATATGCCTATAGACAATGTGCGGCATGAGGACGTTTGAGGAAGTGTAACTTACTAAACTTACCTAAACACCAGGATTAAAAGTGGCAACAAGATAACTTATTTCAGTGGCTGGATCTGAGCTGGGTTTGTGTTTAGGTCTTGATGACGCAGAGCATTCCCAAAGCTAATGTGTTCAGAGCGTCTTGACTCTGTGCTTCTTGAAATCAGACACTTGTCACCATCGTCCAACTAGGGGCTTTGGGCACAATTTTGATACTTAAGCGTGTGGTCTGAACACAGCGTAAGAGCCCCTTCACCGGCCCTGATGGCGCTCGGGCCTAAATAGACAATAATTGTAAACAGGAAATGGCTCCGAGGCGCTGCTCCAGTGTCCGTCTGCACTGACGTGTCACTCCCTCCACGTCTGTGTCCACGTGCACGCGCACGCGCACACACACACACACACACACACACACACACACAGAGACAGAGACGGCGAGTTTCATGTTACACTCATTTTAATGTGATACTGCTCATGTCCGACCACAGATGACTGCATTGATATAGAGTAATATACTTTATATATATTCATGTTTATAATAGTGTGGTGATAATCGTGAAAAAGGGACACTCGATTGTTCAGATTCATTTCTCCAAAAAGAGCCAAAGTCCGGGGTCCTGTGTGGCCAGCGAAGGCCAGCAGGGGGCAGCGGAGACCAGCAGGGGGCAGTAGAGACCAGCAGGGGGCAGTAGAGGCCAGCAGGGGCAGCAGAGGCGGAGGCCCAGGCGTGCTCCAGTACGGCGCTGCAGTGGAATGTTCCGAGTGTAAACATATCGAGGCTGGACGAGATTTGGCCCCAATTATTCTACTTTAAAAATGAGCGCTTCCTCTAAAATCTAAAACGATAATGCAACAAGAATGAACTCAAATGAAAAAGCAGCGAAACCGCCATTTTGGCTCGAAACCTTCATGCTCCAAAATGGCAACTGCATCATTCAGATGGCTCCACCGCATTACTCCACTGTCCTCTCTTAATGTTGCCCCCTTGTGCAAAACCAACCCTTTAGTGTTATTCCCGTCATCACAGCGCCCCTGGCTGTGCCAGGACGTGCTGAAAAGCCCCGTCTTTAACATCTGAATCTACAAAATGTCCACCCTTGATCCGGCTCGACTTAAACCTTTGTGGCTTTTCTTTGAAAATGGCTCATACTGTCGTCTTGGTTAAAACTATTGAAGATTGTTCTTTTAATAAAACAGAAGGTTTGTTTAGCTGCTTTATGAGTTTCGATTACCTGGTGGTCGCACGTCACTTTCCTCACCAGGAGCTGCTGCTCACTGGTGCTTGGCAGGAAGTAAAGCAGGTAAACAAACCTTCTGTCTTACTAAAAGAACAATCTTAAAACCTTTGTGCCTTTTGTCGTCTGTGTTTTGCCCCGCCCTCAGACCGCGGGTTCCGCTCCCACGCCGGTGCCAGGACCCCGGACTCCGCCCGGTTGGCAGCGACAGCACGTAAACATGTTGTGAGCCCTAAAAACTTCATGTGACGACACAAACGTGGCATTAATATTCACATCAGCTGTATGCGCCCACCAGACTCTGCAGCCTATACAGATAGATTCATATATATCTCCAAAATATTAAAAATATATAAAAATACCGAAGTAATTGTAAAAAATGAGCAAAACATTGAATTCCATATGAAAACCATGCAGAAAGATTCCCGTAATAGTTATAGTAATCTGACCATCGTAAAGTAGGAAGCGACAATGAAGCGCCGAAAGTCCCTCGGCAGTGAATCCTTTTTTTTGGTCCAACGCAAACCAACATGGCGTCAAAAACAACCACCGGATATGGCTCTGGTACATAGAAAAGCAGAGGAAGAACAGTGACAGATATGGCAGTTCGGCCGGGCCACGCTGCCGAGGATGGGGCCGCGGGCCGGGTCAGGGACCACAGGAGCTGGGGCCGCGGGCCGGGGTCAGGGACCACCTGGGCGTGAATTGGGCGGGCTCCTTTGGTCTGCCTATGGTGCTTTTTCCCACAGAGTTGGAGAGACGTTACAGGTGAATAGGGAAACCTTTTTATATTTAGAGATATCAATTTGAAACTTCTGCTGTAGATTACTCACATAAATATGAGGAAAAAAGTGTATTTCAAGTTTTTTGTCATTTTATGTTTTCACATGAAAACAGCATTTTGTTTCTTAAAGTGCCCAAAATGTCCTATTTTTGGGTGACGAAATCTGAATAATGCACCGGTTTGAATTCATGGTTTTATTTCGTTAACATATTAGCTACAGCTTGTCAGAGGGGATTTTAGATATCTTTAGTTTTAAAATAAGCTGTTTTTTTAGTGGAAAAATGTGTACAAATTTAAAATTCACCTTGTTTTTGGAATTCAAAGCTCAATAAATCAGGTTTGGGATTAGATATTAAAAATCCTTCTGAAAAAAAAACCTTTCAAATATTGTGAAGTCCAAGACTGGGCAGTTTGAAGTCTGTAGGTGTGACTGACTGTGACTAATTAAACATCTTATTGTGAAGATTAGGGTATTAAAGCGGTCCTAACCCGGGATGAGCCCCGGTCCTGACCCCAGACCGGCAGCGTGGGCGTGGCCTCGATAAAACGGGCTCCTCTGATTGGTGGAGAGACAGTGACACGGCGGCAGAGCGACACAGTGAGCTCGTGGGGTTAAAAGGAACTCTGCCGCGGTCACCATCGAAGCCCCGCCTCTCGCAAAAACTCGGCAGAAAGAGGAGGTTATTCTGGAAAGAGCAGAGTTAAAAGTCCACGACGGTCTGAAATGTTGGTCCAAGATTCTTTACAATCAAGAAACTACAAGAAAAGCGTGAATTAAAAAGGTAGAAATGGCTAAAAATGTCCGGAGTGAAACACTACAACTAGGTAACTGAAATATTGTAAATATTTTTTTCACAGAAAAGTTCAAAGTGGTTGTAAACTTTGCCAGTGTGTTTGAGCAACAACAGCTAAAAACATTATTATTTGGGTCGAAAGTTTAAAATTTGGCCTTGAAAACAGGATCCTTCATTTAAAAGCTTTGGCGGCGAATCCGTCCCTTTCCGAGAATGAACCGTTTCAGCAGAGTTTTTGCGGAGTCTAACAGCAATAACGTTAAAACGCAAACAAACTCGTACAAAAGTTCAAAACCACAACGACGTTTTGGAGGCGCCTTCACTTCCTGTTCGTCTCCAAACCGCGGGAACAGTTTTTTGTTTTTTTTAGTGTCCTTGAAAAGCATTAAATTAGATTCAAACTGGCATTAAATCTAAAGTTATTGGAAAATGACGATGTCGCTCAATGATTTTGACTGAAATATTGTATTTGGGCATTAAAAAGGATTAAATTTGACTTGCTAAATGACGTTAGCTTCTTATTAGCCAACTGTTGTAGCATTAGCCGTTTAGTCAGCTGAACGCTCGTACTTTTCCAGTGTTACCAGTCGCCTGAACGCAGCGTCACAATCACGAGGTCAAATATGATGCCAGAACAATAACAGAAGCAAAAGTTTAAAAAAAAGTTAGAGCAAGAGATTACACAGGGATAGTGTTTTAAGGGAGTTTCCTTCATTTCACGCTGAACAGTCGTCAGTCTTTGGAGTTTCAGTCAGAAACCGGTTTGAAAAGTGTCCATGTTAGCGTCGTGAACAGGAAGTGGAGCGGTGAAAGCAGGAAGCGAAGGCGTCTCGGGAGAAAACAGCACAGTTTCATTCCGTATAGTTCTCATGCGACTCGACACGAATGAACAGCACATGCAGCGTACTAAGATCGTTTGTTCGGGTCAGCGCCGCGTCCGGACCCTCTGGCTTACGCAGACGTACACACAAGGGGGATTGGGGGAGGTTAAGAATCAGAGTAAACATTCTTTTTTTTCTTTTTTTTTTCTTTTTTTGGACATGCAGCGACCGACGACATTCAGAGCTGCAATGGACACAAGCACAACTCGCATTTACACAAACCCACGCAGCGAGGGCCGCAGCGAGGGCCACAGCGAGGGCCGCTGACGGGATTCACTCAGGGTTTCAAATGGACAAGTTTTATGATGAGCGGGTTCAACAGACGAGCGCTCGATAGGCTGCGCTCACGTCACGTAAACAGCCAACAATTTAAACTGGAGGCGGAGCTAAGAATCCTAATGTGGAAACTACAGTAATGTTTAAAATGCTGATGAAAGGACCATTTTTCCTACTTTTGTCCAATTTTGTTTTATTTATTTTTACATTTTCTCCATTTTATTCCAAATTATCCCTCTTTAAAAAAAAAAAAACATATTTCCATTTTTTTAAGTCAAAAATTTTCTTTAAAAAAAACAAGCATCCACATTTTTTTTCTAAATTTTCAATACATGTTTCATAATTGCATAAAAAAAAAAGTTGTCAATTTTTTATTTGCCAATTTTTTTAATTTAATTTTCTCAATTTTTCCCCCACATTTTGAAATGGTCAAAATGCTGAATTTGCGACGGTTTCTTGTTGATGTCTCTGTAACTGAGGTCAAATGACTGTCTCATGAATCCGTCAAAAAGACGAGACTAAAGGACTTTAAGATGAATGCAATAATGGTCTGTTTGGACTTTTCTTTCCTAAACTGCTCCGACTCCAATTCTCACATGACGTTCTTGAATGGCGTCAACGCAGCCTCTTACACATCAATGAATAAACTCTACTGGAAAACAATCATTTACAGGATCTGGAAAGTAACCCTAATGCATCAGGGAAAAGGTGAAAACAGGAATGAACGCGGTTTAAAATTGAGCAGAAAAACTTGGATCATTTTGGCAAATCTAACGGGTCGCTCTTTTTGGCACATTTTCTCCCACACTCACAGGTGTCTAACCCAGGAGGAAACCAGGTCCAAACCGGTCCATTTGAAACCGCCGGGCGCTTGCTGCGGACTCGCGTCGTTATAATATTCCTATAATTATTCATAAAGTATGAAGCATCTGTACATGAGAGAAAAAAAAAAAAAAAAAAACTTCCATTTTGTTTGAGACAAACTTCTGCAGCAAAAAAATTCAAACCGAAACCCATAAAGCCGTAGATATTTCCAAAGGAATATTAACAATAAGTATAAAAGAAAAAGATTAATCAGAGTAATATACACAGATGGAAGAAAACGCAACGGGATTCAGGAGCGACTTCGGAAAACGCTTTTCCAAAATTCAGAAAATCCAGACTCCAATCTGAGCGTCCACGGCGGAATGGCTTTCTAGTGTCGTCGGAAAATAAAACAAGCACGTTTTGTTTTTTAAAATAATGAATAAATGAAAGCGTTAAAAGTATTGCCACTTTTTAAAACTCTCACGAAGAGGAAAATCAGAATCAAAATTTGCTGGTGCTGTTTAGAATTCAAACTCTGATATGTGCGAAAGGAATGGCTTTTACGCTGCGTCTCGGCGTGAAACAATCACTTCTTGGTCAAAGCAACGTGAGGAACGGAGAGCGAGCGGCTAAAGTGGAGCTTCCTGATTGAAAGGATGCGTTTTGGTGGGAGGGGCCGCGGGGGCGTTCAGATTGGAGCGCTGGAGAGTCGCAGATGCAGCCGGTGGGTTTTGGGAAAGCGCCTCCTGGGCTCGTGGTCCGTGTGTTCTGGGGGAGATGTTTTCGGGGGAGATGTTTGGTCCTCAGGGCTCAGGGCAGGGCTGGATGTCCTCCGCACTCTCCTCGATCATGGAGGGAACCCGCGACTCCTCCTCGGACAGCGGGTTGAACTCGGGGTGGAAGGAGTGGATGGAGCTGCGCGACTCGGGGCTCTCCAGACCGGCGTAGAGCGAGGACCGGAACGCGTTCACCACCTTAATCTGGAGGAGAGAGGAGCGTTAACAAACATCTGTAATCTACAAACTAAAGACGAGACGATCACCTTGATCTGGAGGAGAGACGAGCGTTAACATCTGTAATCTACAAACTAAAGACGAGACGATCACCTTAATCTGGAGGAGAGAGGAGCGTTAACATCTGTAATCTAAAAACTAAAGACGAGACAAACACCTTAATCTGGAGGAGAGAGGAGCACTAGCAAACATCTGTAATCTACAAACTAAAGACGAGACGATCACCTTAATCTGGAGGAGAGACGAGCGTTAACATCTGTAATCTAAAAACTAAAGACGAGACGATCACCTTAATCTGGAGGAGAGACGAGCACTAACATCTGTAATCTACAAACTAAAGACGAGACGATCACCTTAATCTGGAGGAGAGACGAGCACTAACATCTGTAATCTACAAACTAAAGACGAGACGATCACCTTAATCTGGAAGAGAGACGAGCACTAACATCTGTAATCTACAAACTAAAGACGAGACGATCACCTTAATCTGGAAGAGAGACTAGCGTTAACATCTGTGGTCACTACAGTGGACAGCAGTTGTTGTTTTCTCCTATATGAATGAGTCACTGGTGCACATCAGTAATTACAGTGGATGCTAGTGTGTTGCCACCCAATGGTCGTCGGAGGGGCTTCAAAAAAGTTTGTTTTTTCTTGGGTAAATGTTGGATAATGTTCAAAATATGTAAACACAATGTTAAAGATTGGTTTATAGTGTTAATAAATGTTTTCCTAAAAACATATTTTATCAGTTGTTCAAATGCGCGTTGTCCACCCTAGTGGACATGTCAACAGCTCCTTGAAGAACGCATGTTGAAAAAAAAGAACGTGATTATTTCTTTTCATGCCTAAAGAGTAATAAAAACAGCATCGAGTCATAATTCATGATTGAAAGGGTTAATCTGGAAGAGAGAAAAACATCTGTAATACATTTTTCTTACTTAAAAAAAACTTTTAAAAAACTAAAATCCACTCCTTCCCAACAAGTTTAAGTTTTAAAACTGGATCACAAAATACAAAGTAATGACGACAGGAGAAGTTTTATAAAATCAAAATTAGACAATAAAATAACCATTATCAGAATCAAGCCCTCATTGTCTGGCACGACTGAGGTAACCACGGGAGACGACTGTAACCACGGTGACGACTGAGTAACCACGGATGACTGAGTGAACCACGGCATGACTGAGTGTAACCACGGCGACGATGACTAACAGGAGACTGATAACCACGAGTCCCCGGACTGATGTAACGGGACGTGAGTGTAACCACGGCGCGACTGATGTAACCGACGACTGACTGTAACCACGGCGACGACTGAGTGTAACCACGGCGACGACTGACTGTAACCACGGCGACGACTGACTGTAACCACGGCGACGACTGACTGTAACCACGGCGACGACTGACGTAACCACGGCGACGACTGACTGTAACCACGGCGACGACTGACTGTAACCACGGCGACGACTGACTGTAACCACGGCGACGACTGACTGTAACCACGGCGACGACTGACTGTAACCACGGCGACGACTGACTGTAACCACGGCGACGACTGACTGTAACCACCACCGACTTCCCGGCGACGACTGACTGTAACCACGGCGACGACTGACTGTAACCACGGCGACGACTGACTGTAACCACGGCGACGACTGGACTGTAACCACGGCGACGACTGACTGTAACCACGGCGACGACTGACTGTAACCACGGCGACGACTGACTGTAACCACGGCGACGACTGACTGTAACCACGGCGACGACTGACTGTAACCACGGCGACGACTGACTGTAACCACGGCGACGACTGACTGTAACCACGGCGACGACTGACTGTAACCACGGCGACGACTGACTGAACCACGGCGACGACTGACTGAATAACCACGGCGACGACTGACTGTAACCACGGCGACGACTGACTGTAACCACGGCGACGACTGACTGTAACCACGGCGACGACTGACTGTAACCACGGCGACGACTGACTGTAACCACGGGACGACTGACTTACACGGCGACCCCCGACTGACTGTAACCACGGCGACGACTGACTTAACCACGGCGACGACTGACTGTAACCACGGCGACGACTGACTGTAACCACGGCGACGACTGACTGTAACCACGGCGACGACTGACTGTAACCACGGCGACGACTGACTGTAACACGGCGAGCGACCACGCGACGACTGAGTGTAACCACGGCGACGACTGACTAACCACGGCGACGACTGACTGTAACCACGCGACGACTGACTGTAACCACCAGCGACGGACTGACTGTAACCACGGGACGACTGACTGTAACCACGGTGACGACTGACTATAACCACGGCGACGACTGACTGTAACCACGGCGACGACTGAGTGTAACCACGGCGACGACTGACTGTAACCACGGTGACGACTGACTGTAACCACGGCGACGACTGACTGTAACCACGGTGACGACTGACTGTAACCACGGCGACGACTGACTGTAACCACGGCGACGACTGACTGTAACCACGGCGACGACTGGACTGTAACCACGGTGACGACTGACTGTAACCACGGCGATGAGGGTGGCGAGAAATCCTCCTTAAACAGTCTGATGTGGCTTCACTGTGCGGTGGCGCCCTCATGTGGTGGGATCCTGCATGTGCAGCTCTGACAGTTCGGCTCAAAGTGATTTATTTGAAATGAAAACTTCAGAAAAACAAATACTCCACAGGATGAAGGGACGGAAGGATGGAGAGATCGAGGTCTGAGGATAAGTGTTCGCAGTGCGAAGAGGAGGATTAACTATAAACAGAGCTATCAGCATCAACAGAAACGAGAGGAAGAAAGAGGGGAAGGAGGAAACAGGAGAACAAGAGAGAAGCCATTGGAAGAGAAAGATGTAAAGAGGGAGAAAGGAAGAGAGAGATTATGGAGGAAAGAAAGAGGAAAAGAGAGCAAGATGGAGAGAGAGGAGGAGAGAAGAAGCTGAAGAGAGAGATGGAGGCAATAAAAGAAAGAGGGAGTGAAAGAGAGGAAGAGAGAGGGAGAGAAATAAAAGAAAGAGAGGAAAGTGAGAGAGGAGAAGTAGTAGATGTAAAGTAGGACAGAGTTAATCCACGGCGTCGTTATCGCAGCGAGCAGCCGAGCCTCAGGCCCCGATCCTCCACAAAGGCCCAGATAAGACTCACCCGGGACCAGAACCGGACTACAGAAGGACTACAGCAGATCTACAGCGGGACCACAGTACTGTACCAACATGGAGAAGCCGCTGTTACAGAGGGCGGCCATATTGGAAAGGTCATAAAGGCACACACAGCACATGAAACTGGATGTAACGCCGAAACGAGTCGCTTTAATTTGGGATAAATCTAAGGTTCTCAGACCCACTGTCACCATGACGACGCCACACAAACAAAAACATTTAATTCCAAAACAAGGTTAAATCACAATTTTATTTATCCATTACAAGGGACTGACTGCATGGAAATCTCTTAGTTCTGGAAGACTTTTGTGAAGAACAACGCGTAAAAAACCCTCAAAAAAGCAGTGATACTTTGGAGCTACGAGGTGTTAAATCCGCAGAACCTGAACTTTCCTCTTCCCTTTGCTTCGTTTCTCACGTGTAGAACCGACATCTTGAACCAGGCAGAAACAGGAAGTAAAGGCGTGACAGAGTGAGAGGCGGCAGAAGCGTTAGTGATAGCAGAAAACACTCACTTCCTGCTGCGGAGGAGGAGGCGGCGTTAGACAGAGAGTGGGAGGAGGTGACACCCAGGTGGGAGGAGCCCACGGCCAGGTGGGTGGAGCCTAGGTGGGAGGGGCTGGTCAGGGACTTGGCGCCGGAGTCGTTGTGCTGGCTGACCACAGAGGGCTGTCGGCGGAGCGCCCCCGGCACCGCTGCCTGGCCCGTCTGGAAGGTGTAGACCACGTCCATCTGACGGGGGGCGAGGGGGGGAGGTGAAGTGGAGGGGGAGAGGCGAGGGGGAGAGAGGAGGAGAGAGGAGGCAAAGGAGGGAGGGGAGAGACGAGGCAAGAGTAGGGGAAAAGAGAAGGAGGGCAGGAGGTGAAAAGGGGAGAGAAGAGGAGAAGAGAAGGAGGAGGAAAGAGGAGGGAGGGGGAGAGAGGAGGAGAAAAGGGGGAGAGAAGGGGAGAAAAGGGAGGGCAGAAAGGGAGGAGAAATAAAGGCGGGCGGAGGGAAATGATGGAGGAGGGAAGGTGGGCGGGGCATTGGGCGGTGACGGGGATTTATTTTGTTGAGGGAAGGATGGACGGTGGATAAATCAAAGTGAAATGGCCGTTGGATAAACGGATGAACGGATAAATGAAATCATAAATGAGAGAGAGAAGCACGGCGTTAATCAGAGATCGATGTTAGGCAGAAGAAGCTGAAAAACAGAGTTAGTCAAAGGCAGAAGAAACACGGACTACCTTTCCCACGATGCACCAGGCCACGAGGAGGCGGACATTTTGATTCTTTCCACTCAAAATGACGAGTGTGACCAAATGCCATTTTAACCGATCATTTCAGCTCTCAAATTGCAGACACTACTCCAATAAAAGTAAAGGTTGCTAAGTCAAGTTATTAAGTACTGAAGTATTTGGGTACCGTTAAATGACACCAGTCTGGTATCGGAACAAAAGTTTCGGTTCCATCCGTATTGAAAAAATAAAAGTATCGAAAGGAGGAACCGGGAAAAAAAATCGTATATCTTTAGATCCAAGTTTTGATACTGTTGGTCCAGAGACAGGATTAAAGGGGGGTATTATGCTTTTTTCAATCACATAGCACCAGTCTATAGCATACTACAATGATGACGTAACCTTCTGTTGGTCTGTATATGCAGTAAATTAAAATAACTGCCTTGAATAAAATTGCTCTCTCAAAATGGCTGTACTGAACGTCTTGAAATAGGCCTCTGTCTCTTTAAGAAGCTTTCCGACACGCCCCCTTCAGCACACTGCTGTGGCATCTAAACAACACTACTGTGCGGGGAGGGGGCTCTGCTGAGCTGAGGAGCAGTGGTTGGGGGCTTGGCTGGTGACGAAAGGTCCAGAGGCGTCTCCAGGAGGTGGGGGCGTTCCTAGGAGGACTGAGGCATAGCTACACCTAAAATGGCTGCCGTCTAAGTTTTTACTGATTACTCAAAAATATGTGAATGAGCCAAGGCAACACTCCAGGCATGTGTTTAATGAGGGAATGACATAATAACATGATATAAAGCTTGAAAAAGTCCATTTTACATAATACCCCCCTTTAAAGGAAGTGACTTTGTTGTTTCAGCTCAAATGAATTATTTCCCCCCTATTTTTAACCTTTTTCTCTTATTTTGCCCACATTTTTTGCTCCATTTTTACCTAATTTTTCTTACCCAATTTCCCTCCATTCCCCCCCCCAAATGATTCCCCATTTTTCACACATTTCTTGACATTGGAGATGAACCCGATATTGTAAATGTGCAGATCTTCCTCACATTATTGTTCTGTTTTCTGGTTCTAGACGACAAATATTTTACTATAGGTATCGGGCAAAGCATCGTTCAGGTATCGGTATCGAAAACCAAGTATCGTTAAAGAACTTCGACTTCATAGTGGAGTGAATGACCTGGTGGTTTTGGGTCGGTCCCGGAGCTGAATCCGGAGGAATGAAGTGGCTCTGAGGGGAGGCTTTTTGTCCCGTCTGTAATCTGTTTAATGGGGCCTGCAGTGGACTGTGAAATTAACACACTTTTCATTAGGACTCGTCGTCTGTGGACCTCTTTCTACGTTCTGGGATTTTCAGCCGCTTCAACTTTGGCCTAACGAGTCGCTCTCAGTCACAGTCTTTGCAGAAGACCTTTTGGAATATTGTATTGTATTTAACTTAAAAATCAAGCCACTATTTTCATATCTTTAAAGGTGACACACTGCAGGTAAATGTATAAACGGTTTTATTTTGTGACAAATTAGTCCAAGATTTGCTCAGAGGGATTATGGATCTGGTTTAGTTCTTGAATAAACTAGTTAAAATGTATGTACATATGTGTGCTATATGTTTTATGGGTAACACTTTACATAACGACCCGGTAACTGCTATGTCATTACCTAGTCATTACAGTAGTAATCATTTGACAAACATTCTGACAACATATTTTAGTCGACAAAATTAGAGGATTTCTTTGATCCAAAGTATTATTGTCTTGTTCCAAACGTACACTGGTTTGCGTTGAATTCTCCTCCGGTTAAAATCTGAACAGTCGCTAATGACACCTTGTTCCTTAAGTTTTTAGGTCGATCACAATAGTCTCTGCTTTTTGGCCGATGCTTCATAAAAAACAGTAACTTCCTTGTTTACATAATACGCAGCATTACGTTTGGGTCATCTGGCTTTTCTCTGATTGGTTAATATCCTTGTTAGTCACGCCCATCGGGAACTTAAACCTGTTTAATTCAGATGTTTCTTCTTCTACCGTGTCAGCGCTTCGTTCTGTACTTGTACTGGTTTACACTGCGGTATCGTCCACGTTCCCTAAAGCTCATAATCCAATATTATATCGATTCAAAGAGCGTTTATCAGGCTGAGCTGAAGCTGTAAACCACGCCGTGAATCCAAACAGAAAGTTTGTTATTTGATCAGTTATCCCCACAGCTGCCAGCAGGTGGAGCCACAAGCAAAGTCTTCACCAGCTCCAGACCTGGATTTCATTATTTCAGTCTTACAGAGACATCATTTCAAATTAGAAAACAGAAAATACCAAAGCTGAGGTATAATGCTTTTAAAGTCTATTTTAAAGACCCGTGTGGTAAACGGTAGCCTGGTTTTACCATCCCCTCGTACTCATTTCGTTTTGTACAGAGGGTCTGGACTTTTTCAATTGAGCTCTGTTATCAGGTGGGAGGGGTGAACTCCTTTGAAACGATTGGATCTGATTTTCGCTAGAGTGTGGTCGTGACGTATGTAATGCACCCGTGTTGAGTGAAGCGAGCTATCATAACTCTTGGGAGCATTCTTTGCGTATTCCAAGGCTTCAGTTATAATTTCTGGATATTTGGGAGCTGAGCCAGAACGGATTGAAGAACTTCCTTTACGTTCGTATCCGCCGCCATTGCCGAACTACAACCAGCAAATGTGGCGCAAATGCTTGACGTCACCGACAACACCCGCCTCCCCCGCTCGCCGAGTGGTAGGTTGAAATTCAACTGATGAAACGCAGCCACTGAGATCAAACCCAGACGTACATGTAGGGAAAATATAATTGACCGGAGTTTACGGATGGCTAAGGCCAGGCTAGGTAAAAGGTAAATGGTCACATTTTATATAGCGCCTTTCTACCTGCTTTAGGCACTCAAAGCGCTTTACATCAAGGAACCAGTCACCCATTCACACTCTCATTCATACACCAGTGTACGCAGACACTGAACCACAGGATCTGCCTTCTCCTTGTGATGTTTTATCATGGTAATGTTTCGGTGTGGTTATATCTTACCTGTGTCTGTATGCGGTTGAGGCCTCTGAACCACAGGATCTGCCCTCGCCGCATCTCCATCTCCGCGTGGTCGATTTCGTCGGCGCCCTCTGTTAGCTCCTCCGCCTTGATGTCCTCCTTCGTGGTACCGTGCCCCGCCTCCTTCAGGAACTTGAGGTGATGCGTCGGGATCGAGGTCACCAGCTGTTGGACACAACATGGCCACATGGTTAAAGCAGAACTCAAGCACTGCCATAAAAGTAAGGTGATAAGATAAGACTTTACTGATCTCACAATGGAGAAAATCACTTGTTCCATCAGCTCTCAAGAAACACTCAGGTGGTGCAAAATAGACAGGAAATGTGCAAACAAGTCAATGTAACTAGAGGTATCTTATATACAATGAATACAAGATTTAAAAGGCAAAAAAGGACTTTCAAGGGAAACAGGTCTGTGACTCCTCCCCCAAGACATTTGTGAAGGAGCTGACAGTATTTTCTTTGCGATGGAATATTTTAAGGCGTGACGCTGCAGGTGAACAGGGAAATCATTAAATATGGAGATATTCATTTGAAACATTTGCTGTAGATTACTGATATAAAAACGACCAAAAAGTATTGCACGTTTTCTCATACAAATACGGTATTTTATGCATAAGAACGGTTATGCGCTGACGACTTCCGCATTCCACTTAGTGTACAATTAACCTTATTAACTTAATTCCCCCTTAACTGAGCACATTTTCTCCAGTTCAGCATTACCCAAATCTAAAAGCTTCCTGATTGGACTGGCCAATGTAACGCATCATTTGAAAGCTAAGGCCTACAAAACTCATCTAAGCTTGTTCCGTGTTATAATTTTCACAGTTTCGTAGTTTTTGTTGCTTTGTGACATGTTTTGGTCACATTTTGTGGCTTCATCACAGTTGCATTACATGAAAATGTGACAAAAATGTCTCAAAAACACGCCCAAAACAATGACAATGTGACAAAGATGTGGCAATAATGCGGCAAAAATCCGACAAAGATGCAACAAAAATGTGGGACCAAAGGAGGAATTTCAGGAGTCACGTATTTACTGATGACTCATGGCTTGTGGCAATCCTTAAGATAACTTTAGCCGCCTCACCCGACGCACTTCCTGTCAATTCATGTACTGCCCACAGACATGTATTTACATAGTCTGTGATTACAAACAACACACAAGAGACAATGTTCATAAAATATACTTGTAGGAAAAGTCATTTGTGTTTAGAATCAGAGCTAAGTTCAGTAATCAGTAATCAGTAAGTGTTGAAGCCCATAACATTTATTTCGGCCCTAGAAAAATATATGTCTAAATATTCTGATGAAAGTGATGTTAGCTTGCATTAGATGACACATTTGGTTATTTTGGAGCGTTTCCAATTCGTGAATTGTAATAAAAACGTTAGGTGCCAATACCGTTGGCATCCTTATGGCATTATTCCATGTAAATTAGCATTGTGCTAACCGGTCGCTAATGCAATCGTGTGCAATGTATATTTTTTCCCAAATAAGATTGTAATTTGCATTTTCTTTGTTTGTAAATTGCACCAAAACAGCAAGTGGCTTCTTGTATTGGAGACTGTTAGCATATAGTCCATATAGCCAACACAAGGCAGAATATACGTAAGGCAGGAGTCTCCGACCTCTTTTAAACCATGAGCTACTTTTACACAACAAATATGGCAGAGGGCTACTTATTCTTTAGAGAAAAACGTTTTAACTATGCGACTTCAACTGCAGCCAAGATGATCATTCAACATAAAAGCTACAAATAATTTACCATATTCACCCAGTGTTTAGGGAATGTGTTCAACATGTTCAAAACAAAAAGAAAATGCATCTAAAATGTTGACGTTTGGACGAAAGCATAACGTAGAAAGCCTTTGGAAAGCTACTTGTAGGAGATCCCTGACATAAGGTAAAGTGAATGTATTGCTCTGTCCACGTGTATGATTGTAAACGATCATATGCAATGAGACTGTGTGCTTCATGCTTCTTCTCCCACATGGACCAAGCACAGACGTGTTCCTTTGGCAGTGAATTTGAGTCCGTAACTGAGGCGCCTCGAGTTGCACATGAAAGCAGCTCCACGTCAGATCTACGAGCGCCGTGGGACAGTGAACACAGCGTGGAGCTCCCAAAGAGAGCTCAAAGGCTGCGGCTCGTTGGTCCTCGGGGCTCATCACGCACAAAGAGAAATTGGACCAAAAAAATCCAACGTGCTGAATATCCCCGAAGTCGGAGCGGTCCCAACATCCTTCTGAGGCGACGAGAGCGGCCATAACACACCACAGTGCGAATTTTGTCAACTCAAATATTTCGCCATAATTTTAGGTAAAGTAATATTTTTGCCGTCTAAAAATTGGACAAAAACTAAATTAAAAGTGAATGTGACTAAAACTGTGACTAAAATGTCCAGATATTTTAGTAGACTAAAATAAGAAAAGAGACTAAAATCATCCAAACTTCCAATGGCAGTTTAAAAGAGCCTCAGATTTTAAATCACTGCCATAAGAACAGCTCTGAGCTTTGTTCATGAGGAATCGTTCAGTTGAAGTCATGAAGAAGTCTCTCCATGTTTAAGCTAGCAGTATTGGTATATTTAAAAGCGTAAACTTTTAAGTTCAAACCGGCTTGATTTGGGAGATTTCGGAGTGTGCAGTAGAGGCGTGACTTTGTCTTTGTGTATTTACATACTGGGTAAACACCGCGGAGGAGGAGGCACAGCTCATGGGCGTCGGAACCATTCATTGTGAGGGGGACGTGTCCCCCCCACTTTTGAAAAGTGGTCGTTTGGTCCCCTCCACTTTCACAACGTGAATTTTCATTGACTTTACATTTACTAGTTTAGACTGGACCTTTTCAATAGGCGGCCCGAGGGCAAACAATTAAATATGACCCGCGCCCTATTTTGAGATGTTTCTTTGTGATGGCAGAGTTAACAGGTGTGGCTGAATCTGAATAAATGAGATGCAAACACGAGCGCGCCATCTCATAAGAACGCTTAATTCACTGAGTTTTTTCACAAAGCGTCATAAAGCCAGGGCTGGACAGGAGAACAGCGGCTCCTCAGGTGTTGTGTTATCCGCCCTATATGTCCACCCAGCTGCGAGGAGGAGGTGCGTTGCTGAGCTGATCGAGTCTCTCCTGTTTTCCTGAAGTAGCGCCCGATTTGGATGTAGTCTCGCTAAAGCCCTAACATTGCCCTGTTTTTGCCCTGACTTTGTCCCACTGTAGTAGTTCTTCCTTTTAAGTCGACCCCCCCCCCCTCCTCCATTTTTGAAATGTGTCCCCCCCACCTTCCAAACCGCTTCTGACGCCGCTGCTTTGGTTTGCGTTGTTGACACATGCTTTAGCAAACAAATGCCACGCAAAAAAGGCTGTTTTATACATACGCCTATTGTCGATCAGTTTTCAGGTTGAAAAAGTCTCGTTTTGTCGGAGAAATAGCGCATGCCGTGGGGGCGTGTCATGTGCGTGTGTGGCTTCATGAGTGTGTGGTTTCTCCGCGTGTTGCTGTTGGAGGCCACTGCGCTGCTGCTAACGCTGGAATACTACTGCAGAGGTTTATTTTTTTGCTTGAAACCAGTGAACTTTTCCAAGCTGACTTTCCCAGTGCGACTGATAATGCCCTGGCTGTAAGCATGCACAGCGCCCTGCTGACCATTACGTTTTCCGAGCCAACTCCTTGCCTTCAGAGCGTGATTTAAGACAGAAGGATGTAGCGCGGATTTGCCAAACTCTACATTGAAAATAACTGAGCAACGAAAATGGATTTACCACGAGTTTGCCGAGCAGAAGGCACGCAGAGGTTACTTCAGACGGGTGAGTAAACGTTTTTTTGTTGTTGTTGTTTGTGGCTGCTGTGCCATCGTGTCGGTTTGCTTTTTGATGAAGCCACTGTTGTGCTGTAAGCTAACGTGGTGTGTTCAGTGGATTGGATTTGTTTGCGTTATGTTTTTGGTCGTAAGCTGTGTGTGCAGGTTACAGATAAAGACCAGGGAGCGACACAGCCATGTTGAAGCTTCGTCAAAACGTCCTAAATAAACGTCTAAAAGGGAGAGCTTGGTTTGATTTTACTTCTCACCTGGCCCCAGAGCAGCTCGCCGAGGCCGATGAAGACGCACCAGAGCCACTGGTCGATGGTGAGCGCGGTGCAGGAGAAGGGCTTTCCCCCGAACTGCACGATGATGATCTGCAGCACGAACGTCCCCAGCACCACGGAGCAGAAGATGGGGTTCCTGTACACGCCCTCGAACACGTTCCGCTCGCCGTGGATCTTCCGCGCGTTGATCTCGTTGAACAGCTGCATCATGACGAAGACGTTGAAGACGATGGTGTAGTGTTCGGACGGCGGCGAGTGGAGCGGCGAGTTCCGGCCCGAGTCGATGTCGAATATCTGCTCTCCTGCGGACACATGGACAGGCTCCGGGCTTTAGAGGGTTATGGTGTTACTTTCAGTGATATCTGGCTCCCTCCCACCCCTCTTCCCCCAACCCCCGCTCCACAATCAAGGTTGAGAGAAATATAATTTCAAATCATTCACATGGTTTGACAAATAAAAAAATCTTGAATCTTGACAGCGCTGTCTTCCCTCATTCGCTGTGCATTTCCACATGTAAAAAGTCTAGAGCACAGAAAGATGTCGTCCTGATCTTGAATCGCTCCGACACAAACCAGAGCTACAGTGCTTTGTAGTCACCATTATTCTTTGGTTTGATGGTCTATTCAGCTCAAAATGCTTGTTGATTGTAGCAAGCCCAGTGATAATCAATGGAGTCGGACAGAGTTTGATATGCACACATGCGCTGTCAGTCGAGCCATTTTTAGCACAATCAGGAAAGCCGACACTGCCCTATTACCCTGACACTGTGACATGGACTTACTGTCTGAATTGTAAATAAAAACGTCTCCAATTCATTAGCTTCAGGCGATCTCAAACCTGCTTTAACAGAAAGTATGATCCAAACGGCCAAAACTGAGGTACGGGATTCTACATTCATTCGCCCATAGAAGGGTTTGCCATGGGAAAGTTCCATATTTCAGAGCAACACTTTAACAATTTAACCTTCTGGGATTTTCTTCAAATTTGGCACAGATGATGTTGATAAACCAAATATTATGTGAGTAAAATCTAAGACATGTATCTGTTTTAATGTATTAGATTTAGGTGGTTCAAATAGCAGGCGACATGGATTTTAACACACGTCCTAACGGGAGAAGTGCTTCGTGTTAGTGACTCTTTGGTCCCAGCACAGTCTTTGGCTAAAGTTCCGGCTTGTGTGATACGGGAAAACCCTGGAGCTCCTTATATGTAACAGCAGTAGATGAGTCTTGCTCTGGCTCTACCGGGTCAGTTCTTACGCGAGTCTGGGACTGATCAAATATGAGTGTAATTGTTAGCTCGCCGCGCAGCTGTGGCTCCGCGAGGGAATAGAAAAGTCATTATTCTCCTGCACAGACATAATATCTTTAAGCTGTGATGTCTCGTGTGTCATCAGCACTGGCTAAACAAACCCTAACCAAATATCAAGGCTCTGCTCAGAGAAACTAAACACTTCGGTAGCTTAGAAGTGGGCAGTTTTTCCCGACAAAAAAAATCTTAGAATTCCCATCATTTTAATCTGGTTTAATGTTGTTAGTTTGGATACCGTATTTTAATATTTGGCTTAATTTACACTTAGATATATGTTTTCAATCAAAAATACATCAACAGATGTATGTTTAAAATGGTTGCTATGAGGTATGTTTGGACAATGGCCGTTTTAGGGCGGGGTTTAAGTCAATTGTTTATTTTTGTAGTGTAGACCCTTTGTGAAGCACTTTGGTCAACAACAGATGTTTTTAAACGCGCTATATGAATGAATTGTGTGTGTGACCAGCAGAGGGCGCTGCTCACCGGCGAACAGCAGCGTAAAGATGATGATGAGCTGGTACACGGCATGGCCCAGGATGTTCTTCATCATGGTCCTGGAGATGAGCGGTTTGTTGCGTCCGTACGGTTTCCGTAGCAACAGGGACTCGGTGGGCGGCTCCGTGGCTAATGCTAACGAGGCTAACGTATCCATGATGAGGTTCACCCAGAGCATCTGCACGGCCTTCAGCGGCGAGTCCTGGAGACGAGAACAGATCATGAAACTAACTAAATAAATCTACTACAGTCCTGTACTTCAGTTATTGAGGATCTATACTTTACTCAAGTATTCTTACTTTTACTCCACTACATTTGAAAGATAAATATAACACTTTCTGCTCCCATTTCTATAAAGGCTCCAAAGTCTAAAGTCCATTTGTCCAAAAGCCTAAAAATGCTGTTCATAAACAGCAGGTGGCGCTGTGCCAATCCACAACAAGGAAGAAGGTTTGTCCCCGTCTTGTTGCTATAGAGAGCAGGTGTATCTGTCTGCGGCCTGCAAGACGGAGGCGTGTCGTGTAGTAGGAGGCGTGTCGTGTAGTAGGAGGCGTGTCGCGTAGCAAGAGGCGTGTCGCGTAGTCGGAGGCGTGTCGTGTAGTAATAGGCGTGTCGCGTAGTCGGAGGCGTGTCGTGTAGTAATAGGCGTGTCGCGTAGTCGGAGGCGTGTCGTGTAGTAATAGGCGTGTCGCGTAGTCGGAGGCAGAGCCGGTGCTGGCCCTTCTGGGGCCCTAAGCAAAAATCCACTCGGGGCCCTATAGTTCGCATCCCATGGCTATTGATGAAGAGTGAACCCATTTATGGTCAAAAACAGTTCCACTGTACAGTAGTGCAGGGCAGAGGTGGAACATAACCTCAATTTGGGCCCTGCTCCACTGTGTGACAACCACTAACCACTAAGCCACTGTCAGACTGGAGTTTAAGACACCTATTTCCCCCACTTTTTAAAATGCTAAAAGGTCACTGACCCGGTTTGGGAACCACTGACTTTAAAACTAACTGAAAGCTGCACCTGATGGTTATATTTTTATCTTACCACTGATAATCAGATAGACAGTAATTTATTTTATGCTTTTTGGCTTTCTCTCTCCTCTATTCACTGCAGGAACTGCAGGATGTGAAACACAAATTAAAAGTGTCATTATATGTCGGACAAAGGAGGACAGATCACTTTAAGCTCTCGGGGACACCTTGAATGTATGTGATGTTGTCATGTACCTTGGCCACATCATAACTGATCGTTTAACAGATGAGGCATTTTACCCAAATTTTACTGTCAGTGCCGGATGTTATTCTCCTCCTGCTCTGTACAGGTGAAACTAGCTCTGTTTCAAGCCTACTGCTCACCTCTGTACACCGCACATCTGTGGGTGAATTATAAAAAGTGCAGTTTCCAGAAACTGCGCGTTGCGCAGTAGGAGGCGCGTCGCGTAGTAAGAGGCGCGTCGCGTAGTAAGAGGCGCGTCGCGTAGTAAGAGGCGCGTCGCGTAGTAAGAGGCGCGTCGCGTAGTAAGAGGCGCGTCGCGTAGTAGGAGGCGCGTCGCGTAGTAAGAGGCGCGTCGCGTAGTAAGAGGCGCGTCGCGTAGTAAGAGGCGCGTCGCGTAGTAAGAGGCGCGTCGCGTAGTAAGAGGCGCGTCGCGTAGTAAGAGGCGCGTCGCGTAGTACGAGGCGCGTCGCGTAGTAAGAGGCGCGTCGCGTAGTAAGAGGCGCGTCGCGTAGTCGGGGGGTGCGTAGTAGGGCGCGTCGCGTAGTAAGAGGCGCGTCGCGTAGTACGAGGCGCGTCGCGTAGTAAGAGGCGCGTCGCGTAGTAAGAGGCGCTCGGTAGTAGGAGGCGCGTCGGTAGTAAGAGGCGCGTCGTGTAGTAGAGGCGTGTCGTGTAGTAAGAGGCGCGTCGCGTAGTAAGAGGCGCGTCGTGTAGTAAGAGGCGCGTCGCGTAGTAAGAGGCGCGTCGTGTAGTAAGAGGCGCGTCGCGTAGTAAGAGGCGCGTCGTGTAGTAAGAGGCGCGTCGCGTAGTAAGAGGCGCGTCGTGTAGTAAGAGGCGCGTCGCGTAGTCGGATGCGTGTCGTGTAGTAGGAGGCGCGTCGGTAGTAAGAGGCGCGTCGCGTAGTAGAGGCGCGTCGTGTAGTCGGATGCGTGTCGCGTAGTAAGAGGCGCGTCGCGTAGTACGAGGCGCGTCGCGTAGTACGAGGCGCGTCGCGTAGTAGAGGCGCGTCGCGTAGTACGAGGCGCGTCGCGTAGTAGAGGCGCGTCGTTTAGTAAGAGGCGCGTCGCGTAGTAAGAGGCGCTTCGTGTAGTAGGAGGCGCGTCGTGTAGTAAGAGGCGCTTCGCGTAGTAAGAGGCGCGTCGTGTAGTAAGAGGCGCGTCGCGTAGTAAGAGGCGCGTCGTGTAGTAAGAGGCGCGTCGCGTAGTAAGAGGCGCGTCGTGTAGTAAGAGGCGCGTCGCGTAGTCGGATGCGTGTCGTGTAGTAGGAGGCGCGTCGTTTAGTAAGAGGCGCGTCGTGTAGTAAGAGGCGCGTCGTGTAGTAAGAGGCGCGTCGCGTAGTAAGAGGCGCGTCGCGTAGTAAGAGGCGCGTCGCGTAGTAAGAGGCGCGTCGTGTAGTAAGAGGCGCGTCGTGTAGTAAGAGGCGCGTCGTGTAGTAAGAGGCGCGTCGTGTAGTAAGAGGCGCGTCGTGTAGTAAGAGGCGCGTCGTGTAGTAAGAGGCGCGTCGTGTAGTAAGAGGCGCGTCGTGTAGTAAGAGGCGCGTCGTGTAGTAGGAGGCGCGTCGCGTAGTAAGAGGCGCGTCGCGTAGTAAGAGGCGCGTCGCGTAGTAAGAGCGGTCGCGTAGTAGGAGGCGCGTCGTGTAGTAAGAGGCGCGTCGTGTAGTAAGAGGCGCGTCGTGTAGTAAGAGGCGCGTCGTGTAGTAAGAGGCGTGTCGCGTAGTAAGAGGCGCGTCGTGTAGTAAGAGGCGCGTCTGTAGTAAGAGGCGCGTCGCGTAGTAAGAGGCGCGTCGTGTAGTAAGAGGCGCGTCGTGTAGTAAGAGGCGCGTCGTGTAGTAAGAGGCGCGTCGTGTAGTAAGAGGCGCGTCGTGTAGTAAGAGGCGCGTCGTGTAGTAAGAGGCGCGTCGTGTAGTAAGAGGCGCGTCGTGTAGTAAGAGGCGGTCGTAGTCGCGTCGTGTAGTAAGAGGCGCGTCGTGTAGTAAGAGGCGCGTCGGTGTAGTAGGGGCGTGTCGTGTAGTAGGAGGCGCGTCGTGTAGTAAGAGGCGCGTCGTGTAGTAAGGAGGGCGTGTCGCGTAGTCGGATGCGTGTCGTGTAGTAGGAGGCGCGTCGTGTAGTAAGAGGCGCGTCGTGTAGTAAGAGGCGCGTCGTGTAGTAAGAGGCGCGTCGTGTAGTAAGAGGGCGGGGGGCGTCGTGTAGTAAGAGGCGCGTCGTGTAGTAAGAGGCGCGTCGTGTAGTAAGAGGCGCGTCGTGTAGTAAGAGGCGGTCGTGTAGTAGGAGGCGTGTCGTGTAGTAGGAGGCGCGTCGTGTAGTAAGAGGCGCGTCGTGTAGTAAGAGGCGCGTCGTTGTAGTAAGAGGCGCGTCGTGTAGTAAGAGGCGCGTCGTGTAGTAAGAGGCGCGTCGTGTAGTAAGAGGCGCGTCGTGTAGTAGGAGGCGCGTCGCGTAGTAAGAGGCGTGTCGCGTAGTAAGAGGCGCGTCGCGTAGTCGGATGCGTGTCGCGTGTAGGAGGCGCGTCGTGTCGCCGTGTAGTAGAGGCGCGTCGTAGTAAGAGGCGCGTCGTGTAGTAAGAGGCGCGTCGTGTAGTAAGAGGCGTGTCGTGTAGTAAGAGGCGCGTCGTGTAGTAAGAGGCGTGTCGCGTAGTAAGAGGCGCGTCGCGTAGTCGATGCGTGTCGTGTAGTAAGAGGCGCGTCGTGTAGTAAGAGGCGCGTCGTGTAGTAAGAGGCGCGTCGTGTAGTAAGAGGCGCGTCGTGTAGTAAGAGGCGCGTCGTGTAGTAAGAGGCGCGTCGTGTAGTAAGAGGCGTGTCGCGTAGTCGGATGCGTGTCGTGTAGTAGGAGGCGCGTCGTGTAGTAAGAGGCGCGTCGTGTAGTAAGAGGCGCGTCGTGTAGTAGGAGGCGCGTCGTGTAGTAAGAGGCGCGTCGTGTAGTAAGAGGCGCGTCGTGTAGTAAGAGGCGTGTCGCGTAGTCGGATGCGTGTCGTGTAGTAGGAGGCGCGTCGTGTAGTAAGAGGCGCGTCGTGTAGTAAGAGGCGCGTCGTGTAGTAAGAGGCGCGTCGTGTAGTAAGAGGCGCGTCGTGTAGTAAGAGGCGCGTCGTGTAGTAAGAGGCGCGTCGTGTAGTAAGAGGCGCGTCGTGTAGTAAGAGGCGCGTCGTGTAGTAAGAGGCGTGTCGCGTAGTCGGAGGCGCGTCGTGTAGTAAGAGGCGCGTCGTGTAGTAAGAGGCGTGTCGTGTAGTAGGAGGCGCGTCGTGTAGTAAGAGGCGCGTCGTGTAGTAAGAGGCGCGTCGTGTAGTAAGAGGCGCGTCGTGTAGTAAGAGGCGCGTCGTTAGTAAGAGGCGCGTCGTGTAGTAAGAGGCGCGTCGTGTAGTAAATGGTAAATGGTCACATTTTATATAGCGCCTTTCTACCTGCTTTAGGCACTCAAAGCGCTTTACATCAAGGAACCAGTCACCCATTCACACGCTCATTCATACACCAGTGTACGCAGACACTGGAGGCAAGGTGGGTGAAGTGTCTTGCCCAAGGACACAATGACAGTGGGCACCTGCGGGATTCGAACCGCCGACCCTCTGGTCACAAGACGACCCGCTCTACTCTCTGCACCACCGTCGCCCGTCGTAGTAAGAGGCGCGTCGTGTAGTAGGAGGCGCGTCGTGTAGTAAGAGGCGCGTCGTGTAGTAAGAGGCGCGTCGTGTAGTAAGAGGCGCGTCGTGTAGTAAGAGGCGCGTCGTGTAGTAAGAGGCGCGTCGTGTAGTAAGAGGCGCGTCGTGTAGTAAGAGGCGCGTCGTGTAGTAAGAGGCGCGTCGTGTAGTAGGAGGCGCGTCGCGTAGTAAGAGGCGTGTCGCGTAGTAAGAGGCGCGTCGCGTAGTCGGATGCGTGTCGCGTAGTAGGAGGCGCGTCGTGTAGTAAGAGGCGCGTCGGTAGTAAGAGGCGTCGTGTAGTAAGAGGCGCGTCGTGTAGTAAGAGGCGCGTCGTGTAGTAAGAGGCGCGTCGTGTAGTAAGAGGCGCGTCGTGTAGTAAGAGGCGCGTCGTGTAGTAAGAGGCGTGTCGCGTAGTCGGATGCGTGTCGTGTAGTAGGAGGCGCGTCGTGTAGTAAGAGGCGCGTCGTGTAGTAAGAGGCGTGTCGTGTAGTAAGAGGCGCGTCGCGTAGTCGGATGCGTGTCGTGTAGTAGGAGGCGCGTCGTGTAGTAAGAGGCGTGTCGTGTAGTAAGAGGCGCGTCGTGTAGTCGGATGCGTGTCGTGTAGTAAGAGGCGCGTCGTGTAGTAAGAGGCGCGTCGTGTAGTAAGAGGCGCGTCGTGTAGTAAGAGGCGCGTCGTGTAGTAAGAGGCGCGTCGTGTAGTAAGAGGCGCGTCGTGTAGTAAGAGGCGCGTCGTGTAGTAGGAGGCGCGTCGCGTAGTAAGAGGCGTGTCGCGTAGTAAGAGGCGTGTCGCGTAGTCGGATGCGTGTCGTGTAGTAAGAGGGCTTCGTGTAGTAAGAGGCGCGTCGTGTAGTAAGAGGCGCGTCGTGTAGTAAGAGGCGCGTCGCGTAGTAAGAGGCGCGTCGTGTAGTAAGAGCGTGTCGCGTAGTCGGATGCGTGTCGTGTAGTAGGAGGCGTGTCGCGTAGTAGGAGGCGCGTCGCGTAGTAGGAGACGCGTCGCGTAGTAGGAGGCGCGTCGCGTAGTAGGAGGCGCGTCGCGTAGTAAGAGGCGCGTCGCGTAGTAAGAGGCGTGTCGTGTAGTCGGATGCGTGTCGTGTAGTAGGAGGCGCGTCGTGTAGTAAGAGGCGCGTCGTGTAGTAAGAGGCGCGTCGTGTAGTAAGAGGCGCGTCGTGTAGTAAGAGGCGCGTCGTGTAGTAAGAGGCGCGTCGCGTAGTAAGAGGCGCGTCGCGTAGTAAGAGGCGCGTCGCGTAGTCGATGCGTGCGTCGTGTAGTAGGAGGCGCGTCGTGTAGTAAGAGGCGCGTCGTGTAGTAAGAGGCGCGTCGCGTAGTCGGATGCGCGTCGTTGTAGTAGGAGGCGCGTCGTGTAGTAAGAGGCGCGTCGTGTAGTAAGAGGCGTGTCGCGTAGTCGGATGCGTGTCGTGTAGTAGGAGGCGCGTCGTGTAGTAAGAGGCGCGTCGTGTAGTAAGAGGCGCGTCGTTTAGTAAGAGGCGCGTCGCGTAGTCGGATGCGTGTCGTGTAGTAGGAGGCGCGTCGTTTAGTAAGAGGCGCGTCGTGTAGTAAGAGGCGCGTCGTGTAGTAAGAGGCGTGTCGCGTAGTCGGATGCGTGTCGTGTAGTAGGAGGCGCGTCGTGTAGTAAGAGGCGCGTCGTGTAGTAAGAGGCGCGTCGTGTAGTAAGAGGCGCGTCGTGTAGTAAGAGGCGTGTCGCGTAGTCGGATGTGTGTCGTGTAGTAGGAGGCGCGTCGTTAGTAAGAGCGCGTCGTGTAGTAAGAGGCGGGGGCGGTTGTGTAGTAAGAGGCGTGTCGTGTAGTAAGAGGCGCGTCGCGTAGTCGGATGCGTGTCGTGTAGTAGGAGGCGCGTCGTGTAGTAAGAGGCGTGTCGTGTAGTAAGAGGCGCGTCGTGTAGTCGGATGCGTGTCGTGTAGTAGGAGGCGCGTCGTGTAGTAAGAGGCGCGTCGTGTAGTAAGAGGCGCGTCGTGTAGTAAGAGGCGCGTCGTGTAGTAAGAGGCGCGTCGCGTAGTAGGAGGCGCGTCGCGTAGTAGGAGGCGCGTCGCGTAGTAAGAGGCGCGTCGCGTAGTAGGAGGCGCGTCGCGTAGTAGGAGGCGCGTCGCGTAGTAGGAGGCATGTCGCGTAGTAGGAGGCGCGTCGTGTAGTAAGAGGCGTGTCGTGTAGTAAGAGGCGCGTCGCGTAGTAGGAGGCGCGTCGTGTAGTAAGAGGCGTGTCGCGTAGTAGGAGGCGCGTCGTGTAGTAAGAGGCGTGTCGTGTAGTCGGATGCGTGTCGTGTAGTAGGAGGCGTGTCGCGTAGTAGGAGGCGCGTCGTGTAGTAAGAGGCGTGTCGTGTAGTCGGATGCGTGTCGCGTAGTAGGAGGCATGTCGCGTAGTAGGAGGCGCGTCGTGTAGTAAGAGGCGTGTCGTGTAGTAAGAGGCGCGTCGCGTAGTAGGAGGCGCGTCGTGTAGTAAGAGGCGTGTCGCGTAGTAGGAGGCGCGTCGTGTAGTAAGAGGCGTGTCGTGTAGTAAGAGGCGCGTCGCGTAGTAGGAGGCGCGTCGTGTAGTAAGAGGCGTGTCGCGTAGTAGGAGGCGCGTCGTGTAGTAAGAGGCGTGTCGCGTAGTCGGATGCGTGTCGTGTAGTAGGAGGCGTGTCGCGTAGTAGGAGGCGCGTCGCGTAGTAGGAGACGCGTCGCGTAGTAGGAGGCGCGTCGCGTAGTAGGAGGGCGTCGCGTAGTAGAGCGCGTCGCGTAGTAAGAGGCGCGTCGTGTAGTAGGAGGCGTGTCGTGTAGTAGGAGGCGTGTCGTGTAGTAGGAGGCGTGTCGTGATGTGGATGTGTCGTGTAGTGTCGTGTAGTTTCGTGTAGTACAGGAAATTCTAAGCAGCACAATATAACAAAAAATTAGAAAATTAATATTTGTATTACAATAACAAGAGTTGTCCCCTCCAACAATGAGGCTGGGAACCGTGATGCTTAAGATTAGGCTTTAGAAATCAAAGTATTTTAAGATTAGGGTCATAGATAGGTTAAGGCTCGCATAATCTGTAACACAAATTGGTTTAATGAAGAAATTAATAGACAAAAATCAGATTGAATTAAAATAAAGTCCAAACTTGGTTATAAAATGTCAAATTTTCCTGAAAAATTGGGCACAATGCCGCATAAACCTGAGTGTCTGTAACTACTTGCCTCATTTACACTGGGTATGTTATGTCCACGGCCTGTTTTATGTAGGTCTGCCATAACAATAGAATGAAATCAAATTAATCTGGTGGTTTACACCTGTCCGTCATGAGTTACCTGTGTGATGCAGGCGCCGGTGAAGGCCACGATCACCGCCACCACGTTGACCGTCAGCTGGAACTGCAGGAACTTGGAGATGGAGTCGTAGACGTTACGTCCCCACATCACGGCTTTGACGATGCTCGTGAAGTTATCGTCCGTCAGGATGATGTCCGACGCCTCCTTCGCCACGTCTGTGCCCGCGATGCCCTGGGAGCCAATCACAGAGCGGCGTTAGAGAAGGTACGGCCAATCACAGAGCGGCGTTAGAGAGGGTATGGCCAATCACAGAGGAGCGCCAAGGCGAGGCACTGCAGGTGAGAACATTGGTCTGTGTCTAGTTTTGTCCTAAACATCGTGGTTTAACGTCAGTAAAATCAGCCCAAACTCTTCCTTTACGATGTTTATTCTCTGACGTTTTGTCGCTTTGAGCCGGAAATGTATTTCAGGAAGAAACTACAACATTTTTAAAGCAGGTTGGAAAAGTTTTGAAGAGTTTGGAAAACCGTTTGGAAAGTTTTGGAAGGGTTTGGAATTTTTTGGAAACATTTTGAAAGTTTTGAAAAGTTTGAAAAATTTACTCCAACATGTCTGTGTTGCTCCCTGGTCTTTCCCACGCTTATTCATTCACAAATACTGACATGTTTGGTATCCATGTGTAGCACGAATGGCTGTGACCGAGATGATGCTGTAATCCAAATATGGTCATTCTCATATTTATGTCAATGATCTACAGCTAAAGTTTGAAATTGCCCCCCCCTGCAGCGTCTGCCTGACAGAGAGAGAGCGTTACCATAGCGAAGCCCACGTCGGCCTTTTTCAGCGCCGGGCCGTCATTGGTGCCGTCTCCGGTCACAGCCACCACCTGCCGAGTCTCCAACACCGTACTGTCGATGATACCTGCAAAAGTACACGAGTACTACCATTAGCAAAGAGTACACACATACTACTGTTGGACCTGGTTTGGACCTGGCTTTGGTTCTGGTTTAGACCTGACTTTGGACCTTGCTTGGTTCTGGCTTGGTTCTGGCTTGGACCTGGTTTGGACCTGGCTTTGACCTGGTTTCATTCTGGATTAGACCTGGTTTGGACCTGGTTTAGACCAGGTTTGGACCTGGCTTTGACCTGGTTTAGACCTGGTTTGGTTCTGGTTTAGACCAGGTTTGGACCTGGCTTGGAACTGGTTTGGACTGGTTTGGACTGGCTTTGGTTCTGGTTTAGACCTGACTTTGGACCTTGCTTGGTTCTGGTTGGTTCTGGCTTGGACTGGTTTGGACCTGGCTTTGACCTGGTTTCATTCTGGATTAGACCTGGTTTGGACCTGGTTTAGACCAGGTTTGGACCTGGCTTTGACCTGGCTTTGACCTGTTTGGTTCTGGTTTAGACCTGGTTTGGTTCTGGTTTAGACCAGGTTTGGACCTGGCTTTGACCTGGTTTAGACCTGGTTTGGTTCTGGTTTAGACCTGGTTTGGTTCTGGTTTAGATCTGGCTTGAGCTGATTTGGACCTGGCTTGGATCTGGCTTGGAACTGGTTTAGACCTGGTTTGGTTCTGGTTTATACCTGGTTTGGTTCTGGTTTAGACCTGATTTGGTTCTGGTTTAGGCCTGGTTTGAGCTGATTTGGACCTGGCTTGGACCTAGTTTGGACCTGGCTTTGAGCTAATTTGGACCTGGCTTGGACCTGGTTTGGACCTGGTTTGGACCTGGTTTGGACCTGGTTTGGACCTGGTTTGGACCTGGCTTTGAGCTAATTTGGACCTGGCTTGGACCTGGTTTGGACCTGGTTTGGACCTGGTTTTGAGCTAATTTGGACCTGGCTTGGACCTGGCTTGGACCTGGTTTGGACCTGGTTTGGACCTGGTTTGGACCTGGTTTGGACCTGGCTTTGAGCTAATTTGGACCTGGCTTGGACCTGGCTTGGACCTGGTTTGGACCTGGTTTGGACCCTGGTTTGGACCTGGTTTGGACCTGGCTTTGAGCTAATTTGGACCTGGCTTTGAGCTAATTTGGACCTGGTTTGGACCTGGTTAGGACTGTGAGATAATTCACTAATTGGGACATTTTTGAAACACTGGATAACGTTACAAATAGTTCCAGTTCAGAAACATTAAAGACGGAAGGTCAAATAAAGTGGATCAGGAAACTGGGCTAATGAGGGACTCCACATCATTTATACATCAGTGGAACGCTTTCATGAAGTGCAGACCAGAATAAAACTAGTTTCTTTTCATTTCCTGTGGAACTTGTGCGACCAGGTGACACTTGCATTTCATTCACAAACGAGAGCTACAATGAGAGCGTTAAATGTATAAATGTATTCAGCTCAAAACAAGAACCTTTTTAGCCTAATCTCGCACTTCAGAAAAATTCATGTAAAGTTCGTAGAGAAGTGATAAAAAAAAAGCAACAGTTTCCTAATATTCTTAGGACCATTAACCTTCTACCCCCGCCTTAACCCGGCGCATTTTCTCCACTACGGCTTTACCCAAATCTAAAAGTTTCTCGACTAGAGCTTACAGCCTATAGGCCAGTGTAATGCCTCATTTGAAAGCTAAGACCTACAAAACTCATCTTTTTCCTTGCGTCATTGCCACTTTTTGTTATTCAGCATTTTTTGTCGCCATCTTGTTGCTTTCTTATGACTCTTTCGATTCCGTGTAAATCCAACGTTTTTGTCACTATTTTGATGCTTTTTTTCCAAGAAGCTTTATAGGTTTGGATAATGCCAAACTGGAGAAAATGTGCTCCGCGTCATGTGGGGGTTAAGAAGTTAAACTTATTTTCCTCCCCTTTCAGTATTTTTCCCTTTTAAGGCTAAAACGTTACGTAATTATTCAAACCATGTAAACAGCTCCACGCAATCTGTGGAGTGCGTACCTTTGACCAGTGTGTGCTTGTCCGTGGGCGAGGACCGAGCCAGGACTCTCAGTTTGGGCCACACTTTGTCCAGTCGCTCCTGCTCCACCTGCAGCAGAGACACGGACGTACTGAAATTGCTGCTTGGAAGATATGCAAATTTAAAATATTCAGTTTATCTCCAATGTTAAAAATGTGTTAATAATCTTGAAAAAAGGGATAAAATAGGAAAACAGTCGGGAAGAAACGGGGAAGAATAAAGGTGTGGGGGGGGGGGGGGGGAATGAGTGAAAAAAACTGTGTGTCTGGGGTGGGGTGGAAAATGGAGAAAGTAGCTTTTCTGCCCTTTTGTAGTATGTGGCTCAAAAAGATAATTGTCCTGAACAAATCCATGTAAATGGCACAATATCGCTTCATCATCGTTATCGAAAAAGACCTCTCCCTGGTCATTATTTAAAAGTTTAAACTAGGGTATCAGTATCGGCTACGATATCCAATACCAATATTGGATCAGTTACTGGTATTGAATATCATAACCGATACTGAACAGATACCATTTTTGGCTCTCACCACTTAAAAAACACAACTACCACCAAATAAATCTAAATGAATATGGACCAATGGCCGCTAGCTGCTCTGCTTTATGACCGCAACACTGGAGGACGCCATTGCTCCGCCATGGCTGTAGTACCTCCATATAGCCGCTAGTCTCCCATTGAAATGCATTGGACTTTAGACACGTTAAAAACAACTTTAACGCCTGGTTTCTATTTTTTAAAACACTACATATTCCTCCTGAGATAACGCTGGGTTAGTCACAATTAAAGAAACCAGGCTGGTTTTCGTATGAAACATTTTTGAGTAATGCTATATGGGTTGTAATGGTGATGATGAATAACGGTAATGCCAACATGGTAATGAATTCTGTATGGGAGACAGAAATAATACACTGGTTGTAGCGTGTGAGATACTGTGAATGTTGACCTGGTATAATGCAGTGTCGCATTTGTTAATATGTAACCAACTCGGTTGATAGTTGTTTTGTAAGATGGTAAGAAATATGCAGTGTTGTTATTTATTGTTATTTAAGTTTATGAACAGGGGTGGGGGTCAATAAGCTTGTCTTCTTCCCACTCCTTTTCGAGCTTGAGTGTAATTATTTATTTATTTTCTTTTTCTTTTATTATGTGTATATATTTTTCTGTTTTTCTTTTCTTGGCTTTTGTGCCTTGTTGTAGCTCGAAATAAAAGCTCAAACAAACAACAAAAACAATCTCGTACTAATGAGGGTCAGACTATTAGCATTGGAGCTGAGCAAGCTACACGTCACGCAAGGGCCGAGTCTACAGTGAAGATCCCGCCCTTATGCCCTTATTAGGAACATGCTTCGTTAGAGCTGGGGAGGAGGAGTCTGTAAATCCGCCATGATTTCCCCCTCGAACGTGGTCATTATGGTAAACGGAGAGGAGTGAGCAGGAGTTGTCTATTCTTTTTAACGGTCTATGATATGGACATGCTTGAAGCTTAGAACCTGGAGAATTCAGTCACTGAGTTAGTTTTATCCTCTGCCAATGTATTTTGATCACTGCGTACTGTACCTAAAGTAGCCTAATAAAATAAAATAACCACTGCTGGAGTGGAGTGTTTGTGTTTTAGTTTATGTAATATAACATATTTGTAATGCACAAGTTGTAATGAGCAGATCGATTTACATGCGAGTTGTTTATATTAATATAAAATAGCCTGTCCCAAGGGTAGTGTCAAAAATCCAATAATTCTTGCTTAATGTTTTCCATTAGTTTATCAATAAATGTAATTGATAATTGATCTGTAACATCAGAAACGATCAGACGTTATTGATCTTGAAATGGAGAAAGAGACCATTGACTTTTTCAGACAGAGAAAGACACTTTGAAGAAAGTCTCTTTGTATTGGTTAATATGGGATACTCTGCAGATGGGTGCATATCTAGTTTAAACCTCTCCCTGGTGGTTACTGAAATATTCGGACCTCTCCTTCGTCGTTGCGGATCTGCTTGTTGAACTCCTTGCCCTCCAGACACAGGAAGTCCTCGTTGGGCAGCAGGATGCCGCACTTGGTGGCGATGGCGCGGGCCGTGTTGATGTTGTCTCCGGTGACCATGCGGACGGTGATGCCTGCGCGCTGACACTTGGCGATGGCCTCGGGCACCTGCGGGACAGACGGTGACGATGAGGACGGCGCCGCGTGTAGTACGAGAGGGGGCGGGGCTAACAAACCGGGGCTCACCTCGGGTCGGACCGGGTCCTCGATGCCCACCACGGCGATGCAGGTCAGTTCCGATAGGATCTGGTTCTCCTGGTCCCAGTCGGGTTCTCCGTTCTCCACGGGGAAGTCCCTGAGGAGAAGAATCAGAGACGTACTACAACAGCAGCAGCCTTTCACATGAACAGCAGCAAAGTCTGACTGATTGTTGTAATGTCTTTACTATCTATCATAAAAAGTGAGGAGTGTCGCGCCGTCAGACTGATTGGAGACTTCGATTTGCAACAGGAGTTTTCTGCTCATTCTGATCCGAGAAGCGAGAGGAAGGAAAAATGTCTGCCGCCGTTTCCTCCACTCAAACCATGTCTATTGTGTCACATACGTTTCATTTACAATTCACATTTCCTCCAGTTTGGCTTCACCCAAATCTAAAAGCGACAGAAGTGATGAAAAAGCAACAAAAACGAGATCTAAATAAGGATGAAATCAGCGAAAAAGAAAAGCATTAAAAACGCATCAAAAAAGTGCAGAAAAAGCATAAAAAAACAACAAAAAAGTGACAACACAGCAACAACATATATATGGAGGATAAATGTTTGAGGTCTTAGCTTTCAAACTAACTCAAACTGAATTAGGGGAAATGTGCTCAGTTAAGGTGGGGATTAAGGGGTTCTACTTTGTTCATCCCCGTAGGGAAATTGCTTCTCTGCTTTTGATCCACCCTCGATGTGGCTGGGGCGACCTGTAGGAGCAGTGAGCTCCATCTCCAGATGTGAAGCCTGACTAATGGTCAGAAACTCCTGGCTGGAGGATTCACCTATTGTACATGTTTTTAGTAGTGGGGGAAACGTACACAGCAAACTCCCCGTCCAGTGGGAATTGTGTAAATTATCTTCACAAGAGCTTAAATCTGTACCGTCCAGCGGTTTGACAGTGACAGAGGTGCTCATGTAAAGCGGAGCGGGCAGGAGTCTGATGTTCAGAATAAGATGATCCACAAAGACACAGCAAAACACTCAGCTTTACCCAGTCACACTAAAAGCCTCGTTTTCAAAATAAAATACTGGTCTACAGTCATATACTGTATATATATATTTTTTGGTATATTTGATAGGGACAGATATAAAAACCTAGACAAACTGTAACAGAAGTCTGATGTATGTATCATAGTGCTTATAGCAGAAACTCATTTGCAGCACTTGTTAAATGGTACAAAACATGTTAAAAGGGGATGAGAAGACGATAACATTTACAGACACTGAACTGTACATACTAAAGAAGACAGGGACTCAACACTAAACATGAGCACAATGCTGCTGCACATCCATGATTTTGCATCTTTTTTCTGACAAAAACGTTAATTCTCACTGAAAATGCAAATTGTGCGAAGGCTGTTTTTCTAAAAAGCACCTATATATATATATATATATATATATATATATATATATATATATATATATATATATATATATATGCTTTCTACTTGTTTAAGAGTTGCCTGGCTAGTTTGTGACCAGACAGTAGCTCTGTAGTAGAGATGGGAGAGGATCATTGAATTTAAAAACATTTAGGCTTCTTCTCCCCTATAGATTCCTATAGATAATATTATTTACAACTAGGCAATGCTTCAAAGCTCTCAGACTCTGGACGTGTTGTTTTTACACATGTCTGTGTTGGTGGTTCCCTCGCCCTCTGTTGCAATATCAAACATGACCTTGACCAAAAAGATGCTGTGATATTCTGGCCCCTGTAGGTGGCACTGTGGGGTGTTTTTACCTGAAGGCCACACAGATGGTGCGGAGTCCCTCGCAGGCCATGGGCTCGATGACTTTTCGAACCATCTCGTCTCTGTCTTTGGGTTTGAAAAGTCGCTGCTGGCCCTGAGGGTCCAGGATCCGGGAACATCTGAGGCAGAGATTATTACATTAGTGTGACGCAGAGGACGGACAGGGCGTTCACATGACGTCACACCATCGCACACAACCTTTGATTTAAGGCTCAAGATCTTATTGTGGTAACTACGGTGACGGGACTTGGTTTATGGCTAATCTCACTGTGACGGCTGGAAACAAAAACTGTCCCATAGTCCAGCATCTTCTTGTTCAGACTGCAGGGCTTACTTTTAATAAAAAATCGGATTATTTTTGCAAGGTTGTTCATATTACTCTCTGCGACCTGTAGGCAGTGGCGGACTGGCACCAAAAAGAGGCCCTGGCAATTTTAGCAGAGAGGCCACATTTGTCTTCAAAAGGCGGCCGCATCTCCGCTTTATTTATGTATTTAGCCTTTTTATATGGTTGTGCGCCACAAGTTGTGATGAGCGGCGAGCGAGCCGCTGGTGGTGCTGCCGCTTGCAGCCATTGCGCCAATAGGCGGCCGCTTCCTCGCTTTATTTAGCCTATTTATTTGTTTATTTGCCACAACAAGTGATGAGACCAGGCGGCCGCAGTGGCATTTGCCCACATTGCCCAATGGCCAGTCCGTCACTGCCTGTAGGTGATCTCTAGACTGAACGAGATGTGGCTTGAATGTGTCGTGCAGTAGAGGGCGCTCTGCTGTTTGAGGTAGTACACAGGAAACAGTGCCGCGGATCTGGCAATGTAAAGTTTTAGAAAGCTAACGTAGCGAGTGCATCAATAACCAAATCAATTTGAAATGGAAGAGAAACCGTTTTTTTGGACTATGGACTAGAGACAGCGATGTCTTTACCAAGAAACGTGCCGGAGAGACAGGTGGGCGGCTTCACCTTCTCTAACTTCATTCATAACAAGTGATGTGTAGTTTACTTTACTGCAGAATGACTGGCCTCTGTAGAGCATTGATGTCGTGTGTCAGATAAATGCGACCTGGCCGTTTAGACTGAAGTCAGATACGTATCGGAATTAGGACATATCCAAGACTGTGCTCAGACTGCAGGCTGAAATGACCCAATTCAGATTTTTTTGCCCCCATGTGACCTGTATCTGATCTTTTCATGACAGTCAGATATGTATCGGATTTAGGACATATCCAAGCGGCCTGGGTCGCATTTGAAAATATCGGATCTGTGTCATTCAGACGGTCATGAAAAGATCAGATACAGGTCGCATAGGGGAATTGGAGTCACTTCAGCCTGCAGTCTGAATATAGCCATAAAGGCGTCTGAAACTGGAGGCAATATTCAGAAAGATTAAAGGACAGGATTTCAATTTTTTTCTGAATATTCCTCCATTTTCCAATGTCTGAATGCCCCCTTTGTCCTTAACTCCTCTTTCATTATTGGCTCACACTATAGTCGACTATAGTCACCGAGTCTGTTGGTGATTCGGACAAGGAGCCCTCTATAGTTTCCCCTCGCCGTGTGTTGTCACATTTGGCGAGGAGAAAGGAGTGAGCCCGTTGTCCAAAACGCCAACAGAATGAGTGACTACATCTACTATACGTCGCTAAACTCAGGGAATAATGTATTTCTGCGATAAAGACCGACCAAACTCAAGAGACTAATATGGAATATTTATGGATAAATATCAGATTTAACATGAATGGATTATTGCCTGAAAGGCAGCCATCAATCATTTAAAGCTCAAGCTAAAGGTTAGAGCTAATATTAGACTTTTCTCTGTAACCATTTATATTCAAGTCGTTTATTCATGAAAAAAAGACATGACGCATTAATAAAACCACTGTTTGCACTCATTCTATTATGTTCAGTTCAAAGACCTGTCTCTGTCTGACTCCGCCCACTCTCCCAGTGCATTGTGGTGTATTATTGACCCGTTTGTGTCAGTACTTTTCAGAATGCATTGTGGGAAATGTTGAGTGCACTACTTTTTCCTCTCTGGACATTCGGACACAAGACAAAATGGCGAGACCACGATAGTCGCTTTAGAGAACAGGGAGGACAGAGACACAGACAATATTCCAAACGATGAAAGGATCTTTAATAAAACTCTAGTGTTACTCCATAGTAAAACATCTGGCGGCCATCTTGTACCTGGCCCTTTAACCCAGTGCAATGTAAACAAATGTTTTCATCTATTTTGAGTTATTTCATGACTGATAATTGTGACTGACCTTATGTCAGATCTGTTTTTTCTAATGTTATTTCAGTTTTATAGGAGGCTCAGACTTTAGCTCCATTTGTTCATGGATTTTCCTGTCAAACTCTTCAAATCATTCACTTCTATTTAGATCAAATACAACATTTGTTTCCTGCTTTAAAACAGTCTTTCTGTACTTTTTAACACCACATGACCAATATTTCATGAACATGTGACAGTGAAACAGTGAATGCTAACACTGAACCCTGGGAATGAATGGAGAAAACAAAGCAAATACGACTAAACAACATGACGTTTCAAAGAAATGAGCTGATCCTGATTGTTTGCCACATCCGATCTAGAGTTTGATTAAATATCTTTGTTCCAAATGATGAATGGACGTTCAGCCGTAAGATGAATGTGGCAGGTTTGTGAATCTAATCACTTCCAAATCATGATCAGGGGAAACATTTGGACATTTGTGATCACATGGTGTTTAAGATTGGTGTCAAAGCTTCCTATGTCTTGTTTGAGCATTACGTGAAAGCGTTTTAGTCGTTAAAAGGTGCTGTATAAATGAATCTGAAGTTGAGACTGGTCGCACTCACTTCCTCAGGATGATCTCCGACGCCCCCTTGCTGTACATGCGGAAGCCCCCGTCGCTTTTCTTCAGGACGGTGCTCATGGACTTCCTGGAGGAGTTGAAGGTGTAGACCTTGTAGAGCTTCTCCTCGGGGATCTCCTCACGGATTGGTTGGTAGTCCCTCTTCAGCTCCAGCACCAGCCCCAGCAGAGCGCACTCCGTCTTATTGCCCACGTGGCGAGGGAGGCCGCCCTCTTTCTCTGGAGGCTGCGGGACACAAGGTCAGGTCAGAAAGAGGAGCTGAAACACGAGGATAAATGCGGTGTGCCCCAGGGATCCATCATAGGGCCCGCCCTCCGTTCACTTGGAGAGATATTTAAGAACATTTTATTTGATTATTTTTGGCCCTTTTTTTTTTTAATTACTAATATTTTCCCCATTCCCCCCAATATTTCCCTATTTTTTTTTAACTATATTTTTCCTTATATTTGCTACAATTTCTCCTAAGTTTCCCCCATTTTCCCCCAAATTTCTCCCATTTTACACACATTTCCTGACACTGGAGATGAACCCGATATTGTAAATGTGCAGATCTGCTCGGCAAAAATTTTAGTATACGTATTGGAAAAAATATCGTTCAGGTATTGAAAACCAAAAATCGTTAAAGTACTGGTATCGGGGGAAAAAAAGACAGTACCCAGCCCTAGTCCATTTGCTACACCGACATGGGCCTGAACAGTTCAAGTTTAAATGTGTGGTTTTATTTTATGATATATTAGTTCAGAGATTTCCTCGGAGGGATTTTGGATCTTGTTTAGTCTTTGAAAAAAATTGTTATTAGTGGGGAAAAAAATATCCTTGTTTTGGTTCAAAGCTTAATAAATCCGTCAAGAATCAGATCTGCAAAAATCCTTGCGTGAAAAAACGTAGTCTCGCTGTTGGCCTGTAAAGTGTGGAGTCTTATGGAGTGACTAAAGTGCAGATGTTGTTAAAGAGTGGAATGAAAACGTCCCTAAAGTTTAGTCCGTTCGTCTGCACATGCGCCCTGTGTATACTGTATTTCTCCGTCTTTAGCCTCTGCTGTCTCCCACAAAGGAAATGACCATATTTGGATTACAGCGTCAACTTGATCACAGCCTTTCGTGCTACACGTGGATACCAAACATGTCAGTATTTGTGAATGAATAAGCGTGGGAAAGACCAGGGAGCGACACAGACATGATGGAGTCACTTCCTGGATAAATCTGACTCAAAACGACAAAACGTCAGAGAATAAACATCGGAAACAGAGAGTTTGTGCTGTTTTTCTACTCTGAAAGAGTTAAAACTAAGATAACATACATTCATGCACTATGTTTAAAACGTAACAGCTTAGTTTTCATGTCAGAGAAAACAAAAGTTTACAGTATGATGCTTATTTTATGACGTTTTGTTGCGAGGGAGCTGGAGATTTCCAGGAAGCAGCTCCGACGTCGCTTCACAAAGCCACCTTTACCTCCCGCCATTCATTCACAAATATTCTCGGTCCAGCCCTGGGCGTGTTCTTACCAGGATCTTAGTGGTGTGGTTCTTACCAGGATCTCAGTGGTGTGGTTCTTACCAGGATCTCAGTGGTGTGGTTCTTACCAGGATCTCAGTGGTGTGGTTCTTACCAGGATCTCAGTGGTGTGGTTCTTACAGGATCTCAGTGGTGTGGTTCTTACCAGGATCTTAGTGGCGTGGTTCTTACCAGGATCTCAGTGGTGTGGTTCTTACCAGGATCTCAGTGGTGTGGGTCTTACCAGGATCTTAGTGGTGTGGTTCTTACCAGGATCTCAGTGGTGTGGTTCTTCAGGATTTAGTGGTTTTTACCAGGATCTCAGTGGTGTGGTTCTTACCAGGATCTCAGTGGTGTGGTCTTACAGGATCTCAGTGGTGTGGGTCTTACCAGGATCTTAGTGTTTTTTTGTGTGGGTTCTTACCAGGATCTTAGTGGCGTGGTTCTTACCAGGATCTCAGTGGTGTGGTTCTTACCAGGATCTTAGTGGTGTGGTTCTTACCAGGATCTCAGTGGTGTGGTTCTTACCAGGATCTCAGTGGTGTGGTTCTTACCAGGATCTTAGTGGTGTGGTTCTTACCAGGATCTCAGTGGTGTGGTTCTTACCAGGATCTCAGTGGTGTGGTCTTACCAGGATCTCAGTGGTGTGGTTCTTACCAGGATCTCAGTGGTGTGGTCTTACCAGGATCTAGTGGTGTGGTCTTACCAGGATCTCAGTGGTGTGGTTCTTACCAGGATCTCAGTGGTGTGGGTCTTACCAGGATCTCAGTGGTGTGGTTCTTACCAGGATCTCAGTGGTGTGGTTCTTACCAGGATCTCAGTGGTGTGGTTCTTACCAGGATCTTAGTGGTGTGGTTCTTACCAGGATCTTAGTGGTGTGGTTCTTACCAGGATCTTAGTGGTGGGTCTTACCAGGATCTTAGTGGTGTGGTCTTACCAGGATCTTAGTGGTGTGGTCTTACCAGGATCTTAGTGGTGTGGGTCTTACCAGGATCTTAGTGGTGTGGGTCTTACCAGGATCTTAGTGGAATGGTCAGGGCTTGACTGGCAGAAAAAAAAAATCGGCCCGGACTTTTGGGTCAAGACCGGCCCTCTAAAAAAAATCAGTCATATTCAATGCAATAGTCGAGGTGAAGAGCAAAACAATAAGCCCTTGGCTTGAACTAAAACAGTATAAGCTACGAATTGAGGACAATAGCTGCATGTTGTTTCTGCTGAATTCAAGCTAACACCTCATGGCACTCAACACTTTAATCTAGTCATTTACAACTTGATGGAACTTTTGTAAAATTACTAAACAATCTTAAAATGTGCGTTTCGTTAATGAGGATCCTCTCGCGACTGCAACACAAATAAACTTCTCAAAACCAACCAATGCATCACACTGTAGATTAAGGCAATGAAATGGTAAAACTCACCACAGAGTTAGAGAGGTGTGTAGTGAAAATAGAATCCCAAAAAGGCCAAAACATTGTAAATCCTTTCAATGGAAACTAGAAGCCATTTCCAAACTGCGCACACTGAAACAAGGGGCAGGACGTCACCTGACAACTCCCAACATGCACTTCTTTGCAAACCTTTGTCTAAAATGTATAAAAAATAGAGAACCGAGGTTCTGTGGGTCCTGGAGGGTGTTACAATAAACAATTTCCTATTATATGGGCAAATATGATGTGAGGGGCATGAGTGTTACGTCCGAGAGGCCTATTGCTCATTATACGAGATTATCTGGGAACCATAACTCAAGAAAGCCTGACACCAGAAGGGTATAAAATACGTCACATCCCTCTGGTGGAAGAATTGTGTAATTGTATCTATATAATGATAGGGATCCCAATAGCTCTTGGCGCTTATTGTGGGCCGGTGTAATGTATTACGGGGCTTATCTCTCGATCTGACAGGCCCGACCGGCCCAAAAGTACGTCGGCCCACCGGGAAAACTCCCGGTGCTCCCGATGGCCAGTCCAGCCCTGGGCGTGGTTCTTACCAGGATCTCAGTGGTGTGGTTCTTACCAGGATCTCAGTGGTGTGGTTCTTACCAGGATCTCAGTGGTGTGGTTCTTACCAGGATCTCAGTGGTGTGGTTCTTACCAGGATCTCAGTGGTGTGGTTCTAACCAGGATCTCAATGGTGTGGTTCTTACCAGGATCTTAGTAGTGTGGTTCTTACCAGGATCTCAGTGGTGTGGTTCTTACCAGGATCTTAGTGGCGTGGTTCTTACCAGGATCTTAGTGGCGTGGTTCTTACCAGGATCTTAGTGGCGTGGTTCTTACCAGGATCTTAGTGGTGTGGTTCTTACCAGGATCTTAGTGGTGTGGTTCTTACCAGGATCTCAGTGGTGTGGTTCTTACCAGGATCTCAGTGGCGTGGTTCTTACCAGGATCTTAGTGGCGTGGTTCTTACCAGGATCTTAGTGGCGTGGTTCTTACCAGGATCTCAGTGGTGTGGTTCTTACCAGGATCTCAGTGGCGTGGTTCTTACCAGGATCTCAGTGGTGTGGTTCTTACCAGGATCTCAGTGGCGTGGTTCTTACCAGGATCTTAGTGGCGTGGTTCTTACCAGGATCTTAGTGGCGTGGTTCTTACCAGGATCTCAGTGGTGTGGTTCTTACCAGGATCTTAGTGGCGTGGTTCTTACCAGGATCTTAGTGGCGTGGTTCTTACCAGGATCTTAGTGGTGTGGTTCTTACCAGGATCTTAGTGGTGTAGGCCGAGTTGATGGAGATGCTGTTGATGAGCACCTCCAGGGTGTCGGGCCGGACCTGCTCGGGCTCCGGGACCGTCTTGTAGTGCGTGTCTCCGATGTAGGCCTGGACCACGGTCATGCGGTTCATGGTCAGAGTCCCGGTTTTGTCGGAGCAGATGGCCGTGGCGTTCCCCATCGTCTCGCAGGCGTCCAGATGCCTCACCAGGTTATTGTCCTTCATCATTTTCTACAACAGGACCACGACACCGATTAGAGACCACTTCATGTCCACATTTTAAAGGAAATTACTACAGTTTGGCTTTACCCAAATCTAAAAGATTCTTGACCCGAGACCTTACAGCCTATAGGCCAGGTTAACGCCTAATTTGAAAGCTAAGGCCTGCAATACTCATCTGAGCTTCTTTCTTGTTTTTGTGGTCAAGTTTTAGTTGTTGTTTTGTCATGTTTATGCTTTATGTAGAGTTTTTGCCACATTCGTGTCACATTTTTGTTGTTTTGTAGCGTTTTTGTCACTTTCTCATTGCTTTATTGTAGTGTTTTGGCTGCATTTTGTTATTTTGTGTAATTTAACTGTGATGACCAAAATGTAACAAAAACAAGGAAAGAGCTTTCAAGCTTTCAACCTATAGGCTGTAACATCTCAGCTCAAGAAGCTTTTAGATTTAGGTAAAGCCGTACTGGAGAAAATGAGATTGGTTATGGCGGGTTAAGAGGTTAATCTACTGTGTGCATAATGAATCAAGCCAACAGCAGCTCCACAACCCGAGCAATCATTTCCTGTTCCGGTGCAGAAGCAAAGTTGTGATGAAATATGTGTCAATAGTTTCCATCAGAGAAAATGTGCATCTGTCTAAAATTCGCACAATAAATGCTCATAACAAAAGCGAATTCACACACGTTTCCATCAAAGTTTTTTTTTTACAAAAGGAGGGCGGTGGTTTCCATGGTTACAGCAGGAGTGAGTCAGCTGAATGGCGCATTTGCAGCATTTACCCTGCAGAGGGCATACTGTGCATCTTTGATTTCACTTTTTCTGTCCTTAAATTACCCTGTCGGAATAAGTTTTACATGTACTTGTAAATCAACAAAAGTGCATGTAAAAAGCTAAGCAAAAGTATTTTAACTAACCTGAAGTCTCACACACTTTTAATGCTGAACAAACAATAACTATCCCAGAGTGTGTTTTTTCTAGTGAAAATGAGGCAGCACCAATGGCCGCTGGCTGCTGTGCTTTGTGACCGCATACACTGGAGGCCGCCATTGCTCCTCCATTGCTGTAGTACCTCCATTTGGCCGCTAGGCCCCCATTGAAAAGCATTGGACTTTAGACACGTTAAAAACAACTTTAATGCCTGGTTTCAATTTTTTCAACGCTTAATATGGCTACATATTCCTCCTGAGATAACGCTGGGTTAGTCAAAAAAATAGAAACCAGGCTGGTTTTCGAAATATATTTTTTTTAATCTCCTACTTAACGGAGGTCGGACTGTTAGCATTGGAGCTGCGCGAGCTACACGTCACGCAAGGGCCGAGTCTACAGTGAGATCCCGCCCTTTTGCCCTTATTAGGAACATGCTTCGTCAGAGCTGGGGAGGAGGAGTCTGTAAATCCGCCATGATTTCCCCCTCGAAAGTAGTCATTATGGTAAACGGGGAGGAGTGAGGAGGAGCTGTCTATTCTTTTTAACAGTCTATGGGCAGCACCTGCACCTCTGGGAGAGTTTAAGTCGCTAACGTCCATAGTTCCAGTGCACTGTTGTGAGCATGAACGCAGCAGCAAAGGAAGTGCAGCCATGTTTGAGCTCCTGCACATTTGGGGAATATAAACTGGACGGATTATTTCTCTTCTTCACACCTGAAAAGTATTTTAACATGGATGGTGTTCACTAGAGCTGCATGAATTTGAAAAAAAAAAGTGTGCTTTTTCTGACATACATTGATTTTAATATTTTATACATAGCTTATGTTTTATTTTTAATGCAGTTGAGCTGCAGATAAACGTATAAGTCTGCTGTTAAACATCACGGTGCTCATTTATTACATTTCAGCTTCATCAGCAACTAGATACAAATCTGCGAGAGGCAAAGAGGCATTTCTTGGAGTTGTAAACCCAAACTGAGCACATTTTCTCCAGAAACGTTCAGAAGCAGCAAATTGAGAGGAAAGTCCACTCGATTTGCTTCTGCATGACCTCCATTTAGAGAGATGCATGAATAAAGAAGTAGGTGAATACAGCAACAGCTTTAGGGGCGTTTGTGCTAGCAGCCTCGCTGGGACAGAACTGTTGATTAACATCCCGAGACTTGGTAACACTTTAGATTACAGCCCGCGAATCCCATGTGTAGGCACAGGGAACAAGAAAGTAATTACACTTGTAAGTACAGGTAATTAAAGTACAAGGGTGTACAAAGAGAAATAAAGGTGTACAACATATAGGTGTATGTGTTAGCATAGGGATACAAGAGTAATAAAGGTGCACATAACGTCTCACTTTAGATTACAGCCCGCGCTCATGTGTAGTTACACATTAGAGCAGGGGTGCCCAAACTTTTTGTCTCCGAGGACCAAAATAAAAACATGCCTGTGGGTCGCGGGCCAAACACAGCGATGTCAAGCGTGAAACACATATAACTGCATATAATAATAGTTACTTTATTTTTCTTTGTATATCAGCATTTGATTATATCTATGCAAATAACATGCTATATTAAAACAAATGTTAACTATGGCAAAAGCCTAGTTTTAGTAGAACAAAATCAACAACTGTAGCAATATAGAGCAAAATGTAAACAACAACAACACCTGTATCTACAGCACCTACAGTGACTCTACCTCATTCATTTGTTAACTCAAAGAAAATGCCACATTAGATCATTTTGAAAGTGTCAGTTCAGCATCAATTCTTTTATAAGTCCATTTTTAACATGACCTATGTTGATGTCAACAAACTTTGTAATAAAAGTTGGAAAACTGGGAAAGTTGATACTACAACGCTCTGTGATAAACACCAAGACACCACAACAGTGTTTCCTTAACTTTGCGAAAGGAGTGAAACGCTGGTGGCCAAAAAGTGTACTGCATCCATATTTACCATTGAGAATGAATGGGAGAGAGTTAGTATTACCAGATGCTACGCAAACGTAGGTCACTCTATGGCGGGCCAACAGAATTCTTTCGGCCAAATTTAGCCCGCGGGCCCCACTTTGGGCACCTCTGCATTAGAGGGTTTCCGTGTGGCATTAAAAAGCATTAAAAGTCATAAAATTGTGCCAAAATCAAGGCATTAAAGGTCATTATGCATCCAATTGAATTCAAATTGGCATTGAATCTACATTTCTCTGAAAATCATGACATGACTCATGACTTTATTGTATAAGCTCATCGAAAATCCAAAAACTATGGACTAAACCGTATTTCGCTGCAGGCTGAAACTGTTTTTTTTTTTTTTTGCTCAAAAGGTACCCTTTCCTCTGTTTGATGAAATGTTTGCAAATCTTACATGAAATATGCGCCGATATTCTGTGTTTGCGGACTGTAATCTAAAGTGTTACCCGAGACTTTGATTGGGATCACGGTTTAAAGGCGTATGCGTGTCTTGGCAGTACCTTGACGGAGTAGGCCAAGCTGATGGTCACGGCGAGGGGCAGACCTTCGGGCACCGCCACCACCAGCACGGTCACGCCGATGATGAAGAACTTGACGAAGTACTGGATGTAGATGGGCGTGCACTCGGCCACCCAGGAGCGGCCCTGCACCGCAAACGTGTCGATCACGAAGTACAGGATGAGGATGACCACGGTGACCGCCGACATGATCAGACCTGGGGAGAAACGGAGAAAACTTTACTTATGAAGAGCTTTTCCCAGATACAAGTCCAAGGACATTCGCACAGATCAGCAACATCATTTTTATCGACTTTTCCTCGGAAATGATGGTCCGATCATAAGACTCAATGTCTTTTTTTATACATGGGCTGTGGTCATTTTATCAAAAGACAAAAACATTTACGAGGCTCATCGACAGCTCAACCAGGTCATTACGAGAGACTTCGTAATAATCTTTTAGCCTGATACGAAAAGACCGTTTGATTTGCTTATCAAGGAGGCACATGAATTGGAAATTATTGATGACAATGAATTTGTTTTTTCAACAGTTGAACATCCGGTGTAGGCAGCTTTCTACTTACTGACAAAGGTGCACGAGGAACCTAAGAACAACCCTTAGCCTTAACTGAGCCAGCCAGCAAGTTTATTGATTACTTCATTAAACCTTTGGTAAGAGCTCTTCCATCCTTTATTAGTACATCCGTGGTGTCCTCGATAAAGTTGGAACACAGACGAACATTGAGGATCAGTTTCTTGTGACAATGGATGTTGAAAGTTTGTATACAAATATTGAACATCAAGAAGGTCTATCGGCTTCCCAAGAACATCTTGAATGGGTTATTCATCATCAACAATATATGTATTTTTATGGACGAACATACAAAAGATTGGTGTTTTGTTTTGCTCCAAACTATGCATGTCTACTTTTGAGTCTATGTCCTTAATCCTATGAATTCTTCTATCACAACATTACCTGGTACGATATGTGTAGATTTTTGATGGTCATTTGAATGAATTATTGGATTTTTACAAACACATGAACTATCAGTCTTAAAACCCTCTATGGCATGACTTTATATTTTAGGGGGAAATATATTTCAACACACTTTTTGGGTTGACAGAACAGAAGGTAGAAATGCAAAAACATGAGTAGGATGAAAATGTTCCATTCCAGCTCATCTTCATCCCCAGCTACAACTGCATGATGCTGAGTTTTAATATATACTGTAAATACAAACAAAACAAGCAATTGAATATGCTTTTTGACATATTCATGCACATATTTTATCAGGTTATTCCAATTTAAACCTGTAGTAAAGTGATGATTATGTTACCATTATCTGTCACCTGTGACTGTTCTTCCTGAAAGAACTGCTCCACCCCTCACACAAATGTCCCACCCACTTCAGCCCCTGATTTCATTGGACAGAAACATGTCTGATAATGCCGCATACACACCAAATGAAAATAATTTGCTTTCCGTGGCTCAGCTTGCTCTACTTCCTTGGCCAGCCCCCCCTGGTGCTGGAGCACATGGAGGCGGGGTTTGAGACGCCACTGAAGTGCGTGAGCCAATCAGACACAGGTGTCTGTCAGAGCTTGTTCTGTGGTTGGTGCCTCTGTATTTGCATAGAGTTGGATTGATTTAAACTCTATGCAAATGCCGTCGTCGCTCCAGCCGCCCGTATCGTGCCGCTCTCCTGTGGATTTCCGGAGGCTTCTCTCCGGTCGTCAGGCAGCATAGGGAATGAATGGAAGCTCGCCGCTCTCTTCTCTTCCACCGCTGGTGGTGTGAATCCGGTGTTATGTTATAAAAAAATAAAACTTAATGGGCCAGTGTTAGAGCCAAAAGGTATGCCATAGAGGGCAAATATTAAGTTGTTGATTGAATATTCCAAGAGTAGTATCCATTTTGGAGATTTAACTATTTTCAAAGGTGCAGGTGATCACTTGCATACTACCCTCTAGAGCACGTATGGGCAAACCTTTTGATGCAAGGGCCACATTGGGGTTTTGAACTTCCCACAAGGGCCAGACCAGTTGCGAAGTGTTTTGTTTTAAGAAATTCTCATATAGATTGTAATCTCCTAAACACATTAAAAAGGCAACAGAATTGCTGCAGTTACATGATCTTCCTTTATATCTGTGAAAACATGAGTGTTTTTTACCCATTTTGCATATCGGGCTTGATCAAGTTTTGCGGGCCGTATTTGGCCCCCGGGCCTTAGTTTGCCCACCTCTGCTCTACAGCAAAAGTACATCACACAATACAATCCTTAAGGTGCCTTCACACCTCACGCGGATCACACGGCACGTACAGTTGATTCCTGTGTATTGTCAAAGTAAATGCACACACATGTGAGGGTGATGAGTGTGCATGGCGACAGGTGCGTTCAGACCAAATGTGCGTCCACTCTCCTTCAGCCTCTAGTTGGACGCCAAACATTGCCGCTTCACACTCAATGACAAAATGTCACTATTTCACACAATATAACATCGACATTTCCCTCTATGGAGTTTGTTATCACAAAAAAAAAACAATCACACGGCCCGATTAAGCTTCTGTTGCTCTCATTCACTTTTCCTCTGCCCCTCTCTCTCCCTCGCACAAGAGGGGAGAAAACAACACAAGTGAAAGAGGTGTTCAACGCGATCTCCTCTGTAACCGTGTTTATTATTTCATTAGGACTTTTATTTCTCAAACGTGTTGCCTTATGCTCACTTTGAGCTCCTCGTGGGGGGTGGAGATGACCGGGCGGACTGAGGAGGAGACAGTGTGCGGTGATGTCGCTGCAGAGCGGAGTGGAGCTGAGTGAACAGGTGGAAGATGTGAGTGACGGGGCTACTGTAGCCGTTGTCACTCACGGACCCCGCGCACCTTTTTCTCTCCTTTTCCCCGTTTCCCCCAGGCCGTGCTCATGTCCCGCGGTCACATCCCGCGGTCGTGCGTTCACAAACTGTCCCTCTGCCAATCCTACACTCCTCTCTCCGCCCCACTCCAGCAGTGACTTTTGTTTCGCAAAATAAGCACAACTAAAGTGACGCCCCTCCCCCAAAGAGGAATAAAAAAACACTTCATCTCCTGTTCATATCGTTCACTGTAAAGACTCGTTCAAAAGAGCCGGATCGTTCACGACCGACACCCATAGACTGTTAAAAAGAACACATCACTATTGGCGCCCCTATGAAAGGCATATATTGCGTATGCCCTTTTGCTCCACTGCTGCAGGTAACAGGTGACGCTTGTGCTCACTATTTGAGCCCAGTCCCTGATTGGTTAAAAGGCGTAAATGAACGCACGTGTAGATTGTGATTACTTGAGTGCATGAAGCAGTGGGCGGGGCATCCCTGCTCTGTACCGCGCTGTTCTCACTGGTTTTGACGCGTGTTTATCCTCATCTGTTCGCATTTGCTACGCTTCATACGCGCGGACATCTTTGCTTACATTTCGAAGCACGTCTACATAGGGTTAACATGGAAGCTGGTGGTGTGGTCGCGTTTGGTCTGTACACACCTTTAGAGCGGTGTGAATCAACGGCTACGCGCGTCAGCTGTTCAGAGCAGCGTGAACGTGGCAGGAGGCGGCAAACGCACACATTCTTGAATAATTTATAGATCATCTGAATTGCGTCTGATTGCAGACCTTTCAAGTGTCCAAATAGAAGCGACAGTGCAATCCGTGCAGTTAGAGCAGATTCGTTTAATCCTCAACACCAAGAAAAGAAATTCCCCAACAGGCAGTTTAAACAACTGCGTAACCTTTGTGATCGTGAGGAGGATTTTCTGACCAGTTAGAGGCTATGTCCTGCAGATTCTCGGACAGAGCTTAGTAACCTGTGGTAGTCAAAGATGCCCTTAACAGAGCCCAGTCTCTTGATCGCACCTCTATACTCTATACCATGAATCCTCATTCCAGTGAACTGTCCCGTCACTACTTACAGTGCATGTTTGTTGACAATTGGTCTATACTCTAATGTGATCCTGTGTTGAGTAAAGTTTTCCCAGTACCACCTTTATTTTTATTCAGACATGCTCCAAACCTCAGAGACAAACTCATGCATTCATCTCCCACCAGAGAATAAGTGCATGTGGTTGAGAAAACTAATTGACACTTTTAAATGTGTATAATCGTCCTAATTGTAACCACGTCAACCAGAATGAGAACTTTTGATGTGCATAATGAGGTTCTTCAACAAACTGATATCATTGCAATACTACTTTTGTAATATACCGCCTCTCTTGCCCTTGTCCAGAAGGTTTAGTCTATGTGAGCTGTACAAAAAGACGTCGGAGGGATCGCCTGGCAGAACACATTCCGTTATACTCACCCTCTCACTAACATCATTTTAGGAACACAGTGCTGTTAATAGGGAAATATAGGAAATTAAAATGTACTAGTTTTAGCATATGCCACAGTGGCCCAAACCTATGGAATGATTTGGTAGACGACTTAAAACAATCTCCTATAGCTATATTTTAAAGGAAACTAAAGAGTCAACTTCTGGAGAGCTGTGCTTCTGGTTTACTTGTGGCTGAGGCAGTCACCTGCGCTGTGGTTGTGTGTAGTCTGCCTTGTCCTCTTGAAAGAAGTCAGCGGGAGCTAGTTAATGTGAGCTATTCTTGGTTTATGTGCCAAGTCATCTTTGCTCAGGGTGGTGGGTTATAGACCCCTTTTTGGACATATTTCACAACATAGCTTTACATGATGGTTTAAGTTGAATTTACTGATTGTATGTGCAAAATAGTGAACTAAACTTAACACAAATATGCAATTAGAGTTAACAATCCGGACAATTAAACCACTGGCAAGGGGTGGTGAGGTTATTAAAGCTCATAGAGAGGCTTTCTGGATTCACAAATTGAAAGCAAATATCTGGGTCTGAATGAGGACTTTGATCTATCTTGTTTCTTTCTGTAATAAGTGTTTGCATTTGTGTTCCTTTCTGTTTTTTGTAATCCTTGTGATTTTGTAGGTTTGTTTTTTCATGCAGTGTTGCTCCTCACACACCCCACACAACATTTAGGGCCACACCCAAACATTTTATATTAAGCCCTCTTGGTCAAAACTTGGCCATCTAAATAAAGGTCTTTTAAGGACTTCCTGCCTGAGTTTGCTGCTTTTACTGTCTTTTTATACACATGTCACAAATGTCTTTTTTTGTTTTTTTTGTTTTTTGTTTTTTGTGGTCACATTTTTGTCACATTATGGTCACATTTTTGTCAAATCATGGTCACATTGTCCTCACATTTTTGTCACCCTATAACCACATTTTTGTCACTTTTTCATCTCGTTTTTATCATCCTTTATCTTATTTTTTTCCCCCATGTGTACCTACACCCAGTAAAAAAAAAGAAAAAAAAAAAAAAGAAAAATAAGATAAAACACGAACGTAGTTAAATAATAAACAAAAACAACCACAAAAAAAAAAAAATTATAAACTTTTTGTGGGGTGATTTTCCATTGTCTCTAACATTGAGGGTCGCCACAGGTCCTCAAATTCTTTCATTTTGTTCTTTAACCTTGCAGTTACTTTTTCCATATTTAACACATCTTTCATTCTATCCCACCATTGCTTTACACGAGGTGGTTGTGGTTCAAGCCAGCAGACTGTAATAATTTTTTTTGCTATTATAATTAACATTCTAATAATTTTCCTTTTTTTTATTGGAATATTTTGGGGGATAATACCCAACAAAAACAATTGTACGTCTAAATCAATTTTACGTTTTTCCCAGTATTCTTTGAGTTTAGGGCAGTCCCAGAATATGTGTGTATAGTCCACAACCCCTCCAGCACTTATCAGACATTTTACTATATTTTGAAATATGCAACGGTACCAGGAAATATCGTATTTTTACTTTCCATTCAAACTCTTTCCATAGCATACTACTAAACATTTGATGTCCTTTAAATGATTCCTCCCAGTTTTCATTTGAAATTATGATATTTCTTTCGGTTTCCCATTTATGCTTAATGTCCACATTATTGTCTTGTTCAACCTGCAGGGCTTTATAGAACTTTGAAATTATCTTTTTATTCTCTAATTTAGTCATCAATAATTTCTCCATTCCATTTTCTTGTTTACGTATATAATCCCATTCTTTATGTTTTATAAGGTAGCTTCTTATTTGTAGAAATTTGTAAAATCCATGTGTTGATAGGTTAAATTCGTCTTTAAGCTGCTGAAATGATTTCATATTTTCCCCTTCAAACAGTCGGTCTTTTTATACACATGTCACAAATGTCTTTTGTGTCCAAACCGTCTGAGCAGCGGAACATGTGCATCTATAAAAAACAGATGGATATTTATAGATGCATATGTTATTTTTAAACCTCAGATGTTTCTGCTTCTGAAGCTTCTGAAGGCTCTGCTGTAGTTTTAACACATGGCACAGCTGGTACAGTCACCACCACCGGCTCACCTTAAGCTGCGAGCCAGTGGTGAAAATGTGTTTGTTCCCTCAGCAATAAGAGGTTTTTATCTTAGATCAGCCCAAACTTACTCACACTTAAGATTTAATTTCTTAATTCAAATAAATGTATGTCATTTCTTCCTTAAGTGGATTGTTCTTTTACCAGTGAGCCACTGAGGGGTCTGAGCCGTGAGAGAGGGGCCCCTGGGGGGACCTGGGGGGCGCTGAGGTCTGTAAAGGCCATGACTATAATTAATGTGAGCAGTAACTGTCAATGTTTGAGAAAGGCCAAACTTAATGAGGGAAATGAAGCTGATACTGTATCTGTGAGTGAGCCTCGTATCACCTCAAATCGAACGTTCTTCAGTCCTTAGTCCTGACTTATTAGTTGTACACTGCACAAATCTGGCCTTTATGGAAGAGAGGCTAGAACAAGCCAATGTTTTGAGAAAAAACAACAAAAAAAACATTACAAGCCAGTGTACGACTAATAGTTGTTCTGTGTACACACTGAAAGAAAAGATTCATGGGGCCAGCTGATGAAGCTTAAAATTAAATGCTTTTTGAACTTAAAAATATACAAATCCTTTGTGCTCTTAACTATATCAAATTGAAGAATAAACAAACTAAGTTGAACTGGCTCATATCATTCAAACGTGTCTCATCTTAAATATGTGTCGTTTATCAGAACAATTCGCTTACAAGTGTTTTCAAAAAAATTAAGTTCAGAAATATGCAGCAGGGGGCAGCACTACGAACCATCAGCTGAATCAGTGCCTACAGGGGCAGCAGAAGAAGGAAGGGGAGGGGCCATGAAAGATTCAAATGAACGATAGCTGAACTGATGTTTTTCACCAGCAGACCCTTATTTTTGGATTAATGGGTGAGTACTTTTTTGTTTACTTTGATATTTAGTATATTATTTAGTACTCTGTACAGAGTTTTGAATTTGGTGTGCAATAGCACACTATCCGTTTTTTTTGTTTTTGTCTTTGATTCTTGATTTTGGAGACAGTTTGGCTTTACTAAATTGTCTGCATGAGTTTTATATATGTCCATTTATGTGTGTACAATACACTGTTGGGTAAAATACACATTTAACATTCATTTTAAAGTAGTCATTTAGCCAAGTATTTTTATTTTTCTCCAAGGTTACCAGACTTAATTTAATTCTTACAGCAAATTTCTTCCTCTTTGTGTTCTAAGTGTGGAGCTTCCAGAGGAAGTAAAAAAAAGAATAAAAGAAACAACATCCAGACGCAGAGAACATTCTCTCTATGAAGGCAAGAAGTAGCTCAAGACACCAATCGTTGACCTCACAGAAAGATGACCTGCACTGTTTCTTCCATGCCAGGTATTATTATTATTTGTATTTCCTTCATTGTGACTAATTTCTGTGTTTTATTTAGAGAATTACAACGTTAATTTCAAGACGATGTTTATGGAAAAACTTGACAAATGTTCTCCAACAATCCTGACGATGATGTTGGCCAAAGGTGGACAAGACAGACAAGTAACATCAGGTAAGATTTAAATTAGGTTTAGTCATTTCACTTGTTCATTGTTTGGGTTTGTTAAAATAATGTACACATTTTTTGCTACAATTATTATTATTGTTGTAATTAACTTTATATTCTCCATGCAGATTAGAATAAGTCCATTAGTGGACGGTGGGAGTTTGCCATTCAGGCCGTCATGATCCAGCTCAGAGGAGGAGGATCATCTTGGAGCAGTTGGTAAGTTTCTATACACTGTTCACACCAGTATTACATTTAAGAGCCAATTTCATGGCTCTTATTAGATTGTTCCAATACCTTTATTGGCACTATATTATGAAAAGTCGTTATTTTCATTCTAAATAGAACCTTCAACATTCTGTACTGAGTGTCACATACCAATAATGCTGCAGACAAGCTTGGGGTCACAACTAAAACTAAAAAGGTTGAGAACCACTCCTCTATATGTTATGTTCATGAAATTCTATAATGTGATGTCATTATTTCAGATGGAGGTAGGAGCCTATATAACTCTATGGGAGAGACACTTATTAAAAATCTCCAAATGACCCTGATCATTATTTATTAGTGACTGGATTCACAAACCTAATATTCACTTTTTGACAGGAAGTGCTTTAGCAAACCAAGATCAAGCACATCATTTTGATTAATGTTCAACTTTGTGACAGTTTTTGGGGTAGGCCTATAGGTTCAAATGACATCACAATAAAAACGGTATAAAACTGAGTTGGTGAACAGGTAAGAATTGTATTGTGTTACTATGGTAACCATCAAATGCTGAATCCTGGACTTATCACTGTAATGGCTGGACCTATACACATGAAACAAAAATGGTCACACGGTTTATTGTTCAGCACAAGTGAACTGGTTCAATTACTGTCTTATGAAAGGGTCTGAAGGTGTTTACAATATTCAAAATGTTATATAAGCAATTCATTTAGGAATTTACAGTGTAATAGAGGTTATGCATGTGATGTCCATTATGTACAGTGAGGAAAATAAGTATTTGAACACCCTGCTATTTTGCAAGTTCTCCCACTTAGAAATCATGGAGGGGTCTGAAATTGTCATCGTAGGTGCATGTCCACTGTGAGAGACATAATCTAAAAAAAAAAATCCAGAAATCGCAATGTATGATTTTTTAACTATTTATTTGTATGATACAGCTGCAAATAAGTATTTGAACACCTGTCTATCAGCTAGAATTCTGACCCTCAAAGACCTGTTAGTCTGCCTTTAAAATGTCCACCTCCACTCCATTTATTATCCTACATTTAGATGCACCTGTTTGAGGTCTTTAGCTGCATAAAGACACCTGTCCACCCCATACAATCAGTAAGAATCCAACTACTAACATGGCCAAGACCAAAGAGCTGTCCAAAGACACTAGAGACAAAATTGTACACCTCCACAAGGTTGGAAAGGGCTACGGGGAAATTGCCAAGCAGCTTGGTGAAAAAAGGTCCACTGTTGGAGCAATCATTAGAAAATGGAAGAAGCTAAACATGACTGTCAATCTCCCTCGGACTGGGGCTCCATCCAAGATCTCACCTCGTGGGGTCTCAATGATCCTAAGAAAGGTGAGAAATCAGCCCAGAACTACACGGGGGGAGCTGGTCAATGACCTGAAAAGAGCTGGGACCACCGTTCCAAGGTTACTGTTGGTAATACACTAAGACGTCATGGTTTGAAATCATGCATGGCACGGAAGGTTCCCCTGCTTAAACCAGCACATGTCAAGGCCCGTCTTAAGTTTGCCAATGACCATTTGGATGATCCAGAGGAGTCATGGGAGAAAGTCATGTGGTCAGATGAGACCAAAATGGAACGTTTTGGTCATAATTCCACTAAACGTGTTTGGAGGAAGAAGAATGATGAGTACCATCCCAAGAACACCATCCCTACTGTGAAGCATGGGGGTGGTAGCATCATGCTTTGGGGTGTTTTTCTGCACATGGGACAGGGCGACTGCACTGTATTAAGGAGAGGATGACCGGGGCCATGTATTGCGAGATTTTGGGGAACAACCTCCTTCCCTCAGTTAGAGCATTGAAGATGGGTCGAGGCTGGGTCTTCCAACATGACAATGACCCGAAGCACACAGCCAGGATAACCAAGGAGTGGCTCTGTAAGAAGCATATCAAGGTTCTGGCGTGGCCTAGCCAGTCTCCAGACCTAAACCCAATAGAGAATCTTTGGAGGGAGCTCAAACTCCGTGTTTCTCAGCGACAGCCCAGAAACCTGACTGATCTAGAGAAGATCTGTGTGGAGGAGTGGGCCAAAATCCCTCCTGCAGTGTGTGCAAACCTGGTGAAAAACTACAGGAAACGTTTGACCTCTGTAATTGCAAACAAAGGCTACTGTACCAAATATTAACATTGATTTTCTCAGGTGTTCAAATACTTATTTGCAGCTGTATCATACAAATAAATAGTTACAAAATCATACATTGTGATTTCTGGATTTTTTTTTTAGATTATGTCTCTCACAGTGGACATGCACCTACGATGACAATTTCAGACCCCTCCATGATTTCTAAGTGGGAGAACTTGCAAAATAGCAGGGTGTTCAAATACTTATTTTCCTCACTGTAGCAACAGCATGGCAGATAGCGTCCATCACTGCAACAGAGCCAAATACCAAATGAGTGTCAAGTCTGAATTGTTTTCGGTGACTTCACACTCTGTAATGCTGAAGGTTATGTTTTTGAATTTAGAAAGTTTATTCAATGAACTAAAACAACAATTTGAATACACAGGACGACGGCAGGAACGGTGCCACAGAAAGTGCAACGCAGAAAACCATGAAGACCATGAAAACTGCAGAGAGAACCAACTACTAAAGCTCCACTCGTCACTGAAGTGACTGCAGTCCTGGAAGCCTCTGATGTTCGGTCCTGCACTTTACTCATGCAGTCAACCTCTGCTTCCCCAGACAACTGAAGATCTTTGTCTTAGTTTCTTCACGTACCCCTGAATCATTGATTGTGAGGTATAACCATAGTTTTGGAACCACTTTTCTAAAATCAATGTCAAATGCCAAGTTGGACTTGTTCTTGGTTTAAAACGTAATATTGTGTTGGAACACTACATTACATTCTTCAATTTAAAAAAAGTGTTTTTGTAATTGTTTGCATATACTGTAGGCCTGTTTGTAGAACGATTGACAGCTTAATCAAATTGTAATTTTTGTAATAAATACGTTGCTCAAGCTTAAATAAAATGAGTGTCAGTTTATGGGATATTTGAGCTGAGCTGAATCAATTATGTTGGGGGGAAATGGCTGAAATTCTATATTTTTACAACTCAAATTTAACAAAAAAGAAATCATTAAATTCAAGCTGGCTGAACTTAAAATAAGAACGTTTTCTTGTTTTATATAATTGAGTTGATAAACAATACTAAATTTACAATGAATCAACACAATTTGATAGTGTTGGTCCAAGTATAAAAAGGTATCGCAAAAGGTTGCGGTAATTTTATTAAGTTGAGCCAGTGAATTATTTCTTAGAGTGCAGTTTCCCCCACCTGAGCTGTAGCTCTCTGCAGTTCATCCAGGGTCATCATAGGCTTCTTGGTAACAGCTCTGGTCAGTGCTGTCCTTGTTCGGTCAGTAAGTTTAGGAGGACAGCCGGTTCTTGGGAGGTTTACAGTGATGCCATACTCTTTCCATTTGTGAATGGTGTATTTAACTAGCCTGGCTAAAGCCAGACTGCTGCGTCCGCTCGAATTCAAACTTCACAACAGTCTGGGGACCATGGTTGACATTTTTGCATGGATTTGGGACCAATCACAGAACGAGAAGGGACGGCAAGACGGTGACACGCTATTCGACATACAGAAGCTTGTAGTTTGTTTAGGGATAAAAAAAAATTAAAATATTTACGGATCCAACATGACAGCAGCAAACTGTCATGTTAGAACACGATCAAGCTTCAGACTGTGTTCTAAATAGTTTAGCTCGAAAGTTTACAGCGGGTACGTCATACGTCATCTGATATGATGATACGATTGGCTATGGCTACGTGCAGACGCATGAGACATTCGTAGCGCCCAATAAACGGCTCTGGACAATCGTAAACCACACCTCTCCTACAAGAAAATGAATTGCCAGACTAAAATCACTTGTGATTTTAGTCTGGCGTTAGCCAGGCTAGTATTTAACTGTACTTTGAGAGATGTTCAAAGCTTTTTAAACCTAACAGCTTTAGGAGCATTATACTTCTCAATAGCTTTATCCTGGACCTGTCTGGTGTGTTCTTGGACTTCATGATGCTGTCTGATCCCCAATCGTCTCTTAACAGACGTCTGAGACCATCACAGAGCAGCTGTATTTGAACTGACATTAGATTACACACAGATAGACTCTATTTACTCATTGGGTCAACATGTGATCATAATGATCATTATATATATTTTTGTTTATAATTTCCAGTTTTTCCATGATTTTTTTCCAACCATTTTTTTAATGTTTTGACATTTTTCACCACTTTTTTGTACCTCCATTTTTTGACTTGTACATTTGCATATCTTCCCAACAGATTCCAATTCTCTTTTGTACCCCTTTGTCTTAGCGCTCAATTTTAATCCATACTGTAAGGGTGAGGAGAGAGGCTAAGCAGAAGGCAAAGGGCTGTATATTCAACCCACCCAAATGGGACACCCCTATGTCATTTCATCAGGGGTCCCTGTTTACAAGATAAACGTGTTATAGAGCATAACATCAAACACAGAGGAGAAGCATTATAATCAGACATATGTATGCTATCTGGTTATATAAAATGCATCAGGCAACTTGTACAAGGCTACGCAACATCATTAATAAAAGTTATGATAAATGACATACGACTGACAGCGTTAAAAGCTGCTGTCATGGTTTGTAAATGGGTGAAGAGGGAGAAATGGAATTGGGCCTTTAAGTTCAATATGATCTTGTAGGCGATATATACATGTATGACCAGCCTCTCCTCTAACAGTGGTTAAAGTTCTCCCAGCACACTCCGATACTTCAAACCGAGCCCCAAAGCGTGCGTTTCCTCACCTGCTTTCCCGATCTGCACGGCCAGCTTCGTCAGCTTCCCCTGCAGCACCGACTTCTCCTTCTTGGTGACGTTGACCTTCTTCACCGGCTTGGCCTCCTCCTTCTCCTCGGTCTCCGTCGCGTCCTCGCTCTTCAGGGGCTGGATCTCCAGCGCGATGCCGTCCTTGGTGGGAGCTGAGGAGGAGACACCGGGAGGAGGCGAGGACCGGGAGGCGAGGGGGAAGAATGGGAATGAGTACGTGGCCAAACAACGCAAATGACGGGGGTTAGGGGGAGGAGTTAGGGGTTAAGGGGAGGAGTTAGGAGGTAGGACACAGGTGAAGCAGAGTTAGAAAGTGCGTTCATCAGAAAAGGAGCAGCACAATCGAAGCAAACGAACATTTGCAACAACAGAGAGAGTTCCCGACAACACAAACACGACACTTCCTGATCTTTGACACATCGACTTCACTTCCTGATCTTTGTCAGTCTTCACTTCCTGATCTTTCACTTTGACATGTCCACCTTCACTTCCTGATCTTTGACATGTCAGTCTTCACTTCCTGATCTTTGACACGTCCACCTTCACTTCCTGATCTTTGACACATCGACCTTCACTTCCTGATCTTTGACATGTCAGTCTTCACTTCCTGATCTTTGACATGTCCACCTTCACTTCCTGATCTTTGACATGTCAGTTTTCACTTCCTGATCTTTGACACATCGACCTTCACTTCCTGATCTTTGCATTGTCGACCTTCACTTCCTGATCTTTGACATGTCAGTCTTCACTTCCTGATCTTTGACATGTCCACCTTCACTTCCTGATCTTTGACACGTCGATCTTCACTTCCTGATCTTTGACACGTCGACCTTCACTTCCGGATCTTTGACATGTCGACCTTCACTTCCTGATCTTTGACACGTCGATCTTCACTTCCGGATCTTTGACATGTCCACCTTCACTTCCTGATCTTTGACATGTCCACCTTCACTTCCTGATCTTTGACACGTCGACCTTCACTTCCTGATCTTTGACACGTCGATCTTCACTTCCGGATCTTTGACATGTCCACCTTCACTTCCAGATCTTTGACATGTCGCCCTTCTCTTCCTGATCTTGACATGTCGACCTTCACTTCCTGATCTTTGACATGTCAGTCTTTACTTCCTGATCTTTGACATGTCGACCTTCACTTCCTGATCTTTGACATGTCAGTCTTTACTTCCTGATCTTTGACATGTCGACCTTCACTTCCTGATCTTTGACATGTCGACCTTCACTTCCTGATCTTTGACATGTCCACCTTCACTTCCTGATCACTTACACATCTACTTTGGCTTGTTTTTACATGTTTTTGTTACTTTCCTGGCATAATCCTTGACTTAAATTGTGCAGGGGGCCAATAATAAAACTCTAGGACAGCGTTTCTAACCCAGTGGGAAGAACATTAATGAGCAGAATGGTCATACTGAGTTTACATGCGCTCGAGTATCCAGGTTATTGTCGGGGATCTGAAGTGTCCTGGTTTTGTCTGTACCATGACACTACTGATATACTGAGCGTGTTCGAAAACAGATACGGCAGGAGCAGACTTTGGTGGTCTGAGTTCTGCTCAAAATAAACAAAACGTTGCAGTAAACTCTTACAAATCTTTACTCCACTGTAGCTCCAGAGTTGGTCAGCGCTGCTCTCAGACTAAACTTGACACTTTGGGCCTTTGCCAGCTCTGGATTATTTCCCCCCGTTTGTCTCGTTTGTCGCTGAAGCTGGGACAAAGCTTTACAGGTTAATAATAATAATAACAGTTTCAGGGCTTCTTTGGACAGTTCTTGTCTCTGTGTTTAGAGAAATTCCCGAAAAAGCCATGTGTTAGCAACATCGTTAAAGTATTTAGCTCCTGCCCCAGTCTGCATTAGCCCTGCCCCCCTCTGGAATCTAATTATTCAGGAGACTGTAGTGTCTCAGGAATTCAAATATCCGGTAACGCTTTATATGAAAGTGTGCTCATTAATGATACGAGCGATCGCGATGTCGTCATGTCCAGTGGTTGTGGTCGGTATAGTGTTCTAAATAAATAATAGATATATGATCTTCATATACAAGGTAGTGCTTCCCTTGCACTATAACAGATCGGTAATTTTAAGAAACATGTTAGGTGGCATGTCCTATTGGGAGGAGGCCTCGTGGAAGGCCCAGGACACGCTGGTGGGACTATGTCTCCGAGCTGGCCTGGTGTCGCCTCGGGGTCCCCCCAGAACAGCTGGAGGTGGTGTGCGTGGATCAGGAAGTCTGGGCATCTCTGCTGAGACTGCTGCCCCCGCGACCCGGCCCCGGATAAAGCGGAAGAAAATGGATGGCTGGATGTTAAGTGGCTGGATGCATCCGCTGTTCACCAAAACATCCATATAGTATTAACAGTAATCAGTAATTAATAGGCCATGAATAATATGCTTATTAATGGCCTACCCTTAACACTAAGCTGTTTACTAATGCATATTAATGCATTATTAATACTTATCGAGCACCTCTCAATATAAAGTGATACAGAGTGTCCTGGCTTCTCGGACGCATGTAAACATCATTTCAGGAATGTTTCATCACCAGGATTTGATGATTAACCGTGAAACTGAAGCGCATGTAAACACAGTGTGATGGTCCACTCTACTCAAAAACATGTTCAGTCTAAAGGGAGACTGTCTATGTTATTTTCTTTATCATTTGACTTTCATTGGACATCCACGTTTGACAAGAGCTGGGCAATATTGACAAAAATGAATATTTTTGGGTCGATAACAATGAAGCGATATATCAGAAATATTTAAAAATGTGCTGCAAACATCTACATTTACATTGATTTGTCACGCAAAAAAGATCATTGTCCTGAACAGACTAAAGGGCAGAAAAAACCCTGTACACATTTTTTCATGATTTTTCCCAATTTTCTAGCATTCTTTTTCTTTTTTTCCCCATTTAAAAAATATGCACAATTTTTCATATTTTTTGTCCTAATTTTCCACATTTTATTTAACCACGTTTAATTGTTTCCCCATTTTCATATAAAAAAAATATATATATATCATATATATATATATCATATATATCATATATATATAAAACATTTTCCTCAATTTGTTTAACTCCCCCCCCCCCAAAAAAAAAGAAATGTCCTCCATATTTTTCCCTTTTCCCCCATTTTAATACAAATAGCTATTTAATACATTTACTACATTTTCAAAATGTTCCCCAAAATTTTTCATAATTTCTTCCCATTGTCAATTTATTTTTGACTTTTTATTGTTGTTTTTTGTTTTACAATTTCTTCTCCATAAAGAAATATGCTACATTTCTTATTTTTCCATATTTTTCTAAATGTTTTCCATTCTCTAGTTTTATATATTTTTTCGGTCTGATCTTGTAGACGACATATTGCCCAGAACTAATGTGGAAATATCTGATGAGTTCTATGCACTTTTAGATATTTGTGTGAAGTCTTTGTGTCTCACCCAAGCCCTAACAAATCCCTGGCCCTGACTGAGCGTCGGCCATATTGTCTCGCTTTTCAAACGGAGACAGAGCAGACGGAAAGAGCACATGGCAAAAACACGCAAAACACCACCACCACCTGTCGCCACGGAAACACCAGAGACACACGTTCAGAGCGTCGCTTAGCAACAGCAGCGTTAGCCGACAGCACGGACCAATCACAGCACGGGACACACGCTGCACCGGACCAATGGGGGAAGAAAGAAAAAAGAAACACACGCAAAGAAAGAGCAGCACCTTAAGAAACGGAAACAGCAAAAACGAGGAAACGCAAAGGAAAAAACGCCAAAGGACACAGCCACAGGAGGGACGGAGGGACGTGAGGGACATGAGGGACAAAGGAGCTTCAGCAGAGACAGCTTCAGCAGAGAGAAGAGCTTCAGAGGAGCTTCAGGAGAGACAGAGGAGCTTCAGCAGAGACAGAGGAGCTTCAGAGGAGCTTCAGCAGAGACAGAGGAGCTTCAGCAGAGACAGAGGAGCCTGAGAGGAGCTTCAGGAGAGACAGAGGAGCTTCAGCAGAGACAGAGGAGCTTCAGGAGAGACAGAGGAGCTTCAGGAGAGACAGAGGAGCTTCAGCAGAGACAGAGGAGCTTCAGGAGAGACAGAGGAGCTTCAGGAGGACAGAGGAGCTTCAGGAGAGGACAGAGGAGCTTCAGCGAGAAGAGACAGAGGAGCTTCAGCAGAGAAGGAGCTTCAGGAGAGACAGAGGAGCTTCAGCAGAGACAGAGGAGCTTCAGGAGAGACAGAGGAGCTTCAGGCAGAGACAGAGGAGCTTCAGCAGAGACAGAGTAGGGAGCTTCAGGAGAGACAGAGGAGCTTCAGGAGACAGAGGAGCTTCAGCAGAGACAGAGGAGCTTCAGAGGAGCTTCAGCAGAGACAGAGGAGCTTAAGAGACAGAGGAGCTTCAGGAGAGACAGAGGAGCTTCAGCAGAGACAGAGGAGCTTCAGGAGAGACAGAGGAGCTTCAGAGGAGCTTCAGCAGAGACAGAGGAGCTAAGAGAGAGGAGCTTCAGGAGAGACAGAGGAGCTTCAGCAGAGACAGAGGAGCTTCAGGAGAGACAGAGGAGCTTCAGAGGAGTCAGCAGAGACAGAGGAGCTTCGGAGAGACAGGGAGCTTCAGCAGAGACAGAGGAGCTTCAGAGAGACAAGAGGAGCTTCAGAGGAGCTTCAGCAGAGACAGAGGAGCTTCAGAGGAGCTTCAGCAGAGACAGAGGAGCTTCAGCAGAGACAGAGGAGCTTCAGGAGAGACAGAGGAGCTTCAGAGAGACAGAGGAGCTTCAGCAGAGACAGAGGAGCTTCAGGAGAGACAGAGACAGAGGAGCTTCAGCAGAGACAGAGGAGCTTCAGGAGAGACAGAGGAGCTTCAGCAGAGACAGAGGGAGCTTCAGGAGAGACAGAGGACTTCAGCAGAGACAGAGGAGCTCAGAGAGACAGAGAGCTTCAGAGGAGCTTCAGCAGAGACAGAGGAGCCTAAGAGGAGCTTCAGGAGAGACAGAGGAGCTTCAGCAGAGACAGAGGAGCTTCAGCAGAGACAGAGGAGCTTCAGGAGAGACAGAGGAGCTTCAGAGGAGCTTCAGCAGAGACAGAGGAGCTTCAGGAGAGACAGAGGAGCTTCAGGAGAGACAGAGGAGCTTCAGCAGAGACAGAGGAGCTTCAGCAGAGACAGAGGAGCTTCAGAGAGACAGAGGAGCTTCAGCAGAGGACAGAGGAGCTTCAGGAGAGACAGAGGAGCTTCAGAGGAGCTTCAGCAGAGACAGAGGACAGAGGAGCTTCAGAGACAGAGGAGCTCAGCAGAGACAGAGAGCTTCAGCAGAGACAGAGGAGCTTCAGCGAGACAGAGGAGCCTAGAGGAGCTTCAGGAGAGACAGAGGAGCTTCAGAGGAGCTTCAGAGAGACAGAGGAGCTCAGAGGAGCTTCAGCAGAGACAGAGGAGCTTCAGGAGAGACAGAGGAGCTTCAGGAGAGACAGAGGAGCTTCAGCAGAGACAGAGGAGCTTCAGCAGAGACAGAGGAGCTTCAGCAGAGACAAGGAGCTTCAGCAGAGACAGAGGAGCTTCAGGAGAGACAGAGGAGCCAGAGGAGCTTCAGCAGAGACAGAGGACCAGAGGAGCTTCAGAAGAAAGGAGCTTCAGAGAGACAGAGGAGCTTCAGCAGAGACAGAGGACTTCAGCAGAGACAGAGAGCTAAGAGGAGCTTCAGGAGAGACAGAGGAGCTAGAGGAGCTTCAGGGAGAGGACAGAGGAGCTTCAGAGGGAGCTTCAGGAGAGACAGAGGAGCTTCAGGCAGAGACAGAGGAGCTTCAGAGGAGCTCAGCAGAGACAGAGGAGCCTAAGAGGAGCTCACAGAGACAGAGGAGCTTCAGAGGAGCTCAGCAGAGACAGAGGAGCTTCAGCAGAACAGAGGAGCTTCAGCAGAGACAGAGGAGCTTCAGCAGAGACAGGGAGCTTCAGAGGAGCTTCAGCAGAGACAGAGGAGCTTCAGAGAGACAGACAAGCTGAGGACAAAGTGTGAAGAACATCTGAAGTGTGCACAGCGTATCGAGACTCGTCCAAAGCTCAGGGACCAACCCAAATGGACCCAGTTGTTTTTACAGCAAACCAGTTATGGCCTCAAAGCAGCCATTATTGGCCCAAAGCCAGGGGGGCTTCGCGCCTTTTGTCTCCCTAATTCTTAGATGGTATTAATCCTACTGCCTTCATGTTTTTTAGGGGTCTTATTCTTTCGATTTGGAATGTAATTTATGGCAATTGCAGTGACTGAGTTTTTGAACGAGTTATTCTTTTAGCAGCGTCTCAGTAGCTGGCAAAGTGAAAAGGTGTTTTTGACCAATGCTGATTAATTCCTCACTTCTCCAGATCATTTTCTCCAGAAAATGGAGAAAATGAAAAAGGATTTTAACATTTCCCATTAGAATAAAATGAGACATTCTGGTCATCGCTAAAATTATGGCATGGGTATGATTGACTTTTTTGATCGGAACGACCAAATGGAATTTGTGCCAAATTATGGTTAAACTAACATTTTTACTCTTCATATAAAAATGTGCTCAGTTCTGACTGGGACTTTAACTGATAACAACAATAACCTGGACTTCTGCAAATATGAAAGTGTTGTTTCACTGTAAGTGCACGAAGTTCAGATGTTTTAACACATTTGGTCAGAGACAGTTCCAGAAAGAGACGTCAGCAGCAGAAAGAGAGAAAGAGAGAGCAACTCCACCATTTAGATTTACATATTATGTTTTATACTGTGACTAGGGCTGGGTACCGTTACATTATTGTCAATACCAGTACTAATTTATTTGAGCAGAAACAACCAAGACACTTCCTTTAACGCTGTCCCTACTTTTGATACTTTTATTTCTTCAATCCCAGTAGAACCTGTTCTTTTATTCCTTATACCAAACCGGTATCTAACGGTACCCAGCCCTACTCGCCCGTTTTAACGATCTGTTCCTCAGACGGAGCCTGCAGCTCTTCCTCCTGCGCAGCATTAATATTTCAGACGCTGTGTTTATATTATGGCCCTGATGGAGACAGGAGGCTGTTATTGTGGAGGATGGACTTTAATGGAGCACAGGAAACACTGCACTTCATCTGAGACAGAAATAACCCACCTCGAGCTTCTTCTACTCACTCAACGTTTTCACCGTTCTCAATCATCCAGGATGGTTAGGTACAGAAGTTATCTTAAGCGATGCAACTGCCCCCCCTTTTTTAAAATTTGTTTTACTAATATTGCCAACGTTTTGAAATAATTTTCTCAAAGCGCTTCACTGCAGTCATTCTTCATTCACTCCACACTTGCCCTGGGGCAGCCTGGCGAAGGCTGCTAATCTGTGACATCGGTCCCTCCCACCACCAACCACTCCCACACTATGGTGCATCAGCCCCAAGCCTTCCTTTCCTTTCCCAGATGGATTTTTGTGAGACTGAAATATATCTTGCAACGATCCTAATCTGCCCGGCGACAGGCTGACTCCGGGCTCTGATTGGTGGAGAGTTGCTCCCGAGAGCACAGGGGATAGACAGATGAAGGGTTAGAGGGGTGAGGAGGGGGTGAGGAGGGTGGAGAGGGAGGGTCATGGGAGGGGGGTTACCTTGTTGCGATTTTCAGGGGGTCCCGGTTTTTTACCTGTTAGACAGAGAGAGAGGGTGGAGGGCTGAGAATGGACCGAACACAAAATAACACGAAAACGAAAACGGAACAACCACGTGTGTGTGTGTGTGTGTGTGTGTGTGTGTGTGTGTGTGTGTGTGTGTGTGCTGTGGCAGGAATGGACCAATCAGAGCAGAGAGACACGGACACGCCCGAAGAGACCCATGAATAATACGGGAGCCGTTTAATCCAGTCATTGAAGGCGAGACGCTGCAGACGAAACAGGAACGTTTTGAAGTTTTGACATTTCTTTAAAGTTTTCAAAATTTTGGAAACTTTTTAAACAGTTTGGAAAGTTTTGGAACAGTTTGTAAACTGTCCACCAACATGTCTGTGTCGCTCCCTGGTCTTCCTATGCTGTAATCCAAATATGGTCATTTCCTTTGTGGGCTAAAGACGGGACAAATATACATATGCATATATGTGCAGACAAAGAGACTGAACTTTAGGGCCGTTTTCAAGTGAACTTCAATTATGTAACAAGAAGAAACGGGAGAGACAAAAAATGATTTGATGCTTTTGTTGAAAACAACAAATAAACTGAAATAGTTTGTTTTTACAGCTGATCAAAAGTTGAGCCCAATAACCAGAGGTTCCCACAGACGAGGGCTCAGTTTGAGGAATGCTCTCTGTAACATCTGCAGCATGGTGGCGCAGCGGTTAGCGCTTGTGCTTCACAGCTAGTAGAAGTCCTGGGTTCGATTCCCACCTGGACGGGGCCTTTCTGTGTGGAGGTTGCATTTGCATGTTCTCCGCTCATCTGCAGGTACCTACCACTAAAAACATGTGCAATAGGTCTCCAGCCAGGTCATTCTGACCATCAGCCTGGCTCCATATCTGGAGATGGGTCCCTGGGCGTGGCACTGCCTTTGACCACTGCTGGTCGCCCCAGCGGCATCGAAGGATGGGTCAAAGGCAGAGGACACATTTCCCTACGGGACAATAACGTACTGTAAATCTTAACCTTATCTGCACAGAGCCAGACGTTTTACCTTTGCCCTGCACCACCTGAAGCTCTATTGTTCCACTGAAGCTCATTACAGCGCCCCCTCTCTGTGGAGCGTAGAAAACATCTCAGGTGGGTCAGTAACCATGGAAACCATCAGGCCCATCAGGGTCCCATTTTTCTCCTCAGAGAATCAAACTTTCTTGACCTTTCAGTGACCCATGTCTGGTCTCAGTTTTATTTATTTTATTTATTGGTTTATTTGGTCGGGACAGTGCATGTTAATGAACATACATGGGTCTCATGCATGTAAACACACCACACCGGATTGTAGCCTTAGGCTAATTTCCATCCGTCGTCCCCCATGCGCACTCTCAAACACACTCTCATTCATCCTGGCCTATTGTACATGTTTTTAGTGGTAGGGGAAACCGGAGTACCCGGAGGAAACCTACGCAGACACAGGGAGAACATGCAAACTCCACACAGAAAGGCCCCGTCCAGGTGGGAATCGAACCAGGGACCTTCTAGCTGTGAAGCACGAGCGCTAACCGCTGTGCAACCGTGCCGCCCAGTTCTGAGGCTCTTTGTTTCTGAAGCTTCAGATGAAAACCTCTGATGGTTTGGGGCTGCAGAGGATCCTCCAGAGGACAATCAGATCCTTTTGTTCCATAACCCTCTGGAGCTGATGGAGGCTCTGTTAATGCAGCTCAACAGGACAAAGTCATGACAGGAAAGGACCTTTTAAAGACATGTGCTCCTAAACTTTGGATCAGCTGCAAAAACAGACTATTTCTGTTTATTTGTTGTTTTCAATAAAAGATTTATTCTTTTTTTTGTCTCACTCCTTTTCTTCTTGCTGCATATTGAAGTTTTACTTTGAACCTTAACCATAAAAAGTGTGATTTTGTTGTTGTTGATGGGACTGTATTCCCCGTTCGTCTGCAGCGTCTGGCTTTAATGAAACGTGTCCGTGTCTCTGCACTGAGCCGCACTCCTCTGGTTTAAACCTGACGAACCCAAAACTTCAGCCATCAGAACTCATGATCGACACGACAGACCGAGAGGGTGGGGTGGGGATTCAGGGGTCAAACAGGGGTCAAACAGAGGTCAACGGGGGGGTCACAGCCACAGCACGAAGCAAAAAAAAAAAAAAAAAAAAAACTTAAATCAAAGCAAAAGAATCCAATGGAACAGCCCTCGTCAGACAAAAGGTTCAAACAGGCGTCTCTGAGAGAAGGGGAGCGTCAGGGGCAGAGTCTAGTGAAACTTTATCACCTTTTTTTTTTTTACAATTTCCCCCAATTTCTTTCTTGATTTTCTCCCCATATCTTTACTCTATCTCCCATCCCCCCCCCCCCCCCATTTCTTCTTGATTTTTGATCATTCTTTCCTCAATGTTTCCCCATATCTTTTTGCCATTTAAACAAATCCCAGTTTTTCCCTATTTTTTCCAATTTTCTACCAAAAAGTCGGCCAGAGGGAAAGAGTTTAAAAAAAAATGTTTCTTTATTTTTCCCCGTATCTTTCAATATTTAAATAAATAAATAAATAAATAAAATAAATTCCCAATTTCCCCAATTCTTAAAACTTTATTTTAATTTCTTTCTTTTTACATTCTTACAAATGTTCAATTTTTTGTTTGTTTACAATATCTTCCCCAATTCCCACAATAATAAAAAATAATCTATTTCTTTTGCCAAATTTCTTCAAATGTTCTCCCAATTTGTCATTTATTTTTACACTCTTTCCCAATGTTTCCAAATCCCCCCCACATTTTCAAATTTTTTCCGAGAGAGTCAGAGGCAGAGTACCTAGCTAGAGGAGTATTGTACATGTTTTAGGTGATGGGCGATCAAACCATTCTAATGGAAATGGGAGTGGAACCTGGGACCTCCTCGTGCCGCGTTCCTGACACTGGGAGCTGGGATTTTCACGTTGTCCCTGACGACTTTAGCGTTGCTCGTTTCTGAGGAGGATGTTATCAGAGCCGATCCTGGAAAACATAGTAGAGTGCAAGTGCATCGATTCCAAATATCCTATACTGAACCCATATCTGTTTTGACTCTCACTAAACCTCAGAGAATGTGGAGCGGCTGCGGCTCTGAACCTGAGAATCCAATCCAAAGATCTTTAATAAAACTCTAGATCAGACGTGGCCACAGTGAGACGCTGGAATCAATGGCAGTTCTGGCGGCCATCTTGTACCTGGCCCTTCTAACCCAGTGCAATGTAAACAAATGTTTTGATCTATTTTAGTTATTTCATGACTCTTTGATAATTGTGACTGACCTTATGTCAGATCTGTTTTTCTAGTGTTATTTCAGTTTTATAGGAGGCTCAGACTTTAGCTCCATTTGTTCATGGATTTTCCTCTGTCAAACACTTCAATCATTCACTTCTATTTAGATCAAATATAACATTTGTTTCCTACTTTAAAACAGTCTTTCTGTACTTTTAAACACCACATGATCAATATTTATTGAACATGTGACAGTGTCTAACCACTGAGCTAATACAGTGAAACAACAGGACTAAAAAAAACTGACGTTTCAAAGAAAAGACCTGATCCTGACTGAGCTACGAGACTGGATCAATGAAATGTTGCTCCTGGTTTTGCATCAGTGGCATAGCGGTTAGCTTCACAGACCAGGCACAAGATGGCCACCACGTGTGCCATGCTAACGGGCCTCATGTCCGATCTAGAGTTTTATTAAATTACTTCTGCAAACGCAGGTTTGATCGCTGCACAAAGCTAACGTCAACTAAGCTGAGATAGAACTGGATCGTCTAAAGCAGTTATTCCCAAAGTGAGGTCCGGGGACCCCTGGGGGGTCTCAGAGGATTTGCATGGGGGCCTCCAAAAAGGTTGACCTCACATCTAAAATTTGAGTTTGAAATTACGTGTATAAGTATTTAGCCAGTAATCACTATTATTTGTGAATTGCTATGCAAATTAATGGGAAAATTGTGGAAAAATATTACATATTCTTTGAAATGAGTGCATTCATAATGTTGGTGGGCCCTGTGGCATCTTTGGATCAACAAGGAGGGCCGTGATGCGCTGGACTTTGGGAAGGGCCGGTCTAAAGTAATACGACAGGCCGAGCTGAAGCTCTAAGAGTCTATAGAACATTGGATATCATTTCGACATCACAACCTTGTAAAGAGCCTAGAGTTTAACATTGAGGTGGAGCAGCTGAAGATACTATGATGACTATGGTAATGGTCTAATGCTGCTTTATTTTGTCTTCGTCATTACTGTGAGGATCCACAGGAAACAAACACTGTCTCAAAGTTCAACGTCTTCTCTGTCAGCGCATACACGCTGAGGTTTCATTATATTTGAAAGGCGTTCAGATTGTAGAACGTGACCTATCAAACTGGTGTCTGCTCTGGTCGGGCCTGGCGAGCCCCTGAGTCTGTAAAAGCCCCAGCTCCCGGTTCCTGGAACGTACAGTGGAGGTGAGTGGAGCAGCCCTGAGCCCCGGTGCTGACGCCCAAACTGACTTTGGTCTCCTTCGCTCGAGAGACTGAAGAACTGTGAGAGGAACAAACATCTGAGGCGTCTTTAGCTGCTTCTGTTTCCGCCGTCGTCCAGACCTTCACAAACGCTCTCTCAGAATCGCACACAAACCGCCGACTCAAACGCAGCTCTGCCCTTACTTTTCTTGACCTTCTTCTCCTCGTCGTTTTCACTGGCTCCCAGCAGCGTGAAGATGATCCCCGTCTGCGAGTTCAGCCCCACAGCAGAGACCACCATGCGCCCGGAGCCCTCCATCACGTGAGTACCTAAAAACAGAATTTAGACTTCCAGACGCGGAAACCTAAAAAAACAAAAAAAACAAAAACCAAACCTAAACACACCCAGCCCCCTCCGGAGACCTACAACAGACAGCTGCGTGACCTTATAACCACCAGCCCTCCATCACGTGATACCTAAAACAGGACATTTAGACTTCCAGACGCGTGAAACCTTATAACCACCACCCCAGCCCTCCATCACGTGAGTACCTAAAAACAGGACATTTAGACTTCCAGACGCGTGAAACCTTATAACCACCACCCCACCCTCCTCACGTGAGTACCTAAAACAGACATTTAACTTCAGAGCGTGAACCTTATAACACCACCCCAGCCCTCCTCACGTGAGTACCTAAAACAGGACATTTAGACTTCCAGACGCGTGAAACCTATAACCACCACCCAGCCCTCCATCACGTGAGTACCTACAAACAGGACATTTAGACTTCCAGACGCGTGAAACCTTATAACCACCACCCCAGCCCTCCTGCACGTGAGTACCTAAAACAGGACATTTAGACTTCCAGAGCGTGAAACCTTATAACCACCACCCCAGCCCTCCATCACGTGAGTACCTAAAACAGGACATTTAGACTTCCAGACGCGTGAAACCTTATAACCACCACCCCAGCCCTCCTGCAGTGAGTACCTAAAAACAGGACATTTAGACTTCCAGAGCGTGAAACCTTATAACCACCACCCCAGCCCTCCATCACGTGAGTACCTAAAACAGGACATTTAGACTTCCAGACGCGTGAAACCTTATAACCACCACCCCAGCCCTCCTGCACGTGAGTACCTAAAACAGGACATTTAGACTTCCAGACGCGTGAAACCTTATAACCACCACCCCAGCCCTCCTGCACGTGAGTACCTAAAAACAGGACATTTAGACTTCCAGACGCGTGAAACCTTATAACCACCACCCCAGCCCTCCTGCACGTGAGTACCTACAAACAGGACATTTAGACTTCCAGACGCGTGAAACCTTATAACCACCACCCCAGCCCTCCTGCACGTGAGTACCTAAAACAGGACATTTAGACTTCCAGAGCGTGAAACCTTATAACCACCACCCAGCCCTCCTCACGTGAGTACCTAAAACAGGACATTTAGACTTCCAGACGCGTGAAACCTTATAACCACCACCCCAGCCCTCCTGCACGTGAGTACCTACAAACAGGACATTTAGACTTCCAGACGCGTGAAACCTTATAACCACCACCCCAGCCCTCCATCACGTGAGTACCTAAAACAGGACATTTAGACTTCCAGACGCGTGAAACCTTATAACCACCACCCCAGCCCTCCTGCACGTGAGTACCTACAAACAGGACATTTAGACTTCCAGACGCGTGAAACCTTATAACCACCACCCCAGCCCTCCTGCACGTGAGTACCTACAAACAGGACATTTAGACTTCCAGACGCGTGAAACCTTATAACCACCACCCCAGCCCTCCTGCACGTGAGTACCTACAAACAGGACATTTAGACTTCCAGACGCGTGAAACCTTATAACCACCACCCCAGCCCTCCTGCACGTGAGTACCTACAAACAGGACATTTAGACTTCCAGAGCGTGAAACCTTATAACACCACCCACCCCCAAGTACCAAAAAAAAAAAAAAATAACCACCACCCAGCCCTCCATCACGTGAGTACCTACAAACAGGACATTTAGACTTCCAGACGCGTGAAACCTTATAACCACCACCCCAGCCCTCCATCACGTGAGTACCTACAAACAGGACATTTAGACTTCCAGACGCGTGAAACCTTATAACCACCACCCCAGCCCTCCTGCACGTGAGGACCTAAAAACAGGACATTTAGACCTCCAGACGCGTGAACCTTATAACCACCACCCCAGCCCTCCATCACGTGAGTACCTACAAACAGGACATTTAGACTTCCAGACGCGTGAAACCTTATAACCACCACCCCAGCCCTCCTGCACGTGAGGACCTACAAACGGGAGATTTCCTTTTTCTAACCCCTTGGCACTCGCCCTTCCCCTACACTTTACACAGAGGGATAAGGGTGAGGGGGCTGAAAAGACCGCCCTAAGAATATGTCTGCATTTACAACTAACACAAAATGAATGAAATGAAATGTAACACCAAAATGTCACATGTGATTCCATATGGTAAAGTTTCATCTCAGTGGAATGGCCAAGGGAGGATTGAGATGGGCCTTAGACTTCCAGACACGTGGGGAAACGTTAGAACCACCGCCCCGAGCCCTACATCATGTGAGTATTGCTCTGGGCAATATTGATAAAAATTAATATCTCAATATTTTAGGGACTTTCTCGATAACGATGAAGCGATATTTTTGCAAACCTCAGAAATGTGTAAAAATGAGCTGCAAACATTTACATTTATGTCACTTTGTCTCTCAAAAACATAATTGTCCTGAACAGACGACAAAAAGGCAGTAAAAAACTAATTTCCCCCATTTTCCACCACTTTTTTTTTTTTTACAAATTTCCCCCACCAATTAATTTTACAATTTCTTCCCCATTTTGCCCCAATTTTTTTTCTCAATCTTTCTGTATTATTCCAACTTTTTCCCTCAATTTAGAATTTTTGTCCTTAACGTGATGCCAATCGGCAAGAGGCAGCAATGAGGAGTTCTTAATTTAAAATCTTTATTTTATTTAAATCTAAAGTTTTATTCATTCCGAAATGAACGGAACCTGGCATTTCATCCCCTGGGGCAAACTGGAGCACAGAGGCAAACACCGTGAAAACAGGAGACATTGGGCTCCATAAAAAAGTTCTCTGGATCACAAGCTGCAATACCCTGCTTGCTTTATGAAAATCCGCCTCATATTTACATCAAAAACCTAGTAAGTAAATAAGTAAGTAAGTAAGGTACTTATCTTGGTAAGTACCTTAGTAAGTATCCATCCATCTATCCATATATGTATCTATCTATCTATAGCAGCGCTGAGCACCAGGGACCGCCATTTTTGACCCACCCCACGATCAAATAAGAAATGAGTAGCCGTAGTAGTAATGGTAGTAGTAGTATAAAGTAGTCATACCTGACAGACACATGAGGTCCTTGTCAGTAGCAGTAGTAGTAGTAGTAGTAGTAGTACAGTGGGATGAAAATGTATGTGAACGCTTTGGAATTTCTCGCATTTCTGCCTAAATTGGTCATAAAATGTGGTCTGAGCTTCATCAAAATCATAAGAATGATTAAACAGTGTCTGCTTAAACTAATACCACCCAAACATTTACATTTGATCATATTTATATTGGCCGTAACATGTAAACATTCGTAGGACAGGGAGGAGAAAGTAAGTGAACCCAGGAATGTTGCTGAACTGCAGCAGTTTTGTAAAGAGGAATGGTCCAAGATTCATCCTGATCGTTTGAGCGTCTAATCTGCAACTACAGGAAAGCAGTTATTGCAACAAAAGAAGGATCAGCCAGATATTTAATACAAGGGTTCACTTACTTATTCTGTGCATGTTGTGAATGTCTCAGGTCTTTCTGCAAAATATCTTCATAAACTTGAGAATTATTTTTTCCATTAATGATATCATGTTGTCCCGGCCCTGAGGCAACAAAACAGCCCCACACCATGATTCTCCTGCTACTCTCAACTGTGGGTAAACAACCTTTGGAGTAGGGCTGGGCGATATGGACCAAAAGTCATATCCGATATATTTAGGTTGAATATCGATATATGATATACAGTATATCCCGATATTTTTTCCACAAAGTGAGAGCTGTGAAATGAAATGTTAGTCAAAGCCAAATACAAGTAGTTTTAATATTTAATATTCGATTTCGATTTTATTTGATTTTTTTTATCCCATTTACTGTTAATAACTTTATAAAAACTATAGCAGAGACTATGAAATAGGACTTATTAAAGTATTACTTACTTTAACAATTACAATAATCTTATACTGATATTTAATAATTTCTTGATATTTGCTCTTGATTTAATTGTGTTTTAATCAGTCGTTGTGAGATAAGTTCTTATCCTTATCCAAAACATTCCCAAACATAAGCCTCCTAAACTAAGCCACAAACGACTCTTTACTCTTTACCAGCTGCACGGTGAGCCTGTGCAGCTTGTAAAGAGTAAAGAGTCGTTTGTGGAGAAAGAGACGTGTGAATCCGGAGTTGAGGGAGTTTATGATCAGTGCATCAGAGCGGGTATCAGCGAGGGAATGGACGGATTAGCGCTGCAGCTAACGTAATGCTAAGGGGAAAAAGCAATAGTCCTTCGCGGTGGCAGCATTACAAACGCTGATATTTTCACAGTACAACCACGATCTACCACAAACTAGACTGAGAAGTAAACAAAAGCACATGGCGCAGCGCACACCATATCTCGCCGCTACATTCACTATGGGCCGTGGCCATCAGCTGCATGGGCCACAATCGCGTGCCTCCCTACATAAGCGTGGTTTTGTTGCTATCTGATCATTTCTATCCACTGGTTTTTCTTTTACCAACCAAGGGGTCTCCTCCGCACGATTCATAGACATTGTTGCTTTCTCCATGTTTGTTGAAGTGTCTGAGTGTCTGAGGAGGGCGGGGCCGGGGCTCTGGGAGCAGTGCAGAGAGCTCCGCTCAGCGGCTTGCCTGAAGCAAGTATTACAGTGCAAATTTGGACTATATCGATATATACGATATGGTCTAATTCCATATCTCTTTTAAAAATATATCGATATATCTTAAATATCGATATATCGCCCAGCCCTACTTTGAAGTAGAGTGTGATTAGAGGGGAGGAGCCGGGCCTTCCCCAACTCCTCCCCATGGTCTTTATCTACGCTGCGGGCTGAGCGGGATTTCGTCCACTGATGAAGCCTTTTGGATGAGAGGCGAAACGTTTGGAGACTTCAACTACCGAGTACAGAAGATGACTCAAGTACCTTCATTGAAGATAGACAACTCCTGTACGACTGAGAACTTACACAGACATCAGACACTGTTTATTCATTCTTATGATTTTGATGAAGCTCAGACCACATTTATGACCAATTTAGGCAAAAATGCGAGAAATTCCAAAGCGTTCACATACATTTTCATCCCACTGTATATAATAGTAATGGCAGTAGTATAATAGTATTCATAACTGAGAGGTGCATGTGGTCCTGGTCAGTAGCATTAGCAGTAATTTAGTAGTAGTAGTAGTAGTATAATAGTAGTAGTAGTATAATAGTATCTGTACCTGAGAGGAGCATGTGGTCCTGGTCAGTAGCATTAGCAGTAATTTAGTAGTAGTAGTAGTAGTAGTAGTAGTAGTAGTAGTAGTAGTAGTAGTAGTAGTAGTAGTAGTAGTAGTAGTAGTAGTAGTAGTAGTAGTAGTATAATAGTATCTGTACCTGAGAGGAGCATGTGGTCCTGGTCAGTAGCATTAGCAGTAATTTAGTAGTAGTAGTAGTAGTAGTAGTAGTAGTAGTAGTAGTAGTAGTAGTATAATAGTATCTGTACCTGAGAGGAGCATGGGGTCCTTCTCCAGACTCTTGCGGACCTGGTCGGACTCTCCGGTCAGAGAGCTCTCGTCGATCTTCAGGTCGTTCCCCTGGATGAGGATGCCGTCGGCGGGCAGCAGGTCTCCTACAGACAGGACAGGGTTAGGACTATGCCCTGTGACCACGCTCTGTGACCACGCCTCCCTGGCCACACCCCGACTAACCGTATTTGATCTGCGCGATGTCTCCCACCACAAGCTCGGCCACGGGGATCTGGATCACCTGGCCTTTGCGGATCACCGTGAACTTCTGCTCCTGTTCGATCCGTGACTGCAGCCCGCGGAACTGTTTCTCCTTAGACCAGTCATTGAACGCCGTTACCAGGACGACGATGATGACAGAAAACAAGATGGCGGCGCCTTCAATCCAGCCAGCCTGAGCCTCGCCTTCATCCTCCACGCCACCGGCCACCTGACCACACTCTGTAACGAGAAATATCAGCATTTTAAAGCTACCGGCCTGAACGGGGCACTGTTATAGGTCACACACCAGCGACAGGCCTGATGGGGCGCTGTCCAATATTTCTTTAACATCTTAGTTATAATGTCAGAGTAAAAATCTCCCCCATTACCATGTTTATTCTCTGATGTTTTGTCGACATTAGATTTTGTTCTGAAATCATTCCAACATCTGTGCCATGTTTCCCACGCTCACTCATTCATAAATACTGACATGTTTGATATCCACGTGTAGTAGTAGGGACCCCGTCAGCTCCCGGCCATGAGGACCAAAGAGAAGGGCTTTCCTTGCCCATATTGGTCACAAAATAAACCACCAATTTAAACCTGGCTTTGTCCATTATTTAGATTTTGTAAGTAAGTAAGTAAAGTTTATTTATATAAGCGCCTTTCACAGACCAGGGTCACAAAGCGCTTCCCATAAAAACATACTGTAAAAACAAAACACATACAAGTCACATTACATTACGTCGGGGAAATACACGATAGAAAAGGAACACTACACATAGGCCTAAGTATCGTGAGGTATTGTTGCTGAAAAAATATCAGCAATTTTATTTGCATAATACATTTTTTCCTCAAATTTATGTCAGTAACTACAGAAGAAATTTCAAATTGATCTCTCATATATATATATATATATATATATATATATATATATATATATATATATATATATATATATATATAAATTATTGCGAGGGTAAATATATATATAATTACCCTCGCAGTCGCCCCCTGGAGTGTGTGTATATATAATTAGCCTCGCTGTCGCCCCCTGGAGTGTGTGTATATATAATTTACCCTCGCTGTCGCCCCCTGGAGTGTGTGTATATAATTTACCCTCGCGGTCGCCCCCTGGAGTGTGTGTATATATAATTTACCCTCGCAGTCGCCCCCTGGAGTGTGTGTATAAATAATTTACCCTCGCAGTCGCCCCCTGGAGTGTGTGTATATATAATTACCCTCGCTGTCGCCCCTTGGAGTGTGTGTATATATAATTTACCCTCGCTGTCGCCCCCTGGAGTGTGTGTATACATATCATTTACCGCGCTGTCGCCCCTGGAGTGTGTATATGTATTACCCTCGCATCGCCCCTGGGTGTGTGTATATATATTTACCTCGCTGTCGCCCCTGAGTGTGTGTATATAATTTACCCTCGCAGTCGCCCCTGAAGTGTGTGTATATATAATTTACCCTCGCAGTCGCCCCCTGGAGTGTGTGTGTATATATAATTTACCCTCGCAGTCGCCCCCTGGAGTGTGTGTATATTATTTACCCTCGCTGTCGCCCCCTGGAGTGTGTGTATATATATTTACCCTCGCTGTCGCCCCCTGGAGTGTGTGTATATATAATTTACCCTCGCTGTCGCCCCCTGGAGTGTGTGTATATATAATTTACCCTCGCTGCGCCCCTGGAGTGTGTGTATATATAATTTACCCTCGCTGTCGCCCCCTGGAGTGTGTGTATACATATCATTTACCCTCGCTGTCGCCCCCTGGAGTGTGTGTATATATTTACCCTCGCGCGCCCCCTGGAGTGTGTGTATATTAATTTACCCTCGCTGTCGCCCCCTGGAGTGTGTGTATATATATTTACCCTCGCTGTCGCCCCCTGGAGTGTGTGTATATATATTTACCCTCGCGTCGCCCCCTGGAGTGTGTGTATATATAATTTACCCTCGCAGTCGCCCCCTGGAGTGTGTGTGTATATATAATTTACCCTCGCAGTCGCCCCCTGGAGTGTGTGTATATGTATTTACCCTCGCTGTCGCCCCCTGGAGTGTGTGTATATATAATTACCCTCGCACGCCCGGAGTGTGTGTATATATAATTTACCCTCGCTGTCGCCCCCTGGAGTGTGTGTATATATAATTTACCCTCGCTGACGCCCCCTGGAGTGTGTGTATATATAATTTACCCTCGCTGTCGCCCCTGGAGTGTGTGTATACATATCATTTACCCTCGCTGTCGCCCCCTGGAGTGTGTGTATATATAATTTACCCTCGCTGTCGCCCCCTGGAGTGTGTGTATATATAATTTACCCTCGCTGTCGCCCCTGGAGTGTGTGTATATATAATTTACCCTCGCTGTCGCCCCCTGGAGTGTGTGTGTATATTAATTTACCCTCGCAGTCGCCCCCTGGAGTGTGTGTATATGTAATTTACCCTCGCAGTCGCCCCCTGGAGTGTGTGTATATATAATTTACCCTCGCAGTCGCCCCCTGGAGTGTGTGTATATATAATTTACCCTCGCAGTCGCCCCCTGGAGTGTGTGTATATGTAATTTACCCTCGCAGTCGCCCCCTGGAGTGTGTGTATATTAATTTACCCTCGCAGTCGCCCCCTGGAGTGTGTGTATATATAATTTACCCTCGCAGTCGCCCCCTGGAGTGTGTGTATATATAATTTACCCTCGCAGTCGCCCCCTGGAGTGTGTATATATAATTTACCCTCGCAGTCGCCCCCTGGAGTGTGTGTATATATAATTTACCCTCGCAGTCGCCCCCTGGAGTGTGTGTATATAATTTACCCTCGCAGTCGCCCCCTGGAGTGTGTGTATATATAATTTACCCTCGCTGTTGCCCCCTGGAGTGTGTGTATATATAATTTACCCTCGCAGTCGCCCCCTGGAGTGTGTGTATATATAATTTACCCTCGCTGTTGCCCCCTGGAGTGTGTGTATATATAATTTACCCTCGCAGTCGCCCCCTGGAGTGTGTGTATATATAATTTACCCTCGCTGTTGCCCCCTGGAGTGTGTGTATATATAATTTACCCTCGCTGTTGCCCCCTGGAGGTTGTGTGTATACATATAATTTACCCGCGCTGTCGCCCCCTGGAGGGTGGTAGAAGGACAGCCCCAGGGAGATGATGGCTGCGATCTCCAGGATGATGAGCGTCACGTCCTGCAGAGCCTCCCACACCAGCTGCAGGAAGGTCTTCGCTTTCTTTGGGGGGATGAAGTTTTACCAAACGCCGCATGACGCTTCTCCAGGTCCACGGGGTTTCCTGACAGGCCTGCAGGGGAACACAGACGAGTTTGGACACATTTCAGATTTTTGAAGCTGCAAAGATACATTTCCCAACACGGATTTGGACTTTCAGCAGCCAATACTTCGATTTGCTGAGCCCGTCAGGAAGACCATTGTACATGTTTTAGCCCAGAGAAAGAATTAAGGAAATCCCCTGGTCACCAGCAGATGTCGCCCAAACCATCTCCCGCTCACGTAGAGACTTCAGAGAGCAACACTTTGTCTAAAAATACAGCGTTCACAGTGTGTCAGCTGCAGAGTGACGTCAGCCACAGCTCAGGTGAAGACACACGCTTCCAGACTCAGAGTCAGACTCCGAGAGCCGATGATTTCAGACAGAGGAGAGGAAGGATATGTGAGAACTGTTGAGAACCTGCATCAGAGGCATTCACATGGTTTCAACAAATCTGCTGACCAAAAACAATACGTTTAATGTCTCAACAAGAGCTGGGCGATATATCGTCTACGAGATCTTTTCGAAACTGATGTTTGGAAGATCTGCAAATTCACAATAACGAGTTTATCTCCAGTTTCAAGGAATGTGGAAATACAATCGGGTTGAAAATGGGAGAAAAATATGGAAATAAAAGGTGGAATAAATGAGAAAACATTTGAAATACAATTGGGAAAAGAAAATTGGGCAGCAAAGCTGGAATTATTGGGGGGAAAAGTCAAAATGTGGTGAAAATCTACACACAAAAAATGGTGGAAGAAAAAATAGGCAAAACAAAAATTTGGTTAAAGTGTTTTTTCTGCCTGTTGTCGCCTGTTCTGGACAATTATCTTTTATGTGACAAAGCGATGTATAGATGTTAAATATCCCTTCATCATCGTTATGGGGAAAGTCCCAAAAACATGAAGACATTCATTTTTGTGATTATCGCCCAGCCCTAGTCTCAACTGCAAAAGATGGATGCATTCATCGTTTCCAAAGATGTGTGACCTGCAGGCGGCTGATCACGTGACTCAGAAGTGTCTCGTCACGTCTCAGATTAATCAGAACGCTCTCGTCTGCGGCTTCGTACGAGTGAGAGATTAATGTGTGCACTTTGTTAAGCCCCGTGTCCCGGCCTGGAGCTGAGAGTGTGAGCGAAGTGTCCGAGAGAGCGATAGTTCCAGCAGGACTCGGACTCCGACTCGGTGATGGATGGAAAGTGAAAAGAGGTCATTATCGCCGCGGCGCTGGTCACAGGACACTCGCCCACATTATCTAACGCTGCAGCTGAAATTATAGGAGAGAAACGCAATACTTTCCACTGGGAAATAGCTTTGATTGACCTTTGGACACGGAAGAAAGCAGCTATTATGTGGTTTATTATTTATCTCACACACAATTAAAACTCTTTAAGGTGATAAGCTGCAGGGGATACGGGAAACATGTAATTTAGTGACATCAAGTTGAAGTTTACGGATAGAAATATGAGAACAAATGTACTGTCAGTGTCATTTCACTGTCAGTTTCTGTCATGTATGTTTTTAGGCATAAAAATTGCAGATATTTTTAGCGACAAAATCTAAATAATGGACATTTCCAAGTTTAAATGTGTGCTTTTATTTTGTGACATTAGTTCCAAAGATTTGCTCAGAGGGATTTTGGTTTAGTTTAGTTTATTTATATCAGGAGAATGTGCAGTTACATTAAAAAGATGGCTGCACCAGATTTAGCTCTGTAGGTCCTACACAATTAAAATGACAGATTACATAACAAAAGACGGTTAACCAATACAATATAAAGTGTCAGTTTACAAATAAGGTGCAATATACAAATACAAATTACCAATATTTGTGAGCAATGTCAGCTGGTTGCAATGTATAAAGTGCAGAAAACATATGGAGTGCAACAATTTATTTATTATTATTTATTTAGTTTTTTAATTAACTAAAGAAAACATTCAAATGTGTTTTTTTGGTTCAAAGCTCAATAAATTTGTCAGGAATTCGATCTCGAAAAAAATCCCAAGAAGGAACAGTTTGGTCTGTTTTTTACTCTGACGTTAAAACTAACGTCTGTTCAGAGCGGCGTGAAGAGGCAGTGGAGTCCAACACACACATTCAGGAAAAAAAGGAGATCATCTGAGTTAGGAGCAACATAACCACCTCTACTACATCATAAAGACACAAGTGAAACGGAAACAGAGCCTGAAAAGCTTTAGGACAACGATCAGCCCAGGCATTCGGATCAGAGGAATTAAACGCTTCAATAAACTTAAAGGGGGTATTATGTAAAATCAACTTTTCAAGCTTTATATCATGTTATTATGTCATTCCCTCATTAAACACATGCCTGGAGTGTTGCCTTGGCTCATTCATGTATTTTGAGTAATCAGTAAAAAACTCTGATGGCAGCCATTTTAGGTGTAGCTATGCCTCAGTCCTCCTAGGAACGCCCCCACCTCCTGGAGACGCCTCTGGACCTTTCGTCACCAGCCGAGTTACCAACCATTGCTCCTCAGCCGAGCCCCCTTCCCCCACATGTCGAGCGCAGATGTAAACAGTCAGTCATCATGGAGGATTAGCTTCATGTGTTGTGTGTCGTGAGACTTTTACAAAGACACACATCAGTGTTTCTTTACCTCAACACCCAGGATTAAAACCGGTGACAAGAAAACTTATTTCCATGACGGGATCTGCGCTGGGAATGCGTTTGGGCCTTGATGATGCCCTGATAGCATTCCCTCCGGAGAAAGCTAATACAAGCTAAAGCTACAGTCATCACGTGAAAATGAGAAATATGCACGAATAAAGTCAATAAAACCATGTACACAATGAACCGTTTAACAATGATCACACACTGAGACGGGATTGTTGATTAAGTTTATTGCTCACATTTAATCTACAATGGGTTGTAGCTGAGTGGTTTTCTCTCAAAGCTAACAAGTATTAGCAGTTAGCCACTAACCGCTAGCTCGGAACGATTTATTGAAAAGTAGCCTATTATGCACTTATCACGTCAATAAAACATGCAACTACTTGAAGCAGACTTTGCAATGATCACACACTGAGCCTGGCTTGATGATTTGAAGTTTATTGCTCACATTTCATCTACAATGGGTCGTAGCCGAGTGGTTTTCTCCTGAAGCTAACACTCCATTAGCCGCGAGGTGCTAACAGCTAGCTCGGAAAATGCATTGAAAAAAGCATCATATTTTGCACTAAAAACGTCAATAGAGCCGGCAGCTTTTACGATGATCACACAATGAGCCTGGCTTGACACATTTCTGATTTATTGCAGACTTTTCATCAACAATGAGCTGTAGTCGATTATAACATGCTAACGGGGGTAACCTTGAATAACCATTGTGCACCTGCACAGATAATGTCCCTCTATTGAAGCGTATGGGCTGGATATACAGACTCTTAAATACTGGGAGATCCTGGTGTAGTCCATGGGGGTATAGTTAAAGATCCATAGGGCATGGCTGTAGCAAATAAGGACTAGATAGCCTCCAAACAGCAGTTATTTTTCAGGCAAGAGCCCATTCCAAGCCTATGGTGTGGAAAGTTCAGCTGCTGGATCAAATCATATCCTGGGAGGCCATTGTTCATAAAGTGATAAAGCGTAGCTCCTTTCCAAAAGTAAAAATTAAGATGCACCAAAAATCGCTCGTAGTTTCTATGCGTGTGGAGGAAACAAGACGAGAACAGTAGTGTTGTTTAGATGCCACAGCAGCGTGCTGAAGGGGGCGTGTCTTAAAGAGACAGAGGCCTATTTCAAGACGTTCAGTACAGCCATTTGAGAGAGCAATTTTATTCAAGGCAGTTATTTAGTTTACTGCATATACAGACCAACAGAAGGTTACGTCATCATTGTAGTATGCTATAGACTGGTGCTATGTGATTGAAAAAAGCATAATACCCCCCCCTTTAAGAAAATAAAGAACTCACTGGATTACAAACATGTTTTAAAGGTGATTTTACCCTGACATGAGGCTGGACAGACAGGTACTGCACACTCCAAACCACACATATTGAAATAATATGTGTGAAGGTTTGCATTAAGTGTCAGAGAAAGGTAATACAACTATTCCACTGTCACCAAAGCACAAGCAAAGAATCTGGGAACTATTACTTTCCATCTTAAATGGCGCAGCAGCAGTGGCTCCTCCTGAAGTGAACACATATGAGCGCCTGCAGGCGTTTTGTCCGGTTTGGTGTGTACATAGAGAAAAAAGTAGAGAAAACTTTGGCCACTGTGTGAAAGATCAATGTTTTCACCGGCAGCGTCTCACCTTCAATGAATTGTGGCAATATCCAGTCCTTAATGTAATTAAAAAGCCTTAGATTGGATTCAAACTTGCTGTAAGTAATGACATCGGTCGACTAGTTTTACTGCATATTTTTGCCAAAAAATACAAACATTCTGGTTCGGTTTAAGGCTGGAATATTCCCCCTTTGTTTGCGTTGTGTCCAATTTCCTTTTGAACATTGAAATTTCTCTCATTCGTCAGTTTAATCAAATGTTTGCAAATCTTTAAAATGCACAGATGTATTCATTTGATGCAGGAAAAATACAGTAATTGTGAATCAGAATGGTTTTTACAAAAGCCCTGGGAGTAAAGGCTGAAAGTGGAGCAGAGACTACAGCTCCCATGATGCCGAGCGGCCGCTGATCTGGTTTTTGTCCTGGTTTTGTTTCGGGTCTGTAAGAGGATTAGAATCGCCCTTTAAAATGGAGCGCGATTGGCCAGCGCTTCCTTTCAGACCAAAGAGAGAAAGTTCCTCTGCGGCGCCGTAACTGTGTCAGATCAAGGTATTTTTAGCGCCCGCTTCCTGCCCAAGCCCCGCCCCCCGCTAACGAGTGCGGGTCATTAACGAGGGGCTGGTGATGAGATGGATCCGAGCCCCGGGGAACGCCGCGGAAATAATGCGATTCCCCACGAGAAGCGCGGGAACGCGGCGTGACCGTGTGCACTCCGGCGGTGGAGGAGTGTGACGAGCTGCACACGGCTCATAATTAAAGCTAATTAAGCAGCTTTTTCTCTCTTTACATAAATGTCAGAGTAAAAACACACCAAACTCTCTCTTTACCATGTTTATTCTCTGAAGTTTTGTTGCTTTGAGTCAGAGATTTATCCAGGAAGTAACTCCATCATGGCTGTGTCGCTCCCTGGTCTTTCCCACGCTTAATTCATTCACAAATACTGACATGTTTGGTATCCACGTGTAGCACAAAAGGCTGTGACCGAGATGACGCTGTAATCCAAATATGGTCATTTCCTTTGTGGGAGACAGCAGCGGCTAAAGATGGGAGGAATATACACAGGGCACATGTGCAGACAAACGGACTAAACTTAAAGCAGTACTAAGTAACTCTTGCCCCTAGAGGCCATAAGCGCCACTGCAGGTGTCTTAGCAAGTTACGACTTTTTAACTTATTAAATGTCTTGGAGAGTAAATACTACGCTGACAGAAAAGGTGAAGGGAGAGAGGGGTGTTGTACATCCAGTTATACAATGGGAATATTATTTTTCACTCAAACGTGGCTGTAAATACTGTTTAAAGTGGCGCTAGCCCGCAGTTAGCTTGCCCGTTAGCCTGTTAGCTTCTTCTTCGTGATTCCATTAGTGTGTATTGGTTGCTCCGCCCCGGTGGCAGTCAAGTTGCAAGCATGGTTTTCTGGCCACCAGGGGGACACCAGGGGGGGATGAAAGACCCTCCAATCATCCCATTAGCACTTGTATTACCCCCAGAGGGACTACGGAAAGGATTTATTAAAGGTCCTATATCATGCAAAATCGACTTTTTGGAGCCTTTAGCCATGTTGTTATGCTATTTCCTTCTCAAAAACACCCCAGAGCGGTTTTTGGCTTCATTCACGCAGTTCTAAGTAATCCTCCTGAATCCTGCTCTCTGAGCAGCTGCTCTGCCCTCTCCTGGTAAACCACTGAGCTGTTCAGTTGTGTCGTCACAAAGGAACGGAAGTGCTCTACGTCTGTAATGTAATGCCTTACGGCCTGATTTCTATTTATTTATTTTTTTTTTTGAAGAAAAAAACAAAACAAAAAACAGCAACTCTCCGACGCGTCTGTGCTGTCCCACGACGCTAATCAAGCGCACCCACGGCTGGAGGAGCCATGGATCCGAGCAGAAGTGTTTTTTAAGACTGAGCTCTTTCTAACATACTCTGGACATGCCTGTTCTTTTTCTTACCGAACGATAATGCCACGGATGCGCGTTTGGCTACGAGAGGAACAGGACTATTCAACCTTCCTAAAGAAGAGTGCACTCGCCAGAAGTTGGAATTTCTTTCCGGGATTAAGCTAGCTACTATATCAACCAACCTGATGGATGCTTGGTGAACCTTGGCCAGAATCAAAGTGGATTAACTTTTATAACCAACGTGATCTCATGGGGAGTCCAGACTGAGCGGTGAGTTAATCAAAACGCATGTTAGCGTGTGTGTTAGCATGTGTGTTAGCGTGTGTGTTAGCGTGTGTGTTAGCGTGTGTGTTAGCGTGTGTGTTAGCCATTTATGAAACTGTGTTGCACATGTCAACTCCTTATAACTGCATTATGTGAAGTAACTTCACTTTTTGCAGCGATATTTATATTTATAATACTGCAAATGTGGAATGAGCGGAGAGAGGGGCGGAGTTAACTGAATCGAAGCGTCTTGTCTTCCGGGTAGGGAAAATACCCCCCAAAAATACTTATATTTCTCTCAAAAATGAGTACTCCATAGTGATAGAGGTACAATATATCATATATATGCCTATACTTTACTTTGGAATGGCTAAAATAGCATGATACAGAACCTTTAAGGTAAACACGTTACTTAGTACTGCTTTAACAACATCTGCACTTTAGTCGCTCCATAAGACTCTACACTTTACAGGTGAACACCGAGACTACATTTGGAAGATTTTTACAGATCTGATTGCTGACACATTTATTGATCTGTGAACCCCCCTCCCCCCAAATAAAAAATACAACAAGAAATATTAATAGATTTGAGCTTATTCCAAACCTAAACAAGATCCAAAATCCCTCTGAGCAAATTTTTAGAACTAATATGTCATAATATGCATGAAAGGAAATGTAGTGCAGTAGAAAGTGTTCCATTCATCTTTCAAATGGAGTGGAGTAAAAGTAAGGAGTTGTAAAACACTAAAGTCATATATTTTTACTTATGTTGTGTGTTTTGGTAAAAGTTAGTCCCACTTTTGTCCCACTTTCCCCCGTGTTGATCAAATCCAGGTCATTGTTCCAGTTATTAATAGAACTCTGAGCTTAAAAGGATCTGAAGTGATTTCTGCCAAGTTTTAGATTTACAGCGAGACCTGCTCAACGGTCACTGCTATTCGTTTCATTTATTCCAGAGTAGGGCTGGGACCCGTTAAACAACACCAGTCTGGTATCGGAAAAAAAAGATTAGGTACAAGCGGTATCTAAAGCTGGAACTGAGGAAAAAAAAGGACATTTTTAGATCCAAGTTTAGATGCTGTGTTGGTCCAGTACAGGGACAGCATTAAAGGAAGTGACTTGGGTTTCAGCTCAAATATTCTTTTTTTTTTTTTTTACACACATTGCTGGACATTGGAGATGAACCCGATGTTGTAAATGTGCAGATCTACTAAACATTCTTTTATTTTCTGGTTCAAGACGACAAATATTTTTAGTATAGGTATCAGGGATAAAGTATTGTTAAAGAACTGGTATCGAAAAAAATGTACCAGTACCCAGCCTTAGTCTTGAGTGAGTGGCTGATGCTGGAGGGGCCAATCTGGCATATTTGCCTGCCATACTTCTGTCTGTCTGCCCCAGGCCAGCTGTGGCTACAGTTCAAGCTTCATCAAGTATGGAAGGACTGAATAATGCATATTGTGAAGCGCTTAGGGCTGTCACGATAATTACTATATTGACCTTTCCTTCAATAAATGAGATGGACAATACATTTAACATTTTTAGGCACAAGATTTTTTTCTCTTTGTAACACTTTTTTGACATGTGTTATACAGGTAGTCAGTACATTTTAAAGTCCTGAATGCCCAAAGTAATCTTTCTCATGCCATAAAAAAAAGGGAGAAAAAAAAGTGTACAATTGACATAATTGACAGATAATGTGTGGACGATTTCAGTCAAAACATGCATTTGAGTTAGGGCTGGGTTAATTAATCATTTGAATCGATTTTCCTTTGAACAGCCCAATATCGATTAAAAAAACCTTAAATTGATCCTTTTAATCCTGTAATCCTATGCCTTTATTCCATAATAATGCCATGTGACTTCTTGCATTTATGTTTTGGTCACGTCAAGTTAAACAAAAGGTACATGATTAATATAACTGCATTCTTAATGTAAATATCCATATTTTACTAATGCACCAGGCTAGAGTTAATTTCTACTATTTGCAGCATCAGTTCTTCTGAAAATGTCTTCCAAATCCAAGTCATATTGGTACTTTACGGAAATAAAAATCGATCAAATTAAATCGATTTAGGAAATCTGAATCGATACCCAGCACTCATTTGAATATGTTAACCCTGATAACCCTGTTATTCTGAGAGTTGATAATATACTTATAAGACAATATTGTTAAAATATTGTCTTAATATATCGAACTTTAAAAGCACTATATCTGATTCTTTTTTCTCTAGTAATGGAACAAAATTGTCTTTGAAATGACCCTGAGAGTTGTGAAATGTGTCGATAAAGTCATCTCTGTGAAGAATCGGGAGTCTACAAATATGTTCGGAAAGTTAGGACTAAGTTTGGACAGATCATTTTAATTGAGTGGTTTCCAACGGAAGCGTCCTGGTCTCACTTGCATGTGTGTTATTTTTTCGCTGGTATCACATTATTTCAAGATAATTTCTTGTTCGTACAATACACGGATCACGTTATTTCATGATATGAAATTATCACGTTATTTCATGATACCAATTTATTATGAAACGTGATATTTATCACGTTATTTCATTATAAATAAAGATCAGGTTAGCAGTGTCTGAGCCAGTTCTGGCTTTCTTGTGGCACAGCTGGCTGAGTGGTGACCCGACTGTTCTCACAACGAGCCATACGCAATAAATCGAGTGTCAGTAATCAGGCAGTAGATTACCATTACTGGCCCTGAAGTGGACACGTGGTCTCTGCCCCACAACAAGCGTGCGGGCCACAGTGGTCAGAACATGCCATGGCGTGATGTGGTGCCATCTTCTGGCCCAATAACAAACAAACAGCGAGTGAGCCACAAGATTTGGAAAAGACACTAGGTCATTCTGCAGTGTGTCATTGATGTAAAAAGTGCTAAAGAAGTCTACAACCGTCCTCTCGGCAGGTACTCACTGGCGTCCAGAACCAATAAACCACAGTCACTTTGTATCATGGAATAACGTGATATTTATCACGTTATTTCATGATAAATTCGTATCGTGAAATAACTTGATAATTTCATATCATGAAATAACGTGATCCGTATATTGTATAAACATGAAATAACGTGATACCAGCGGAAAAAATACACACGCAAGTGAGCCCAGGACGCTTCCATAGGTTTCTCTTGCTTTCTTTGTAATAAAAAATAAAATCAGTTATACTGTAGGGCTATTAAATGTTGCCCTCCTGGTAGGCCAAGTAGCACTTTGAAAAGCTTGTCATTGCAGTCTTGTAAAGAGAATTACAGCTGTAAGCCATTATTTATTTGATCCCATCAGCAGTAGGTTGGTTCATGAGCAGGACATACAGTAATGTGAATCAAGAGACTAAGGATGAGAACATTGTCTTACAGAGCGTCTTTATGTGCGATGGGTGATTATGCATGTGTGCTTTACTGTATAGTCTTAAATATTATGGCGTGACCACACTAGCTGTTACATATGAAGAGTCGTAAGTGCATAAAATAATCTAATTTTTAATACAGTATGTGACAGAGTTGATGAACCTCAGCCTCTTCCTTAAAGAGGGGTATTATGCTTTTTTCAATCACATAGCACCAGTCTATAGCATACTACAATGATGACGTAACCTTCTGTTGGTCTGTATATGCAGTAAATTAAAATAACTGCCTTGAATAAAATTGCTCTCTCAAAATGGCTGTACTGAACGTCTTGAAATAGGCCTCTGTCTCTTTAAGAAGCTTTCCGACACGCCCCCTTCAGCACACTGCTGTGGCATCTAAACAACAACACTGTGAGGGGAGGGGGCTCTGCTGAGCTAAGGAGCAGTGGTTGATGGCTTGGCTGGTGACGAAAGGTCCAGAGGCGTCTCCAGGAGGTGGGGGCGTTCCTAGGAGGACTGAGGCATAGCTACACCTAAAATGGCTGCCGTCTAAGTTTTTACTGATTACTCAAAAATATGTGAATGAGCCAAGGCAACACTCCAGGCATGTGTTTAATGAGGGAATGACATAATAACATGATATAAAGCTTGAAAAAGTCGATTTTACATAATACCCCCCCTTTAAAGACAACAGGTGGAAACGAGCTGAAACTACTACAGTCTGCTACAAACATGTTTGCCCTGGAGCTTCATGTACTGTCACACTGTCCTGGTGAAGACATAAAGGGAAACTATTTCAATCCTGGTTTTGTCCTGGTTTTGTCATCATCCTCAGCCCAGTGCCGCAGCGTCTGTGATGAAGGTGTTGTTTGAACTCATTTTCATGTTTTTAATGTGAGGTATTTATAACCTCAAAGTGCAACAGTCGCAGACGGCTCAGAGAACGGCCTTTTCTGCTGTGTTTCTGCTGCTGCTAAAACAAATTCAAGATTCAAGATTAATTTATTCGTCCCGAGGGAAATTTGTTTTGGACATGTTACTGCCAATGTTAGTGCTAATACTAATGTTTCTGCTATAACTAATGTTACTGTTAATACTAATGTTTCTGCTAATAGCCTACTGTTACTGTTAATACTGCTATTTATGCTAATAACAAGGTTACTACTATAGCTAATGTTTATGCTAACACTAATGTTACTGCTAATACTAATGTTTCTGCTAATACTAATGTTTCTGCTAATAGCCTACTGTTACTGTTAATGTTTCTGCTAATACTAATGTTACTGCTAATAGCCTACTGTTACTTTTAATGTTACTGTTAATACTAATGTTACTGCTAATAGCCTGCTAATGATACTGTTAATACTGCTATTTATGCTAATAATGCTACTGCTATAACTAATGTTACTGCTAATACTAATGTTCATGCCAATACTAATGTTTCTGCTAACAATGTTTCTGCTAATACTAATGTTTCTGCTAATAGCCTGCTAATGTTACTGTTAATACGGTTATTTATGCTAATAACAATGTTACTGCTATAACTAATGTTTATGCTAACACTAATGTTTCTGCTAATAGCCTACTGTTAATACTAATGTTACTGTTAATACTAATGTATTAAGACCTCTTGTTCAATTTGTACATGCTTCCACTGGGTCAATTGATATCCAGTAACAACGTGTCCTATCATAACTACGCAGACGATACTCAGATCTATGTTTCACTGACAGCGGGTGAACATGGGCCTGTAGATACACTGTGTCATTGTATCAAACAGATTAGTGTGTGGAAGCAAAACAACTTCCTTCAGCTAAATACAGATAAAACTGAGATAATTGTCTTTGGCCCACAGAAACACAGAGAGGTTGTCATTGGTAATCTTGAGGCTCTTTCACTGGGATCGAGAAGTCAATTTAGAAATCTCGGAGTAATCATGGACTCAGACCTGAATTTTAACAGTCATATTAAGTCCATTACATCAGCGGCCTATTACCATCTAAAAAACATTGCTAAAATAAAAAACATAGTGTCTAAACAAGACTTGGAGAGATGAATTCATGCATTTGTCTCCAGTCGGTTAGACTACTGTAACGGCCTGTTCACTGGCCTTTCCAAACGAGCTGTTAGACAGCTGCAGTACATCCAAAATGCTGCTGCTCGAGTCCTGACCAAAACCAGGAAACATGATCATATTAGTCCAGTGCTTCGGTCTCTGCACTGGCTTCCTGTCACTCAGAGAATAGACTTTAAAACAGCTCTGCTTGTGTACAAGTCTCTTCATGGTCAGGCACCGAAGTACATCTCGGACATATTACAGCCGTATGAACCACCTCGGGCCCTGAGATCCTCAGGGAGGGGTCTCCTGGTGGTTCCCAGAGTCACCACCAAACATGGTGAGGCTGCATTTCAGTTCCACGCAGCAAAAGTCTGGAACAGTCTCCGTGAAGATGTGAGACAGGCCTCGACCCTGACAATGTTTCAGTCCAGGCTGAAAGGACACCTTATTACTGCTGCCTATGGCAATTCATTGTATTTTAATATATATATATATATATATATATATATATATATATATTATATATATATATATATATATATATATTATATATAATTTTATAGTTTTTTAATGCATTTATTGTGTTAGCCTTGTGTTGGGTGTCTGTGTTGCTGTGAGGCACATTGAGTTGTATATGTACATGAAATGTGCCATACATATACATTTGCCTTGCCTAATGGCCTACTGTTACTGTTAATAATGTTACTGTTCATACTAATGTTACTGCTAATAGCCTGCTAATGTTACTGTTAATACTGCTATTTACGCTAATAACAATGTTACTAATAGTAATGTTTATGCTAATACTAACGTTACTGCTAATGCTAATGTGTCTGCTAATGTTGCTGTTAATGCTAATGTTTCTGCTAATGCTAATGTTCATGCTAATGTTGCTGCTAATGCTAATGTTACTGCTAATACTAATATTGCTGCTAATACTAATATTGCTGCTAATGATTATGCTACTAATGTTGCTGCTACTAATGTTGCTGCTGCTAATGCTAATGTTTATGCTAATACTAATGTTACTGCTAATACCAATGTTTCGCTAATGTTTGTGGTAAAATTTGTGGTAAAGTGTGCGCTAATGTCTGTGCTAACGCTGTTAATACTGCACCAATGGGGAGCTAAAATGGGTGTATTAATTATAAGACCTCTGAAGATTGCAATAACAGCCGCAACAGATTTGTACAGCTTTAGAATCCTAGGGGACTTTTTACCGCTAATGTGGCTAATGTATTTATGCGTTTCCTGTTGAACCTCCCGATCACAAGCGACGACAACAATCTGGCCAAAAACGATAGAGAATCAATAGAGAATCAAAAATGCTGGACAAAAATCAGGATAAACAAAACTGCCAGTGACATTTATACAAGTATTGACATCAGAGGTGGTAGATTAGCCTAAATATCTACTCAAGAGTAAAACAAAACAAAAAGTACTTTAAAGACAATGTTACTGGAGTGCTGTGAGCATGATTCATGATTCAGGGCGATGGTGGCGCAGGTGGTAGAGCGGGTCGTCTCGTGATCGGAAGGTCGTGGGTTCAAATCCCATCTCCCACAAATGCACACTGTCGTGTCCTTGGGCAAGACACTTCACCCTACTTGCCTCCAGTGTCTGCGCACATTGGTGTGTGAATGGGTGACTGGTTTCCTTACTGTAAAGTGCTTTGGGCTCGATAAAGGTACAAGCCCAAAGGTACATTGGGCTTGATAAAGGTACATTTATCATTCAGTCGAGACATAAATGATGAAAGACAAAACATGAAATAATGTGAAAATTTAAATATTTTCAAATAAAATCCCATAAAAACAATACATACACAAAACATATCTATTTTACGCGTCAAAATGAAGATTTGTCACTTAAAGATTCATTGTAAATAGTTACTATTTTTTTTTAAGTCCAGTAAGAATACTTCATTTTAATATTACTCAAGTGGAAGAAAAAGAAAAAGTAGAAGTACAAATACGTCAAAAAAGTTACTTAAGTGCATGAACTTCAGTGAACGTAACTGAGTACTAATATTAGTTCTAATGTCAGTAATATTTACATTGCCAATACCTCAATCCACTCGGAAAACAACTTTGGAACAAACTGGATATACAAGTCAAGCAATACCACAGTATCCACAGATTTAAACTGTATAAACATCGGGTCTGGTCACTATATAGAGAGAGTGGTCGTACATTTTACATTCAGATTTCATCTACTAGTGTTGGTGTGCTTTTGTTTTATTGCCATTGCTGGTATACTGTCTATTAGATATGTTTCCTTATCATTGATTGTACAAAATGAAGATGGGGAATCTCAGTAAATATTAATGTGAACTGTGGGTGGGATTAAATAAGTTTCTTTTCCCCACCCTTTCAGGCAAATTGGAGCTTTATGTCTGACGTGAGGTTTACAAGTCAATTTATTATCAATTGTTAATACCCAAAATGTATTCTCATGTATATTTTCAATTGAGATCCCTTCAATAGTTATTTGCAGTTCAGAATTCATAATATTAGTTCTAATATTAGTAATATTTATATTAATTTCAATAATACTAGCACTAATGTCAGTAATAATTCTAATGTCAGTAATATTTGTACTTATATCTGTAGTATTTGTTAGCCTGGCTAACCCCAGACTGTTGTGTGCGCTCAAATCCTTTCGAACTGCACAGCAGTCTGGGGACCATGGCCAAAATCTTCACATGGATTTGGGACCAATCACAGAACGAGGAGGGACGGTAAGACAATGACACGCTAATCAACATACTAGTTTGTTTACGGATAAAAACTAAAAGTTTATTTACGGATCCAACATGACAGCAGCAGACACGACACGATCTTTCGATCAAGATTTAGACCGTGTTCTAAATAGTTTAGCTCAAAAGTTTACAGCAGGTACATCATACGTCATCTGATACGATGATACAATTTACTATGTGCAGACGCATGAGAGACATTCAGCCCAATAAACGGATATGGACAATCGTAAACCACACCTCTCCTACCAGAACATGAATTGGTGGTCCCCAGACTAAATATTTGTACTAATGTCAGTAATAGCAGTACTAATGTCAGTAATATTTCTACTTATGTCACAAATAGCTGTACTAATGTCAGTAATATTTCTACTTATGTCACAAATAGCTGTACTAATGTCAGTAATATTTCTACTTATGTCACAAATAGCTGTACTAATGTCAGTAATATTCTACTTATGTCACAAATAGCTGTACTAATGTCAGTAATATTTCTACTTATGTCAGCACAAAGACCAGTCAAAGTGGCCAAACTGTAGAATCATCAGAAAACTATGGAAAGTGTCTGTCTGTGAATGAGTCAGGGCCCCTCCCTCTGAGCTGTGGGACCGTGCACGTGAGCGTACATCCGAGCGTGCACATGACGGTACATGGGAGTCTGCGGCAGGATTTGTACTGAGCATGTTTACAGTACACAGTTGTGTGTGTACAGAGGCTGTTTATGGTCTGATTTGTATAGCGCACATGGGACTGTGTGTGTGCGTATGTGCAGAGGGTGTGTGTGTGTGTGTGTGTGCGCAGTGCATGTGAGGGCTTGTCTGTTTCCAGGGTGTGGCTGAAGCTGCGTTTTCAGATCCAGGAGAAAGGTCAACTCCAGCTCCACGAAGTTCAACCCTGGCCCCGCCCCCTGACTAAACCCCGCCCCCTGACAGTCAGGTCTGAGGGTGTCAGCTCCAAACCCGCACAAAAGAATCTGAAACATGGTTCGGATGTGTTTTAGTGTCATCGTCTCCACCCACAGCACAAAGGACAGAGTCTGAATCTGAGATGCAGAAAATGGACTTAATGTTGTCAGGAAACATTCAAAGTATTGTTTTATAATCTTTATTTTTCACAGTTCTCCGGGCATGTAGTAGTTGTAGTAGTGTAGTAGTAGTAGTAGTAGTAGTAGTAGTAGTAGTAGTAGTAGTAGTAGTAGTAGTAGTAGTAGTAGTAGTAAGACAGGAACCGAACTAACCGAGTAAAATATTTTCTTCAATGTACTTAAGAATGTACCTGCTTCATCTTCTCAGAGGATTTCCTTCTTGTTGTGGTCTACCTAAAGTATTTTTGTCCCTTTCCAAACGTACTCTGATCGAAACATTGGTGTTGAATTCTCCAATGTTTAAAATCTGAACAGTTGCTGTTCCTTAAGTTCTTTGTGGCAAAAGTGACATATTGTTCACATTGGTACGGTACATTATATTCTCTTCTCTTTGGCCGAGGCTTTGTGAAAAAACACTAACTTCCTCGTTTACAAAGTACGCTGCACACCGTTTGCGTCATAACTGGCTTTTCTCTGATTGGTTAATATGCCTGTCAATCGCGGCCCTCGGGTACTCAGAGCAATCAGCCTGATCCCAGACAGTAGTAGTAGTAGTAGTAGTAATCTCTCCCTCCAGGATTTTGCAATATTGCGGTCGCACTATTAACGCAAAGTGAAGCAAATACGCGAAATCAGTGCGGCATTGCAACTTTTCCAAAAGCCCACAACTATTCCAATAATCCATTTATTTATTTCACAACTTTTCCATAACTCTGCAACCTCTGCGCAACTAAAGTGTGTTTCTGATCAGTTAAATCCTTTTGACCTGTTATAGTTGCGAGTTCAAGTCATTCAGATTGAAGCGAGGGCTGCTGTTTCTGCTCCTCCTCTCACTCGCCTGGGTCTTTACAGCACTCTGTATGACTTTCCTTTCTCTGCGCTTGGATCTTTATTTGGCGATAGACTAAATGCCCAGTGTGTGCATTTACATCGCTTCTTTCCCCCGCAATGCGGTGGTGTTTGTGTGAGCGGCTGGTGCTTTTAATGCGTGAACTGTAGGAGTTACAGTTCTGTTGAAATCAGAGCTGAAGCTTAACGTCAATGTGTGAAATAAACAGACTTTCTTTCGTGTGTTCTCTGATTCTCATTCATGGCTCTATATCACTCACAGTGGCAGGTGCCAGTTAGCTCCGCCCACTGTCCACAGCTGAGCGGAGGACGGGGGGAGTGCACATGGTTATGGTTATTTTAGATGAGGCAACTATTTAAAATGACGCCCATTTTAAGTCGTTTCTTATTCCTCAGAGTCCCTTTGGCTAAAACTGATGTAAAATGCAAAGCTAGATTTTGATGTAAAATATATTCTTTTAAGCAGAACTACTTTTCCTCGCAACTTTTGGAAAAATGGCCCGTGAAATCAGGTATTTTGTTGGTTTGTTGCCTTTTTATATAATTTTTTATTTTAGCAACAATCACGGATAATGCAGCGAAATCCTGGAGGGACGGAGTAGTAACAGTAGAAGTAGCAGTAGAAGAAGAAGTAGTAAAAGTGTGAAGTTGTGGAACTCATTACCCACTGAACTTAAAACCATGAATGAGTTTAAAATGTTCACTTCGAGTTCAGTCTTGGCTGAAAGTGAAACATGTACCCATTTGTAACTAGCACTGAGTTTGTGTGAATTAATGATGTGTTTATAGGCAAGTTTTTAGAATGAAATTGAAAATGTACTACTTGGCGTCTTTGAGTGACTAGAAAAGCGCTATACAAATAAAATGTATTATTATTCATTATGATGTAATTTTAATGTAGTGTGGAAGGCCTAACCAGGGACTGGTAGTAGTAGTACTTTACCTTCGATGGGGAGGTCTTGAGCCGTCTGCAGATGCTCTGCACGTCTCCGTACGAGTCACGGATCATGTTGCATGCCTCGTGGCTGCGCAGCTCCATCAGCCCGCGCAGTTCGTCCGTGGTGATGCCGAAGTCTCCATCCTGCGCCTCATTGGTCGAGTTCTGGGGGCGTGGTCGGCCGTATTGTTCGCCATGGTTACCGGAAACGTGTTAGTATCCAATCAGAGAAGAGTCTTAAGTGAGGGCAGTGCAGTGAAGGATCGTGGGAAACGGAGTCCTCACAGGAACATCATCCACCAGCAGCAGCTCTGCAACAAAAAACAATTCATTATTATTATTTATCACTGCAGCGACACAGAACAAACAACTCATTATTTATCACTGCAGCGAAGCCTTTGCCCTGATGGCGCTCGGGCCCAAATGAGACTAAAAAAGGCAAAGACAAGAGACAACCTGCTTGTTCTATTATCAGTTTTAGTTTAGCCGAGTCCAAACCTACTCAAAATCCCTATGAAGTCTCTTAACTCAAGCACGTTTTAGTCATTTTCGTCCAAGACAATTATTTCTCCCACACTGTGAAGACTGTTATAGTTGTTGTAGATAAAAAGGACTTAAAAGTGCTTTAAAAGTGAATTATCGGGATTTGTGCTGGTTTTGAGCAGGTTTGGATTGTAATGGCAATGGACAAAATTTTTTTATTAATTTTCAGCGAATTGCTTGATGTTCCATTGACTCTTAAAATCAACGCGGCCCAACCCTGCTCAAAATCAGCCGGAATTCTTTTAATTCCAGTACATTCCAAGTGAATTCTCGATAACGAGCGCGTGATTTGTTGGCAGTGCGGGACTAAACAAAGCCTAAAGTCAGGGTTAAACAATGAGTCCGTGACTAAAACATGACCGTCAGCTGATCCTGTTTATCTCCTCAGTCCACGACAACACGACTGGACAGAGTTTTCCCACAGGTCCATCAGCGTCGCTCTGAAACGGAACCACCACGATGCTCCACAAACATTCAGGCCAAGACTGCTGCTCGTCCAAATGTCTATAAAACATTCTATAATAGAAGTTTACTTCATCAGGGTCGTTACATGTTCCAAATAACGCTATTCACAGACTGCAGAAAGCAGCAAAGAAAGCTATGATTTGGACCATTTCAATCGCTGGAAAGTTGATGATTGTTTTTCTAGTCTCCTGTTACGACCAGGACAGCGTTGTAACGAGAAAAAAAAAAAAAGAAATGGAAAGAAGAACGAAGAGAGAAAAGTGACTAGTCCTTGTTCATAGTTGGAGACAAACACATTTCTGACCCTTGAAGCAAAGATATAATATTGGCTACAACGCAGTCCAGGGTGTGGAACTGTGGCCTCACGTCGCTGATATCGCAGAATAATTAACCTCTTAACCGAGTGCATTTTTCTCCAGTCCAGCTTTACCCAAATCTAAAAGTTTATAGCCTACAGGCCTAGCTAAAGACCTACAAAACTCATCTAAATTCATATTTTTCCTCGTGTTGTCACTTTTTTGATGCGTTTTCCGTCACTTTGTCGTCACTTTTACTGTCGCTTTTTTCGTGGCTACTTTGTCGTAGCAACTTTTTTGTTGCTTTGTCGTCGTGTCTCTGTCGTCGTCAAACAACGTTGGTGATTTGCGATTTGTGTCGCTTTGGTGTAGCTATTTTTCCGTAGCTACTTCGGCATCGTCGCTTTGTTGGCGTCGCTTTGGTGTAGCTACTTTTGCGTAGCTAATTTTGCCATCGCTTTTTTGTGACTACTTTGTCGTCACTTTGTCGTCACTTTGTCGTCTATTTTTGCTCTTTTGATTGCTCATTTTCATCCTTATTTACATCTCGTTTCCCTTTAGATTTGGGTACAGCTGAACTGGGGGAAATGTGCTGAGTTCAGGCGGGGGGTAAAGGTTAAAGAGCCGCTCGCTCATGAACGTCACATTACTCATTTTCACCACATCATTCACAGATATTCCAGAGCTGCACTGTATGTGACACATGCGTTTACTCAGGCCCCGCCCACAAACACACCTGTGACGCTCAGGAATGCGCTCCATCAGTGGGTGGGGTTCGACCGAACAAAGGGTAAACAATGAGCAGCGTCAGAAAAGTGGAACAAGGAATGAATGTCAGACGAACCGGTTGGGTTCACGGGACGTCACAACCTCCTGAAGAGACTAGAGTTTAGAATCGAGGAGGTAATTATGGTAACTGCAGATTTCTGGTTTTAGTTTGTTGCCAATTCATTCCTGGGCCAATTCACATGAAACAAAAACTGTCCCAAGTAGGTTTGTGAATCCAATCCAATAATGATCAGGGAAAAATGTTGGACATTTGCTTTCAAAAACAGTTTCTCTCCCGTAGAGTCGTATCAGCGCCTGCTCCGACTGAAATAGGATTCTAGAACAGGACCACAACTGATATGAAAGACTGTAATCCAAATATGGTCATTTCCTTTGTGGGAGACAGCAGCGGCTAAAGACGGGACAAATATACACAGGGCGCATGTGCAGACAAAGAGACTGAACTTTAACAACATCTGCACTGGTTGGTTGATATTTTAATTTGATTTGATGTATTTTTTTGTCTCTCAAATAGCCTCTAGTTATTAAACATGTATTATTATAGTGAGGGTTTCAATCAGAGAAAGAGATAGAAACAGGTCGACCAATGTGGGTTTTTTGGACAATGTTTTAAAATGTCTGGTCTATAATCCTGTGTATGAAGCTACTGAACATGTAAGTGTTGAACTGTGGCAGCAGGGGGCGCTGTATGAGGGGCATAGGGCTGATTTATTCAGGACATTCACGTTTAGTCGGTTCTTCACAGGGAGCTCGTTTGAGAGACAAAAATCAGCAGATTCCAAAACAAAAAACGCTGCATCTCTGAAATTATAAGCAAAAGTCTGGAACATAAAATAGATACAAACTTGTGACCGATTTCCGAGGAATTTTAAAGCTCTGACTGAACTCTTTCCAAAGCCAAAAAAGGGAAGGTCTCTATCACTTTCGATTCCAGAGATATCTGCCGATATTGAAAATACCCAAACATCAGCCCGATATACATCGGTCGGGCCCTAATTTTATATGAAAACAGAAAATGACAAAAAACCTGCAACACGGTTTCCCCTGGTATCTGCCAGTCTCTACAGCAGAAGTTTGACATTTCCACACTGAAGAGTCACCCGTTTCTCCTGCAGCGTCTGGCCTTAATGATCCACAGATAATAATGATACTAATGTTTTACTGCAGGAAATAAACCCGTACATTCCCTCACACAGCGGTTTAGTCGACCGATTCAGTCCTGGCCCGGTCCTGGCCCAGTTGTTGTTGTAGAGTTGGTGATGGTGCAGTTCTCTGCAGACGGACCTGATCTGAATGACAAGCAGCTCCTGCAGCAGACCCTCCTCCTCCTCAGCCCTCCCCCCTCTCTCCCCTCGCACTCCTCCCCCTCAGTCTCCTCCTCAAGCGTTTGCAGATGAATTATTTTGGGGAAACACCAAATGTGCTGCGCTGACGCTGCTCTAGAGTCATGTGATAATGTGAGTCTGAGCAGACGCCCAAACGAGGAACCAAATGTCCAAACAGAAAAATGACCAAATGTTTCCCTGATCTTTATTTGGAAGTGACTGGATTCACAAACCTGCCACATTCATTGAACTGAAAAAGAAACCTCGTTATAAACTCAATACTATTGAGTTCATAATGAGGTTTTTCCAGATCAATGGTTTGAAGCAGCAAAAAATAAAAAAATAAATAAAAATTAAAAATAACACTGAATTTGTATACATTGAATTTATGAATACTTTAACACTGGATTTTTTGGACAGATTTTTTTTTTCACATTGATCTTTATTTTATTTTATTATTTTTTTACATTTCATTTCCAGTTCATATTTTTTTTACACTTTATTGACAGATTTTTTCTTTGAAATTTCTTTAAAAAAAAAAAAGTCCCACTAAATATTTTCCCAATTTTTGTTTACATTGAATTATTTTCCAATTTATTTATTTTTAAAATTATTTTTTGTACACTTTTTGTACATTGACATTTTTTGACACTGAATTTTAAAACTCCGGTTCTTATTTTCAAAGATATTGTTTTTGTAAATTGGATCTTTAAAAATAGTACAGTTGACAAACGATGAAAGGTTTTACAGTGCTGTGATTGTTTGTGTGGAAAGTTCCGCCGCGTGGCTTTTCCTCTGTTCCTCACACTCACATGACCCACGCTCTCTCTCTTTCCCCTCCCGGGTGAGTCGGAGCACGGCATGCTGGGACTTCCCCGCGATTGTTTGCTCCGAGCGTCTCCCGGCAACCGCCCGCAGTCACGTGACCCCGCCCACAGTCATGTGACCCGAGGGAGAGTCACAGCAGCAGCTTTTCATTCACTAAAAACAAGTCCTGCTCCACAGAACCTCACCTTACAGCATCCTACTGCACACACATAAGTATTCAACTCCAAAATGAAAAGCAGGATTAATCTGCTTTAGAGCCACTTAAATTAACTTCAATTATTTCACACAAAAGAAACGAGCACAAAGCAATTATGCTCCAGCGCGAGAAACCGGGACGATAACGGGACGCTACAGAGGAGACCACAGAGGAGACGAGAGAGGATGGAGACTAGGGGAAAGGAGAGAGAAGACTGAGGAGACGAGGAAGGTGATCACAGAGGAAACGAGGACGGAAAGATACTAGGAGAAAGGAGAGAGGAGAGGAGAAGACAGAGGAGACGAGGAAGGAAGGAGAGAGGAGACGAGGAAGGAAGGAGAGAGGAGACCTAAGAGGCGAGGAGGAAGGAAGGAGACTAGGAGCAAGGAGAGGAGGAAGGGAGGAGGGAGGGAGGAATGGAGACGATAGAGAAGACGTCAGAGGAGATGAGGAAGGAAGGAGAGGAGGAAGGTAGGAGAGAAGAGACTTGGAAGGAAGGAGGCAGGAGAAGAGACAGAGACAAGGAAGGAAAGAAAGAAGGAGATGAGGAAGGGAGGAGACGAGTTAGTTAGAGAGCAGACAGAGGAGATGACTGAGGAGACGAGGAAAGAAGAAATGAGGAATGAAGGAGGTATGTCAGGGCAAAGAGAGAGGAGGCAACAAAGGAGATGAGGAGGAAGGAGAGGAGACAAGGACAGAAGACAGGAGACGACAGAGGAGACAAGGAAGGAAGGAAGAAAGGAAGGAGATAAGGAAAGAGGAGACGAGAAAGGAAGGAGATGGCAAAGGAGGCAAAGGAATGGTAGAAGGAAGGAGACGAGTCACGGGACACGTTCATGAGGACCAGGAGTCAATGAGGCAGAGACAGAGGACAGAGGACGTAAAGAGCAGTGAGGGGATTTGTGGAATACTTCAAATATTTGGCAGTACTTTGAATACTTGTACTGGTGCAGTGACGGCACAGAGGAGGGAGGGGCTGTCTCTCGTGTGGACTCATTTCAAAAGTATTTGAAAGGAACAGACGTGGGTCCAGGTCCAAACCACAGCAGCAGCCTCTGACCCTGGGGGCGAGGCGGTGGCACAGGGGTTAGAGCTCGGGCTGGTTGGTCATGGATTATGAATGGATGAACGTTTCTCCACACGCTTCATAACCACATTTTAGAGACATTTTCTTTGGGGCTGAACATTCTGAACAGAATCTGCAAACGTTTAGATTCATAAAGTGGACTTTAATGACTAAGTTTGGAATAGCATCCTTAGACAAAGCTGTGTGATGCATCAGTAGCTCTCTGTCGCTTTTGTTCCATAAAAGTAGCTCATTATGTGAAAAGGTCTGAGGCTTAAGCTTATGTAGTGAATACAAGAGGAGTGACTTTGATACTGTTCATCTGCCATCAATTCAGGATTTAATGCGCAACGTCGACAGTCCTCATTTTTTGACATAACATGGTTGGCACGGCAACAGTTGAAATCGTTTACCTCTATGTATGTCACTTCCTGTCAGTGTCCAATAAGAAAGTGAATCTATAAATGTCACAAGTTTTTCTTTTCCATTTCCCATGTTTGTTATACATGCTTTCAGTCATGTGACCTTTGTTGTTATGGCGGCCATTTTGAATACAGAAGTAGAATTAGGCAGTACTACAACATGTACACTCAACAAAATATAAACGCAACACCTTTGTTTCTGCTCCCATTTTTCATGAGATGGACTTAAAGATCTAAAATTCATTCCAGATACACAATATTACCATTTCTCTCAAACATTGTTCACAAATCAGTCCAAATGTGTGATAGTGAGCACTTCTGCTTTGCTGAGATAATCCATCCCACCTCACAGGTGTGCCACATCAAGATGCTGATCTGACATCATGATTAGTGCACAGGTGTACCTTATACTGCCCACAATAAAAGGCCACCCTGAAATGTGCAGTTTTGTCTCACAGCAAAATGCCACAGATGCCACAAGCATTGAGGGAGCGTGCACTTGGCATGCTGACAGCAGGAATGTCAACCAGATCTGTTGCTCGTGCATTGAATGTTCATTTCTGCACCATAAGCCGTCTCTCCAAAGGCGTTTCAGAGAATATGGCAGTACATCCAACTGGCCTCACAACCGCAGACCACGTGTAACCACACCAGCCCAGGACCTCCACATCCAGCAGGTTCACCTCCAAGATTGTCTGAGACCAGCCACTCAGACAGCTGCTGAAACAATTGGTTTGCATAACCAAACAATTTCTGCACAAACTGTCAGAAACCGTCTCAGGGAAGCTCAACTGCATGCTTGTCGTCCTCATCGGGGTCTTGACCTGACTCCAGCTCGTCGCCGTAACAGACTTGAGTGGGCAAATGCTCACATTCGATGGCGTCTGGCACGTTGGAGAGGTGTTCTCTTCACGGATGAATCTCGGTTTACATTGTTCAGGGCAGATGGCAGACAGCGTGTGTGGCGTCGTGTGGGTGAGCTCTTGCTGATGTCAATGTTGTGGATCGAGTGGCCATGGTGGTGTGGGGTTATGGTATGGGAGGCATCTGTTATGGACGAAGAACACAGGTGCATTTTATTGATGGCATTTTGAATGCACAGAGATACCGTGATGAGATCCTGAGGCCCATTGTTGTGCCATACAACCATGAACATCACCTCATGTTTCAGCAAGATAATGCACGGCCCATGTTGCAAGGATCTGTACACAATTCTTGGAAGCTGAAAATGTCCCAGTTCTTGCATGGCCAGCATACTCACCGGACATGTCACCCATTGAGCATGTTTGGGATGTGCTTGACCGGCGAATACGACAGCGTGTACCAGTTCCCACTAATATCCAGCAACTTCGCACAGCCATTGAAGAGGAGTGGACCAACATTCCACAGGCCACAATTGACAATCTGATAAACTCTATGCGAAGAAGATGTGTTGCACTGCATGAGGCAAATGGTGGTCACACCAGATACTGACTGGTTCTGAGTCCCCAGACCCCCAATAAAGCAAAAAACTGCACATTTCAGGGTGGCCTTTTATTGTGGGCAGTATAAGGTACACCTGTGCACTAATCATGATGTCAGATCAGCATCTTGATGTGGCACACCTGTGAGGTGGGATGGTTTATCTCAGCAAAGCAGAAGTGCTCACTATCACACATTTAGACTGATTGTGAACAATGTTTGAGAGAAATGGTAATATTGTGTATCTGGAATGAATTTTAGATCTTTAAGTCCATCTCATGAAAAATGGGAGCAGAAACAAAGGTGTTGCGTTTATATTTTTGTTGAGTGTAATAATATCTCAACTCACGATATAAATGAAAGACGACTGATTGACAGTGGCATTTTTATGTCCTCGTAATCATTGCTCAAGAAGATAACAGTTAAAACACGGCCCCAGAGACGCACGTTTATGTGAAGAAACCAGTAAGTCAGTGTTTAAGCTGCTCAAGATGTAAGCATGCCAGCGTACCAGTTAGCATTTAGCCTCAACAGCTCAGCTCCGACCTCTCCAAGGGAAAGCCCTGAACCACAAACATCTAGCCTTGGATACAACATGTGACAGAGGTCAGAGCTGAGCTGTTACTGTAGTATTTCCTCAGTGTTCATTAGGGATGGGACGATAACCGGTTTCAAGGTATACCGTGGTATTAAAATGCTACAGTATCAGTACCGTGAGGATTCCCTGTCTGACGGTATTAAAAAAGCATGTTTTATATGCTATTCTTGTCAAAAAAAAGTTGCGCTCCATGCAAACCCCCGCTCTCCCCTTCTCCTCTGCTGCTCCTCACCTGACCCCGCGGTGCAGTCCCCCTCTCTCTCTCGGCCGTCAGCCTGTTGAACACGGCCCGTAGCAGCAGAGTAAAGTCACTGTCCTCCGTGAACATGAACACTGCCGCTGAGATGAAGCTTTGTTTGGATCTGTCGCGTTAAAAGCTGACAAGTGCGGCTGAGAAGCAGCTGTTTAGCGCTTTAGCTCTGTAGCTCGCGTTACGCTAACCTGTTAGCTTTGTGGTTTGGATTGTTCATCGTCCAGTCCATCGTTCATCAGACACGCTCTAGACAACACTGTTTTACGTGTTATTTTGCAGAAGACGCTCAGCCTTCCTTTGCTAAATGCTCATCAAGAAGCACTGATTTTCATTTAGCTACAAACTCCGATCGCTGTCACACGCCGCCAGGGCTACTATTACTAGCTACTATGTGATGTAAACAAACCTATGCGCTACTCCACTAAAGTCTCCCCAAACAATCTGATGCATCGCATAGGCAGATAACATGATTATTCTTTACCCTCTAGTTGTCACTGCAGGATAAGGGTTAGACATAGGTGGAACCTTTACCTGATGCAGTTTGCTAGTCGGTCAATTATTAGACAAGCACTCAAGTTTGTTGACCGCTTGATGCGACACTTTTGTAGCCTATACTATTAGGATCATTTTTTGATATGAAGTTGAATGACTACTTTATTAAGAAATCAACCAGCAAATTATAATGGCAAGCCTGCCTTTGGAAGTTTTTGGTCAGACATCGAACAAACAGTGATTAGAGCATCAGCGAACATGCTCTGTCTGTGAGTAAGTGATTAAGGTAAAAATATCCATTTGTTCAAAGTGATATTTTGGATAATAAGTCATAATAGGACACTTTATTGATCCTTAGCAGCATGTAAAACATAACAAATTACAAATGTACCATAAACAAACCCGGTTTGTTGAATGCGAACCCTGTTTTTACTTTTTAAATATAAAACATGCAATTTCACGGTATACCGTGATATCGCGGTATTTTTGTCAAGGTTCATCATACCGTGGAAATCTCATACCGTCCCATCCCTAGTGTTCATAGATGTGAGCCACACATGTGTTTATCGTGTTGAAGCCATTGACAGTTGCTAACCAGTAGCATGCTAACATTTAAGCAGCTTAAACACTGACTCAGACTGAGACTCTATTGACATGACAAACTGTAAAAATCCCAAAGAAAGTTTTTCTGTTTCCTCTTTGATGAGTTAATTTAGTCTGAGGAGTGAAGCAGATCTTTAGTAAATCCTGCTGTAGCTCGACAGACAGAGCTGCTACATCTGTGCTACATTTGCTGGTTATGTCACATAAATGTGCGTCTCTGGTTCCGTGTTTTAACTGTTATCTTCTTGAGCAATGATTACGAGGACATAAAAATACCACTGTCAATCAGTTGTCTTTCATTTCATCCTGAGTAGAGATATTGTTACATGTTGTAGTACTGCATAATTCTACTATGGTGCTCAAAATGGCCGCCGGAACTATGCGTGATGTCATTGGAAAAGCATGTATATTCTGTATATTATTTCCCCCACCCCCAAGTTTTTTTTATTTATTCCCATGTTTTTCTTATTTTTCCATTTCTTTCCTCATTTCCCCTCGTTTCTTGCCATTGTGGATAAACTGTAGTCTGATAAACCACCCCACTTCGTTTCTGCAAGAAGAAGGCGGTCTGACCACGCGAAAGAAGGCGGTCGGAACACGGGTAAAAGGCGGTCTGAACACGGGTAAAAAGGCGGGTCTGGACACACGCGGAAAAGGGGGTTGGACACACCGGTAAAAAGGCGGTTACACCGGTAAGGCGGGTCTGGACACACGCGGTAAAAAGGCGGGTCTGGACACCGGTAAGAAGGCGGGTCTGGACACACGCGGTAAAGAAGGCGGGTCTGGACACACGCGGTAAAGAAGGCGGGTCTGGACACACGCGGTAAAAAGGCGGGTCTGGACACACGCGGTAAAAAAGGCGGGTCTGGACACACGCGGTAAAAAGGCGGGTCTGGACACACGCGGTAAAAAGGCGGGTCTGGACACACGCGGTAAAGAAGGCGGGTCTGGACACACGCGGTAAAGAAGGCGGGTCTGGACACACGCGGTAAAGAAGGCGGGTCTGGACCACACGGTAAAGAAGGCGGGTCTGGACGCACGCGGTAAAGAAGGCGGGTCTGAACAGACGCGGTAAAGAAGGTGGGTCTGGACGCACACGCTAAAAAGGCGGGTCTGGACACACGGTAAAAAGGCGGGTCTGGACAGACGCGGTAAAAAAGGCGGGTCTGGACACACGCGGTAAAAAAGGCGGGTCTGGACACACGGGAAAAAAGGGGGTTGGACACACGCGGTAAAAAAGGCGGTCTGGACACACGCGGTAAAAAAGGCGGGTCTGGACGCACGCGGTAAAAAAGGCGGGTCTGGACGCACGCGGTAAAGAAGGCGGGTCTGGACACACGCGGTAAAGAAGGCGGGTCTGGACACACACGGTAAAAAAGGCGGGTCTGGACAGACGCGGTAAAGAAGGCGGGTCTGAACAGACGCGGTAAAAAGGCGGGTCTGGACACACGCGGTAAAAAAGGCGGGTCTGAACAGACGCGGTAAAGAAGGTGGGTCTGGACAGACGCGGTAAAGAAGGCGGGTCTGGACACACGCGGTAAAAAAGGCGGGTCTGAACAGACGCGGTAAGAAGGTGGGTCTTGACAGACGCGGTAAAAAAGGCGGGTCTGGACACACGCGGTAAAGAAGGTGGGTCTTGACACATACGGTAAAGAAGGCGGGTCTGAACAGATGCGGTAAAGAAGGCGGGTCTGGACACAACGGTAAAAAAGGCGGGTCTGGACAGCGCGGTAAAGAAGCGGGTCTTGACACATACGGTAAAGAAGGTGGGTCTTGACACATACGGTAAAGAAGGCGGGTCTGGACACACGCGGTAAAAAAGGCGGGTCTGGACACACATGGTAAAAAAGGCGGGTCTGGACACACGCGGTAAAGAAGGTGGGTCTTGACACATACGGTAAAGAAGGTGGGTCTGGACACACGCGGTAAACAAGTGACTGATTGGTGGCTAAGGCCGAACCAATCACGACCGTCACAGAGAAATGACCACGTCACTCGCTGCAGTGCTATGTTGTAGTTCAGTCTACAGTGACATGCGCACAAGTTATTAGCAAAAATTAATCATGGATGAAGGAGTCTCTCGTGAGTTTATATTTTGTGAGTTGGACTACAGCTGTCGTCACATCTGCTAATTGCTGATTGGTTTATTTCACTGACAGTGTGCGCGTTAGGCCCCCCCGTTCAAACTGCTCCAGTTGCTTCGTGACCAGACTAACTTCCGTGTGTGGACAGGGAATAGTCTGGCAGAGCCATATTGTATACATGCATACGTATCTTCTGATCCAGCTCTCCCTGTCACAGCCTGGTCCCTGACGCTCTGAGGCTAATGAACCTGAGGGTTATTAATATCTCACCTGCTCAGGATCAAAGCACTGTAGCCCCGCCCCCTGACCCCGCGGAGCTCGTTAACCGCAAATTACCCCAGATGTCCCGGAGTCAGAAAAAAACAGCCTCTCTCCTCATTCTCCTCCTCTTCCTTCTCCATTCTGACGGCGAGGAACAGCGTCTTAAATGGTCAAAGGTCAGCGGCATCTGTCCCACGGCGAGCGGCGCCTTTAATCAAACTGGGACGACGACTTCCGGATTAACACAGACCTCAGCACGAAACCAAACAAACCCAACAAACCTGCACAAACGGGAACTATAGAGAAATGTGAACACTCAGCTGGGGGACTTTAATATACGTTTGCCAGCGTCTATACAACTGTCCAATGGCTATAAAACTCATTGATCTTTCTCCTGATGATGAAGCGTAAAAAAGACGGCCAGTAAAACGAGGCCACATTCTGTGTTGAACAGATCGACGTGTTGTTTTGTGTTTATTTGCTGCACTCTGCAAAGGTTTGAGATAAAAGTTATGAGATAATATACTTTAAACTGTATACAGTATATCGCTAAATAAACCTTACCTCACCTTAACCTTCTTTTTAATGTTGTCACGATGCAAAAAATTAAAACTTCATTTCGATTCTGAAAATTAAACTTGATACTGATTTTGATTCCACGGCAAAAACCAAAACCCCTTTTAAAAAGGAACAGAAAGCCGATACCTGCTCAAATGAATATCGAGCTTCGATACCACTTTTAGTATCGATTCATAGGAGCAAGGCACAACCCTATTGTTTTCCTGTTTCTAAACTTAAGTGTTTTCCGACTCCTGGCCCAAACCTTAAGGAGCAGCTAATTTGAATGCAAGCTGGATACATTTGATATCGTCCAAATCAAACACATGTGACGATAAAACAGCGGGGAACCATCATAGACATCATAGTGGCCTGTATGCTAACTATCATAGCTACTTTAGCATAGGGACCGCTGATGCTAACTATCATAGCCACTTTAGCATAGGGACCTCTGATGCTAACTCATCCATGTGCCATCCCATAAGCCACTGCGCCAATCTCCCCACCCCCCTCGCCCCCACCCTCGAGTGATTCATGCACAACCACTGTTGATTGACAGGTGCACATTTAATAATAAAAATAAATAAATAAATAAAAGATTCTGCACAAGCCAAACTTTATAAAAGTGACAAAATACATGTTGTCGTCCCCACAGCTCAGTCACATGGTTTTAAAGAGCTGCCTCAGTAAATGGCCTAAATGAAGCAGTTTGTGCTTTTGCTTCATTTAGTAGAAACTTAAAGGGATACTTCGGGATTTTTGACATTGGGCCTCATTTCCTAGTTATCCAGAGTGTTGTTGATGTCTGGAGATAATTTTTCTTAAATTCATGCAGTTCTTATATTTGAAGAGTCTAGTTGCGCTAGCCTAGAGCAAGGCTAAAGCAGTTCTATGGTAAACGCTAGCCCGCATTAAAAAACAGTCTGGCGCACTCCACAGTGCACCTGAGGTAAATCACTTATAACGCCAGACTAACGATATAAATGTCTGTGTCGATAGGTTAATTTTAACCATTTTGCGTTTAAAATAACTTACATTTGAGCAGCATCAGCTTCGTGGCTGTAAGCTAAGGCAGCGGCGGAGTGATCTGCGAGAAAATAGTCCCTCAAAATGCGGTAATTCATGTGATACAAGGTCAGTTATATTAAAAAAATATTCTATTAACACAGACATTTATATGGTTAGTCTGGTGTTATATGTGATTTACCTCAGGTGCACTGTGGAGTGGGTCAGACTGTTTTTAATGCAGGCTAGCGTTTACCATAGAACTGCTTTAGCCTTGCTCTAGGCTAGCGCAACTAGACTCTTCAAATATAAGAACTGCATGAATTTAAGAAAAAATATCTCCAGACATCAACAACACTCTGGATAACTAGGAAATGAGGCCCTATGTCAAAATCCCGAAGTATCCCTTTAAGCCACATGGCTAATTTGCATACTGTAGCTTTACGAAACAGCTGTTGAGATCAAATAAAGGGAAATGCAAAGGATCATTTGGATGTTTCTTTTTTTCTCCTTAAATGTCTTTATTTGGACACTATGTTGTTGCATAAGCAATACAGTAGGTGGCGGCATGCACTTTTGTTTGCCTGCCAATATCCTTAAAGAAGAAGAACAGCTGTTGGTGATGTCACTTCCCCTTGCCCTGGGTAAGGACGGTGGAATTGGGCTGAAGCTCTAGTTCACTAACTGCATAGAGATCCAACAGTTGACCCCATGAAAGGTTAAGGATTAGTTGCTAGTGTTAGTACTTAGAGGCTACAATTTAATGGTTTCAGATGCAGCATGAGTTTAAAATGTTCACTTCTAGGGTTAAGTCTTGGCTGAAAAGGCAAGGCAAGGCAACTTTATTTATACCGCGCATTTCGTACACAAGGCAACTCAATGCGCCAAAACAAACCAAAGCTGTACCCATTTGTAAATAGCACTGAGTCTGTGTGAATGTAGGGTGTATACAGTATTGACAAAGTTTTATACAAATGTTGTACGCATGTATTTTATTATTGTAAATTGTGTAGAAAGGCCCAACTAGGGACATGAGCTACGAATTAGCACTATAGCTATGATGCATCAGCTGCAAACATTCATTGTAACTATGTTGATTGTCTCGTCCCTGATGTATAAATAAATAATACATCTCAGTCACAGCCTTTCGTGCCACACATGGATACCAAACATGTAGTATTTGTGAATGAGTAAGCGTGCAAAAGACCAGGGAGCGACACAGCCATGTTGGAGTTACTTCCTGGATAAATCTCAAACTCAAAGCAACAACACGTCAGAGAATAAACATGGTAAAGAGAGTTTGTTCTGTTTATTTACTCTGACAGAGTTAAAAACATTCAGGAGGAAACTGGTGTTTCTCCTTCAGCGTCTAGCCATAAATAAAGAAATAACGCCGGACTCTCTGAAATGACACATTCTGGTTTGCACGGACAGAAGAGGCAGAGACAGAAGGCGACGACTGGAAGCAGATGATGAAAAGCAGAAATGATTCATATCGAACGAGGCGCAGGAGGAGGAGGAGGTGCGAGCCGCCGCCGCGTGGGAGACGGCGAGCTATAGGTTTATATAAGCGCCTTAGATAACACCTCAGAGGAGGAGGCGAGGAGGGGACGAGACGAGGTCAGGAGAGAGGAGACAAGGAGGTGAGGAGACGAGGAGAAAGGAGACGAGGAGGTGAGGAGAGAGGAGACAAGGAGGTGAGGAGACGAGGAGACAAGGAGACGAGGAGGTAGGAGAGAGGAGACAAGGAGGTGAGGAGAGAGGAGACAAGGAGGTGAGGAGAGACAAGGAGACGAGGAGGTCAGGAGAGAGGAGACAAGGAGGTGAGGAGAGAGGAGACAAGGAGGTGAGGAGAGAGGAGACAAGGAGGTGAGGAGAGAGGAGACAAGGAGGTGAGGAGAGAGGAGACAAGGAGGTAGGAGGTGAGGAGAGAGGAGACAAGGAGGTGAGGAGAGATGAGACAAGGAGGTGAGGAGAGAGGAGACAAGGAGGTGAGGAGAGAGGAGACAAGGAGGTGAGGAGAGAGGAGACAAGGAGGTGAGGAGAGAGGAGACAAGGAGGTGAGGAGAGAGGAGACAAGGAGGTGAGGAGGTGAGGAGGTCAGGAGGTGAGGAGACGAGGAGGTGAGGAGGTCAGGAGAGAAGAGATGAGGAGAGAGGAGGTGAGGAGAGGAGGAGTTGAGGAGACGAGGAGGTGAGGAGAAAAGAGACGACGAGGTGAGGAGACGAGGTGGTCAGGAGAGAAGGAGACGAGGAGGTGAGGAGAGAAGGAGACGTGGAGAAAGAAGATGAGGAGAATCAATAAAAAGGTGACGAAAACGCTTCAAAAATGTGACAAAAACGCGGCAACAACTCAACAAAAAAGTTACAATCAGTTTTGTGGGTCTTAGCTTTCAAATGAGGAGTGAAACTGTTGCTCTCCAGTCCAGAAGCTTTTAGATTGAGGTCAATGCGCTTGGTTAAGGCGGGGGTTAAGAGGTTAAAGTGACAGCGCCGGAGCCTAACTAGACTTTGTTTTAATCCTACACAAAGTATCTTACACGTTTAAGAACTAAGGCTGGGTACCATTACATACCAGGGCTTTAACAGCCCCCTCCTGGAACCACCTTAACGTGGTGGAGGGGTTTGAGCCTGAATGATCCTGGAGCTCTGTTGTCGGGGGCTTGGTGCCCCTGGTAGGGTCTCCCATGGCAAACAGGTCCTAGGTGACGGGTCAGACAAAGAGCGGTTCAGAAGCCCCTTATGAGAGACCAACAGGCCCGGTTAGAACCATGAGGCCGTCCTTCTGTGGACCCACCACCTGCAGGAGGCGCTATAGGGGCTGGTGCAGCTCCAACAGCTGCCCCCACGACCCGGCAACGAACAAGTGGAAGAAAATGGATGGATGGATGGATGGATGGATGCTTTAACAATACTTTCCCTGATACCTATACTAAAATATTTGTCGTCTTGAACCAGAAAACAGAACAATAATGTTTGGAAGATTGTGCACATTTACAGTATCGGGTTCATTTCCAATATCAAGATATGGACCAACAGCATCAAAACTTGGATCTAAAGAGAAGATTTTTTTTCTTTTCGGTTTCTGCCTTTGATACTTTTATTTTGTCGATACCAGTAGAACCTAAACCTTTTTTACTGGTATTGTTACTGTTATCCCATTTAGAACCAACGTAATATTTGTTCACGCCATCGCCAAATGCCCTGAAGTGACCGAACTATAGGAGGAAATGACTGTGGAGAGGAAATCCATTTGCAGCAAGTAAAATCATACAGAGATAACATTCAGCACGCAAAGGAAACTGGCCACGCCCACACGACCTCCGCAGTAAAAACCATCGTCCAAGCGTGAATAAAAACAACCGCCAGTGTCTTGAACCGTGGAGTTGTATATGTTTAGAGAAGCGCGGCTCGGAGCATGGCCTGGGACAGCGGAGACACAATCCAGACTCGTCTTTGATCTAAACAAACGCAACGCCTCCAAATATGGGCCGGACCCAGGCTGTGAGGAGCAGACGAGTACAGATGAGTCCTATCACAGCGGAGGGACCCGGGCCAGAGCCGGCTCCTCCACATCAGAGCGGAGAGACCCGGGCCAGAGCCGGCTCCTCCACATCAGAGCGGAGGACCCGGGCCAGAGCCGGTTCCTCCACATCAGAGCGGAGAGACCCGGGCCAGAGCCGGTTCCTCCACATCAGAGCGGAGAACCCGGGCCAGAGCCGGCTCCTCCACATCAGAGCGGAGGGACCCGGGCCAGAGCCGGTTCCTCCACATCAGAGCGGAGAGACCCGGGCCAGAGCCGGCTCCTCCACATCACAGCGGAGGGACCCGGGCCAGAGCCGGCTCCTCCACATCACAGCGGAGGGACCCGGGCCAGAGCCGGTCCTCCACATCAGAGCGGAGGGACCCGGGCCAGAGCCGGCTCCTCCACATCAGAGCGGAGAGACCCGGGCCAGAGCCGGCTCCTCCACATCAGAGCGGAGGGACCCGGGCCAGAGCCGGCTCCTCCACATCAGAGCGGAGGGACCCGGGCCAGAGCCGGCTCCTCCACATCAGAGCGGAGGACCCGGGCCAGAGCCGGCTCCTCCACATCACAGCGGAGGGACCCGGGCCAGAGCCGGCTCCTCCACATCAGAGCGGAGGGACCCGGGCCAGAGCCGGCTCCTCCACATCAGAGCGGAGGGACCGGGCCAGAGCCGCTCCTCCACATCAGAGCAGGACCCGGGCAGGCCGCTCCTCCACATCAGCGGGGACCCGGCCAGAGCCGGCTCCTCCACATCAGAGCGGAGAGACCCGGGCCAGAGCCGGCTCCTCCACATCAGAGCGGAGGGACCCGGGCCAGAGCCGGCTCCTCCACATCAGAGCGGAGGGACCCGGGCCAGAGCCGGCTCCTCCACATCAGAGCGGAGGGACCCGGGCCAGAGCCGGTTCCTCCACATCAGAGCGGAGGGACCCGGGCCAGAGCCGGCTCCTCCACATCAGAGCGGATGTTCTTTTGTTCATGTCCATTTGATCACCATTTACATTTTTACAGACATGTTTCTGCACTTTATGAACAGTATTTACAAAATACAAAACCATAATTTCCATGTTTGTTCAGATCAAATATCGCACATTTTTTATTTTCCTTCATCCTCTTAACCAAGTGCATTTTTCCAATTCAGCTTTACCCAAATCCATGAGGTCACAGCCTAAAGGCCATTGTAATGCCTCATTTGAAAGCTAAGACCAACAAAACGTCTTTGTTTTTGCCAGACTTTCATTGCTTTTTGTTGCATGTTTTCGTCACACATTTCTGTCACTTATTCATCATTTTTCTGTCACTTTTGTTGCATTTTCATCAAATTTTTTTTGCGAATTTGAAGTTTATTTCATAAACTAACTCTGACGTTGTTCAGTCGCTTTGTTTTTTTGTGTTTTCTAAAGTTGTCTGTTCCTTTCAGATTATAGGGACTTTCCCTTTTCTTTTCTCTAACTTTTCTTGGATGTTCATTGGTGATTTTGTTTTATGGGCTTTTTACAAAACCTGAAGAATATTATAATCCATATATCATAGCATTTGAGTGACTCCAACCTCCCCACGTGGATCTGTGTTCCTTTCAGGTTTAGAAAGTCATGTGCCTTTTTTCTTTCAGGTTTTTTAAAATGACTTTACAGGGAAATGACCATTTTTGGATTACAGCGTAATCTCAGTCACAGCCTTTCGTGCTACACGTGGATACCAAACATGTCAGTATTTGTGAATGAAGAAGCGTGGGAAAGACTAGGGAGCGACACAGATGTTGGAGTTACTTCTTGGATAAATCTCCGGCTCAAAGCCACAAAACGTCAGAGAATAAAGCTGCGTTCCACTTGATCTCGGAAGTCGGAATTTCCCAGCTCCAATTTCAACTGGAACGCAGCACCAACTCCGTAATTCCAACTGGGAAACTCGGGACAGAATCACCTAACCTGAGAAGGATCATTTAAAGATGGCAGCGCCGATGTGACATGTAACAAATGTAAAGCTTTAATAAACCGTGTTATTTGGCAGATGTTTCCCAAATAAACGTGTTAAATATCAACACGAAACGGATAAACTTTCCTGATCTGTTGCTAATGTCTCAATTAACAGTTCAAAGGAAAATATGAAACTACCAGTGCTGAATTATCACTGTATTTACAACAATTATAACATGACACTATTTTATAATATTATAATGACGTTTCTCTGTAAACTGATTATGATGCTCGACCATGAGGCCAATGTTTCCGACCTCGACAACTGGAACGCTGTGACTCGGAGAAAACGTTTTACCCTCGTCGGATTTTCCAACTTCCCACATAAGTGGAGCGCAGCATAAACTCTGCGTCATGTGACTTAGGAGCTCGTTTGTCCCAAGTTGGTTCATGAGCTTTTTAAATAAGACGTCATCAAATCAAATTTATTTTTATTGGTTTATTGGTAGGGACAGTGCAAGTTAATGAACAAGTCACACCGGATTGTAGCCTTGGGCTAATTTCCATCCGTCGTCCCCCATGCGCACTCTCAAACACACTCTCATTCATCCTGGCCTATTGTACATGTTTTTAGTGGTAGGGGAAACCGGAGTACCCGGAGGAAACCTACGCAGACACAGGGAGAACATGCAACTCCACACAGAAAGGCCCCGGCCTTGGTGGGAATCGAACCCGGACCTTCTAGCTGTGAAGCACGAGCGCTAACCACTGTACTACCGTGCCGCCTTTTTTAATCACTGATGAGCACTTTGCTAAGCTAATCATTAAATGTGTTGTTAGTAGTGATGACCGATCGATACTAGTTTTCAAAAATGTCACATGAATTCACTTTTTGCCCGCATTGATGTGGGGAATTTCCCACAGTTACGTTTCTCCGAGGACGTTCACACTAAACTCAAGAAACTAAAATGCTCATATGAGACGATAAAAGAACAGATCAGCTGATTTCAGTGTCAGGAAAAAGTCCTGAAGCTCCTTCTGACCTGAGTTTCCCTGTGGTTTTCTCCAGCTGAGCCGCGTTCATGTGCATTTCCCAAAAATGTTTTCCTAGTTTCAGACGAACACCTGAACGCGGCAAACATCGGAAATACTTTCTGTCGCACTGAAGGATTTTACAGGAGTTTGTAGCACTGCATTTTCTGTGTTTTTTCTATTATTATAGTAAATAGTGTAGAAGGCCCAAACGGAGACAGGAGTTAGGAAGAACTCTCTAAATGCCTCGCAAAACCTGCTCAGTAAAGAACAAATCAGTAAACTATATTTTTATTGTTCTATATTTGGACCGGATTTAAGTTTCTCCTCAAGTAAATGATTATTCATCAGACTGTTCTGATGTTTCCAAAGCTTTAGTCCAGACTCGGCGGACAGTGAGCCCCAGAGGACAGTGGCTCATTGTCACATTATTCCACAGAATCACAAGACGCGCCTCAGCTGACGCTCAAACCACGGCACACCAGGATGAAAACTAAAGTGAAAAAGGAGGCTTCCACGAGACTAAACCAGACTCAAACTAAAGGAAAAGAGCTCCACGAGACTAAAAAAAAAACCAGACTCAAACTAAAGGAAAAGAGCTCACGAGGCTTAAAACCAGACCAAACTAAAGGAAAAAAGCTTCACAAGCTAAAACAGGACTCAAAACTAAAGGAAAAGAGTCCACGAGACTAAAACCAGACTCAAATTAAAGGAAAAGAGCTCACGAGGCTAAAACCAGACTCAAACTAAAGGAAAAGAGCTCCACGAGACTAAAACCCAGACTCAAACAAAGGGAAAAGAGCTCCACGAGGCTTAAAAACCAGACTCAACTAAGGAAAAGAGCTCCACGAGGCTTAAAACCAGACTCAAACTAAAGGAAAAGAGCTCCACGAGGCTAAAACCAGCGCAAACTAAAGGGAAAAAGAGCTCCACGAGGCTAAAAACCAGACTTCAAACTAAAGGAAAAGAGCTCCACCGAGGCTAAACCAGACTCAAAACTAAAGGGAAAAGAGCTCCACGAGACTAAAACCAGACTCCAAACTAAAGGAAAGAGCTCCACGAGGCTTAAAACCAGGACTCAAATACAAGGAAAAGAGCTCCACGAGACTAAAACCAGACTCAAAAACTAAAAAGGAAAAGCTCCACCGAGACTAAAACCAGGGACTCAAACTAAAGGAAAGAGCTCCACGAGGACTAAAACCAGACTCAAACTAAAGCGAAAAGAGCTCCCACGAGACTAAAAACCAAGACTCAAACTAAAGGAAAAGAGCTCCACGAGACCTAAAACCAGATCAAACTAAAGAAAAAGAGCTCCAGAGGCTAAAACCAGACTCAAAAATAAAAGAGTACACGAGGCAAAACCAGACCTCAAATAAAGGAAAGAGCTCCACGAGGCTATAAAAACCAGACTCAAACTAAAGGAAAAGAAGCTCCACGAGACCTAACCAGACTCCAAAACTAAAGAAAAGAAGCCTCCACGAGGCTAAAACCAGACTCAAACTAAAGGAAAAGAGCTTCCACGAGGCATAAAACCAGACTCAACTATAAGGAAGAGCTCAAACACGAAGGCTAAAAACCAGACTCAAACTAAAGGAAAAGGAGCTCCACGAGGACTAAAACCAACTCAAATAAAGGAAAAGAGCTCCACGAGACTGTAAAACCCAGACTCAAACTTAGAAAAAGAGCTCCACGAGGCTAAAACCAGACAAACTAAAGGAAAAGAGGCTCCACCAGGCTAAAACCAGACTCAAACTAAAGGAAAAGAGCTCCACGAGACTAAAAACAGACTCAAACTAAAGAAAAGAGCTGCCACCGAGGCTTAAAACCAGACCAAACTAAAAGGAAAAGAGCTCCACGAGGCTAAAAACAAGACTCAAACTAAAAGGAAAAAGAGCTCCACGAGGCTAAAACCAGACCTCAAAACTAAAGGAAAGAGCCCAGAGGCTAAAAACCAGACTTCAAACTAAAGGAAAAGAGCTCCACGGAGACTTAAAACCAGACTCAAACCAAAGGAAAAGAGCTCCACGAGGCTAAAACCAGACTCAACCAAAGGAAAAAGAGCTCCACGAAGACTAAAACAGACTTCAAAAAACTAAAGGAAAAGAGCTCCACGAGGCTTAAAACCAGACTCAAACTAAAGAAAGAGCTCCACGAGGCTAAAACCGACTCAAACTAAAGGAAAAGAGCTCCACGAGCTAAAAACCCAGACTTCAAACTAAAGGAAAAGAGCTCCACGAGGCTAAAACCCAGACTCAAAACTAAAAGAAAAGAGGCTCCACGAGGACTAAAACCCAGACTCAAACTAAAGGAAAAGAGCTACGAGGCTAAAACCAGACTCAAACTAAGGAAAAAAGAGCTCCACGAGCTAAAAACCAGACTCAAACTAAAGGAAAAGAGCCTCCACGAGGCTAAAACCCAACTCAAAAACCAAAAGGAAAAGAGTCCACGAGGCTAAACCAGACTCAACTAAAGGAAAAAGAGCTCCACGAGGCTAAAACCAGACTCAAAACTAAAGGGAAAAGACTCCACGAGGACTAAAACCAACTAAATTAAAGAAAAAGCTCCACGAGACTAAAACCAGACTCAAACTAAAGGAAAAAGAGCTCCACGGAGACCTAAAAACCCAGACTCAAATTAAAGGAAAAAGAGCTCCACCCGAGACTAAAACCAGACTCAAACTAAAGGAAAAGAGCTCCACGAGACTAAACCAGACGTCAAACTAAGGAAAAAAGCTCCACGAGCTAAAAACCAGACTCAAAACTAAAAAGGAAAAAGAGGCTCCACGAGGCTAAAACCAGACTCAAATTAAAGGAAAAAGACTCCACGAGGCCTAAACCAGACTCAAATAAAGGAAAAGGAGCTCCACGAGACTAAAACCAGACTTTCAAACTAAAGGAAAAGAGCTCCACGAGGCTTAAAACCAGACTCAACTAAAGGGAAAAGAGCTCCACGCAGGGCTAAAACCAGACTTCCAAACTAAAGGAAAAGAGGCTCCACGCATGGCTCTAAAACCAGACTCAAACTAAAGAAAAGAGCTCCACGAGGATCTAAAACCAGACTCAACTAAAGGAAAAAGAGCTCCACGAGACTTTAAAACCAGACTCAAACTAAAGAAAAGAGCTCCACGAGAACTAAAACCAGACTCAAACTAAAGGAAAAAAGCTCCACGAGAACTAAAACCAGACTCAAACTAAAGGAAAAGGTCCCACAGACTAAAACCAGACTCAAACTAAGGGAAAAGAGCTCCACGAGCTAAAACCAGACTCAAAACCAAAGGAAAAAGAGCTCCAGAGCTAAAACCAACTCAAACTAAAGGAAAAGAGCTCCACGAGACTAAAACCAGACTCAACTAAAGGAAAGAGCTCCCACGAGACTAAAACCCAGACGTCAAATAAAGGAAAAGAGCTCCACGAGACTTAAAACAGACTCAAACAAAGGAAAAGAGCTCCACAGGGACTAAAACCAGACCTCAAACGTAAAGGAAAAAGAGCTCCCAGAGAACTAAAACCAGACTCAAAACTAAAGGAAAGAGCTCCACGAGGCTAAAAACCAGACTACAAACTAAAGGGAAAAGAGCTCACGAGGCTTAAAAACCAGACTCAAACTAAGGAAAAAGAGCTCCACGAGGCATAAAACCAGACTCCAAACTAAAGGCGAAAAGAAGCTCCACGGAGACTTAAAACCAGACTCAAACTAAAGAAAAGAGCTCCACGAGACTAAAACCAGGACTCAAACTTAAAAGAAAAGAGCTCCACGAGAACTAAAACCAGACTCAAACTAAAGGAAAAGAGCTTCCACGAGACTAAAACCAGACGCAAACTTAAAGGAAAAGAAGCTCCACGAGACTAAAACCAGACTCAAACTAAAAGGAAAAGCTCCACCGAGACTAAACCAGACTCCAAACTAAAGGAAAAAGAAGCTCCACGAGGCTAAAACAGACTCAAACTAAAGGAAAAGAGCTCACGAGACTAAACCAGACTCAAACCTAAAGGAAAGAGCTCCACGAGGCAAAACCAGACTTCAAACCAAAGGAAAAGAGCTCCACGAGGCTTAAAACCAGATCAAACTAAAGGAAAAGAGCTCCACGAGACTTAAAACCAGACTCAAACTAAAGGAAAAGAGCTCCACGAAGACTAAAAACAGACAACTTTCAACTAAAGGAAAAGAGCTCCAGAGACTAAAACCAGACTCCAAACTAAAGGAAAAAGAGCTCCACAGACCTAAAAACCAGACTCAAACTAAAGGAAAAGAGCTCCACGAGACATAAAAACCAGACTCAAAATAAAGAAAAGAGCTCCACGAGACTAAAACCAGACTCAAAACTAAAGGAAAAGAGCCTCCACGAGACTAAAAACCAGACTCAAACTAAAGGAAAGAGCCCACGAGACTAAAACCAGACTCAAACTAAAGGAAAAGAGCTCCACGAGACTAAAAACCAGACTCAAAACTAAAGGGAAAAGAGCTCCACGAGACTAAAACCCAGACTCAACTAAAGGAAAAAGAGCTCCACGAGACTTAAAACCAGACTCAAACTAAAAGGAAAAGAGCCTCCACGAGGTAAAACAAGACCAAATTAAAAGGAAAAGAGCTCCACGAGACTAAAACCAGACTCAACTAAAGGAAAAGAGCTCCAACGAGACTAAAACCAGACTCAAACTAAAAGAAAAGAGCTCCCACGAGACTAAAACCAGACTCAAACTTAAAGGAAAAGAGCTCCACGAGACTAAAACCAGACTCAAAAACTTAAAGGAAAAGAGCTCACAGGACTAAAACCAGACTCAACTAAGGAAAAGAAGCTCCACGAGACTAAAACCAGACTCCAAACTAAAGGAAAAGAGCTCCACGAGGCTAAAACCAGACTTTCAAAACTAAAGAAAAAGGCTCCACCGAGGCTAAAACCAGACTAAACTAAAGGAAAAAGCTCACGTAGAACTAAAACCAGACTCAAACTAAAGGAAAAGAGCTCCACGAGACTTAAAACCAGACTCAAACTAAAGGGAAAAGAGCTCCACGAGCTAAAACCAGACTCAAACTAAAAGGAAAAGAGCTCCACGAGACTAAACCAGACTCAAAACTAAAGGAAAGAGCCACTAAAAAGCCAAAAAAGAGACTCCACGAGACTAAAACCAGACTCAAACTAAAGAAAGAGCTCCACGAGACTAAAACCAGACTCAAAACTAAAGGAAAAGAGCTCCACGAGACTAAAACCAGACTCAAACTAAAGGAAAAGAGCTTCACGAGGCTAAAACCAGACTCAAACTAAAGGAAAAGAGCTTCACGAGGCTAAAACCAGACTCAAACTAAGGAAAAGAGCTTCACGAGACTAAAACCAGACTCAAACTAAAGGAAAAGAGCTCCACGAGGCTAAAACCAGACTCAAACTAAAGGAAAAGAGCTCCACACTCTGAAAAACTGAAGTGAAGTGACTAAAAACACAAACCGTAATGTCTAAGTTCTGGTTTAGACACTGTTTACAATTAATAAATACAAAATCTAGTCCTGGTCTGATCTTCTGGGACTTATTTTAAAAAGTGGGACTTGGAGTGAAACGTTTGAAAACCACTGGATTAAAATAAGACTCAATGAGTTTGGAAACACTTTTTATGTTTCGTCTTTATTTCCATCGTGTGATTCTCATTGAAGACGTTAAACTGTGAATGAACACATGAGATTATGGAGGTTTAATATTTAAATTCTCTTCATTCTTGGCCTTTTCTCTGTGAGCTTCATAAGAAACAGTTTAACGTGAAGTCCAAACTGTTTGTGACGTCGTCATGAAGCTCACAGAGAAACTGTCCAAAGCAAAAACAAGAATCTGTTTCACCGTTCTGTTTCACACAGAATTCCACGTTTGCCTCACAGAAATCATGCTTTTATAAAGATGTGTTCTTGGAGCGAGCGTGATCGCAGTGATTTCCCGGTGGGTGTGATTGACAAACGGTATCAATTAAGCCGTCGTTCCACATAGCGCGACCCGGCCGTGCACGCCACGATTTACGTGCACGTATCGACACTAGCCCGCAGACCTTTCTGTTTCCACCACACACACACATGCGTTTGTTGTACACTGTACAACAAACGCTGTACAGATCACCATTAAAAGTTTTTAGAGCCGCAATGAGAACACGTGTGGACAAATGCTGCCCTCTGGTGGGAGTTATGGATCATTCAGAGAAGCCAAGCTGTATTAAAAACAGAAAAGAAACCACTAAATACAACTATGAAGGTAAGCTACATGCAAACAGGGGGAGGACACCAGCTAAAGCCGCGCTAACAGCGGCTAAATGCTATTATCGGCAAAATCCCCTTTTAGCACAGCGGTATGATGTTGTGAAATATTAAATCTGTATGACCTGCATGTCAATAGTGAGGGCTGTCCACTCTCTCATGGCCAATCAGAGGCCAGAGTCTGTTCATGTCACATCAGACACGGGTTAGCCCGCTTTGGCCACAGCCAGAGGTCGGGCCCAAAACCTATACCTGGTCAGACCGGTTTGACACTGGCCTTTGTTATGGAACAGTTCGACAAAGCGGGTGAAAGAGCCATTCGGCTGACACGCGCCTGCATGTGGAAAAGAGCCTTTAGAGAAACGCCAGACATGACGCAGGAACAAGCTGCCTGAAGCCTTTTCATTAAACATTCTTGTCTGCCAATAACACGCTGTTTCTTATTTAAAACAGACGAAAGAGCACAACAGTGTATCAGTCACTGTTAGGGATGCGGGGGAGGGAACGTCTTCTTCACCTGGTTGCTGTGCTGCTGCGCTAAACACGTGCATACCCTGTATCGGATCTGTTCATCACCAAGACCCTGCACGAGAGCGCACGCTTGCGCGCGGCGAGAAATGTGTGCACGGGAAAGACACGTGGTGGAAAACATTCAAAACTTGCTTATTCTCCTCAGAATAAATAAAAATGTCTACATTCCTAAAAATGAACACAGGAGTACCGCAAGTAGGGATGGGTATCGTTAAGGATTTATCGATACTACTACTCTTATCGATACTCCTTATCGATCTGGTACTTTAACGGTACTCTTATCGGTACTAACAGAAAAATATACTGTATATAGGTAGATTGAGACTACCGTATACGTAGGCATTAATCCTTGGTCTATATTATATATTTATTACTCTACATTTCATTTCCACTTTGCACATACACTTAATATATGGGAGTTTAAATACTTCACTTACGTTGCTATTTAAAAAAAAATCATTATTATTATTTAGTAAATCAAGGGTTAGATTTGGCTGGTTAGATTTGGCTGTAGCTCCAAATGAGTCCAAATGAAACTTAGTGAAATAAAATAATGAACTGTTTTCTGCCTCTCAGCTTGTGTCCAGTGGGGTCGACACCAGAACCTCCACCCGAAACTCTTTAGTTTGGTATTTGTGAAAGAAGAAAAATGCGAGTTGCTCGTCTGTCTGTTCAATACGAAGTCGTTACGTTTAGCTTTTTTACCGCGGGTTAGCGGTAGCAGCTCGTAACATCGCGTGTCTTTCCCGCGCGCACCTGTTCTCGCTGCACACGGCTGCAGAGGGGAGACAGGGCAGTGAACAGAGCGCAGGGGGGACACCCTGCACTCTCGTGTGGGGTAGCGGGATGAACAGATCCGATGCAGCAACGCACACGTGGCCCCGGGCCGTTATGATACCGGGGTTCGTTACCCATCCCTAACCGCAAGGGTCCATTTTGGGCCCTTGCCTTTACATTGTACATTAATGAGCTGCCAGACTCTGTCCTACAGCAGGATTTCAGATGTACGCCAACGATGCAGTGGTTTATGTGCGAGGGAAAAGTGTGCATGCAGTTTCTGAGGAACTGGCAAAACACCTGCAAATCTTATCAGAGTGGTTTCAAAACACAGGTCTGTCATTGAATGTTTGTTTGATTCAAGTCCATATCCGAAATACCAGCAGGTGTCTGAGGTCAAATACATGGGCCTTGTACTTGACTCTCAACTTAAATTTGACAGTCATATTAAAAAAATCTGTTGAGTGGACAAAGCAAATCTTTACACGTTCAGACTGATCAGAAACTACCTGCCGTTTCATGCCGCTCACACTTTGATGCACGGCATGATCTTCTCACAAATAAGTTACTGCATCTGCTCCTGATCACAGGCCTCTGTCACTACAGTCAAGCCACTACACATGATCTACAAGAGCGGTTCAATCCTACACAGCAAGCCCATTAGGTCACATCATTGTGTTAGTCTGAGGAATTTAAACGTTCCATCTCTTGAAACTTCATTACATTTTCTCAGCTGAAGCTGATGCACAAATGTTTGAACCAGCCCCACAGGTTTTGAGTGAGTGCATAGTTCCTCTCAGGGGTGTGGGTTCAAGGACTAGAGGGGCTCAGAACGGGAACTGTCAGAGCCCGAAACGAAATACTTCATTTGGACAAAAAACACTAAAGCCTGGAACTTTTTACCCACTGAACTGAAGGGAGAATCAAACTGGGTCCTTTTCAAATACAAACTTAAAGACTCTTTAATCAGAGGTCAGAAAGGTGACCACTGACCATCCGCTGTGTTTTTGTATATGTTCTTCTGTATCATTACGTTTGTAGTGTTTAATTTTTATGTAAATGCCCAGCTAGGGATGGACATGAGAATTAGCTTTGGCTAAAATGTTGTAGTATGTAACATTAGCTTATGTAGCATACTTGTCCCTATTCATATAGAAACCCTTAGCTGCTGCGCAACCCGCTTATGTAAATTTAGGACAAAAATGTAATATTAGTATGCAGATGAAGCACACACACTTCTTCATCACAAATACCTCAATGTGAAGAGTTCAGAGGAGTGTATTAACACAAGGCCACCCATCACCACGACCAACCAGTTGTCGAACAAAACTGGCACAAGCTGGAGTAACCAACGGGAGGGAAACAGGCTGTGCTTATATTTCTAGCATTTATTTTACACTAAAAGTCCTTTGCCTCAGTCCCACGCTACAGCAAATATAACAACTTTGTGAATATTAACAAACACTAGCATCATTTGAAAAAAATAATATTTACATTTTGGTCTTTTATATTACTCCCATACATTAAAGTCACGCGCACAAAATTGGAAATAATTAGGTCCAAATGTAGACTAATAGAAAATAAATATAGGTGGCTCTCGTATACATAGCCGCTCTTATATATAGGCTGTATAACTATTGTTTTGCCCTTTTAAAGTACTGATAAGAGCACCGTTAAAGGTAGATCATAAGGAGTATCACAATCAATGCCCTTAGCGATAGCATCCCTGGTCGCCTCCATGTTTAATGTTAGGAAGACTTGCAAGTGACAGAGGAGGAGGAAGCAGCGTCTGGACAGGCAAAATAAACAGAAATAGAATTGAAGTTTAAAAGCAAAACCGAAAAAAAAAGCGCCTTCTGTATTTCTCATAGCAACGTAAACGTGTGATCAAAAACTGATCACCAAACTACGATTGTAAATCCTTCCTATTCTGCGGATGAAATGGCTTTATCGTTATTATAAAGTAAGAGTTCTATGTCGAAAGGTTGGCTTGTTCGTTCACTGTTGTGAGGAGACAAAGCATCTGCTGTTTCTGCACATTTACAACATCGGTTAGCTCCATGTCAGAAATCAGTGAGGAGGGAATATGGAAGAATTGGAAAAAAAGGGGCAAAAAATGTGTGTGTGTGTGTGTGTTGTGTGGGGGGGGGGGGGGGGGGGGGGGGGTCTGAAAAGTGGGCTCAGTAAAAGCGTCCCGGCTGATGCTCGTTCCTCTGCTTGTCATACAGATCATTCAGAAACAGAGAGTCACTTCTTCAGCGTCTCGTTCCGACCAAAGACAAAGGACCAGGATTAAGCTCATAAACCAAGCGACTCCCCGTTACTAAACCAATAAATGAATGTTTTGAACTCCGGAGAGACAGAAGAGTCATGTCTCCCCGACACCTGCCGCTCACAGGAGTCCACCTGCGCCAACTTCCTTATCCGCTAACATCTGCTCACTTCCTGTTTCCAGGCGAGCGGAAAAGCAGCGGCCCGCAAGAGTCAACCCCAACCAAATCAGAGAGGAGGGAGGACCACGGACGATCAGGGCAAGCACAGGCTCTGTCTAATGTCCACTCTTTCCCCTACCTAACCCTCATTCACTTACATAGGACCAATCTCCTACTACACGGCTCTCCCTACAGGCGCGCTCTCCCCTACAGCCAATCTCTCTCCCAGCAGCGCACTCTCTTCTCCCACAGCGCACTCTCTCTCGCCACCAGCACCACTCTCCCACAGCAACCTCTCTCCCACAGCACACTCTCTCCCACAGCACACTTCTCCCACAGCACACTCTCTCTCCCACAGCACACTCTCTCCCCACAGCACAGCTCTCTCCACAGCCACACTCTCTCCCACAGCACACTCTCTCTCCCACAGCACCACCTCTCCCACGCGCACTCTCTCCCACAGCACACTCTTCTCCCACAGCGCCACTCTCTCCACAAGCGCCACTCTCTCCCACAGACACTCTCTTCCCACAGCACACTCTCTCTCCCACAGCACACTCTCTCCCCCACAGGCACACTTCTCCCACAGCAACACTCTCTCCCACAGGCACACTCTCTCCCAGCACACTCTTCCCAGCACACCACTCTCTCTCCCACGCACACTCTCTCCCACAGCACAACTCTCTCCACAGCACACTCTCTCCCACAGCCACTCTCCCAAGCAACCACTTCTCCACAGCCACACTCTCCCACAGCACTCTCTCTCCACAGCACTCTCTCTTCCCACAGCCTCTCTCTCTCCCAACAGCACTCTCTCTCCCCACAGACTCTCTCTCTCCCAGCACTTCTTCTCCCAACAACACTCTCTCCACAGCACACTCTCTCCCACCACACTCTCTCTCTCCCACAGCATCTCACTCTCCCAGCATCTCTCTCTCCCACAGCCCTCTCTCTCCCACAGCACTCTTTCTCTCCCACAGCCACTTTCTCTCCACAGCCCTCTTCTCTCTCCCACAGCCACTCTCACTCTCCCACAGCACTCTCTCTCTCCCACAGCCCTCTCTCCTCTCCCACAGCACTCTCTCTCCCACAGCCTCTCTCTCTCCCACAGCCCTCCTCTCTCCCACAGGCACTCTCTCTCTCCCACAGCACTCTCTCTCTCCACAGCACTCTCTTCTCCCCACAGCACTCTCCTCTCCAACAGCACCTCTCTCTCCCAACAGCACCTCTCTCTCTCCCACAGCCCTCTCTCTTCCCCAAGCACTCTCTCTCCCCACAGGCACTCTCTCATCTCCACAGCCCTCTCTCTCTCCCACAGGCCCTCTCTCTCCCCACAGCACCTCTCTCTCTCCACAGCCCTCCTCTCTCTCCCACAGCACTCTCACTCTCCCACAGCACTCTCTCTCTCCCACAGCCCTCTCTCTCTCCAACAGCCAACTTCTCTCTCCCACAGCCCTCTCTCTCTCCCACAGCACTCTATCATCTCCCACAGCACTCTCTCTCCCACAGCACTCTCTCTCTCCCCCAGCACTCTCCTCTCCCACAGCCCCTCTCCTCTCCCACCAGCCCTTCTCTCTCCCACAGCAGCCTCTCTCTCCACAGCACTCTCTCTCTCCCACAGCACTCTCTCTCTCCACAGCACTCTCTCTCTCCCACAGCACTCTCTCTCTCCCACAGCACTCTCTCTCTCCCACAAGCCCTCTCTCTCTACCCACAGCACTCTTCTCTCTCCCCACAGCACTCTCTCTCCCACAGCCCTCTCTCTCTCCCACAGCACTCTTCTCTCTCCCACCAGCACTCTCTCCTCCCACAGCCCTCTCTCTCTCCCACAGCACTCTCACTCTCCCGACAGCACTCTTCTCTCCCACAGCCCTCTTCTCTCTCCCACAGCACTCTCTCTCCCACAGCCCTCTCTCTCTCCCACAGCCACTCTCTCTCTCCACAGCACTCTCTCTCTCCCACAGCCCTCTCTCTCTCCCACAGCACTCTCTCTCCCACCACCCTCTCTCTCTCCCACAGCACCTCTCTCTCCCACGCCCTCTCTCCTTCCCACAGCACTCTCAATCTCCCACATGCACTCTTCTCTCTCCACAGCCCTCTCTCTCTCCACAGCACTCTCTTCGCCCACAGCCGCTCATCTCTCTCCCACAGCACTCTCTCTCTCCCAAGCACTCTCTCTCTCCCACAGCACTCTCTCTCTCCCACAGCCACTCTCTCTCTCCCACAGCACCTCTCTCTCTCCCACAGCCTCCTCTCCTCCCACAGCATCTCTCTCTCCCCACAGCACTCTCTCTCTCCACAGCCCTCTCTCTCTCCCACAGCCCCTCTTCTCCTCCCACAGCACTCTCTTCTCCCACGGCACTCTCTCTCCCCCACGGACACTCTCTCCCACGGCACACTCTCCCCCACGGCACACTCTCCCCCCGCACACTTCTCTCCACACACACCACTCTCCCCAGCACACACTCTCCCACAGCACACTCTCCCACAAAGCACACACTCTCCCACAGCACCACATGCTCCCCACAGCACACTCGCTCCACAGCACACTTCTCCCACGCACACTCTCCCACAGCACCACACTCTCCCACAGCACACTCTCTCCCACAGCACACTCTCTCCACAGCACACTCGGCTCCCACAGCACACTCTCTCCCACAGCACCACACTTCCCAACAGCACCCACTCTCCCACAGCACACTCTCTCCCACAAGCACACTCTCTCCCACAGCACACTCTCTCCCGCAGCACACTCTCTCCCACAGCACCACAACTCTCCTAACAGCACACCACTTCTCCTACAGCACAACTCTCCCACAGCACACACTCTCCCACAGCACAACACTCTCCTACAGCACACTCATCCACAGCACACACTCTCCCACAGCACCACTCTCTCCCACAGCACACACTCTCCCACAGCACACACCCCACAGCACACTCCCCACAGCACACTCTCTCCCACTAGCACACTCTCTACCCACAGCACCCTCTTGCCACAGCACACACTCTTCCCACAAGCACACTCTCTCCCACAGCACACTCTCTCCCACAAGCAACTCTCTCCCACAGCACACTCTCTCCCACAAGCACACACTCTCCTACAGCACACTCTCCCACAGCACACACTCTCCTACAGCACACTCCCACAGACACACTCTCCCACAAGCACACACTTCTCCCACCACACAACCTCTCCCACAGCACACTCTCCCACAGCACACACTCTCCTACAGCACACTCTCTCCACAGCACACTCTCTCCCACAGCACACTCTCTCCCCACAACGACACTCTCCCGCAGCACACACTCTCCTACAGCACACTCTCCCACAGCCACCACTCCTCCCACAGCACACTCTCTCCCACAGCACACACTCTCCCACAGCACACACTCTCCACAGGCACACTCTCTCCCACAGCACACTCTTCTCCACGCACACTCTTCTCCACAGCCACACTCTCTTCCCACAGCCACACACTCTCCCTACAGCACACACTCTCCTACAGCACACCTCTCCCAACAGCACACCACTCTCCCCACAGCATCACTCTCCTACAGCACACTCTCCACACAGCACACACTCCCCACAGACATCTCTCCCACAGCAACACTCTCCCACGCACAACACTCTCCTAGCAGCACACCCTCTCCCCACAGCACACTCTCTCCCACAGCACACTCTCTCCACAGCACACTCTTCCCACAGCACACACTCTCCTACAGCACTCACTCTCCCACAGCACACCTCTCTCCCACAGCACACTCTCTCCCACAGCACACAACTCTCCCACACACACACTCTCCCCAGCCACTCTCTCCCACAGCTCACTCTCTCCCACAGCACACTCTCTCCCCACAGCACACTCTCTCCCACAGCACCACTCTTCGCTACAGCACACTCTCCCACAGCACACACTCTCCACAGCACACACTTCTCCCACAGCACACACTCTCCCACAGCACACTCTCTCCCACAGCACACTCTCTCCCAACACACACTTCTCTCCCACAGCACATCTCTGCCCACAGCACACTCTGCTCCCACAGCACCACACTCTTCCACAGGCACACACTTCTCCCCACAGCACACTCTCTCCCACAGCCACTCTCTCCCACAGCACACGCTCTCCCACAGGCACACACTCTCCCACAGCACACTCTCTCCCACAGCACACTCTCTCCCACAGACACACTCCTTACAGCACACAACTCTCCCACAGCACACACTCTCCACAGCCACACTCTCTCCCAAACAGCAAACACTCTCTCCCACAGCACACTTCTCTCCCACAGCACACACTCTACAGCACACTCTCTCCCACAGCACACATCCTACAAGCAACACACTCTCCACAGCACACTCTCTCCCACAGCACACACTCCTACAGCCACACACTCTCCCAAAAACAGCACACACTCTCCCACAGCACACTCTCTCCCACAGCACACTCTCTCCACAGCACACTCTCTCCCACAGCCACTCTCTTCCCACAGCACATCTGCTCCCACAGCACACTCTCTCCCACAGCACACTCTTCCCACAGCACACTCTCTCCCACGCCCTCTCTCCACGCACACACTTCTCCCACAGCACACACTCTCCACAGCACACTCTCTCCCCACAGCACACTCTCTCCCACAGCACACACTCCTACAGCACACACTCTCCCACCAGACCACACTCTCCCACAGCACACTCTCTCCCACAGCACACTCTCTCCCACAGCACACTCTCTCCCACAGCACACACTCCTACAGCACATCTCTCCCACAGCACACACTCCTACAGCACCACACTCTTCCCACAGCACACACTCTCCTACAGCACACTCTCTCCCACAGCACAACTCCTACAGGCACACTCTCTCCCCAGCACCACACTCCTACAGCACCATCTCACAGCACACACTTCTCCCACAGCACACACTCTCCTACAGCACCACTCTCTTCCCACAGCCACTCTCTCCCACAGCCACTCTACTCCCACAGCACACTCTCTCCCACAGCAACACTCTTCCCACAGCACACTCTCTCCCACAGCACACTCTCTCCACAGGCACACTCTCTCCCACAGCACACCACTCTCCTAACAGCACACACTCTCCTACAGCACACAACTCTCCTACAGCACACACTCTCCACAGCAACACTCTCCTACAGCAACACTCTCTCCCACAGCACACAACTCCTACAGGGCACACACTCTTCCCACGCACACAACTCTCCTACAGCACCCCTTCCCACAGGCACACTCTCTCCCCAGCACACACTCTCCTACACCACACTCTCTCCCACAGCACACACTCTACAAGCACAACACTCTCCCACAGCACAGCTGCTCCCACGCAGCACACTCTCCTACAGGCACACTCTCTCCCACAGCACACTCTCTCCCCACAGCACACCACTCCTACAGGCACAACTCTCTCCCACGCACACACTCCACAGCACACACTCTCCCACAGCACACACTTCCCACAGCACACATCTCCCACAGCACACACTCTCCTACAGCAATCTCTCCCACAGCACACTCTCTCCACAGCACACTCCTCCCAACGCACCACCCTACCGGCAACACTCTCTTCCCACAGCACCACACTCCTACAGCACAACTCTCCCACAGCACACACTTCTCCTACAGGCACACTCTCTCCCACAGCACTCTCTCCACAGCACACTCCTTCTCCCACATCACACTCTCTCCCACAGCCACACTCTCTCCACAGCACACTCTCTCCCACAGCACACACTCTCCCACAGCACACACTCTCCCACAGCACACTCTCTCCACAGCACACCTCTCCCACAGCACACTCTCTCCCACAGCACACACTCTCCCACAGCACACTCTCTCCCACAGCCACCCACTCTCCCACAGCACACACTCTCCCACAGCACACCCTCTCCTACAGCACACCCTCTCCCACAAGCACAACTCTCTCCACCAGGCACACTCTCCCACAGCACACTCTCCACAGCACACTCTCTCCAGGCGACACGACTCTCCCACAGCACGACGTCGTCCCACCAGCACGATCTGCGTCCCACAGCACCACTCGTGCTCCCACGGACAGCGTGCTCTCCCGACGAGCACACTCTCCCACAGCACCTCTCCCACGCACAACTTCTCTCCCACAGCACTCTCTCCCACAGCACCTTCTCCACAGCACACTCTCCCACAAAGCACACTCCCCACACACACTCTTCCCACCAGACACTCTCCACAGCACCCAACACTCCTCCACAGCCACACTCTCTACCACAAGCACACTCTGCCACAGCACACTCTCCCACAGCACACTCTCTCCCACAGCACACTCTCCCACACACTCTCTCCACGCACTCTCTCCCACCAGCACACATCTCTTCCACAGCACACTCTCTCCCACAGCACAACACTCTCCCCACAGCACACTCTCTCCCACAGCACACTCTCTCCCACAGCCACACACGCTCCCCACAGCCACACACTCTTTCCCACCGCACACTCTTCCCACAGCACACTCTCCCACAGCACTCTCTCCCACAGCACTCTCTCCACACACTCTCTCCCAAGGCACCCACACTCTCCCACAGCACACTCTCTCCACACACACACTCTCCCACAGCACACACCTCTCCACAGCACACTCTCTCCCACAGCACACACTCTCCCACAGCACACACTCTCCCACAGCACACTCTCCCACAGACACACTCTCCCACAGCACACACTCTCCACAGACACTCTCTCCACAGCACCACACTCTCCCACAGCACACACTCCACAGCACACACTCTCCCACAGCACACACTCTTCCCAGCAGCACACGCTCTCCACACGCACACACTCCCACAGCACCACCTCTCTCCCCAGCACACCCACTCTCCACAGACAACCTCCACAGCACACTCTCTCCCCACAGCACCACACTCTCCCACCAGCACATTCTCCACAGCACTCTCTCCCACAGCACACACTCTCCCACAGCCACTCTCTCCCAACAGCACTACACTCTCCCACAGGGCAGCACTCTCTCCCACAGCAAAAACAACCCCACAAAACAAACATACTCTCTTGCCCACAGCAACTTCTCTCCCACAGCACTCTCTCCCACAGCTACACACTCTCCCACAGCACACACTCTCCCACAGCACACATCTTCCCACAGCACAACTCTCCCACAGCACCACTCTCTCCCACGCACACCTCTCTCCCCAGCACACACTCTCCACAGCAACACTCTCTCTCCCACAGCACACACTCCCACAGCAACACTCTCTCCCACAGCACATCTCTCCCACAAGCCACACTCTCCCACAAGCACACTCTCTCCCACGCACACACTCTCCCCAGCACACTTCTCTCCCACAGCCACACTCTCTCCACAGCACACACTCTCCACGCACACTCTCTCCCACAGCACACTCTCTCCCAAGCACACACTCTCCGACAGCACAACTCTCTCCCACGGCACACAATCTCCCACAGCAACACACTCTCCCACAAGCACACTCTCTCCCACAGCACACACTCTCCCACAGCACACACTCTCCCACAGCACACACTCTCCACAGCACACACTCTTCCCACAGCCACCTCTCTCCACAGCACACACTCCCACAGCACACACTCTCCCACAAGCACACTCTCTCCCAAGCACACCCTCTCCCACAGGACACCCTCTCCCAGCACCCACTTCTCCCACAGCACACCTCTCCCACAGCACAACTCTCCCACAGCACACTCTCTCCCACAGCCACTCTCTCCCACAGCCACACTCTCTCCCACAGCACTCTCTCCCACAGCACACTCTCCACAGCACAACACTCTCCCACAGCACACTCTCCCAAACCCAGCCACACTCTTCCCCACAGGCACTCTCTCCCACAAAGCACACTCTCCCACAGGCACAACTCTCCCAAGCACACACTCTCCACAGCACACACGCTCCACAGCACACACTCTCCCACAGCACACACTCTCCCGACACGACGAGCTCGGTCGCACAGCACAACTCTCCCACAGCACACACTCTCCCACAGCACACACTCTCCCACAGCACACTCTCCCACAGCACACACTCTTCCACAGCACACTCTCTCCCACAGGCACACGTTCTCCACAGCACACTCTTCTCCCACAGCACACTCTCTCCCACAGCACACACTCTCCCACAGCCACACCACTCTCCCACAGCAACACTCTTCCACAGCACACTCTCACCACAGCACACACTCTCCCACAGCAACACTCCTCCCACAGCAGCACTCTCTCCCACAGCACACTCTCTCCCACAGCCACACGAGCGTCTCGCGCAGCACACGAGGCGACGTGGGTCCACAGCACACCTCCACGAGCACATGACGGCGTCCGAGCAGGCAGCCAGATCTGCGCGCACGCACACTCTCTCCCACAGCAGCACTCTCTCCCACAGCACACTCTCTCCTCACAGCACTCTCTCCACGCACACTCTCTCCCGACAGCACAACTCTCCCAACAGCACACACTCTCCCCAGCACACACTCTCCACAGCCACACACTTCCCACAGCACACACTCTCCCACAGCACACACTCTCCACAGCACAAACTCTCCCACAGCACACACTCTCCCACAGCAACACTCTCTCCCACGAGCACACACTCTTCCCACATGCACACTCTCTCCCACAGCACACTCTCCCACAGCAACCACTCTCTCCAGCACACTCTCTCCCACAGCACACTCTCTCCACACGCACACCACTTTCTCCACAGCAACACACTCTCCCCACAGCCACACACTCTCCCACAGCACACACTCTCCCACAGCACACATCTCCCACAAGCACACACTCTTCCCACGCACACACCTCCACAGCACACTCTCTCGCCACAGCACACTCTTCCCACAGCACACTCTCCCACAAGCACAGCACTTCTCCCACAGCAACACACTCTCCCACAGCACACACTCTCCCACAGCACACTCTCCCACAGACACACTCTCCCACAGCACAATCTCCCACAGACACACTCTCCCACAGCACTCTCTCCCACAGCACTTCTCTCCCCACAGGCAACACTTCCCACAGCACACACTCTCCCACAGCACACTCTCCCACAGCACACACTCTCCCACAGCACACTCTCCCACAGACACACTCTCCCACAGGCACACTCTCTCCCACAGCACACTCTCCCACAGCACACACTCTCCCACAGCACACTCTCTCCCACAGCACACACTTTCCCACAGCACACACTGCTCCACAGTCACCACACTCTCCCGAACAGCACACTCTCCCACAGCACACTCTCCCACAGCACACACCTCCCACAGCACACACTCTCCCACGCACACTCTCTCCACAGCACCCACTCCCCACAGCAACACACCTCCCAAAGCACACTCTCTCCCACAGCACACACTCTCCCACAGCACCACACTCTCCCACAGCACACACTCTCCCACAGCACACTCCCCACAGCACACACTGCTCCCACAGCACACGACTCTCCCACAGCACTCTCTCCCACAGCACTCTCTCCCACAGGCCACACACTCTCCCACAGCAACACATCTCCCCACAGCACACTCTCTACAGCAAACACACTCTCCCACAGCACAACTCTCCCACAGCACACACTCTCCACAGCACACACTCTCCCACAAGCACACACTCTCCCACAGCACTCTCTCCCAACAGCACTCTCTCCCACAAGCCACACACTCTCCCACAGCACACACTCTCTACAGCACACTCTCCCACACAGCACACACTTCCCACAGCACACTCTCCTACAGCACACTCTCTCCACAGGCACACTCTCCTACAGCACTTCTCTCCCACAGCACACTCTCCCACAGCACACGCTCCACAGCACACACTCTCCTACAGTCACCACTCTCTCCCACAGCACACTCTCCTACAGCACTCTCTCACAGCACACTCTCCCACAGCAACTCTTCCACAGCACACTTCTCCCACAGCACACTCTCCCACAGCACCACTCTCCCACAAGCCCCACTCTCCCACAGCCACACTCTCCCACAGCACACCTCTTCCCACAGCAACACTTCCCACGCCTCTCTCCCACAGCACACTCTCCCACAGCACTCTCTGCCCACAGCACCACTCTCCCACGCACACTCTCCCACAGCACACTCTCCCACAGCCACACTCTCTCCACACAGCCACACTCTCCCACCAGCCACACTCTCTCCCACAGCACACTCTCCCACAGCAACACTCTCCCACAGCACACTCTCTCCACAGCACACACTCTCCCACAGCGCACACCTTCTGCCACAGCGCACTCTTCTCCCACAGCGCACTCTCTCTACAGCCACTCCTACAGGCACACTCTCCTTACAGCAAACACTCTCCTACAGCACACTCTCCTACAGCACACTCTCCTACAGCACACTCTCCTACAGCACACTTCTCTACAGCACACTCTCCTACAGCACACTCTCCTACAGCACACTCTCCTACAGCACACTCTCCGTACAGCACACTCTCCTACAGCACACTCTCCTACAGCACACTCTCCTACAGCACTCTCTACGCACATTTCCCCCTATTTCCACCCCCAAACTATTTCCATTTTTAATTGTTTCCATTTCTTGACATTGGAGATAAACTTGAACAGCGGTTTTCAATATGATCTTGTAGACCCAGCTCTATCTACAGATGAACTGTGTTGCTCGAAGCTGCACATGAGCATAACATTTGAAAGCTAAGAACCTCCAGAGTTCACTGACTGGGACTTTATCGGGGCCAGAGCTGGGACTGAGGACGTTTACTTGTTCTACATCTGATGGGTGAATATAATAACAGTTTCAATCCCCCGTTTGTGGCTTCAGCCCCGGCTTTACGCCATATGCTGGTCACTATGGTAACCACCAAAATGGCAGCTGTTCTGACCCTGGTTTACGGCTGCCGTCTGTGTTCACACCAAACGGAAAGTGTCTCAGAGCTCCGCGTCTTCTCTGCGGCACAAATGAACTTCCTCTGTGATTTCCCTGGAGTTCTGACGCTCGATTGGACGTGGCAGAAACAGGAAGTGACACTAATTTACATTTGTTTTTTTACAAACCCTGAAACAAACGCAGCTTTAAAGTTTCACAACCAGAGGAAGTGTGAGCCGGCGCTCGCTGCACCTGCTCATCCTTTTACTCGAGTTTAGTCAGAGTCCTTACTTGAGACTCAAACTGGGACTAAAACCTCCAGATCACAGTTTCTACAGGCAATTGAATACTTTACATTTGGTTTTAAACTGGCATTAAACCGACATTTCCTTAGAGACAGAACCTACACAGTGACTTTCTTTTTACTGCAGACAGTACAAGTACAAAAAACTGTCAAGTCTTTGGTCTAAAACTAATTCAGCTGCAGTTGTTACACGATCTTTTGCTCCAATTCAATTTTCAATATCAACATTCCTCTGATTGAATGTTTACAACTCTCATGAAATTAAATGTGCCCCGATTTTTCTCCATTTGTGGCCTTAAAAAGCAGAGCCGATTTGGCATCCTATACTGTACATGCGTTTCTAATGACACTGACATCACGCATAGTGCCGGATGCAATTTTGAATACCGAAGTAGAATTATGCAGTACTACAACATGTAACAATATCTGTACTCAGGATGAAAATGAAAGACAGCTGATTGATTTTTATGTACTCATAATAACTGCTCATGAAGAGAAGAGTAAAAACACGGCCCCAGAGACGCACATTTATGTGATATAAGCAGCAAATGTAGCACAGACGTAGCAGCTCTGTCTGTGGAGCTACAGCAGGATTTACTAAAGATCTGCTTCACTCTGAAGACTAAATTAACTCAAAGAGGAAACAGAAAACCTTTCTCTGATTTCGACAGTTTGTCATGTCAACAGAGTCAGTGTTTAAGCTGCGCAAGACATTAGCGTGCTACCGGTTAGCAACTGTCAACCAACTGTCAATGGCTTCAACACGATAAACACATGTGTGTCTCACATATATGAACACTGAGGAAATACTACAGTAACAGCTCAGCTCTGACTCTGTCACATGTTGTATCCAAGGCTAGATGTTTGTGGTTCAGGGCTTTCTCTTGGAGAGGTCAGAGCTGAGCTGTTGAGGCTAAATGCTAACCGGTAGCATGCTAACATCTTAAACACTGACTCACTGGTTTCTTCACATAAACATGCGTCTCTGGGGTTGTGTTTTAACTGTTATCATCTTGAGCAATAATTACGAGTACATACAAATACCACTGTCCATCAGTTGTCTTTCATTTATATCCTGAGCAGAGATATTGTTATGTGTTGCAGTACTGCATAATTCTACTTCGGTATTCAAAATGGCCACCATAACAACAAAGGTCACATGACTGAAAGGCATGTATAGGCAAGATTGAACTTTTGCACGACAAACACGAGGCAAAAACACGACAAAAAAGTAGTGGTGAAAAACAGCAATGAAAAAGAGACGAAACCACGACAAAAAAGCTTAAAAATGTGACAACAAAGTCACTTTTGTAGGTTTTAGCTTTGGGTAAAGTCGAACTGGAGCAAATGCAGTTGGTTCACGCGGGGGTGAGTAGTTAATGACAAATATCCTCCTTGTTTTTAGGTTCAAAGCTCATTACATGTGTCAGGAATCAGATCTGTAAAAACCTTCCAAGCATAGCTGAGTGGAGTCTGTAAAGTGTGGAGTCTTCTGGAGCGACTAAAGTGCAGATGTTAAAGTTCAGTCTCTTTGTCTGCACATGCGCCCTGTGTATATTTGTCCCGTCTTTAGCCGCTGCTGTCTCCCACAAAGGAAATGACCATATTTGGATTACAGCGTCATCTCAGTCACAGCCTTTTGTGCTACACGTGGATACCAAACATGTTAGAGTTCCTCGGCTCAAAGCCATAAAATGTCAGAGAATAAACATGGTGAAGAGAGAGTTTGGGCTGTTTTTACTGTGACAGAGTTGAAACTCAGACGTTCAGGAGGAACAGGTCGTTGTTGGATAGTAAATCTCCTCGTCTCTTTCTGTGTGCGCCGTGTTTTGATAATAAACTTATGTTCAGATAAATATAGCTTCATGTTTTATTCAAACCGATGCGTCTCATCATTTTTTCATAAGCTCAGACTCTGACCTGAGGGCTCAGAGGCACTTAAAGCTCAAATACCTGACTTTTCCTCAACTAAAGACAGTATTCTGCACATTTCATTTCTTTAAGGGACTATACCTGATTTCTACAGTCACAGCCGTCCTGCAGAGTCACTATGTGATGAAAAAGGTAAACTCCTTTTCGTCACATAGTGACTATTTGGGTCGAATCATAATACGGCACACATTTTACGCATCAGGCAGATTTGGTCACAAAGACTAATTTTATATCATATTTTATGGAGCAAAAATAATTTTACCTACATAAAGAAAACAATGTCATGTACATGCTATACATGTGTACAGCTTCTTTAAAAGGTGAAAGTTTTGATATTTCCCCCAGTGGTCAAAGTGGAGATTTTTTTGCTAGTTTCTTCCTTTAACAGTTTTCATGCCAGAATAATAATGACAAAACTTGAACCCAAAAAACAAACAAACTGAAAACTAATATGTCACAAAATAAAACCACATTTAAATCTGAGTCTGTCCATTATTTAGATTTTGTCGCTGAAATTATCAGCAGTTTTGGCCATTTTTAAGCATAAAACGGCTGTTTTTAAATATGAAAACATAACATGACAGAAAACTTGCAACATATTTTCCCCTCACATTTTTATCAGTAATGTTCAGCCAAAGTTTCAAGTATCTCTAAATGTATTTATTCCCCCAGCGTCTCCTTAAGTCTTGTCAAATTGAGGAATGAGGGACATTTACGACGAGACGCTGCAAGTGAATAGGGAAAAAATAATTTGTATTTCCTTACTATCACTTTATGGTTCATATAAGAAAGATATTAGCATTTTGTGCCTGAAAATGGCCGACATTTTCAGTGACGAAATCTAAATAACGGACAGAGCCAGATTTAAATGTGTGCTTTTATTTTGTGGCATATTAATAACAAAGATTTTTTCAGAGGGATTTTGCATCTGGTTTAGTTTATGAATCAGGTGATCATAAGTGAAACAAAAACCTCATTTAAAAAATAAACCAGGCCTGAGGGTTAGTAAAGACACATTTCTCTGCTCTTGTGGACCGGCGTCTGTAGCAGAAAGGAAATGACCATATTTGGATTATAGCATCATCACGGACACCCTTCAGGACAGGTAGGTTTCCTCCGGGTACTCCGGTTTCCCCTACCACTAAAAACATGTACAATAGGCCAGGGTGAATGAGAGTGTGTTTGAGAGTACACATGTAGGATGGAAATGAGCCCGCGGCTACAATCCAGTGTGGCTTGTTCATTAACATGCACTGTCCCGAGCAAATAAACCAAGAAACTAACACAACGTGGATGTAAAATCTGTCAGTATTAGTGACTGACGGCTTTGTGAAGAGACGTTGTAGACTCATCCCGGATATCTCCACACAAAACATCATAACATAAACGTCATAACATAAACATCGCACAGAGTCACTTTAGTCATTTAGTCTCTGACATCAAACTAAGACGTTAAGGAGGAAACAAGCTGAAAATCTCTTCTTCGACCACTGTGTGACAAAGCAATACTTTCACCTGCAGCGTCTCCGCTTCATATTCAAAAGAAAATTACCACGGGAAACTTTGGAGAAAACAATGTGTTTCAGACCAGATTATTTTTACATTTTCAACAAACTTGAAATGTCATCTTTTCTAGACGTAAAGCCAGTTTTATTTATCCAGCCTGCACTTCACAAGGTTGACAACTTTCCCAAAGTCTGACGTAACTGCCAGCCTGATTTATGAAGCTTTGACCTCTTAACCCCCGCCTTAACCGGGCACAGTGTCTCCAGTCCAGCATTACAGTGGAACGTCTCATTTGAAAGCTAAGACGTACGTACGAGACTTAACAAAACTTCTTCCTTGTTTTTGTTATCACGTTTTAGTCATTTTTGTTGTTTTGTCACATTTTGATCACAGAAATGGGTCTAACCATGACACAGCGTTTCAAAAGCCTTCAATATCCTTCAATAAACTGACAAATCATTAAAAAAAAAAAAAAAACCCTGTACATTTAAGCCTTAACCCCAGCCTGAACCCAGCACATTTTCTCCAGTTTGGCTTTACCCAAATCTAAAAGCTTCTTGAGAAAAAAGCGGCGACAACGTGACAAATCGTTTGGATCAGTTTTATCGGTCTTAGCTTTCAAATGAGGCGTTACACTGTCGCTCTCCAGTCGAGAAGCCTTAAGACAAGACGACACAAAAAAGTGACGAAAACACAAACTACAAAAACGCCTTAGCTTTCAAATGAGGCGTTAACACCGGCTATAGGCTGCGAGCTCCAGTCCAGAAGCTTTTAGATTTGGGTAAAACTGACCTAGGTTAAGGCGGGGGGTAAGAGGGTAAACTCATTGTAAAATGCTCGGTGTGGCTTTATACTATGGGGTGCTGCTGATTAAATATTAATGAGGTGTTGCTGCCCTAGAGACGGCCCAAAGGTGATGGAAGTGTGAGGGAAGGACTCCTCACTCAGCTGGAGCTCTCTGCCGCTCAAACACAACACACAACAACAACAACAACACTAACTCTAATACACTGGATTTTGTAACATATGACATGTTTCTATGTTCCTGTACTGTGCACCAGGAGGAACCATCAGATCCTTCTATCGCTCACACAGTATACCTGCACAAGCTTCCTTTTGTTCATTACTATTATTATAGTTCATGCTTTAACCTCTTACCGAGTGCATTTTCTCTAGCTCGGCTTTACCCAAATCTAAAAACCTCTGGACTGGAGAGCAACCGAGTAACGCCTCATTTGAAAGCTAAGGCCTACAAAACTGATCTTAACATTTTTGTCACTTTTTTGCTGCTCTTTAGTCACCTTTACGTTGTACCATTGTTGCTTTTTTCCCCGGAATGTTTTTGTTGCTTCGTTGTTCGCTTTTTTGTGAGTTTTGTATCATCCTCGTTTTTGATGCTTTTTCTCAAGAAGCTTTTAGATTTGGGTAAAGCCAAACTGGAGAAAATGTGCTGGGTTCAGGCGGGGGTTCAGCGGTTGATGTACGTCTCTCATTTTGTGAGGGGGTTTCTGGGTACATTGTGAGTTCTTGTGCCCATCACAAGGGAATCCTATTTCAGTCGGAGCAGGCGCCGATTCAGCTCTACGGGACAGAAGCAGTTTATAAAAGAAAATGTCCAAATGTTTCCCTTGATCATCATTGACAGTGATCGGATTCACAAACCTGCCACATTATTCTTATTCTACTGACCAACATCAAACTCATGTTTCTGAATATCGTCTCCACTTTGACGCCTCTATGGAGGAATAATTAGGCCATAGTTCATTTGAGCTGGAAGAGAGGACTTTGAACTTTGGGACAGTTTTTGTTTCATGGGAATTTGCCCAGGAATTACAGAGGAATTAGCAACAAACTAAGACTAGAAATCTGCATAAAGACAGTTGCCATAGTTACCGCCTCAGTGATAAACTATAGTTTGTGACGTCACGTGAACGCAGCCTATTACGATAACACATGAATGAAAAATGTATCACAAAAAATATATTAATCCAGTATTAATAAGTATTATTAACTGAACAATTAGCCTGTACAGACATTAATAAGCTGCTTGTTATTATTCTATTATTAACTGCCATGCTTATTCATGGGCTAACCCTGCATTATTAATACATTATTAACAACAAGTACCCCTTCACAAAAAGCGTTGGGAAATAACGCCGTCGCTCGACTAAAAATATAAAACTCCTTCACTGCAGCTTTCGGTAACAATAATTTTCCTCCAAAGTTTTTCCCGTTGTGTCTGATTTATGTTTGAAAACTGAAATGTCCCTCATTTTTCTGTTTCATGGGACGTTTGCAAAACTTAAATGAAATAAGCTCAGATGTATTGGTTTGTAGCATTAAATCATAGTTCAGAGTCAGTAAGACCGAATGGGCTCTCTGTTGTGCTGAACCATGGCGTGGGGTCCCATCCTTCAAATGTCACCCAACAGTCACACTGTGCCTCAATTATGGAAACGATCTGGAATTGTGTCGATACCAAAAGTTTCATGTCCAGAGATGGATAATGACTATAGACCTGTGGCGCCAACGTCCATAGTAATGAAAGGCTCAAATCAGTTTGCTACAGGCAGGGCCGCGGGACCCAGGATGCTGTCATTACCGTCCCGCATCTGGTGAACAAACATCTGGAGCAGCCCCTCGTCTACGCCAGAGTTCTATACGCAGACTTTAGCTCCGCCTTTAATACGGTCCAGCCACATTTGATCATACAAACATTAGCCGACGCTGAATATGAATCATTGTGAAACGGTTCTACTTGTTCCTGACTAACCGGTCACGGCAGATCAAAGTCAACGGCTCACTTTCTAACATCAAACAGAGTAACACGGGTGTCCCACAGGGCTGTGGTAGCTCTCCTGTTCTCTTTACGTTGTATACGAACGAGTGGAGGAGTACCCACCCTTTGAGTCATGTGATCAAATTCTCCGAGGACACAGTTTTTGTTGCTTTTTGTTGTTGTTGCATTTTTGCCAGGGTTTTTTTGTAACTTCTTTGTTGCATTTTCTTCCTCGCTTACGCCTCGTTTTCATCGTCATCTCGGCGCTTATTGTCGAGAGGCTTTCAGAAGAAGCCAAACTGGAGAAAATGTGCTCAGTTCAGGTGGGAGTTAAGAGGTTAACATGAGTTTGCAAATCGCCCCCCCCCCCTCTCTGCGGCCTGGCTTCACTGCCACTAAAACATGCACAATAGGTTCCCTTAAATAACGACATTGTGAATCTCAGTGGGACCTTTTTCAATAAAAGCCAATTGATCGAAAACAGAGTTGTGAAGCGTTTTTACCGCCGCCCGGGACGTCATCTGCAGACCCCACCGCTCTGAACCGTTTGAAGATTGAGCTGATCTTAGACTCTGCAGGTTTCCACGAGGCTTAACGAAGCATTAAAGGTCCAAATGAAGCCCTTAAACATCATGAAAATCATTAAACCTTGTTCCCGCGGCCGTGACTTCTTACATTTGTCAGAAACATCTAAACCTGGCTCTGTTTAGATTTAGACGCAGAAAAGATCGGCATGGATGGAACCATAAAGTGACCAAATAACTTGCAATGCATCGGTTTTGTGTTACGCTTCAAATGATTATCTCCGAATGCAGCTTCACTTTTCCCTCTTTACCTGTAGAGTCTCGACCCAACTGTGTTTGTCTCCTCTTAATTCAGTTAAGATTTATTTCCCCGTGTTTTTAGTCTATTCCCCCCCCCCCGTTTTCGTCCCGGTTTCCGCCTGTAGCTCCTCTCCCTCTCTCCCTCTCTCGTGGCGCAGCCTGTTGTAAATTGATGAAGCTTTTGCAGAAACCCTCAGTATGACGTCACCGGCACTGGAAATCACCGCCTCGTGCCTCTTCCGCGCTCCTCTGCCGCGCTCTTCTACCGCGCTCTTCTACCGCACCCTTCTGCCGCGCGGCGCAGCTGCTGTAATCGATCAATCATTTTAATTGTCTCTCTTTTGGCTCCAGCGCGTTTTCGCATTAGTTTAAGAGCTTGATCGGATCCATTGGCCGTTTTTGGTCGCCCCAACCCCCCTTCCTCCCTCCCTCCTCCCCCCTCCCTCTCTCGCTGCCGCACTGTGCGTTCGCAGCGGCAGAAGGCGTGTGGATGCGGCGCGTTTGCCCTCGTTTGGAGGTCACGCACGCGCCGAGGGGTTGTCGTGCACGCGCGGCGGAGATGCGGGATCCCCCCCCCTCCTCTCCTCACACCGTCCCAAACGAGCGGCACCGCGACCATGCAGGACACACCCAGCCCCGCGGCAGGAAAACCGGCGCAGGGTGACGCCATGACGCATCCTCCTCCATTCACTACAAACAGTCTCCCTTTTACCGACAAAAAAACGGAGGAAAAAATACCACCTTAACACACGGAAAATACCTCCTTAACAGACGAAGTGCCGCTGTTCGATTCGGCTTTGCCCCCTAGAGGCACAAGTCTCGGAAAAAAAAGGCCCAGGAACAAGTTCGCAAACACACGGGGGGGAGGAGTCCGGGAGTCCGCGGCTCCATTACGGGCCAATTACCGCAGCGGGACGTGAACCAGTGACTCCACAGCAGGCACATGACATGAGAAAACATGATTCTCTTTAGCAACAGGCCACCGGCCCCGTCCGCTCTGAGCCCGACACTGTCCGCAAATCCGGGGTGAAAGCGAGACTCCATTAACGAAACGCCGCAGTCCTAACTCAAACTGACAGCGCTCGCTCGTCCTTGCGCGGGGCCGTGTGAAAACTCCACCGTAAATCACCACCGCGGCACTGTTGCATTCGGCACCGGTCGCGCGCGGCGGCCGTGGAGCGGGGGGGAGAAGGGGGAGCAAGAGAGAGTGGCGAGGGCTGCGCGGTGCACTGCGGCCGGGGGAAAAGTTAATGTTCAGACTAAAGGAGGCCCGTGGCGTGTCCAATAGCCTGTAAATGCGTTAAACTTTACCCACGGGCTGAGCGGGGGCTGATGGGGGTGATGGGGGTGAGTGGGGGTGGTGGGGGTGAGTGGGGGTGAGTGGGCTGTCAGCGGCTCCACGGGGCTCTGCGTGGGATGTTCTCCCCCCGCGGACCGCGAGGAAGTCTGCGCTTTTGAATGAGAGAAAGGCGACAGTGAATACAGGGGAGATCTGCGGGGGAAGACCTCACACGCACACGCGCCGGGACACTCACGCACACACGTCTCACACCTGTGGACACACGAGCACGCACGCGCCCGGGCCCTGTGCTCGTGAGGGCGAAAACCAGGATGCTCCAAAACGCGTGAAAAGGCGCAGTGTACAGGGGTTTATGTAAGGGCAACGACTGGGGGGACCTGGGGGCGGTCTGGGGAGCTGTGAGGGGCCTAGACCTGGGCCAGACCCGGTCCAAACCCGGCACAGTCCGGGTTGAGTCCTGCTGAAACCATGGAGCAGTAATTGGCGTATTTCCGCAGGTTTTGCTCATGGACGCGGTAGATTCTCTGCTCTGGACTTAGCGCGGGTTTAGTTGTTGGGTTCTGGCTTTCCCTGCTCCTACAGTCCCCTGTGGACCTGGTTAAGTCCTGGTTAGCCCGGGTTAAGTCCTAGTTCGGTTTGGTTAGTTCGCTTGAGCCCAGTCCTGCGTCAGACGCGTCCCCCTCCGTCTGGAGCCTGCTCCTCTGCTCCTGTGGGGTCTGGTGCCGCTGAGGGGTGAGTGGGGGTGCGCGTGCGCGCGGGGCTTACCTGCAGTGGACGGTCCGTATCGCTCCGTGGCTCGTGCTCACAGCGGTTTGTCCATTTCCGACGAACAACAACAGCAGCGGCGGCGGCGGCAGCAACTTCTCAACTCTCACGCCCAGCGACGCGGAAGGGCAGGCGGTTCCACAGCTCCACAGCTCCCCGCAGCAGCTCCACGAGCCTCCGCCACAGTCCACGCGGGTCCACGCAGCTCCACGCGGCCGTGCGCGCCTCTTCTCTCGGTTAGAAAAATAAAGTCTTGTAAAAAGGCGCTGAGGCTTTGACGTTAGCGCGGACACGGCGCGGTGGCTGTTGCTGCTGTTCCTCGCCGCTGCGCGCGCATGTGGCGTGTGGGTGCGTGCGCGCGCGTGTGGGTGGGACCCGCAGAAACACGGCCCACGTCCGGATCTGCTCCTGCTGCAAACGGCGAGGCGGGGACTGCCTTAAGGTGGACTGGAGGTGGCGCTGCGGCGCAGACCCAAGTTTGGCCCAAAGTTTGTCCTGAGTTTAGAAAGATTTCACTAAAGACTGTGCGGAGCTTTGCCCAGGCACAAACAACTGTGGAACAAAGTAAATGTACTTTAGACTTTGAGTACTTGAGTATTTGTGTCGAGTACTTCTTACTTTTACTCATCACTCTAACACTTTCTGCTCCTCCACATTTCTATAAAAGCCTAAGTCCATTTGCCCTAAAGCCACACAGTACAGTGGTTAGCACTTGTGCTTCACAGCTAGAAGGTCCCGGGTTCGATTCCCACCTGGACGGGGCCTTTCTGTGTGGAGTTTGAATGTTCTCCCTGTGTCTGTGTAGGTTTCCCCTACCACTAAAAACATGTACAATAGGCCAGGATGAATGATGTGTGTGTGAATGTATGGTGGTCAGAGGTTCGTTGGTGCAGATGTGTGCAGATGTGACAGCGCTTCTGTCAGTCTCCCCCAGGGGAAGCTGAAGCTACAGATGTAGTGAATGTAAAATGCTCTCATGTAAAGCGCTTGTGTCTGTGAAAGGCGTTATAAATAAGGATCTTCTTCTAATAAAGCACTCTCTATGAACAGCAGGTGGCGCTGTGCAGATGTACAGTCAATGCGTCACAGCGACGATAAGGTTTGTCCCTGTGGTGTTGCCGTACCGATGGGAGTAAACACAGATTTGGACTTTGTGGCTTTAAAAAGTACAATACCCTTTCATTCTAATACTTTGGTTTTATCCTTTGATTCTTGCAAGTCTGCTCCGGAGTGGGCCCTATTGTACATGTTTTAATGAGAACCATAGTATCGGAGGGAATCGAACCCAGGACCGTCTGACAGTGACGAGCACAAACTGTGCCACATGAGGATTTAAGGTGGACTGGAGTCAGGCAGTACTCAGGTCATACATTTTGTGACATAATAAAGTTAGAAATAAACAATAGGCAGTCCTGAGCTTCATGAGCTGAGGTGGGTTTGTTGTGTGGGTAGAGCCCCTGACGGAGTTCAGGAGGAAACATATCTGTTTTCAGTCAATTCACAAACTAACATGTTATTGTGAGGTGGAGCTGTGTGAAGTGAGTTAAATGTCCGCTCACTTCACTCTGTGGCCCTTGGGGAAAACCGTTTGGACAAACAGAAACAAACAGAACAGAACAAATAGTGCGGACTGTGGGATAAATACCAATTTAAAGTGGTCAAATTTAGCAAAAAGCCTTCTAAATAAAACCCTTAAAAGTCTATATTTTTCCTAGTTACTTATTTGCAGACGACCCATAAGGGGTCCCTGGACCTTACTTTTGGAATCACTGACTTAAAGCTTTGGTTTGGTTATCCTTTATTAATCCCTGTAAGGATCCTCAAAGCCACTGGCTTGTAGGAGCAGTGAGATCCAGCCGCGCCCGAGGACCCATCTCCAGATGTGGAACTCATGGTCAGAATCACCTGGCTGAGGAGTCACCTATTGTATATGTTTTAGTGGTAGGGGAAACCAGAGAAAAACCTACACAGACACAGGGAGAACGTGCAAACTCCTCGTCCAGTGGGAACCGAACCCGGGAATGAACCGAGCGCTAACCACTGTGCCACGTGCTGCCCAAAGCCGCTTCCTCTGACGTCTAACAGTGAAGCCAAACTGAAATGTGAAAGTGCGGCCCGAGGGCTAAACGCGGCCCTCAGACCAATTTTTGGTGGCTCAGGCTTCTTATGGATTAGGCCACATCTCTGGAAACGTTTTCATAATCCCATTCATTTAGAAAGTCAAAAAGTAACATTTTATGGTGAGACGCCTAAATAAAGGTGTGGGGAAGGGTTTAAAGCGTTCTTAAATGCATCCAGGTGAACTGACCACACCCTCAATGAATAAAGTTTGGACATCCCTTCAGGCTTTTACTCAGTATTACAGCATACAGTTTACTACCACCAGGGGGCATTGGTCAAAAGTCCGGTTATGTTTCCGTTACCATGGAAACTAAGTCAGAGAAATGAGCCTGGTCCAGAGCAGCAGGACGTGACGTGACACAAGTACAAGAATCAACTCAATAAAGTGAGAGGTGAAAAGAACACAGCAGTAAGAACGTAGGCCACGACTTTTTACTTCTTCTACTTGTGTGAAATGATCGTTCCTGTTTAAAGGGACTGGATGGAAGTTGCCATTTTATACTCACTACTGCACCTCAGGTTTTACGCGTAACTGCAGTCTCTATATTAAGCTTGTGCATGACAGCACTTCAGACCTGAATGAACAGCTTGTGAGTGACAGTGACAGGTCTGGGCTCATTCTACACATCAGGACATGGCTGGATCTTGTAGGGACATGTTTAAACTCTATATAGTCCCTTTTTAAGGTGGAGCTGCTCAGACCAACGAGTCTCAAACTAAAAATGTCTGACCATAGCTTCAGAACGTAAGGTCTAGGTCGAAACCATCCATTCACAAACACGGAATCCCCCCGACAACGCTCTGTCATCCAAATATGGTGGAGGATGTGCAGATGTTAACTTTAGGGCCGTTTTCTCCTACAGACTCCACACTTTACAGGCTCCGACTCAACCACATTTGAAAGATTTTTTTATTATATCTAATTCCTTTGAACCAAAAAACAAAGTGAATAGTTCCAGATTTCTTCATAGTGATGAGTTTACGGAGGAGATGTTCTGGCGTGGGCGGACACGGATCATTTACATTTCTTTTATCTCGGTTTTATCTTTTGTCCGACAGTTGGTGAGTCCCACGGTTTGGACGGTTTCTGATCCGTGAACGCCAGAATCCACTGATACCCTCAGCCTACCGGTGGTCAGCCCAGAGGCGGCCATCAGAGAGCAGCACAGCGGCCAATCAGAGAGCAGCCACAGCGGCCAATCAGTGAACAACATAACCATTCATTACCATCAGTTTGGGCCTCTTCAAGTTTTTAAAGTTAATCTCCTCTCTCCACTCTCTCCTCTCCCCTCTCTCCTCTCTCCTCTCCTCTCCCTCTCTCCTCTCTCCTCTCCCTCTCTCTCTCTCCTTCTCCTCTCTCTTCCCCTCTCTTCCTCTCTCCTCTCCCCTCTCTCCTCTCATCCTCTCCCCTCTCTCCCTCTCTCTCTCTCCTCTCTCCCTCTCTCCTCTCCTCTCCCTCTCTCCTCTCCCTCTCTCCTCTCTCCTTTCCCCTCTCTCCCTCTCTCCTCTCCCTCTCTCTCTCCCTCTCTCCTCTCTCCTCTCCCTCTCCCCTCTCTCTCTCTCCTCTCCCCTCTCTCCTCTCTCCTCTCTCCTCTCCTCTCTCTCCTCTCTCTCCTCTCTCCTCTCTCCTCTCTCCTCTCCTCTCTCCTCCTCTCCCTCTCTCCCACTCTCTCCTCTCTCCTCTCTCCTCTCCCCTCTCTCCTCTCTCCTCTCTCCTCTCTCCTCTCCCTCTCCCTCTCTCCTCTCTCTCCTCTCCTCTCTCCTCTCCCTCTCTCCTCTCTCTCCTCTCTCCTCTCTCCTCTCCTCCTCTCTCCCTCTCTCCACTCTCTTCCTCTCTCCTCTCTCCTCTCCCCTCTCTCCTCTCTCTCCTCTCTCCTCTCATCCCTCTCTCCCTCTCTCCTCTCTCCTCTCTCCTCCCTCTCTCCTCTCCCTCTCTCTCCTCTCCCTCCTCCTCTCCCTCTCTCCTCTCCCCTCCTCTCCCTCTCTCCTCTCCCTCTCCCTCCTCCCTCTCCCCTCTCTCCACTCTCCTCCTCTCTCCTCTCCCCTCTCTCCTCTCTCTTTCCTCTCCCCCTCTCTCCTCTCTCTCTCCCTCTCTCCTCTCCCTCTCTCCTCTCCCTCTCTCCTCTCTCCTCTCCCTCTCCCTCTCTCCTCTCCTTTCTCCTCTCTCCCTCTCCTTCTCCTCCTTTCCTCCTCTCTCCTCTCCCCTCTCTCCCTCCCTCTCCCCTCTCTCCTCTCTCCTCTCCCCTTCTCGCCTCTCTCCTCTCTCCCCTCTCTCTCCTTCTCTCTCTCTCTCCTCTCCCTCTCTCTCTCCTCTCTCCCCTCTCTCCTCTCTCCTCTCCCTCTCTCTCCCTCTCTCCCTCTCTCCTCTCCTCTCTCCTCTCTCCTCTCTCCTCTCTCTCTCTCTTCCCTCTCCCTCTCTCCTCTCTTCCTCTCCCCTCTCTCCTTCCCTCTCTCCTCTCCCCTCTCCCCTCTCCTCCTCTCCCCTCTCCTCCTCTCTTCCTCTCTCTCTCCTCTCCCTCTCTCCTCTTCCTCTCTTCTCCTCTCTCCCTCTCTCCTCTCCCCTCTCTCCTCTCTCCCTCTCCCTCTCTCCTCTCCCCTCTCTCCTCTCTCCTCCCCCTCTCCCTCTCCCTCTCTCCTCTCTCCTCTCCCTCTCTCCCTCTCTCCCTTCTCTCTCTTCCTCTCCTCCTCTTCTCTCTCCTCTCCCTCCTCCCCTCTCTCCCTCTCCCTCTCTCCTCTCTCCTCTCCCCTTCTCCCTTCTCTCCTCTCTCCTCTCCTCCTCTCTCCTCTCTCTCTTCCTCTCCCTCTCCCTCTCTCCTCCTCTCTCTCTCCCTCTCTCCTCCTCTCCTCTCTCCTCTCTCCTCTCCCCTCCTCTCCCTCTCCCACCTCCTCCATCCTCTCTCTCTCCTCTCCCTCTCTCTCCTCTCCCCCTCCTCTCCTCTCCCACTCCTCTCCCCTCTCTCTCATATCTCTCTTGCCTCTCCCAACCTTCTCTCCCATCCCTGCTCTCTCTCTGTCTCTCTCACTATTCGCTCTGCCTTCTACTCCCCTCCCTCTTCTCTCCTCTCCCTTCCTCTTTCTGTCCTCCTCCCCTCCCCCTGTCTCTCTCTTTCTCTCCTTCTCCTCTCTCTTTCCCTCCGTCTGTCCTTCTGTCCCTCTCCTAGCCCCTCCTCCGTCTCTCTCTCCTTCCTCTTTACTTAAGTCTATTTCATATTCCTGATATCTGTATCACTGCTGATTGGAGCGTACTGGGATGCGTTAGTAGAGCGGCTGCAGCTGGTTTTAAGAGTTTATGAGCACGTTTCCCTGAACCACGCATCCTAAATCCTACTCCCTACATTCCTAACTCCTACATTCCTACATCCTTAACTCTACTTCCTAACTCCTACATCCTACATCCAACTCCTACTCCTAACTCCTACATCCTACATCCTAACTCTACATCCATAATCCTACATCCTAACTCTAATCCTACATCCACATCTATCCTCATCCTCACTCCTATATCTCTCCTAACTCCTCCATCCTAATCTAATCCTCACTCGTACACTCTAACTCCTACATCCGAGTCTCTAACTCCTACATCTACTCTCGTAACTCTATCAGTCCTATTCTAGGCTCTAGTATCCCACTATCGCTATCTAGCTAACTCCTACCTCTCATCCTAACTCCTACACTCCTAATCCTACCTCCTAATCCTACACCTACATCTAACTCCTACTGTCCTAACTCCTACATCCACATCCTACATTCTAACTCCTACATCCTACACTCTAACTCCTCATACCCTACACTCTAATACTCTACAATCCTACACTCTAACTCCTACATCCTTACTCTCTAACTCTACATCTACACTCTACTCCTTACATCATAACTCTACACGCTCTACATCCTAACTCCTACAATCAACTCTACATCTAACTCCTACATCCTAACTCTAACTCTACAATCCTAACTCCCTACACTCTAACTCCTAGCATTCCTACTCTCTAACTCCACATCCTACTCTCAACTCTACATCCTACACTCTAACTCCTACGATCTACACTCTAAACTCTAATCTACATCCTAACTCCTACTATACCTTTACAATCCTAATCCTACATCCAACTCTATATCCTAACTCCTGCAATCCTACCCTCTTACATCCTCACTCCTACACTCTAACCCCTACATCTACACTCTAACTCCTACATTTCCTACACTCTAACGTCCTACATCCTACACTCTAACTCCTACATTCCTACACTCTAACTCCTACATCCTAACCCTCTTACATCCAACGTCTACATGACTCTACCTCCTTACATCCCTAGCACTACAGTCATAATCTAACATCCTAAACTCCCTATACTTAAACTCCCTACATAGCCTACCAGTTCTACCATCCTTAATCCTACATACTAACTCCTACATCCTACTCTAAACCATCCTATCCTACAATCCTAACTCGCTACATCTTAACTGCTTAAAAAAATCCTAATCCTAACTCCTACATCCTTACATACAACCTACTTCCTAACTCTACATCCTAAACCTACAATCTAGACTCCTACACTCCTAACTCCTACATCATAACTCTACAATACACATCCTAACTCTACTTCTAACTCCACATCCTACATCCTAACTCCTACATCCTAACCTACACTCATAATTACATTCTTAAACTCCTAACTCCTACACTACTAACTCCTACATCCTACACTCTAACTCCTACATCCTACACTCTAACTCCTACATCCTACTCTCTAACTCCTAACATCCTACTCTCTACTCCTACATCCTAAGGTCCTACATCCTACTTACAGCCTAACTCATACAATCCACCTCTTAATCGCAACATACATCCTAACTCCTACATCCTACCTCTTACTCCTACATCCTAGCTCTCTAACTCCTAACATCCTAACTTCTAAACTCTACTCCCCTACATCCTAACTCCTACATCCTACTCTCTAGACTCTACATCCTACTACTCTAACCCCTACTCCTACATCCTAACTCCTATAATCCTAACTCTACATCCTAATCCTATATATCCTAACTCCTACATCTACCTTTGACATCCTAACTTCCTCATCTACTCCTTACATCCTAGACTCCTACATCAAAACGCCTACCTAACGTCTAATATCTTAACTCCTACATGACTCCTACCTCTTACATCCTAACTCCTACATTCTATCCTAATCTAATACCTACATGCTAACTCCTACATCTAACTCTATATCCTAGACTCCTACAATCCTAATCTATATCTAACTCCGACATCCTACCCTCTTACATCCTATCTCCTACATCCACTCTACATCTAACTCTACATCATTGAGCATAACCCTACATCCTAACTCTATACGTCTTAAACTCCTACATCCACCTTACATTCTAACGTCTATATCCTTAAACTCTACACCTACCTCTTACATCCTAAATCCTACATCTACCAGTCTTACATCCTAATCTCCTACATCATAACTCTACAATCCTAATCCTATATCCTAACCGTCTAGCATCCTAACCGTCTATACATCTAACTCTAATCCACTCCCTACATCCTACCTTCTACATCTAATCCCACATCATTACATTCCTACACTCTAACTCCTAACTCCTACACTCTAACTCCTACATCCTACACTCTAACTCCTACATCCTACACTCTAACTCCTACATCCTACCTCTATTAACAAGTCCTACATCTTAACTCCTACATCTAAACGTCTACACCATCTAACTCCTGACACACTCATCTAACTACTATATCCACTCCTACATCCTAACCTATCACTCTAACTCCTACATCCTACTCTCTAACTCCTACATCCTACACTCTAACTCCTAACACCTACACTCTAACTCCTACATCCTACACTCGTAAACCTAACTCCTACATCCTACATCCAACTCCTACAATAACTCCTAATCCTACACCCCTAACTCCTACATCTAAATCTACCTCCACATCCGTAACCTCTAATCCTAACTCCCTACATCCTAACTCCTTCATCCTAAACTCCTTCATCTAACTCCTTAATCCTAACTCCTTCAATCCTAACTCCTTCACCTAACTCCTACATCCTAACCTCCTTAATCCTCAACATCCTAACTCCTACATCTAACTCCTTACAGATCACTAACTCCTACCTCTAACATCCTAGCACTACACCTAACTTCGACATCCTAACTCTACAACTCCTACATCCTACTCTCTAACCTACATCCTACTCTCTAACTCCTACATCTACTCTCTAACTCCTACATCCTACACTCTAACTCCACAGGTCCTAACTCCTAATCCTCCATCCCTAACTCTACACCTACATCCTAACTTAATCTAAACGTCCTACACCCTAAGTCTAAACTCCACATACTGAACCCTACGATCCTAGATCCTATATCTAAACTCCTACATCCAACTCCTACACCTACCCTACATCATAACTCTTCCTACATCCGCTAACTCCCTACAATTCTAACTCCTACAATCTAACGTCCTACAATCCTAACGCCTACCCCTACATCATACAGTACCTACAGTCACTAACTCCTACATCCTACAAATCTAACAGGGTCCTACCACTCTAACTCCTACATCCACTCTCTAACTCCTACATCCTACACTCTAACTCCTACATCCTACACTCTAACTCCTACATCTACACTCTAACTCCTAATCCTACTCTAATCCTATTCCTAATCCTGCATCTACCTTACTCCAACTCCTACTCCAACTCCTAGTCATAATCCTACATCTAACCCTACAAGTCCTAACTTCTAACTCCTACATCCTACACTGCTAAACTCCTACATCCTACTCTCTAACCTACATCCTACTCTCTAACTCCTACATCTACTCTCTATCTACATCCTAACTCCTAAGTCCTAACTCCTACTCCACCTCTTACATCCTAATGTACTCTAATCTACATCATAAACTCCTACATCTAGAATACCTACATGCCGTAGACAATCCTAACTCCTACATCCATAAACTCCTAATCCTAACTTCCTACAGTCCTACTCTTACTCTAACTCCTACATCTAACCTCTTCGGTCCTATACATCCTACACTCTAACTCCTACATCCTACTCTCTAAACTCCTACATCCTACACTCTAACTCCTACATCCTACTCTCTAACTCCTACATCCTACTCTCTAACTCCTACATCTCCTGTACATCCTACCTCTTAATCTAACGTCCTACATCATTAACTCTAATCCTAATCCTATAGTCCCCTAACTCTACAGTCCTCCGTTCTACATCCTAACTCTATAATCTAATCCTACATCCTACCTCTACATCCTAACTCCACAATCATAACTCTACAATCATCAACTCCTACATCCTACCTCTTACACTCCTAACCTTACTCTCTAACTCCTACATCCTACTCTCTAATCCTACATCCTACACTTCTAACTCCTACATCCTTACTCTCTAACTCCTACATCCTACTCTTAACTCCTACATCTCCTCTACATCTAACTCCACTAATATATCCAACTCCTACATCCGTAATCCTACATCCTACTCCTACATCGTCACATCTAATCCTACATCCTAACCTCCTTAAACTCCTACATCCGTACTCTCTAACTGCCTAAATCCTACACTCAACTCCTACATGCCTACTCTCTAACTCTACTCCTACACTCTAACTCCTACATCCTCACTCTACTCTACACTCCTAACTCTACCGCCTACATACCTAACTCCTACACTAACTCGCTATATCTCTACTCTACACTCCTAATCCTACGATGCCTACCTCCTACATTCCTACACTTCTAACTCCTACATCCTACACTCTTAACTCTACTCTACACTCTAACTCATATATCCTACTCTCTAACTCCACATCCTACCTCTAACTCCTACATCCTAAATCCAAAACTCCTAATCTACATCCTACTCCTACATCCTCAACTCCTACACCCTAACATCTAACTCCTACATCCTAATCCTAATCCTAATCCTAACTCCTTAACTCCTACATCCTACTCTCTAACTCCTACATCCTACACTCTAACTCCACATCCTACTTCTCTAACTCCACATCCTACACTTCTAACTCCTACATCCTACTACTCTAACTCCTCATCCTAACCTACACCTAATCCATAACTCCTACAAATCCTAACGCCCTACATCCTAACTGCTTATCTAACTCCTAACATCAAACTCCTACATCCTACTACCTCTAACTCCTACATCCTACTCTCTAACTCCTACCATCCTTACTCTCAACTCCTACATCCTACACTCTAACTCCTACATCCACACTCTAACTCCTACATCCTCTCTACCTTTAACTCTACATCCTAACCCTACATCCTATCCTCTACATCTAACTCTGACATCCTAACTCCTATTAATCCTAACCCTAATCCTAATCCTATAAACTCCACATCCTACACTTCTAACTCCTACATCCTACTACTCTAACTCCTACATCCTACACTCTAACTCCTAATCCTACACCTCTAACTCCTACATCCTACGTCTCAACTCTATATCCTAATCCTACATCCTAACTCCACATTCCTAACCTCCTAGACTCCCTACATCTAACATCCTAAATCAACTCTAATACTCCTCTAAACTCCTACAACTCTAACTCCTACATCCACACTCTAACTCCTACATCCTACTCTTTCTAACTCCTACATCCTACTCCTAACTCCTACGATCCTACACTCTAACTCCTACATCCTAATCCTAACTCCTACATCTACCTCCTACCTCCTAAATTCTAATCCTAATCTAGACTCCTACACCCCTACATCCTAACTCCTACACCATCTCCTACAGCCCAACACTTAATCTACCATCCTACATCTCTAACTCCTACATCCTACTCTCTAAACTCCTACATCTTAGCACTCTAACTCCTACATTCCTACACTCTAACTCTATATCCTAACTCTACAGTCCTAACTCTACATCTACTCCTAATCTACAGATCTAATACTAATCTAACTCCTACTCCTACCTGCTACATTTACTCCTAATCCTACATCCTACTCTCTACTCCTACATCGCTACACTCTTAAACCCCTACATCCTACTCTCTAACTCCTACAATCCTACACTCTAACTCCTACATCCTACACTCTATCCCTACAGTCCTAACTCACATCCTAACTCTACATCTAATCCTACCTCCTAAACCTAACCCATGACATTCCTAACCTACATCCTAACTCCTACAAGACTCCTACATCCTACTCTCTAACTCTAAATCCTACACTCTAAACTCCCACATCCTACACCTAAACTCCTACATCCTATCTCTAACTCCTACATTCCTACTCTCAACCCTACATCCTAACTCTACTCTAACTCCTACATCTAACTCCTATATCCTAACTTCCACACTAATCCTACATCCTACACTCCTAACTCCTAATCTAACTTCTAACTCCTTACACTCTTAACTCCTACATCCTACTCTCTAACTCCTACATCCTACACTCTAACTCCTACATCCTACTCTCTAACTCCTACATCCTAACACTCTAACTACATCCTACATCTACTCCTACATCCTAACATCTAACTCCGTACATCTAACTCCTCATCCTAACTCTACAGCCTACACTCCTAACTCCTACACTAACCACTCTAACTCCTACATCCCTACTCTCTAACTCCTAGCATCCTAGTCGTCGTAAACTCCTACATCCTACACTCTAACGTCCACATCCTACTCTCTAACTCCTACATCCTAACACTCCTACATCCAACCTATATCCACTCCCCTATCTAACTCCTACATCCTACACCTAACTCCTACTCCTAATCCTACATCTAATCACCTACCTCCTACATCCAACTCCTTCATCCTAAACTCCTTCATCTAACTCCTTAATCCTAACTCCTTCAATCCTAACTCCTTCACCTAACTCCTACATCCTAACCTCCTTAATCCTAAACTCCTGACAACTAACTCCTACACCCTACATTAATCTATATCTATCCTACAAATCCTAATCCTAATCCTATCCTACATCCTAACTCTAATCCTAACTCTCTCTTAACTCCTAATCCTAACTCTAACTCCTAATCCTACACTCTAACTCCTACATCCTACTCTCTAACTCCTTACATCCTACTCTCTAAACTCCTACATCTCATCCTCTAACTCTAACCTACATCTTAATCCTCATCTAACTCTACAATCCTAAACCTTACAACTAACTCCTACATCCTAACTCTACATCCTAACTCCTACCACTCTAACTACCTACTTCTACTCTGCTACACTCCTTACATCCTACACTCTAACTCCTACATACCTACACCTCTAACTCCTACATCCTACACTCTAACTCCTCACATCCTACCCTAACTCCTACATCCTACATCCTACTCTGACATCCTAATCCTACATCCTACTCCTACACCCTACATCCCTAACTCTACTCTAATCCTACATCCACCATCCTACACTCAACTCCTACATCCTACTCTCTAACTCCTACATCTACACTCTAACTCCTACATTCCTAACTCTCTAAACTCCTACTATCCTACACTCTAACTCCTACATCCTACTTCTAACGCCTACATCCTAATCCTACATCCTAATCCTACTCTACTCTACATCCTAACCTACAATCCTAATCCTACATCCTAACTCCACATCCAACTCTACTCCTAACCCTCCTCTCCCTAACTCCTTTATCCTAACTTCTGCATCCTAACTCCTTCATCCTAACTCCTTCATCCTAACTCCCTACATCCTAACTCCTTCATCAACCATACATCCTAACCCTATACTAACTCTACACATCTACTACATCTACCTTACCCTAACTCCTAATCCAACTCTACATCTAATCTACACCCTACATCCCTAACTCCTTAATCCTAACTCCTTCATCCTAACTCCTTAATCCTAACTCCTATCATCCTAACTCTTTCATCCTAACTTCCTACATCCCTAAACTCCTATCTAACTCCTAACTCTACACTCTTAATCTAACTAATACATCCTACTCCTACTCCTAACTCTTACATCTAACTCCTAATCCTACATCCTACATCTAACTCCCTACATCCTTAACTCTCACTAAATCTAAATCTACTTCAATCTAATTTTCTACATCCTAACTTCTACATCCTAACTCCTAATACTAACTCCTAAATTAACTAACCGTAACGACTTATAAAGGGCATCACATCACAGCAGTAGAATTGCGTTAAAATTCGAATTTTTTTTCAGTCCTATTTACACAACACTTTTACATAAAACACAAGAGAAAAAACATTCAACATGGGTACTCCTGGACGACAAAGAGCTGACAGTAAAAGCACCATTGGAATCTAATTCATCCTTTAGCTCAGAGACACTTTTTACACTCATTCTGATCTAAGGTCCCGACTCCAAAGGTCTGGACATTCATTAAGGATTACCGACAGAAAATTAACTGTGGATAACAGCTGGAACATCTGGATCAATCAGAATCTAGCACTAATGCTAATGCCTATAGCAAACATACTCATAACAAGCTAATGCTAACGGACTCTGGAAAGTTTCCCAGACTGGCCGACTGTCTGCTCACGTACGGGTGTAACGCTGCGTCTCCTTTTGTCTGGGACAGGGACAGACAGAAGCTGCTCCAGGTCTGACTCTGATCACAAACACTGAACAGAATCCTTTTTCATCAAAAGCTTCGTCTGATCTGACTCAGGGAGAAATGTTCCTCTGCTGTAGAGGGTATGCACATGATGTCACAACATCCTGCAGTGAGTTACGATTATGGGAGTGACGTCATGTGCATATCCTGTTGCGAAGTCAGGTCCGAGGCTCGGCCGTGGACGACTGACGGGCGGTTGATGCTGCGATGCCATCTCCATGGAAACCGCCTCCTCAGCAGCAGCAGGAATTATACCCCGCCCACACATATACACACAGAAAATATATGTAATATGAATTATATAAATGACTTTATAAACCGCCCACACATACACACACAGAAAATATATGTAATATGAATTAATATAAATGACTTTATAAACCGCCCACACATACACACACAGAAAATATATGTAATATGAATTAATATAAATGACTTTATAACCGCCGACACATACACACACAGAAAATATATGTAATATAATAAATAAATGACTTTATAACCGCCGACACATACACACACAGAAAATATATGTAATATGAATTAATATAAATCACTTTATAAACCGCCGACACATACACACAGAAAATATATGTAAATGAATTAATATAAAGACTTTATACACCGCCCACACATACACACACAGAAAATATATATAATAATATTTATATATATTTTCTATGTGTGTATGTGTTTGGGCGGCGTATAAAGTCATTTATATTTATTAAATATAAATGACTTTATACGCCGCCCACTGTGAGTGGTAGTTTGCCCCAAACTACCACTCACAGTGAGTCTGGCTGACACTATGGCCAGCTCCGCCAGCTCAGGCGCCAGAATGCTGCTCCAGGCACAGAAACGGCCCTCGCGAGAACAGAAGTGCACGTGAGTTTCGGTCTTGGTGCGAGTTTACGTGATAAAAAGCCCCATATATAGGTAGTTTTTGTAAACAAAAGCCGTATTTGCCAGTACAACGACTCTCCCCAGTGAAGTGGACACGTTACACGCGTGTACAGGCGGTAAACAAGACCAAATAAGTAGTGAGTGGACAGATTTTATTTTGAAATACACCGGATCTTCTTTTCTCACGAGACCTGACTTCCTGTTTGGCTCGTGTTTTTCCGTCAGCTTGATCCGTTGGGGCTCCGGTCTCCGGCAAAAATAGACTCTTGCGGATTCTTTCGTAGCCGCCGGAAGGCCTCGGTAGCCGGACCCGGACTTCGCGGAGCAGTGTGAGTGTGCAACATTGGTTTTAATGACTTTCTAAGTTCGCGGACGCCGCACCGGACCTTAACCGGATTTAATGTGAGCCGGGGGTAAGCCTCAGTGTATTTAACCACGAGGGAGAGGAGTGACCACAGTAACATCGGGGAAGTGTGCATGTACATGCGCGCGTGTCAGTGTCAAGTTCGTTGAACAGCTGATCGTTGTTACGTAGCTGATGTTGCGATGTTTTGTGCGAGCGTGTGTGAACACAGACTTAACTAACTCACTAACTAAATACAGTTTGAGCTAAAGCAGTCTCGAGGCGACCTACAAAGCTCCAACATGTGTGAAAACGGCCTAAGAGATACCGTTTTGCCGGACCGGCGAGGTCGCAAGTGTTTGAAGCAGCAGAAGCCGCAACAGTTAGCGGCTAACACAGAGTTTAGCATTAGCGGCTAACGCAGAGTTTAACATTGGTGGCTAACACAGAGTTTAGCATTAGCGGCTAACGCAGAGTTTAACATTTGTGGCTAACACAGAGTTTAGCATTAGCGGCTAATGCAGAGTTTAACATTGGTGGCTAACACAGAGTTTAGCATTATCACAGAAGTTTAGAAAAAGATGGTAAACTGACAAACATCTGACCGACCTGCTCTGATGCTGCTGAAATCCTCAAGAAATGTCAGTTTGTTTAATAATCCAATATCTACTGGAGCCATCAGATCTTTGTTCTCCTTATGATTACAAAGCAAAGCAGCACCGAGAGGCTGAGGCATTCAAGGGTTGCCGTAAAAAAAAGAAGAAGCTCTGCACTGTAAACTTAATTAAACTTATTATGTTCTAAATGCAAAACAAACAAAAAAAAAAAAAAAAAAAGCAGAGCAGGGTTTACTACTGACACTACTGACAAAAGCAATTCAAAAAGACATTGCTTATTGCAGCTTTAAGGTTCCAAGCTCTGCTCAACTCTGTGGCCCTCCATTAGGGTGTCCCAGGTTATACAGTGACATTTTTAAAATCGTAATATTGCAATGCAGTCCCCCCCATAAAGTTTCACTATGACTCCATGATACTACACACCAAATTTCAGCTCATGTGGGCAACATTTAGAGGTCCCCAAGGTCATACAAATTTTACCATAGGGCAGCTCACAATCATTGGCCAAAATGGCCAAAATGGCCTATATTTTGGGCAACAAAATTTAATTAATGGATTGAGCCAGATTCAAATGTATGGTTTTATTTTATTGACATATTAGTAACTAAGATTTTTTTCAGAGGTGATTTTGTATATACTGTCTAGTTTTTCAATAAACTAATAATAAGTGAAAAAATCTATAAAAACTCAAATTCCGCCTTGTTTTTTGGGGGTTCAAAGCTGAATAAATCAGGATTGGAATTAGATATTAAAAAATACTCCTGAAAAAACCTTCAAAAATATTGTTTAGTCCAAGACTGGAAAGTTTGGAGTCTGTATGAGCGACTATAAGGGCTCAGGCGCTGCCCGAGTGGGGTCTTATCCTCATTCAGAGAAAACAAGCCCTGAACGTCTTGTACCGAGTGCACATGTGCGGCCCCTTCCGCCGCTCTTCCATATTTTGCGGCTCCCAGAAGGAAAAATACCATATTTGGATTATAGCGTCATCACAGAGACCCTTCGTAGCACACATGGATGTAAAATCTATCAATATTTATGAATGAGTACCCGTGTGAAAGACGGCTTTTCGTTGCCGCGAACTTGCTACTTCAGGATTATCTCCGCCGCGCTAGCAGCAAAAACATCATAAAATAAACATCACACGGAGTGAGTTTTGTCATTTTTATTCTCTGACATGAAAACTAAGATGTAAAGGGAGGAAACTAGATAAAAAATCTCCACTTTGACCACTGCGTGAAAAATCAATACTTTCACTTGCTGTATCTCGCCCATTCTAGGCCTATAGAATTATAGAGAGGAGTCTTTTGTTGCTTCTTTGTAACTTTTTTTGTTGCTCTTTTGTTGCTTTGCTTCACTGTTTTGACGCTTGTCTTTCAAGAAGCTTTAAGATGTGGGTAAAGCCAAACTAGAGAAAATGTGCTTGGTTCAGGTGGGGGTTAAGAAGTTAATAAAACTAAGTAAACTAGGATAGATCAAACATAAACGTTAACAATGACAATAATACAACTGTTTTGAAAAACGCTCATGGTGTCACTTATATGTCATAATGGTAAAACTTCAATGACCTTGGGGGACCTCTAAATATTATCCAAATGAGCTGACATTTTTGAGTAGTTTCATGGTGTCATAGTGAAACTTTTTAGGGGGACTGCACTGGCATTTTCCAAAAAAAGGTTTTTTTGGGACACCCTACCCTCCATACCATATACACTTCAATATGCGGCTCTCAATGAAAAAAGACACCCCTGGATCTAATATATAAACTTTCACCCGGAAACACAAAGCCCTAATGTTCACAAAAACATATTACACTGATTGAAAGTTTCTCACAGATTTATGACACGTTTATTGAGCTTTGAACCCCAAAAAACAAGGAGAAATAACTAGTTTATTGAAAACTAAACCAGATCCAATATCCCTCAGAGCAAATCTTTGGAACTAATATGTCACAAAAAAATAAAAAATAAAACACACATTTAAACTGGCTCTGAACATTTTTTTTAGATTTTGTGAATAAAAAACGCCTTATTTTTATCTGAAACCGTAAACGACAGAAATGTTTAACACATTTGTTCCTCATATTTATGTCGAAGCTTCCTGGAAAACACTGGAAATGACCTGGAATAATTAGTATTCAAGGCTGTAGTTTGGATTATCTTCAGTGTCGGTGAAAGGAGTCTGGAGAGTATTTGTATGCAGTACCTGATAATGTGCAGTAGACCTCAGATGGAGGTGCAGTATAAATGCTTTAATGATCGTATTTGGGTCGGCTTCTTCTGTGACATAAACAGGTTAAAGGTCAGGCCCGGTCCTGCGCTCTGATTGGCGTCTTCTTCTTCTTAGGAATTATTACGGCGGCTTGCAACCAAAGATTAGAGCATTACCGCCACCTACTAGTCCGGAGGATGGGTCAAACAGCAAGCTCACACTCTAATACCCCCCGCCACAGACTAACAGTATGTGGTCCCACCAAGGGAAGGGGATAAAAAAAAAAAAAAAAAAAAATATATATATATATATATATATATATATATATATATATAAATAAACCTACATAAAATAAACCACTAAATCCTTCCATATAGCCCCGTGTCCTTTAGAAAAGCCACCACTACCCTCACATGCTCACCACTCCCAGTATCCAGAACACTCTTTAAGTCAACCTCCCTAGCTCCCAGCTCCTTAAGCCTCTGCTTCATAACCTTCCGACATGCACTATACCCCCTACACTGCAACAGAGCATGTTCTACGGACTCCTCCTCCTGACACACCTCACACAGGCCTGTACCATGCTTCCCTATAGCTCTGATTGGCTGAGCACGTCCCTCAGGAGCCATTATCCCGCCCCCTGCTGGTGACAGACAGCTGTCAATCATCTGGCCTCCACAGGGGTCTGCCCCCTCCCTCTGCTCACCCCACTCACGGAAATAACTCAGAAATAGTTACAGTAAGGCCAGACGCTGCAGTCAAACACAAACATAAAGATAAAGATTTGTATTTTATTTTTTTATTACTTTTTATGCACATGTCAGAGAAGAGTACTATTCATGTTACATGTCACATCGTGTACAATAAACATGTATTTTTTTCCCCCTTTTTCACCCGTTCCCTCCACCCTACCCACCCCCCACCCCCATGCCACACGTCTCGAAAAACAAAACACAGAAAAACATCTAAATAAATAAATATAGCACGACAACAACAATATATAGACAGGAAACAGAGAAATATAATAAATAAATAATAATAGTAGTAAAGTGGATACATACATATATAATAATATATATATAAAATAAAAATGATAAAAAAGTAAAATAAAAGTAAAAAAAATAAATAAATAAACAAAAAACAAAAAAAAAACACAACCAGCAATAACAACATCTCAAAGGCCTCGTTAAAGATAAAGATAAAGATTAGACTGAAATATGATGAAATACTGTATGTGAAACATGTGAAATATGTTTAACAGGAGGGGAGGCCTTTTTGTGTTTTAAATATCACTGCACTAGGAAAGTCTGGCAATAAATATGAAGTGAGGCAAGAGTTGTAACAAAAATATACATTATATATACAAGTGGTATGCAAAAGTTGGGCACCCCTGTAAATTTTCATGATTTTCCTTTATAAATCATTGGTTGTCTGGATAAGAAATTTTAGTTAAATATATCATATATCATAGCCACCTCTGATGCTGGTGATTAGGAGCTATGTGCCATCCCATAAGCCACTGCGCCAATCTCCCCACTCCACTCGCCCCCACCCTCCAGTGATTCATGCGCAACCACTGTTGATTGACAGGTGCAGATTTAATAATACAAATAATTAAATAAAAATAAGATTCTGCACAAGCCAAGCCTCAAAACAACTCTCAGATGACCTGAAAACAATGATTGTTCAACATCATGGTTTAGGGTTTACTGTGCAGATGCCATATTACTCCTGGTATTATTACGCCTTACAATATAGTTCCCCTTTTTATCCGCTTAGAAAATCCACATTGTTTAATTTTGTGTAATTATACTTTATGGTGTAACACTTCACGTAACCATATTTAAATAGAGAAAACGTGGAAGAGTTTGGTAGCTTCTATCTTCACCTCGTTTGGAGCTATTGAGGAGAGAGAGGCTAAATGCTAACGCCGTCTGTGCTGTGTTTACGTTACGGAACGCAGACGTGAAAACAAGACAGGTACAAATGAACTCGTCAAAGCTAAGGTAAGAACATATCTCAGTATGTAAAAAGGGTGGCCTATTCCTTTAAGATGGGAGTCCACAACTACTCCAAGATATTTGAATTCATCTACTCTTTCAATATTTGTATTATTTATTTGTATCTGAAAGCTGTCCATAGACTTTTGCCTCAATGAAAAACACATAGACACTGTTTTAGAACAATTTAAAGACAGAGAATTATCCTCCAGCCATTGAGAGACGCTGATCATTTGTCTGTTTAGCAGCTCTGCAGCTTTCTGTGGAGTCTTTGCTGAGGCATAGATGACAGTGTCGTCAGCATACAGTTGACACTCAGCCTCAGTGCAAATGTCTGGAAGGTCATTAATGTCAAGACAAAATTAGGGCTGAAACATTAATCGATGACTAATAGATTATTGAAATAGTCGACAACTATTTAGCAATTGATTAATCGTTTTCTGGTTCACACAGACTCAAATAGAGCAAAAATGAAATGAAAATGTAGTATTTTTTGATGAAAACCTACTTTGTTTTTATAGTTAGGGTCTGTAGTGTTTTGTACATTGAAGATGTCATAAATATCTGTCTTGTGTCTCATTCAATAAGAAATCAGAATTAGCGCTAAGAGCCTCCAACAAACATTTAATTTAAGTTCCATCAACACGTCCTCAAGCGGCACCACTTTAGCTTTATGTGATAAAAAAATGATTGATTTTCCTAAACCATTCACCGCCAAGCGATTAATCAATTAATCGTAAAAATAATCAATAGATTAATCAATTACAAAATAATCGTTAGTTGCAGCCCTAGACAAAATAAGATGGGACCCAGGATGGAACCTTGTGGTATTCCTGAGGTGCAGATATAGTGCCGCTGATTTTCACACTCTGTGTCCTAGAATCCAAATATGATGTAAACCAGCTAAGAGTTTGTTTTGAAAAATTAAACTGCTTTAATGTATGCATGAGGATAAGGTGGTTGACAGTGTCAAAGGCCTTACGAAGGTCTAAGAACACTGCTCCAACCACATTCCCTGTGTCCAGGGCTTTTTTAATGGTATCTGTTAAGTAACAGGTAGCTATTTCTGTTGAATATTTTGGCCTAAAGCCGAACTGCTTTGGATCAAGAATATTATTATTTTCAAGATAATTGTTTAATTGATTTGCAACAGTTTTTTCTAATGCCTTGGAAAAAATTGGAAGGATTGAAATCGGCCTGTAATTACATGCTTGTAGGATCAGGATCTCCAGCTTTAAAAATTGGGCTGATAAGACCTTGTTTTAATTTCTGTGGAAATTTCTCACTAGTGATGGACAGGATTACTAGATGATACTAGAATACATCTGCATACCTCAAACATGCCTCAAACAAGTTCAAACAACGGTGTTATTTGAGGTATGCTAAAGCACATTTGGAGAAGCCAGCTTCATTTTGGAATAAGGTGCTGTGGACTGATGAAACTATAATAGTTATTTGGGCAAAACAAGGGACGTTATGCAAGAACACAGCATTCCAAGAATGGCATCTTTCTGTATATTCCATCAATACAACTTTTCAAAACACATGTTTAGAACATAAAGAAGAGCCTTAGGCTGTATTTGCCAATAGAGACGTTTGGGTTTGCCAATAAAAACACGATAAACTGTGGGGCATTTCATTCATCCAAACTCCAAATTGCACACGCTGTACGTGAGCTTGGGTTCTGTGAAGGATGAAGCAGCGTGATGTGTATGTGATGAGAGGTCAGTATCCGAGTGAGGAGAGGTCAGTGGGGGGTGTCTGAGGAGGGAGCGGGCGGTGGAGCCGTGGTGCTGGTGCGTAAAGACAGCCTCATGTCTGCAGGCATGTGACCCGAGCTTGGGACCTACTGTAAACCCAGTTGGTCAGAGTTATGAGTCAATTAAAGCACAGCGGGATCATTCCTGTTTCCCGTTTAAAAAGCTTCAGCGCCAGTGCGCATACGTGCACGGGTACGAGCGTGCACGACAAGTATATGGACATCAATGCTGACAACATCTTAAGTACACAAACAAGTCGCATATGTTTTTCACAAATATCGTGATAAGTTTCTCATTTCATTCTAATCTTTGTCATTTCTGATGAAATAAAGTGACCAAACTTCCTCAAACTCCCCTCGCTCTTCCCTCGCCTCTCCCTGTCTCGCAGAAGTGTTTCTGAAAAGTGCGTACCTCGTACGGCAGCTATATAGTTTGTGTGGAGGAGTGCAATGTTTGACGTTCAGTTTGTTTGCAGGAGTGGCTACGCAAAGTTCTGGCCTCATTTTGTGCGCAGCAAGCTTGATAAATGAGGCCCTGAGCCTCTGCACTCGGCCCGTGGCGTGGAGGAGCCTTGTTTCATGTTTAAATCACTAATGAGGATTATATGTGATGTGGCAATGCAACTCATGCTGTTAAAACTGTTTTCCTGCGCTGTTTAGTGTTAAATTGGTGTATCATGTACACCACCTCCTGACTTGGTGTAGGATCTGAGCGCACCGTACGCCAGGTGTACGGTGCGCTCAGATTGATACATTCTTTTGTGGTGTCTAAACCTATGCACATGCCTAATTTGTTTAAATAATTCTTGCACAGTTTCCATAAATCATATAAACTTTATTTCACTTGTCTGTGTAAGTTCTCAGTCGTATAGGAGTTGTCCATCTTCAAAGAAGGTACTTGAGTCATCTTCTGTACTTGGTAGTTGAGGTCTCCAAACGTTTCGCCTCTCATCCAAAAGGCTTCGTCAGTGAACAAGATTACACTCAGCACACAGCGTAGATAAACACCAGTTGGGAGGAGTTGGGGTTGGCCCGGCTCCTCCCCTCTAATCACAGCTACTCTCACCTGTGGGTAAACACCTTTGAAGTAGAGCGTCTGTAACGACCTGCTCCCCCCAGTATCGGTCAGTCCTGTCCTATTCATAGATGATCACTGCTAATTACCTGCCTATTGTTCTTTTGTTAGCTGAGGTATCGTCTTCTTGGACTGGCCGTGTCCTGTCGGTTTTCCCCGAAGCAGATTGGAGTAAAAAGAAGAACCGATGTAAACAGTGCTGTCACATCGTAAGAAACCATAGTTTCATCTGTTTCCAGCTGCAGGTGTTTGATCTTGCACCTGCAGCTGGAAACAGATGAAACTTCCAACCTCAGCAGCAGTCACAGCAGTGAGGAAGAGACTGACTGAGGACAGCACTTTAGCGGATAGGACACAACTCACTCCTGACCACATTTGCCAACTACTGGAGATCTGCCTCAGCACCACATATTTCCAGTTCAGGGGCAACTTCTACAGACAGATTCACGGCTGTGCTATGGGTTCTCCAGTTTCACCCATAGTGGCTAACCTCTACATGGAGGAAATGGAGAAGAATACCTTGTCCTCATACCCAGGTAACAAACCCAGCCACTGGCTCAGATATGTAGATGACACGTGGATCAAAATTAAAGAGAGGGAAGTGGCACCTTTTACAGATCACATCAATGCTGTGGACCCTAACATTAAATTCACTCGGGAGGACGCTAAGGAGAAACAACTTGCCTTTTTAGATTGTAAAGTTATCATAGGGGAAAACGGACAACTTGAGACAGAGGTTTACAGGAAGGCAACTCATACTGACCAGTATTTGATGTTTGACTCTAACCATCCACTCCAACACAAAATAGGGGTCATTAGGACACTCAGACATAGAGCTAAAGAGGTGCCTACCAGTGCAGAAGGAAAGACCAAAGAGGAACAACATGTCCAGAGAGCCCTCTCAGACTGTGGCTATCCTAACTGGTCCTTCACTAGAGCACAAAGGGCAAGAAGACCCAAAGAGCAGGACAGACAGACTACAGAGCCCAGAAGAAAGGGAGTTGCAGTGCCGTATGTAGCCGGGGTATCAGAGAAACTCCAGAGAATCTTTAAACAGCACAGGATTCCAGTGTACCACAAACCTGTGAACACACTGAGACAAAAATTAGTTCATCCCAAAGACAAAACTCCGAGCCACAAACAAAGCAATGTGGTTTATTCTATTCTATGCAAAGAAGAAGAATGCAAAGAACATTATATTGGAGAAACCAAACAAGTCTTACAGAAGAGACTTTATCAACACCGAAGAGAAAGCACAAGCGGCCCTCAGTCGGCTGTGCACCTTCACCTTAAAGCCTCCAATCACTCCTTTGAGGACGGGGAGGTCAAAAGTTTAGCTAAAGAAGAACGTTGGTTTGAAAGAGGAGTAAAAGAAGCTATTTTTGTCAGAAAAGAAAATCCCTCCATGAACCGAAATGGTGGGCTAAGATTTAATCTTTCTTCTTTTTACTCCAATCTGCTTCGGGAAAACCGACAGAGCACGGCCAGTCCAAGAAGACGATACCTCAGCTAACAAAAGAACAATAGGCAGGTAATTAGCAGTGATCAGCCATGAATAGGACAGGACTGACCGATACTGGGGGGAGCAGGTCGTTACAGACGCTCTACTTCAAAGGTGTTTACCCACAGGTGAGAGTAGCTGTGATTAGAGGGGAGGAGCCGGGCCAACCCCAACTCCTCCCAACTGGTGTTTATCTACGCTGTGTGCTAAGTGTAATCTTGTTCACTGACGAAGCCTTTTGGATGAGAGGCGAAATGTTTGGAGACCTCAACTACCAAGTACAGAAGATGACTCAAGTACCTTTATTTCACTTCTCAAATATCACTGTGTTTGTCTCCTATATGATATATTTAACTGAACGTCTTATCCAGACAACCAATGATTTATAAAGGAAACTCATGAACATTTACAGGGGTGCCCAAACTTTTGCATACCACTGTATATATTTAAAAAAAAAAATTAAATAAACTTGATTTATTAAAAACTCTGGTCAGCTTAAGTGCTTTGCAGGAGGCCTACAATGCCTGAAGGTGGAAAAGTTGATCTGCAATGATACAATTCCTGTTTACTTTACAGTGAATAATTGGCCACACAACTATTCTTACAAATAAACATGCAGAGAATCCAGGTTTTACACTGGCAACCAACCACTGTGCTGTAGCTACAAATACCATAAACACCCAGATTAGTCCACAGAAGATTACTCCCTGACTGAAATATTTTGAATATTCACCTTCAACATACACAGAACTGACTCATACTAGGGGCTCGGGCGCTTCCCAGGAGCAGCAGTCCCCCACTCTATTTAACTCCTTAAGCTCAGCACACCATACCATTTTTATGACTGATTTTGCTATCATTCTCAGTCGGGTCGAGTCTTCACGAGTCGTGTGGGGGAGTCACGACTGAAATCGTGTTTGGATCGTGTAGTGTGGGCAGCATGGGAGTGCTGTTTATTTATCATTATCAGAAAAGTGCAGGAAAGTCCTGTAAAGCGCGGAGTCAGACCCGCTCATATCTGGCCTCTGTAGCTTTGACTCTGGTGGAGTGTGGTGTTAACGGGACACTGCAGCGAGAGGAGGCTCACTCTGCGACTAGCTTCCAAAATATAAGACACTCTCTGAAGTCGGTCCCAGCACGTCTTTGGTCGTGCGACGGTTCTCTTATAAGTCTTTGTCCCTGTCTCACTGTACGACCTAAGATTTTCCCTAGGACGAGTGATCGTTCGTCACAGACGGCCAAATCGTGCAGTGTCCACTCAGCTTTACTGAGTTTGGAGTCTTCTATTCAGCTCCTTCACTCCAGTGTCTCCTCCGTCTCGGGCTGAGGTCCATCTCCGTTTCTTATTAAATCCACTGAAGTACGTCCCGCTCCTTCATGTCGCTGACTTTTATTTCCATTAACTATAAACATGTTCAGGACTCGAACCTGCGGCACTGAACTGTGTTTTTGCCGGACAGTGATCAAATGATATGAATTCTATAATCGCTCTAAATCCAGTTGTGTGGACCCCCCCCATTCTTTATATATACAAAAAAACAACAACAACAGATAACTCAAAATACCTCATAAGGCACGTGTACTCACACACAGCGACAACCTCTGATCCTTTTACTACTCAGCTAATCAACTCTACGACCAACCGCCTGGTTACAGTACTTTTCTATTCTGTTTTTATCCTTCTTTTTTTCTTCTCATTCTTCTTCTCATTTCTTCTTCCTTTCTTCTTTTTATTTTCAGCGACAAAATCTAAATAATGGACATTTCCAGGTTTAAATGTGTGTTCTCATTTTGTGACATATTTGTTCCAAAGATTTGCTCAGAGGGATTGAGGATCTGGTTTAGTTTTGGAATACACTAGTTCAAATCTATCAATAAAATCTTCCTTGTTTTTTGAGTTCAAAGCTCAATAAATGTGTCAGATCTGTAAAAATCTTCCAAATGTGTTTGAGTGTAGTCTGTAAAGTGTGGAGTCTTCTGGAGCGACTAAAGTGCAGATGTTGTTAAAGTTCAGTCTCTTTGTCTGCACATGTGCCCTGTGTATATTTGTCCCGTCTTTAGCCGCTGCTGTCTCCCACAGAGGAAATGAACATATTTGGATTACAGCATTATCTCGCTCACAGCCTTTCGTGCTACACGTGGATACCAAACATGTCAGTATTTGTGAATGAATAAGCGTGGGAAAGACCAGGCAGTGACACAGACATGTTGGAGTCACTTCCTGGATAAATCTCCGGAATAAACATTGGAAAGAGAGTTTGGGCTGTTTCTGACTCTAGTTTTTGACTCTGGTCCGACACAAACTTTTGATGCACCAATGTGACGGGTCCAGAAGGGGGCGCCGTGAGGAGCCAAACATCTGCAGATCCAGCCACAGTTTCAGTCACATAAATGTTGGACTAAATTCCTGATGTTTAATGCAGAGCGCTGCGTAGGCGTCATGTGGCCTTTACACTGCGTCTCCCACAATCCTCTGCTGCCATCGCATCATCACTGACCCGCGTGACCCCGCCCACACACCCAGACCCCTCCCGGTGATCATGTTTTCACCGATCGTTATCTGAGAGGATCATCATCGCTCACATTTAAAAATGAGTAAATCTACTCCAGTCCAGAGAGAATCTGTACTTTACTCCAGTAGAACTTTTCCCTCTGCTCCAATTCAAAGATGAATAATAAACACTTTACTTTAGTTTTTATTTTATTTATTTTATTTTATTTTTGAGCATTCTTAACTTTTAACAACAGTATCATTCACATTATCCAGATACAGAAGCTGAAAAAAGGGAGTGTAAGTTAAAGCTTATGTACGCCCCCATAATCAATGTAATAACATTTACATTTCCCAGTGATACAATCCAGTCTGTATCCAAGATAAGAATTCAGAACAACTAGTACTCAGTTACATTTACTCAAGCACATATACCAGGGCAACTTTTAGAAGAAATTGTACTTCTTATAGTAGTTTATCCATACAGTACTTTTACTTCTACTTGAGTAAATTATAATTAAGTATCTGTACTCTTACAGATACTTAAAAAATGATAAAAATGATAGCTTCAATTTTGAACGGTAAAGATGCAGTTCGTCCCGTGCTCCTTGTTCTTTAGAATTATTTTGCTTTCTGTATTTTATGCCTTATTCTTCTGTGTGAATATCATGAATTCCACATGATTTTATGTTTTTTTCACACAATTTATGGCGTCATTGAAAATAAATCAGACTTCAGACTTCAAACAGTTACTCACAGTACTACTACTTGAGTAATTGTCTGGGTGACCACCTCCCATTTCTACTGGAGTAAAATGACTTCAAAGTAACGTTACTCGTACTTGAGTATATATTTGGGCTGCTCTACCACCTCTGTTTGATTCTGAAGAAAAGCTTCAAAACAGCATCAAGGACGACAACATCTACATGGGGCGACGGTGGTGCAGATGGTAGAGCGGTCGTCTCATGACCGGAAGGTGGGGGGTTGGAATCCCGCCTCCTGAAGGTGCACGCTGTTGTTGTGTCCTTGGGCAAGACACTTCACCCAGGTTGCCTCCAGTGTCTGCGTACACTGGTGGCACACACTCTCATTCATACACTGGTGTAAAGAGCAAACGTTTACTCATTTGCTCTTTACATTATTATAATGCTGTTTACATTTAAAGGAGGGGGTCCCGAGTTGTTGGTTGAGTGATTTTGGGGGTCACAGCCTGAAAAGTTTGGGAACCCCAGGTCTAAGGAACGGTCGAGCTTCACAGTTAGAAGGTTCCACATCCGATCCCAGACTGGCCTTTCTGTGGAGTTTACATGTTGTTCCACTAAAACATGTACAATAGGCCAGGATGAATGTAGTGGGAGTGAGTGGTTGGTGGTGGTGGCATGGTCCGATGCTACGGACTGGTTGCCTCGCTTCCTTCAGTCTACCCCAGGGCAGCTGTGGCTACAATAGCAGCTTACCACCACTGAGTATGGAGTGAATGATAAATCAGAGCCATTGTCAGTGAACAGGTTCAAAAACAAGAAATTTGAAACATAAAATATATAACTTAGATAAAATAATAAACTATACAAACTTTACAACTATAAGGGCCTGCATAATGTAGATTAAAATAAAAGACAACAACAATTTAACACAGAACAACAGCGTGAGTGTTGTTGCTTGGAGAAACTTGGTAACACAGGCTTGTAAAGCACAATACAAGTGTAAGCTTTTGGTATTATTTATTACATGTTTTTAGTGGTAGAGGAAACTTTACACAGACATGGGGAAAACATGCAAACTCCACACAAACCTTGTCCAGTTGTGAATCGAATCCAGAGCCTTTTCAGTCATACCGTATTTCTTCATTTTTAAGCATTTCATCTGCTCAAATGTCTCTTATTGACCCTCAGACAAAGCTCTAGGCCCCGTCCCTGTGCGACCCCAAGCACCTCAGGTTGGGATGAAATAACTGCCATTCTTGCTCTCGTTACATAGATATCATATAATAAAGGCTAGATGTCTCGTACATGCTGGAGGTCAACGTCCGCACACAGCGGCCATCTTGCCACAGGGAGCTCACTCACTCGTAACATTGTGTTTTATGATGCATGTACTTTTTAAATAACCATAACTTGCTCAATTTTCTACCGATTTTCAAACGGTTTGGTTTGTTATAAATGTCAGAGATGTAGTTATGACAACTGGCATACACATGAATAATTATAACAATGGACTTCCATATGAAAATATGGACAGAAACAGATAGGTGCAATGAATATTACACACACAAAGTATTTATGTTCATTCAATATATAAGGTTAATTCCCATAGGGAAATTCATTCTCTGCATTTGACCCATCCTCAATGCCGCTGGGGCAACCTGTAGGAGCAGTGACCTGCCAGCATGGGCCGGCGCTCGGGGACCCATCTCCATGATGTGGAGCCAGGCTAGTGGTCAGAAACACCTGGAGGTGGAGGATTAACCTATTGTACATGTTTTTAGTGGCAGGGGAAACCTACTCAGACACGGGGAGAACATGCAAACTCCACACAGAAAGGCCCCATCCCTGGTGGGAATCGAACCCGGACCTTCTAGCTGTGAAGCACCAGCGCTAACCGCTGTACTGCCGTGCCTATATTACTACCATAATATAGGCTACTAAAACTAAGTATACAGAAAGGCAACATAACTAATTATATATATATATATATATATATATATCCATCCATCCATTTTCTTCCGCTTTATCCGGGGACGGGCCCGATCCACACACACATGCCCGAGCCACCTCAGCTGCTCCTTTTGATATGAAGGAGCAGCGACTCTACTCCGAGCTTCTCCCGGGTAACTGAGCTCCTCACCCAATCTTGAAGGGTGCGCCCAGGCACCCTGCGAAGGAAACTCATTTCAGCCGCTGGTATCCGCAATCTTGTCCTTTCTTTCTGTTTGTATATGTATATATACAACTGAGCCCTAGCACCAGGTCTTGTGAAGCTGTGTGCAAAAGCAGATAAATAATAAATATAGAATAAAAATGAGACTTCAGACCATTATTTGCCAAGGTATGGTCATGCGTATTGTAAAATGCCCTATAGAAACTCCCCATATAGGACTTTTGGTTACCCAAAATGCACAGTGACAATAAAAGGCTTACTGGTGTGGCAACCTCTTTGTGTAGAATCATAATGAAATTAAATAAAATGAAAGGTAACACTGGTGTTACCTGTAGACTATTTGGGTTGTATGTCAGGGGTTCTGATGTACATAGAATATAGAATCCATTCATCCATCCATCCATTTTCTTCCACTTGTCCGTTGCCGGGTCGTGGGGGCAGCTGTTGGAACTGCACCAGCCCCTATAGCGCCTCCTGCAGGTGGTGGGTCCACAGAAGGACGGCCTCATGGTTCTAACCGGGCCTGTTGGTCTCTCATAAGGGGCTTCTGAACCGCTCTTTGTCTGACCCGTCACCTAGGACCTGTTTGCCATGGGAGACCCTACCAGGGGCACCAAGCCCCCGACCACAGAGCTCCAGGATCATTCAGGCTCAAACCCCTCCACCACGTTAAGGTGGCGGTTCCAGGAGGGGTGGAATATAGAATGAATACACAAAATATGGAATAATTACACAAAAGTCTCTATATGTAAACTATTATACTATAATAGTGTCATTTATTTGCAAAAAAATCCAAAACTATTGAAGTCCTTAGGCTGCACAGAAGTCTGGCATCTTCTCTTATAAAGCCAGCAATTTCCTGTGTCATAATGCAAGATGTTTTGAACAAACCAACCTGATTGAAAATCATGAGCAACTTCAGTTATAATGAAAAGAAAGAAAATTTTACATCCCACTGATGTAAAATTGCTGGGTAGTAAAAACTGTAACGTTAGCTGCTAGGTCTCACTCAAAGCTTATTGTTATTAGCTAGCAACTAACTACAACCACAAATATTGTAATTTAGACAAAATATTAGTTGTCATAAAATCGTTATTGGTGTCAGTAAAACCTACGCTCAGTCACGCAAATGTTGTTAGCATTTAGCCTCTCCCAGCAAAGGTATAGCTCCAAACTGGGGTGAAGTTAGAAGCTACCTTGCCTGGCCTTAGCCATCTGTAAACTCCGGTCAATTATCTTTCCCTACATGTACGTCTGGGTCTGATCTCAGTGGCTGCGTTTCATCAGTTGAATTTCAACCATTCAGTGAGCGGAGGAGGCGGGTGTTGTCGGTGACGTCAAGCATTTGCGCCGCATTTGCTGGTTGTAGTTCGGCAATGGCGGCGGATACGAACGTAAAGGAAGCTCTTCAATCCATTCTGGCTCGGCTCCCAAATATCCAGAAATTATAACTGAAGCCTTGGAATGTGCAAGGAATGCTCCCAAGAGTTATGATAGAGCTATGATAGAGTTATGATAAGTATGATAGAGCTATGATGAGATGATAGAGCTGATAGAGTTGATAGAGTTATGATAGAGTTATGATAGAGTTATGATAGAGCTATGATAGAGTTATGATAGAGCTATGATAGAGCTATGATGGAGTTATGATAAAGTTATGATAGAGCTATGATAGAGCTATGATAGAGTATGATAGAGTTATGATAGAGTTATGATAGTGTTATGATAGAGTTATGATAGAGCTATGATAGAGTATGATAGAGCTATGATAGAGCTATGATAGAGCTATGATAGAGTTATGATAGAGCTATGATAGAGCTATGATAGAGTTATGATAGAGCTATGATAGAGTTATGATAGAGTTATGATAGAGCTATGATAGAGCTATGATAGAGTTATGATAGAGCTATGATAGAGCTATGATAGAGTTATGATAGAGCTATGATAGAGCTATGATAGAGTTATGATAGAGCTATGATAGAGCTATGATAGAGTTATGATAGAGCTATGATAGATAGAGTTATGATAGAGCTTGATAGATATGATAGAGCTATGATAGAGCTATGATAGAGTTATGATAGAGCTATGATAGAGCTATGATAGAAGCTATGATAGAGCTATGATAGGTTAGCTATGATAGAGTATGATAGAGCTATGATAGAGCTATGATAGAGTTATGATAGAGCTATGATAGAGCTATGATAGAGTTATGATAGAGCTATGATAGAGTTATGATAAATTAGATAGAGCTATGATAGAGCTATAAGAGTATATAGAGTTATGATAGAGTTATGATAGAGTTATGATAGAGCTATGATAGAGTTATGATAGGGCTATGATAGAGTTATGATAGAGTTATGATAGAGCTATGATAGAGTTATGATAGAGCTATGATAGAGTTATGATAGTGTTATGATAGAGTTATGATAGAGTATGAGCTATGATAGAGCTATGAGTTATGGGTTATGATAGAGCTATGAATAGAGTTATGATAGAGTTATGATAGAGCTATGATAGAGCTATGATAGAGCTATGATAGAGTTATGATAGAGTTATGATAGAGTTCTATGATAGAGCTATTGATAGAGCTATGATAGAGTTATGATAGTTATGATAGAGTTATGATAGAGCTATGATAGAGTTATGATAGAGTATGATAGAGTTATGATAGAGTATGATAGAGCTATGATAGAGTTATGATAGTATGATAGAGTTATGATAGAGTTATGATAGAGTTATGATAGAGCTATGATAGAGTTATGATAGAGCTATGATAGAGTATGATAGAGTTATGATAGAGCTATGATAGAGTTATGATAGAGCTATGATAGAGTTATGATAGAGTTATGATAGAGTTATGATAGAGCTATGATAGGGTTATGATAGAGCTATGATAGAGTTATGATATAGAGCTATGATAGAGTTATGAATTAGAGCTATGATAGAGTATGATAGGTATGATAGAGCTATGATAGGGTTATGATGACTATGATAGAGTATGATAGAGTTATGATAGAGCTATGATAGAGTATGATAGAGTATGATAGAGCTATGATAGTTATGATAGAGCTATGATAGAGCTATGATAGAGTTATGATAGAGTATGATAGGTTATGATAGAGTATGATAGAGTATGATAAGGTATATAAAATGATAGAGATATGATAGAGCTATGATAGAGCTATGATAGAGTTATGATAGAGTTATAATAGAGTTATGATAGAGCTATGATAGAGCTATGATAGAGTTATGATAGAGCTATGACAGAGCTATGACAGAGTTATGATAGAGTTATGATAGAGCTATATAGAGTTATGATAGAGTTATGATAGAGCTATGATAGAGCTATGATAGAGTTATGATAGAGCTATGACAGAGTTATGATAGAGTTATGATAGAGTTATGATAGAGCTATGATAGAGTTATGACAGTGTTATGATAGTGTTATGATAAAGTTATGATAGAGCTATGATAGAGCTATGATAGAGTTATGATAGAGTTATGATAGAGCTATGATAGAGTTATGATAGTGTTATGATAAAGTTATGATAGAGCTATGATAGAGCTATGATAGAGTTATGATAGAGTTATGATAGAGTTATGATAGAGTTATGATAGAGCTATGATAGAGTTATGATAGAGCTATGATAGAGTTATGATAGCGCTATGATAGAGTTATGATAGAGCTATGATAGAGTTATGACAGTGTTATGATAGTGTTATGATAAAGTATGATAGAGCTATGATAGAGCTATGATAGAGTTATGATAGAGCTATGATAGAGTTATGATAGTGTTATGATAAAGTTATGATAGAGCTATGATAGAGCTATGATAGAGTTATGACAGTGTTATGATAGTGTTATGATAGTGTTATGATAGAGCTATGATAGAGTATGATAGAGCTATGATAGAGTTATGACAGTGTTATGATAGTGTTATGATAGTGTTATGATAAAGTTATGATAGAGCTATGATAGAGTTATGAAGTGTTATGATAGTGTTATGATAGTGTTATGATAAGTTATGATAGACTATGATAGAGTTATGATTATGATAGTATGATAAGTTATGTTATGATAGAGCTATGATAGAGTTATGATAGAGTTATGATAGAGTTATGATAGAGTTAGATAGAAAAAGTAAGATAGAGTTATGATAGAGCTATGATAGAGTTATGATAGAGTTATGATAGAGTTAAAGATAGAGTTATGATAGAGCTATGATAGAGTTATGATAGAGTTATGATAGAGCTATGATAGAGCTATGATAGAGTTATGATAGTTATGATAGAGTTATGATAGAGTTATGATAGAGCTATGATAGAGCTATGATAGAGCTATGATAGAGTTATGATAGAGTTATGATAGCTATGATAGAGTTATGATAGAGTTATGATAGCTATGATAGAGTTATGATAGAGCTATGATAGAGCTATGATAGAGCTATGATAGAGTTATGATAGTTATGATAGAGTTATGATAGAGAGTTATGATAGAGTTATGATAGAGCTATGATAGAGCTATGATAGAGTTATGATAGTTATGATAGTTATGATAGAGTTATGATAGAGTTATGATAGAGCTATGATAGAGCTATGATAGAGTTATGAAGTTATGATAGAGTTTATGATAGAGCTATGATAGAGCTATGATAGAGTTATGATAGAGCTATGATAGAGCTATGATAGAGCTATGATGATAGAGTTATGATAGAGTTATGATAGAGCTATGATAGAGCTATGATAGAGCTATGATAGAGTTTATGATAGAGTTATGATAGAGTTATGATAGAGCTATGATAGAGCTATGATAGAGTTATGATAGAGTTATGATAGAGTTATGATAGAGCTATGATAGAGCTATGATAGAGTTATGATAGAGTTATGATAGAGCTATGATAGAGCTATGATAGAGCTATGATAGAGTTATGATAGAGCTATGATAGAGCTATGATAGAGCTATGATAGAGCTATGATAGAGCTATGATAGAGCTATGATAGAGCAATGATAGAGCTATGATAGAGCTATGATAGAGCTATGATAGAGTTATGATAGTTATGATAGAGTTATGATAGAGCTATGATAGAGCTATGATAGAGTTATGATAGAGCTATGATAGATATGATGAGTTATGATAGAGCTATGATAGAGCTATGATAGAGCTATGATAGAGTTATGATAGTTATGATAGAGTTATGATAGAGCTATGATAGAGCTATGATAGAGTTATGATAGAGTTATGATAGAGTTATGATAGAGCTATGATAGAGTTATGATAGAGCTATGATAGAGTTATGATAGAGCTATGATAGAGTTATGATAGAGTTATGATAGAGCTATGATAGAGTTATGATAGAGCTATGATAGAGTTATGATAGAGTTATGATAGAGTTATGATAGCTGCTTCATTCACTCGGGCACATTACATACGTCACGACCGAACTCTAGCATAAATCAGATCCAATCGTTTCAAAGGAGTTCACCCCTCCCACGTGATAATGGAACTCAATTGTGAAGATCCAGACCCTTGTACGAAACAAAATGAGTACGAGGGTATGGTAAAAACCAGGCTAGAAGCGACCAAGCTGTTCCACGTTTTCCCTATTTAAATACAGTTATGTTAGCCTTTACACAATCCAAGCCTAGTTACACAAAATTAAACATATCGATTTTCTAAGTGGATAAAAAGGGGCACTATATTATAAGGCATAATAATATAAGGAGCACTTCGACTTTACTGTGTAGACGTCGAAGTGCGGATGTCGAAGTGCTTACTATGCTCCAAAGGCGCATTATTACGCCTCACAATATAGTGCCCCTTTTTATCCGCTTAGAAAATTGACATCTTTAATTTTGTGTAACTAGACTTGGATCGTGTAAAGGCTAACGTAACTGTATTTAAATAGGGAAAACGTGCTTCTAAAGCTTCTAACTTCCCCTCCGTTTGGAGTTATGCCTATGCTGGGAGGGGCTAAATGCTAACAACATTTGCGTGACTGAGTGCACGCACAAAGACCAGACAGGTACGCATCAACTCATCTAAGCTCAGGTAAGAACATATGTCAGTATGGAAAAACGGTGGCCTGTTCCTTTAAGGGCTAGGAAATAACAGCTCCGTGGTACTGCTTTGCAAACTGCAGTGACAGTGGCACAGTTGGTAGAGCGGGTCGTCTCATGATCGGAAGGTCGGGGTTTGAATCCCAGCTCCTGAAGGTGCACATTGTCGTGTCCTTGGGCAAGACACTTCACTTGCCCCAGTGTCTGCGTACATTGGTGTATGAATGAGAGTGAATGGGTGACTGGTTCCTTGCTGTAAAGCGCTTTGGGCCAAATGAAGGTAGAAAAGCACTATATAAGTTGAGACTATTTTACCATATGTCCATGTTTACAGTACCACAATATGTGTGTTTACTATAGTACTGCAGTATTTGTTTGCAGTACTGCAGTATATTTGTGTATATTGTAGTAAATAGGTCTTATATAAAGACCCAGATGTCACGACCATCTGCTGCTCCGCGATTAACCCCTGTTTACACACAAATACAACTACTGCAGTAATCAAGTACAAATACTACTCAGTAATCAAGTACTGTACATACTACTGGTCTGCACTTCTCAGATACTGCAGCTCTGAGACAGTTTTTGTATCCTGTGATCAGTGTTTCCAGAGATTACTGTATGTCCGTCCCACCTTTGCGCTGCCTGATCCCTGAGCAGGAAGGGCCTGGCTGGTTCTTGGATGGAGACCGTTTGGAAACACCAGGAAGCCTGGGTGAATGTAGTCAGTGAGGGGCTGATGGCACAGAATGACAGCCTCGCTTCTGTCAGTCTACCCCAGGGCAGCTGTGGCTACAATAGTAGTTCACTCCAAGTATGGAGTGAATGAATAATGCAATGTAAAGAGTGTCCAGAAAGCGCTATATAAAACCAATGCATTATTATAAACCGTAAACAGCTGCAAACCAGATCAGCTCAATCTGCAAATACATCAATAATCTATAGATTTATCGATCAGTGTCTGAGCGGAAGATCCTGAAATCAAACCTGATCTTTCTGTTTGTTCATGTTTCGGCCAAAGGAGCTTTTATAATCACATTTATGAAAACTCAAACTTCAAACCTGATCTGACTCATTTGTGACAGTTTCCCATTTCCCAAACTCTCAACATCACCACCACAGGTTATTTAAATAAAGCCTGTGTCAGTGAGTCCTTCTGATCTTCAAACCTCAGATCTAAATCCTGATGAACTTATTTTCTGCTGAGTCTTTATGATCTTAACTTAACCCCCACTTTCCCCAGTTCAGCTTTACCCAAATCTAAAGGTCACACCCTGTAGGCCAGTGTAACGCCTCATTTGAAAGCTAAGACCTACACAACTCATCTTTTTCCTCACATTGTTGCTGTGCTGTCGTCACTGTTTTTCCACTTTGTCCATTGCTTTTTTGTCATTTTTAATTTTGTATTTTTGTTGTTACTTCAAGAAGCCTTTAGATTTGGGTAATGTCAAACTGGAGAAAATGTGCTCGGGTTTAAAGCTCAGATCTAATCCTGATGAAGTTATGTGGTGCTAATGTTTGTGAGTCTTTATGTTCTTAAAGCTCAGATCTAAATCCTGATGAAGTTATGTGGTGCTAATGTTTGTCTTTATGTTCTTAAAGCTCAGATCTAAATCCTGATGAAGTTATGTGGTGCTAATGTTTTGTCTTTATGTTCTTAAAGCTCAGATCTAAATCCTGATGAACTCCTGATGTTTGAGTCGTATGAGAAAGAGCTGATATCTGATGCCGTTTCCATGGAGTCGATGCTAAACGTCGCCCACTCGCTTCACTCTTTGTTAAACGTACAGCATCATTCCTATAGCAACCAGCGCGGCCGCAGAGACGAGCCGCCGCGTGGAGGAGAGAGTGAAGAAATGCCAAAGTTGCTGCAGATTCCTCCACCTTTGACCTGCGGCGGATCGATATTTCCCGCCCACAGAACGGGCCTCCAGCCAAAAACCTGGGAATGAAACAAACCCAGTGTGAAACATGTAAATGAAGCAGGCAGGAGGAGCTCCGTGTGATCAGTGTGAGCACAGCGCCTCCCACTGGACACACAGGGAACTACAGTGAGGCTGAACACAGAGCATTTACATGGTTCTCCAAAATCAAGGCCTGCACCATATATATATATTTACGCTTTTTTAAATAAAAACATTAACCTCTAACCCTCCGCTTTACCCCAGTTTTGCTTTACCCAAATCTAAAAGCTCCTCGACTGGAGCTTACAGCCTACAGGCCAGTGTAACGCCTCATTTGAAAGCTAAGACCCATGTGGTTTATCAGGCTAACAGTACATAATATAAGGGCCAATTCTGTCACTTTTTTTATTACGTTATTGTTGCTATATGTGTAGCGGAGTTATAACAGCCTGGTTAATCCTGGCGAATTGAGTCAAGGCGCCATCGTCAGGCGTGGCGTGGTGTTACACGCTACAAGTTATTATTATTATTTTTATATATATATATATATATATAACTAAACTCTTCCTCACCCTCCGCGGGCGGTCTCTTTTTCCTCCAAGCTCGGGTCCTCTACCAGAGGCCTGGGAGCTTGAGGGTTCTGCGCAGTATCTTTGCTGTTCCTAGAACTGCACTTTCTGGACCGAGATGTCTGATGTATTTCCTGGGATCTGCTGGAGCCACTCCTTCAGTTTGGGGGTCACTGCCCCGAGTGCCCCAACGACCACGGGCACCACTGATGCCTTCACTCTCCAGGCCTTCTCTAGCTCTTCTCTGAGCCCCTGGTATTTCTCTAGTTTCTCGTGTTCCTTTTTCCTGATGTTGAAGTCGCTTGGTATTGCTATGTCAACCACCACGGCTTTCCTCTGCTCTTTGTCCACCACTACAATGTCCGGTTGGGTCATTACCATTCTGTCCGTCTGTATCTGGAAGTCCCACAGGATCTTGGCTCGGTCATTCTCTACCACCTTTGGAGGTGTTTCCAAATACATACATATACACACACACACCCACACACACACACGCACACGCACACGCACACGCACACGCACACGCACACGCACACGCACACGCACACGCACACGCACACACACACACACACACACACACACACACACACACACACACAGATATATATACACATATATACACATAATATACAATATATAATAAGCCCAATGCCCATCTCGACTGCGCATGCATGAGTCAATCAGGCTCCTAATTTCGGCTACCAAACAAACCATCCGCCATTGAAATGTGTGAGCGAGTTCAGGTAGCGGAGCGTGAACACTGAAGTATATTGAGCCATAACCGTGAACTATAAGGCTTACGGGCATGATTTACAGACTATAAGTCTCAAGTGACATTTCTTGCAAATATGTAAGTTGTCAATATCTTGAAAGCGAGGGAAAAGTCAGGGCGGCGGCTCCGTAAGCAGGAGCGGACCATAGCGGACAGGGGAACGACAGGACCTGGGATCAGCCCGACACAGACACCCTCACTTTTTAAATAATTTGAATTCGTCTTGTAATCACAGGGAAAAGTTCCAAAATGGTGTTGATGTTAAATATAGTGGGTAAATTTCCGTCTGTCAAATTAGCGACCGATTAGCTCTGTTGTACCATCAGATCACTCGTAAAAAAAATAAAAATAAAGTACATTTAGATGCAGAGCCTATGTGTGTATGTGGATCTCTCTGGTCACAATTAAGAAAAGATTTCGTCTACTGTCCACCTCCTTATTGACAAAAAAAAGAGGGATTCTATGTATTTCTCATTTCAGTTTAAATGTTGTGAATATCGGCGACATGAGGCCACAGTTTCAGAGCCTGGACTTTGTCCAACAGTCGCCTTCAAGGGTCACAAATGTTTTTCTGACATATTTATTCCATAGTTATTCCAACTATATGAACATGGACTGGTCGTCACTTTTGAAGCATCTGTTCGTATGAATGGTAGTTTCGTTTCTGACTATCTCCGTACGCAGCTCCGGTTGTAAAAATAGACTTTAAGCTAATATTGTAACAGGCTCCATGGCGACGACAAAACGCTTTAAATCATCAACTTTCCAGCCGTTAAAACGCTCCAAATCAGAGCTTTCTTCATTGCTTTACGCTAACTATCATTATTGTTTGGTAGCCAAAAGACATTCCATTACCCATAATGCAACGGGCGAGCCGAGATGGGCATTGGGCTTATTAGGACTAAATTAATAGATGTGAGTTAAAAGCTAAGCTAAAAAGGTGGGTCTTGAGCCTGCTCTTAATACATGAACGTTCTCTGTGGTCCTGAGCTCCTCCGGCAGGTCGTTCCAGAGGCGAGGGCCGTAATATTGGAAAGACGCCTCCTTGTCCTGTCTATGCACCCTATTTAAGTTGGCTCCTCCTGTTCCTCCTTGCCTTTTGTTAAGTCTTCTAGGGGAAGAGGTGAGATCTAGAGCCATCGGCCCGTTATATTCCACAATGTTGTAACTTTAACATGTCTTTTAAGGTATCATATTGTTTTATTGTCATTTATGTTCATATTAGTTACTTATGTATGCTCATTCATACTGTATTGGCTTAACAGTTTTGTTGTGATCGTCACATCCGGTGAGTACATTCTGTGTTGAAACGCCCATTGTGGGCAAGCCAAGCTTTTAGCTCTCTCTGTGTTACTATTGTTAATCCACGTATTAAACGTAGCTTTAGAGTCCACTCTAGCTTATTGTAGATCTAATTTGGCCCATTATCTCCACGGAGACTTTTTTCCTCCACTTGAACCAACACTTCTGCGTGGATAAAATCCCTTCTCTCTCTTCTCCGTAGCGCGTTAGCTCTCTGGCTAGCTTAGCCATGGCTACCCCGTCTACTTCTGCCTCTTTCGCGCTGTCCTACTCAGTTTGCCGTATGTCGAGTCAGAACCCTGCCTCCTTCACAGATGATAGGAGTAGTTGCGTTAAGTGTAGTGTAGTGGTAGCTTTGGAGGCCAGAGTGTCCGAGTTAGAGGAGCGGCTGTCCGGAGATGTAGTGAAGGCTAGTGTTAACTACAGTCAGATAGTGGCAGGGACCGCAGTCCGCTCCAACAGTGCTAGAGAGGTTAGTCAGGCTGAGGCTAGCCCCGCAGCGGGTCCCGTGCAGCCGGGACAAGACCAGGACGGATTTGTGACTGTTCGGGGAGGGGGAAGTGCTAAGCGCACACCCGTAGCGCACCAAACTCTTCACGTCCAGAACAGGTTTTCTCCCCTCAGCGCCACACCGGCTGAACCTGATACTCTGGTGATTGGAAGCTCCATAGTTAGGGACGTGAAGATCCCAGCAGCTTTGGTTAGGTGTTATCCGGGGGCCAGAGTTGGTGACATCGAAGGTAACCTTAGGCGCTTAAAGCAGGGAGGGAGGCGGTTCCGTCGGATCGTGATCCACGCGGGTGGTAACGATGTCCGGCGGAGACAGTCAGAGGTTCTCAAATTGCAAGTAGGCGCGGTGTGTGAATTGGCTAAAACGATGTCAGATACCGTAATATACTCTGGTCCTCTGCCCAATTGGTAAATGATGAAATGTATAGCAGACATTTATCATTTAACTGCTGGTTGTCTAGCTGGTGCGAGCAAAATGACGTTGGATATGTCAATAATTTATCTACGAATATGGCCGATAGCCTTAGTCGCGGCCCAAATTGACGGTCCAGATATGAGCCCCGGGCGCAGAGCAGTCGTGTAGAACACTCCTCTGTAACCACCGACCCTGCTCCCGGATTGTCACAAATCATCAAGTGTGTAGATTCTCCAGAACAAATAAAGACTGTGTCTGTCCCCCGTAAACCAAAACAAAATATCAAAGCTCACATAATAAACGCTGGTGTGCGACCAAATAACTTAATACAAATACCAGAACAATAAAGACTGTGTCTGTCCCCCGTACACCAAGCACTAAAACATTAAAAGCTCACAAAACAAACGCTGGCATGCGACCAAATAACTTAATACAAATACCCAAGAGTAAACTAAACATTAAACAAAACAATAAACAAAGTGCTAAGCACATAACGTGTGGGTTGTTGAATATTAGATAAATCTCATCAAAATCCTTTTTAGTAAATGACTTAATTTGCGATAACAACTTTGACCTTCTCGCCCTGACTGAAACATGGCTTCAGCAGGATGACTATGTTAGGCTTAATGAATCTACCCCTCCTAGTTATGTTAATTTTTCAGGCTGCTAGAACCACAGCCGAGGTGGTGGGGTAATGTTTATGTTTATTTGGTCGGGACAGTGCAAGTTAATGAACAAGCCACACCGGATTGTAGCCTTGGGCTAATTTCCATCCGTCGTCCCCATGCACACTCTCAAACACACTCTCATTCATCCTGACCTATTGTACATGTTTTTAGTGGTAGGGGAAACCGGAGTACCCCGGAGGAAACCTACGCAGACACGGGGAGAACATGCAAACTCCACACAGAAAGGCCCCGCAGTAGTAATAAGGGGGTCCTTTTTTCCGCCATTTTGTTTTTTAAATTAGCATTGCTAATATGCTAATTAATGCTAACCCCCTCACCCCCACCCTCCCCTGTCACCTCCCTCCCCTGTCACCACCGCTCTCCCACACATGCAGACACCCTGGCGTCTCTTACCCCTCCCTCCCACTCCTGTCCCTACGCTCTACGCCACCAGAGGGAGCCATTCGTACCTGACCCCGTCCCTCCCCTGTCGTCTCCGCTATTCATCCCCTCCCTCCATCCCTCCCCTGTCGCATCAGCTCTACGACACTAGAGGGAGCCATTCGTCCCGTACTAGTCACGACATGTCTGTAAACATGTCGTGACTAGTATAGGTGAATTTCACAGCTATAAGTAGCGTGTTCACAAGTCTTTTAAAAACAAATACACAGACCGCCGAGACACAGACCTACGAGAGATTTTTTGGAGAGATAAGATGTCCGGAAATAACGGTAAGAAATCCCACATTTATTATCCTTTTTGCTTTTACATTTGTTTAGAAACTATTTCACATTCTAAATATTTGTTTTAATCTATGCATATCGTGACGTCCTAGGCTCTCGGGCAAAAGTATTTAATATGTAATAACTGTTCTACTACGGTCAAAACATTCGTTCACAAACAGTGCATTGCTTCTGCGAAAAGATCCGCGATGTAGAATATCTGCTCTAAATAAATAAACAGCTCTTAAAGCTCTTAAAGCACGGAAAATCCACAGCTTTGTCCCAAACAGTCATCCCAAAACATCCGATGAAAATCGCGGAAAATAAAACAATAACAGCGATCCTCCCTATACAAGCACGCCAGCGGTAATAAAAAGTTTTAACCCTAAGTCTTTACATATACATATATTTCACTATATTAATTGTGTTTTACAGATCGCGAACACAGAGGACTCGGTGCGTTTGGAAAGCGCTCGCTTCTTAGCGAGACCGCACGGCGTTCGCTTATTAACGGGTGAGAGATTGGTTTTATTTGGTAGTGCTGTAAAAATGATCTAACATGGTTCGTTTAAAAAAAAAACGTTTTAGATACACACCGCTCTGATCTAAGACAACAACAAACAAAAAAGCATTACCTGTTTCCAGAGCCTGTGTAGTGCGGCGCCATTTTCTCGTATTGTCAGAACGGATGTGACGTAATTCTGTAGTCTTTCGTCCTGCGTGACATCCGTTTTGAGAATCTTCACAAAAGACTACAGATTTACGACACATCCGATAACTACTATTATATATATATATATATTTATTTATTTTATTTTACTTATTTTTTATTTTTTAACAAAACAAATGATTTTAATGACATAATCATGATTAGTGTTCACAAGGTCTCTGTTTTCTCTCGTATAGCAGTATAACAGATTCATCGCCACAGTCCCCACATTCAACAACGTTCAAAAAGAAAAAGACCTCTCGACAACCAAAAAGATCGAAAGGGTTGACCTGGAGACTTATCACATCTCGGAGACCAGCGTTTCTCAAGAAGAAAAAGACTAGAAATTGCATGCAAGGTAAAACAGAAAAAACAAAAACGTGTCATTTGTCTTTTTATTCCTGATACAACTAAAATGCTAACATTGCATATTGTCTGTTTTGTTTTTGTTTCAGACCACTGACTACCACACCATTACACGACCAGTCTCTCTCTACAGCAGGCTATGATTTAAACGTCCCTAAGTTCCTTGAAGACAGTTTAAACTGTGATACAACAGAACCCCTGTATGTATGAAAAAGAAAAACTATAAATCAGTGTTTTTAAAAATGTTTATAGAGTATGCTAACTATTCTTTCATGTTTATATTTTACAGTGATCCTAGCTGGCTGCAGTCACTGTCTGGACCGTGCAGAGAACCACAGCCCGGTCCGAGCAGAGAACCAGAGAACGTTTTGGAACCACACCCTGGGACAAGCGAACCAGAGAACGTTTTGGAACCACGCCCTGGGACAAGCAGAGAAGAAGCACCCCCACGCTGCTCCACACCAGTTACGGTTTCAGACACCGAAGTGTCCCTGAGGGCATATCCGACACAACACGTCCAGAGGCAACAGCCAGAGCAGAATGATTTGCATCGTGATCTGCGTCACAACCAAGATGAGTTAATACGCGAGCTCTACATGTACAACCAACTCAATCAAGTACAAACAGACTTGCAGACGCACATACGCCAGAGTGATTTGCTAAACTTTGAGACACAACAATTAAAACGTCTCTTGTTCGAAACAATAAAGGAGCACCGGGTGTTGAAAAAACAAATCGAGCTGCTTGAATTCAGACAGACACGTTATAGAGAGGTCTGTGACGCTTACGTTCGTTCTGCTCTGAACACCCAGACAAAAGTCTATGTTGAATACTTTGCTAGCCTCGCAGAAAATATAGCCACAACCGCAGGAGTGGTACAGAGCGCTATAGATCAAACAATACGTCTGTTTAACATCTGTTTGTATTTTCTATTTATGTTTTTTTTTTTTTTTTTTTTTTTTTTCTATTTTTCTATTTTTCTATTTTTTCAATATTGTTTTCAATATTTCAATTTTTCAATTTTTATTTTATGTTTGACAATAAATACAATCAGCGATGGATTGATTCTTTCAGTTTCTTACCGATGCGTCTTGCAAACCTCCCGAATGCGTTAGGGTTTGACGACGTGGCTAAAGGCTATTTTCCGCACAGGTTCAATACTAGACAAAATGAGGACTATGTGGGGGCATATCCACACCCCTGTTTCTATGGCTTTGACTCCATGAGGGAGCCTGACAGAGTGAAATTTATGGAATGGTATGAAACGGTTCGTGGTCTGGAATTTAATTTGCGCAAAGAAAGAGACTTTATTGCATTGACGATGTTAAGGTTTTGCAAGAAGCATGCGTCACACACCGTGACTCTGTAATACAGAGCACTGGCCTCGATCCATTTGCATCTGTAACTTTAGCATCCGCATGCATGAAGGTATACAAGACTTCTTTTCTATCTAAAGACACAATAGCCCTAACATACCCAGGTTGTTATTCTGGACAAAACAGAAGCTTTTCAGATGTGTCGATCCAATGGCTTGAGTTCATAGCACAAACACAAAATGTTCTATCCGCCATGCTCTTAGGGGAGGTGAGCATCAGATAGGCCCATATTCTGTTGACGGTTTCGATGCTGCCTCCAATACCTGTTATGAAATGCTGGGGTGTTTCATGCATGGACATCCACATTGTTTTCCCGAAAGCGACGTCAACCCTCTTTCGAAAATAAAGTTTGGTGATTTGTATAACGCGACAGTTGAAAAGATTGAGAATTTAAAAACACGGTACGGCGTGACCGTTGTTAAAATATGGGAGTGTGAATTTTTAAAAATGGCTTTGACAGACCCTACAGTCAGGCTTTTTTGGACAACTACCAAAAACCAGAGCCCTTAAACCCGAGAGACGCCCTCTATGGAGGAAGGACCAATGCGATGAATCTTTATCATCAGGTTTCCGAAAATGAAAGGATCTTGTACTATGATTTCACAAGTCTTTATCCGTTTGTTCAGGCAAAACAAGATTACCCTGTTGGCCATCCTGAAATAATCTGCGGTGATTTTGACAGTATTGAAAATTATTTTGGAATTGTCAAATGTGATGTGCTCCCCCCGAGAGGCCTCTACCACCCCGTGCTGCCTTTTCGCTGTCATGGGAAGCTTATGTTCCCGCTATGCAGGACCTGTGCTGAAACTCAGAACCAGTCTGAGTGTTTGCACTCTGAATCTGAAAGGCAGCTTCATGGCTCGTGGGTTTCTGTCGAACTTATGAAAGCCGTCGAAAAGGGTTACGCTATTGTGAAATACACGAAGTGTGGCCTTTCAAAGAAAAAACCGATCGTCTTTTAAAGATTACGTTAAAACGTTTCTGAAAAGCAAACAGGAAGCCAGCGGCTACCCGTCTCATGTTGTCACCGCGGAGGACAAACACAAGTACGTAGAGGACTACTTGGAAAAGGAAGGAATTCGTTTGGATCCTAACAAAATCAAACTGAATAAGGCCATTAGAAACTGTTCAAAATGAAGTTAAACGCCCTTTGGGGACGTTTGCAGCAAAGGCAGACGTTGCTTCTACAGAAATAATATCAGACCCCGATAAATTCCATAGACTGATGTTTTCTGACCAGTATGACGTGAGACAGTTCTTCTTCATTTCTGATGATATAGCTCTCGTCCAATGGCGTCACAAGAATGGTCTGGGGTCTAACGTGAAAGACGTTAATGTCTTTATCGGAGCAATGACAACAGCATATGCACGTCTAACTCTATATGATTTATTGGACCGGTTGCAGCGACGTGTTTTGTATTGTGACACTGATTCGGTTATTTTCACCGCTTTGGAAAATGAGTGGGTCCCACCCACTGGCCCTACCTAGGTAATCTGACTGATGAACTTGAACACGGAGACCACATAGTGGAGTTTGTGTCCGGTGGACCTAAATGTTATGCATATCGCACAGTGCGAGACAAAACACACATAAAATGTAAAGGAGTGACACTTAACCGTGATGCTTCTAAAACGGTCACTCGCGACTCTTTAAAGGGGCTTGTACAAGCTTTTGTGAAAGACAGGAACACAGACGCGCGTCTGACCGTTGTGAGTGACAGAATTACTCGAGATAAAAAGCGGCTCCGCCTACAGAACAAATCAGTCACAAAAAAAGTCAGAGTTGTATACAATAAACGACGGGTGCTCCCAGACTATTCCACACTCCCATATGGATACTAAGACTGAAATAGATGTCCGCCTTCAACATCCTTTCAGTTGCGTTGTCAGTGGCCCATCAAACTGTGGTAAAACTTATTTTGTCAAAAGTCTTATTGAAAACGCTTCAAAGATTATTTCGCACAAATCGAAAACATTGTTTATATCTATTCTTGTTGGCAACCGATATATGACGAGCTTTTAAAGATTTGCCAAATTAATTTATTAACGGGATACCCGAATCTCTCTGCGACAATACGCTGCTCCCCACAAACAAAAACAATCTAATTGTGATCGATGACCTTATGAATCAGGCTTCACAAAATACAGAAGTCCAGAACCTTTTCACAAAATATTGTCATCATCGCAACTTGAGCTGTATTTATCTTGTGCAAAATTTGTTT